>JAHZTW010000002.1:11542763-11554634 GCA_020283515.1 Alliaria petiolata | reverse complement strand
CCAAATGTATTGCTTTCAAAGTGGCGGTGACTGGTAAGGCGAATCTGTGTGCGTTCTTCGCGTCATTCAAAGCTCTTCTCTTTCGATCTCACTTCCTAGATTCCATGCCAATCTCCGTAACGCTTTGATTACTAAACCCCCTAAAGTTTTCGAGTTTCTGTTTGAGTGTCAAACCCGAATTTTGACTTGAGAGTTGGATATTATCCCAAATCTGTATCTTTTTCTCTCTCGGTTTGTCAAATCAAGAGGAGTTTCAGCTTCGATCCTAGGTAAAGCTAAATATTTTCTGGTTTCGCAACTCGCATGAGGATTTGAATACGCAAGGAAACCCAAAAAAAAAATGTCTGTGGAGAGATCTTTTGAGGCCTGGGAAGAGGTTCAGCGACATGGGCAAGATTTAGCCGATCGACTTGCTCAGGGCTTTACGGGTTTGATTCAGATTAACCCACCTTCGTTTCCATGGCCGCCGATTCATCATCATAAGGCGAAACTGTTCGATCTCGATTTCCCGAGTCGACATTTCAGTGTGATTAGGGATTCTAGGTTCGGTATCAACCAACCCATCAACGGGGTCTCAGCGATTCTCGATATCGGGAATAAGATAGGTCAAGCTGGTGTTGATTTCGGTGCTGGGTTGAACGTGATGGTCCAACAGTTCTTCACGAGTTTGCCTATACCGTTCCTGCACGACGACGGTAACAAGCTTATTGTCTCTGTGGAAAGTGATACGAGTACAGGGAGCCATAGGGCTTACGTGAACGCAAAAGATGAATTGGGATTAGCTGCAGAACGATTGAGGGGCTCAGGGTTTTCTATGACTGATGATACTGTTTCTGTTACTATATCTGAGGAGGAAGTTGCAGAGTCCTACCTAAGAACGGCTAATTTGCTCGGAAGATCAAAGGTACTTGTTTTCCACCGATTTTGTGGTTCTTGTTCTTCTGTGTTCCACATGATTGTGACTATTTTCTAGGAGTTTGACATTATTATAGGGATGTCTAGGTTGAGTTGGAATGTAGGATAGCTCATAGAAAACAGGTTATCGAGGATGAGAATGTAGTCCTGATCTAGAGAAACTACCATTTAGCTGTGGTAATGTCTATGTGAGTTCGGAAGAAACTATTAATATTTTGAAGCAAAGTAATGTAAACTTCTACCTTGTGCTGTGGGTTTTAGGGAGTCTTATTTTCTTTCTGGCGATGTTCCGTGAAGTTCCTGCAAGAGTGAAAGTTTTTCCTTCTTATATGTTTTGTTCTCTCTGTCTGCTTCTTGATCTAGTAACTATAGATTTGTCGGGTCAATACAGGGAAAGATTGATATGTCATCAAGTTATGATAGTAGAACAAATGGTATGGAACATTCATTAGCAGCCAGGGGAGACCTTTGGAGAGTAGAAGCTTCGAGTTCAAGTTCTACTGCAAGCGACGGAACTTCGTCTCTCTTTCTTCTCCAGCTTGGACCGCTTCTTTTCCTACGCGATTCAACTCTTCTTTTACCGTTACACTTATCAAAACAACACTTGCTCTGGTATGGATATGATAGGAAGGTATGCTTAAATGTTCTGCCCTTTTTAATGACCGTTCTCTCCTTTTAGAATTCTGTCTCGATACTCTTGTAACTTTGTTAATTTTCGTTGCAGAAAAATATGCATTCACTTTGTCCAGCTATATGGTCAAAGCATCGAAGGTGGCTTATGATGTCAATGCTCTCTCTCAATCCTTTATCTTGCGTAAGCCGCTTTTTTCCCTTACAAGTGGTATTCTGTTCTTAGTTTTTTAGCGGAACTGATTCCCTGAACTTGTCGTGCTTAGGACAGTCCTTTATGGATTTGCAGTTCCCAAACGGGCAATTGACGTATGTATCTGGCGAGGGACTGACAGTAAGCGCCTTTGTGCCTTTCTGTAGCGGTCTTCTTCAAGCACAGGGTCAATATCCAGGCGAAATGAGATTTAGTTACTCTTGTAAGGTTAGATAGAGATCATAACCCATCATGATCCGCGTGGAGCTTAAACTGGTTTTTTTCCTTTTTAACCTCTTTATTCTGTGGAACAGAACAAATGTGGAACACGAATCACACCAATGGTGCATTGGCCTGACAAATCATTTGCGTTGGATCTTTCTCAAGGCTTGGCTTGGCGTAGATCTGGACTACTGATGAAACCAACAATTCAACTAAGGTAAAGCTTTTCTTAAACCCGTTCTCCCTAAACAGAAAGAAAAGTTTTGTTTACACAATTCATAAACCGGAACAGTGTATGTCCCACATTTGGTGGAAGCAATCCCGGGATGAAAGCAGAAGTTATTCACTCGTTAAGCGATGATTTGAATCTGATATACGGCTATGCGCTCAACACACATCCCTCAGCATTTGCCTCTGTATCTGTAAGCAAAACAACAACTTTTCCCCCCCCCTTCTCTGTCTTAACCCTGAACGTTGTTTCTTACTCATGGACATAATAACTTAGCTACTTGGTGTTTCTCTTTATGCAGTTTGGTCGGTCGAAATGGAATGGCAACATCGGACGCAGGGGAATAGTTGTTAGAGCTGATACTCCTCTTGCAAGTATTGGCCAGCCTTCTTTCTCTGTCCAGCTCAATAACACTTTCGAGTTCTGAATCTTTCTGAGACACATTCACATTCGAAGAAGACAAACACGGCACAGTTTATTTCAATGTACATATGTGTGAAAAGGCCGGTTTGCCCCTCGTGACTTTTGTATAGTAAGTAGCGTTAGCTCATAAACCCCCACAAGTTTGTGCTTTTCTATATAAGTCCGGCACATAGTTTCCAACTATCAAACCAATCTGACGAACGTTGTATAAAAAATGGTTACAGGAATAAATAGTATAAAAACTTATGGAGTGTTATGCAAAAGTAGACAAAATGCATTCAATTATATGATTAGTGGGTCAGAGACACTTGCAGTTGGATCGATCTAGTCTTAAGGTTTAATAAAGACTAACGTTACAAATATATTAAAGTGTCCACTACGTACATTAATTGCTTACCTATAAATAGATACCGCTTTAAGTTTGTTCAAATTTGACGATGTTTGACCCGAAGAAACTACATTTTCTGGATTTTGGGTTATATTGTGATAACTCAAAAAAAAATCATGGAACGATTTCCAAATTCGTAAACATTATTATAAAATGATTTAATTAATGGACTCGATGCTTAATGATAAATTCTTAGGTTAGAAAGTAATATATTTATTCTTTATAATTGAATAAATGACTTATAGTTTTTAGAATTGTCTTGACGACCGACTTTTTCATAATTGTTATTATCGAAATTTTATCAGTATTTGTCTCAAGTCTAATAAGAGTGGCTTTGACTTGTCTTCGAGATTCATTCTTCGATTAAAAGGTAATGTTTGAAAAGTTCCAAAAAAAAAAAAAGGTAATGTTTGATTCAATGAACTAATGTTGATCATGGTTAGGAAGTCTAGAAGAAAAAATAGAATCTGCAAAAATGTTAACAAAACGTGCCACACTGACACTATTATCATATCATTGCAAACAAAAAAAATTCAAAAACATTATGAATTACATCATATTAGGTGATAACCTGCGCCTGCGCAGGGTGAATAATTTATTATTTATTTATTTTTGTATAATTTAAAAATAAAACCATAGTAAAATATTTTAGTCAAGTTTTTTATATAATAAGTTGTTATGTTGACAATATAATATGTTTTTAAAAATATTCGTTTTGATAAGAGAAAACAAAATTAAGAAAAGTAGTAATTGAATGTGCATAATATTAAATCATAGTAAATTTTGATTTACTTTAATTATTTTGTATAAAATTTTAGGAAATGAATCATAAAAGAAAATGATTTATAATTTTTTGGTTATATTAAAAAATAAATATTATATTTTTATGTATATTATAAATTATTTGTAAATTTTGACTTTGTTTAATTATTTTGTATAAAATTATTAGTTATGTTTTTTTTGGATATTATTCATAACAGAAAATGAATTATAAATTTCATGGTTATATTAAAAATTAAAAATGGATAATAGCATATAAGGTAATTAGTTTATTGAAATTAAACCATAGTAAAATATTTTAGTCCAGTTTTTTATATAATAAATTGTTATGTTGACAATATAGTATGTTTTTAAAAAATATTTTTTTGATAAGAGAAAACAAAATTAAGGAAAGTAGTTATTGAATGTGTATAATATTAAGTAAATTTCGATTTCGTTTAATTATTTTGTATAAAATTTTAGGAAATATGAATTATAATTTTTTGGATATATTAAAAATTAAAAATTATATTTTATGTATATCTTAAATTGTTTGCAAATTTCGATTTTGTTTAATTATTTTGTATAAAATTATTAGTTATGTTTTTTTTTGAAATGAATCATAAGAGAAAATGAATTATAAATTTCATTGTTATATTAAAAATAAAAAATGGATAATAACATATAAGGTAATTAGTTTATTGAAATAAGTTTTTTTTAGAAGGTTGGTGAGAATGAATGTAGTGGTGACACATCAGTAAAATGGCACCACTGTAAATATTTTTTTAAATAAGGATACTCTCTAAAAATACTTCTCAAATAATATATAGGGGATTTTAAAATTAACTACGAAGAAAGGCCTAAAGGGGAACATCGTTCTTTTAAAGAAAGCCCTAAACTAAAAAAAAAAACCCGAAACTTAAGTATTCCACAATTTACCCAAAAAAAAAAAACACTTACGTAATCTACGTAGAAAATTAAGGGTTTTTTTTGCTTGGGTTTTATTGTATAATGATAGAATTTTGGTTCACATATTTGGGATAACACTGATCACGACCTAGAGCCAAAGAAACATAATCACGACCGCATTGTCTTTATATATATTTTTCAGAAAAATGGATAAAAGCTGTCACCAGCGTGGGACTTGCTGCGTTTTTCTATCCTGTGTAAAACTGTCGACCCATCTACAAATGTTTACTATTGTATTGCAAATCCCACCAAATTTAACATAATGGTTCACAACTTCAAACAACTATTAAATCTTGATAATAGTTCACTTAAGAAAAACAAGTACTAAGAGACTTTATTTTATCTGATTTATTGCGGTGCCATAACCATTCTAAATTGATTTATTTGTATATGTAACTGTTTTTTTTTTTTTTGATTTCAGCAAAATGCATAATACTACGGTTCTAAATCCAAATGGTGACACATCAATTATATTCGCACAAAACATTAAGATACATGGAGTTGTAGTCTCTACAAACAATTCATATGAGATCGAATTTATTATGTTTGTATACGATATATTTAAATAGAGAAAATAATCATTGTCATCTACCCTTTTATTGTAATATTTATGGGTGAATACTAAATAAATAAATAAAATTTAAACTCAGTTATTTATTTCTTAAATCGCTATTGCTAGAGAGGAAAACACTATAAGAAGACAATCTCAAAGCCTCTTTATATATAAATAAAAACATTTGATTCCCTTGCAACAAATTAACATATATAATTATGGTGGCAGGCTAAATCTAGAAGCTATATGATTATATCTTATCACCATGAAAATGACCATCAAATACCTTGTCTCTTGAAAATGTACGAAATAAATCTGAATTGTTTTTGAATCATTTTTTGCTTCTTCTTAATCATACGAACATTACCTTTTTTACATATATTGATTTTTCTAATTATTTTTACATGGTGAATTTTGTTAGTCAAGAATACAGGAGTTGAAAATATATCCCTTTAAGATAGCTATAGACAATGGAAGCTTCGTTATTATTATATTGGTTGACAAATGGTTTATTAAGGCTTTCATACTATAAAGTTTATTAGTTTAGTAGTTGACAAAAAAAATTATTAATGTTAGGGGTTCAATTCACAGAAAATACAATTTCTACAAACCAATAGAAATAAGTTATATAGAAATTTTTAGTGTAATACAAGTGGAACCGTTCATCGTATTCATATATATTTATGAAATATGCAACATTATATGTTATAAAATTATTTTTGTAATTATTTTCTTAATTTGTATCAACATTAAAAAAGAAGAGATAATTATAGGCAATTGTGATTTGATGATGTATAATTTTTGGTTAATTCATACCAAATCAATCGACATCATGGTGGACAAGTTATATTGATGATATATTGTGTTTTTGACGCATTCTAACCCAAAATTTTCAAGTCAAACTGTGTTTTCAGAGTCTTTTATCGAGCTTTTCAAAATTTTAGGCCGCTTTGAAAGAAAATGAGTCATTATGGATGCAAACGGATATTTGAAGATATAGAACCATGCAGAAAGGTCTGAAGTTTGACATTCATTAAAACACTTTTCACCAATGGATCGAGCTTAAATTTGGACGCGACTTAGATTTTTGAGTTATCTTTCATTTGGAAGTGGTTTGAAGTCGATCCAACGGTGCGATCAAAAGCCAAGGTAGTTTTCATGAAGGCTGTCCAACCTGGCGAGAAGATGAAGCAGTTGCAGAAACAGTCCAAGAACCATCAGATCGATCGTGCTAAAGTTAGATCAATCAATCTAATATTTCGACGATTCCAAGAGCTTTTTAGATCGACCATTCCAGATTAGATCGACCATTCCAAAGTCAGATCGATCGATCTAATCCTCATACGAAAAAAGCAATCTGAAACTTCCTGTTTTGTCTTGGAATCATCATAAACATATTTCGATCCTAGACCTATATATACTTATTTTGGCCAATTTTTAGGCCACGCTTTCATTATATTCATGCTTTTAGGATTTGTGTTTTGTAACCTTGGGGAGACGAATCTCTGTATCTTTGAAGAAGATTTCTGAACCCATTTGGATTTCTTATTTATTGATTATGAATATCTCTTCATCTCCTTAATGTTACTATGCATCCATGTCTGAGTAGTTTCATAGTTAGGTTTAGAGTTTCAAGGAAATTCATGAATCATTGAATTAGATATAGATAGGGAATTATCTTGTGGTTTTTTCATATATTGTTGATCTCATTGGTAAAACTTGATTACCTACCTAGTTTCTGATCTCGTGTTGTTTAACGCATCAAAAGTGTTTGTCTAAAAGCCTGAAAGAATATAGATGAGCAAAACGTCATTAGCCAACGAAAGTTGATGTTAAAGCGTTTTTTGAACATATCAAACTCGAAATTAATGTTTGTTTAGAATTATAAGTTCAAACAACAGTATAATCTTAGGTTGTTAGACAAAGTAGTTGATACCACGACAGTGGATTGATTATACATTTTTGTTTTGAGTTTTAAAACGGTTCATAATTCATTCTCTGAATAATTGTCTGCTTCATAATCTCTTAGTTCATGTGAATTGCTCTTAACCTAACGTTTGCTTTAATTAATCTTTGACTATTTTAAATTGCTATTTTCATTTTGCATTATAATCAACAACCATATAGTTTCACTCATAAAGAATTGTAGTTTAATCTTGAATTTTGTGAATTTGATCCCATATATACTAGTGTAATTGTTTGTGCACTTATAAATTTTTATTTGGGTTAAAACTTGAATTTTTCAATTGACAAATGTTTTCACAAAAACTGCAACTTTTCACTTCATCGACAATTAACATATTCAAGAAAATCTAAAATATGAAAAGAAACCACCTTTTTTGTAATAGAAATATTTTCTTCTAATTAAGACATCTGCCGAAACTAAAAGAATGATCAATGAATTATTTTGATGGTCAACAACTCGCTGGGCCCCTTTGTCTATGCAAGTAGGCAGCAGCAAATTTAATTCCTTTCATATTAAATAATAGAAAAAAGGCCAAAAACAATTATATAATTAATCTTATTTTAATATTGTTGACTTACTAATATCATCTGTGCCCCTCTCCATTTATCAAATGTCTTCGTGAGTCTCTTCCTAATTCATCATTCCCATAAACAAAAACCCCTTCATCGCATCTCCTCACACAATAAAACTATAAAAGTTAGTATAACAATTCGAAAGAAAGGAAAATAAAAAGTTCGATTTTCGATTCGGATCTTGGAAACCCCTAATGTTAAAATGTCGTTGAATCGACTTATCTTCCCTTACTTCCTCGTCTCTCTCATTCTCTCCGGCCTCACATCCTCTCAAACATTACCCAAAGAAGAAGGTATATATATGTGGAATTTTATGTGTGTGTGTACGTATATGTTTGAGTCAGTGTATGAATTAGTTGTCAGTAATTTGAATTTTCGCAGTGGATGCTTTAAGAGCCGTAGCGAAGGCGCTGAAGAAGAGTGATTGGAATTTCAGTGTGGATCCATGCGACATTGCTTTTTTTGGAGGATGGAGAAATCCTTACGCCTACCAAGACTTCGTTACTTGTAACTGCTCCACCGTTTGCCACGTCACCAACATGTGCGTTCGTCTCTTCTCCCCTTTTTTTTTGTTTTTAAATAAAAATATCTTATCTTTTTAAAATGAAGCACGAAGGAAATTGAAAATATTATGAATTTTTAAAATTAGACTTTGTTCGAAGTAGATGTAGATCTCGTTCTCCAAAGCATTGTTCTCACTCGTTTTATTATTATTAAAATAAAGTAGGTGTAGTTGCCTGAATCTGAATGTAGACAATCTATGACGCAGTCGCTGTTGACCTTTTTGGACGGGTCCGTGAATCTAATAAAACTAATTAATTCTACATTTATTTAATTTATTTTTACTTTCGTGCTGAATGCTATTGGGCCGAAACATAATGGGCCTAAATTTTGCAAACCGGTTTTTGAAAACCTGTTTTCTTTTTTTCCCTCTAATCTTGAAACAGAGTTATCAAGGAACAATACCTTCAAGGATCTCTTCCTAAAGAGTTCGCGGGACTTCCTTTTCTGCAAGAGATGTGAGAAGCTGAATATCTAATATTAGCCCTCAAACATTCCACCCATTATTACAACATTTGCCAGTATCTTTCATTAGCTAACTTAACTGTCACTCTCTTCTTATTCTTGCTGCAGTGATCTGACTAGAAACTATCTCAACGGTTCCATTCCCCCCGAGTGGGGATCATTGCCACTTGTCAACATGTATGTATATGCCTATCTCAGTTTCATATATATATATATATACTGTATGTATGTATCTATGTATATATTGATTTTTAGTAAATTTGTTGGATGATGAAATGCAGATCACTACTCGGAAACAGGATAAGTGGTCCAATCCCAAAAGAGATTGGAAACATTACAACCCTTTCGAGCTTGTGAGTACTCTTCTTTGATCTCTCTCTCTCCCTCTCCCTCTCCCTCTCACTCTCTTCGAAAATGTTTTAGACAATTCATGCTTTGGTAATAGACTGATTCGGTTTTTTTTTTGTCTGGAACGTTTGGGTTTTTAGTGTAGTGGAATACAACCATATATCAGGGGAGTTACCTCCAGAGCTCGGGAAGCTATCAAACATTCAAAGATTGTAAGAATCTTTTGTCCAAGTTCGCTAAAAAAATGGTTTTTTTTTTTTTTTTTTTTTAAACAGTTATCGGTCTTTGCTACTGCTGAGACTCTGCTATGTCTTTGTAGCTTTGTTAGCTCGAACAACTTGAGTGGGGACATCCCAAGTACATTTTCCAACCTTACAGCATTGACTGATGTGTAAGTATTCCTCTGCTTTTCTTCGATCCCAGAACATGTGTTTTGCTGCAGACTCTGACATTTTTATATATATATACATATTCTCTTGCTCTATAGCCGTATAAGTGACAACCAGTTCACTGGTACTATACCAGATTTCATCCAGAACTGGACAGAACTTGAAAAACTGTAAGCAGTCCTTTCAGCGTAATCAGATTCTTTCGTTTCGTGCATATCGGTATCGGTTATGTATAAAGGAGTGCAATGTTGTTTATCTGCATGAATCAGGGTTATTCAAGCAAGTGGTTTAGTCGGACCGATTCCTAGTACCATTGGATCTCTTAAGAATTTAACAGACTTGTAAGTACACCAACTTCGCATTGTTGTCGCCTTTCGTGGACTCAGTTTAAATGATATTTATTGTTTCTTTTCCAAATTTTGAAATTTTGTAGGAGAATCAGTGACTTGAGCGGACCCGAATCTCCATTTCCGCCACTACAAAGCTTGACATCGTTGAAGTCATTGTGAGTTTGAGCATAAGACTAAACAAATATAGTAATGGTTTCTCGGTGAGCTTAACTTCCATTTCCACTCGCTGTTTGTTGCAGGATTCTTAGGAACTGTAATCTTACAGGAGCATTACCTGCGTATCTTGGACCGATCACATCGTTAAAACTCTTGTTAGAAAAACTCTTTGTTATTCGGCAAGCATAAATTCGATTTTTTTCTTATGAAAAATAATTCAAGCTGACATTGTGAGACTCGTTGTGCAGAGATCTTAGCTTTAACAAACTAAGTGGACCAATCCCGGAAACATATAGCGCTCTATCGAATGTAGATAACATGTATGATGGTCTGCTCTTCTTTCTTCATGTTTTGGTAAAAGCTTTCTAAGGATGAAAGTTAAATGCGTTGAATTTTGTTTTCGGATCTTGCAGATATTTTACAAGCAACATGTTAAACGGGGAAGTACCAAGTTGGATGGTAGACAAAGGAGACAAGATGTGAGTTTTCTTCACCGATATATATAAAAAAAAATATATAGACAACACAATTCTTTGTAGTGACGCAGCCGAATAACATTTTGTTTGGTTATTGTATCTTATATTGCAGTGATCTTACTTACAATAACTTCTCCAAAGATTCAAGAACCGCAGAATGTATGCTGGCCGATGTGTAAGAAGAACAACAAAAATTCAAACTTCTTGTGCCTTCAAATTCAATATAAATCTTACAGTTTCTTGGTTCTTTTTATTCACAGGAACATGTTTTCAAGCACAAGCCCTTTAGTGGAAAATAACTAGTAAGTCTTTTTTTCTTCTCATAGCTTTTAAAAGCTTTGGTTCTTACACTAACTAGAATGTTGATATTATGTTACATTTTTGCTACAGCTCAAACGTTTCGTGTCTTCAGAACTATAAATGTCCTAAAAGTAAGTCTTCGAAGCTAATATATACATACAATTACAAACCATGTCGCGTGCAATCTAGTCGCTCATCTGATATATATCTTTCGTTATCAATATTTTTTTCCTCAGCTTTCTATGGCCTTCATATAAACTGTGGTGGTAATGAAGTAACAATCAATGATACTAAGTATGATGGTGACGCATCGGAGAAGGTCTTCTATGATAGTCAAAACGGTTGGGTTTCTAGCAACACGGATAAGTTCTTGGATGATGATCGGACTACCGAAGGAACCGTATGGACAGCAAATACGGCAGAGCTTAAGACAACAGATTCTAGACTTTATACACATGCCCGTCTCTCGTCCATCTCCCTCACTTACTATGCGTTTTGTCTTGGAGAAGGAAGCTACACGGTTAATCTTCATTTTGCTGAAATTATGTTCAACGACGACAACACGTACAAAAGTTTGGGAAGACGATTCTTTGACATATACGTTCAGGTAATTTACCCTTTAACTAAACTTGTTTCGAAAAATGTTTGAAAAATTGTAATGCTTCAAATCAGTTGGCTGGTGTGGTAATGTGCAGGGTAAGCTTGAGATTAAGGATTTCAATATTGTAGACGAGGCAAAAGGTGCTGGAAGAGCTGTGGTTAAGAGTTTCAATGTCACGATTACAAACAAAAAACTGGAAATAAGATTGCATTGGGCTGGTAAAGGAACTCAAGCTTTGCCTGTAAGAGGTGTATATGGTTCTCTCATATCGGCTGTGTCGGTAGATCCAAGTAAACTTTTGCTAAACCCGAAACCATCTCAAAGAGATTTCGCCTTTATTTGAGTGTTTTGTTTTGTTGTTTCTTGACTTTATCTCCCATGATCTTGCTGTAGGAGATTTCATTCC
>JAHZTW010000002.1:11262822-11408597 GCA_020283515.1 Alliaria petiolata | reverse complement strand
TTTTTAGATATGCACGTAACGATTTGGTTTTCGCGATGCGAGGATCGATGCATTCAATTCAACGTGACATGGTAATGCTGGAAAATCAACTTCCTTTGTTTGTTCTAGACCGGTTATTAGAGCTACAGCTTGGTACACATTACAAAAGCGGTTTAGTGGCGCAATTAGCAGTTGGATTCTTCGCCCCACTAATTCCAACGGACGATTTGTCGACCAAAACCTACCAGTTAAGATACATTGCCAACAAGGACGACGAGTTGCATTGTCTGGAAGTTTACCGTCAAAGTCTGTTCCAGTCTGATGCAAAACCATTACAAAAGAGATTGTATTTTGGTTCGGGTGTGGCGGACAAGCGCCCACAACGAATGATACGTACCGCAACGGAACTAAAGGATGGTGGTATTAAGTTTAGTAAGAGGAAAGCCGACGAGTTTTGGGATATTGGATTCACAAACGGTTGCTTAGAAATACCCAAACTACTTATCCATGACGGTACGTTAGCTATTTGTTTCCTTTAGTATTTTTTTTTTTTTTTTTGTTAAAGTTGTTTCCTATATTTTTGGATTAATAAATAATATAGTAGTTAGGAATGATGGGCTGATTTGTTACAGCTTTAGATTTTTAGCTGTGGAATTTTAGTGGTAACTTTTTAAAATGAAAGCAGGATTGGTAAACATTAAATTTCTGTTCATATTTTTCTTAATTATATGTTATGATTATTTCAAATTAAAAACAAGATTTGTAAATATTATTGAGATTTTGTAGACTTATTATTTACTATCTAATTAAAATTTTATTATATTAAATAAATAAATAAATAATAGTTTTAATATGATAAATAATACATGTGAAATTTATAAATATATGTATTTATGTCATATTATGACGTCACTTTAGAATAATTATCTATTATTTCACTAATTTTTTTATTATATTACATTAAATAAATAATATATATACTGTATGATAAATAATAGATATCAAATTTATAATAAACATATTATCTTACATACATTTATATATAATTTAAATGTGTACATATATATATATGCATATGTATATGAATTCATGCATAATATATTTTACGTTTTCATTACATATTACATATATACACTAAAATAAGCATAATTTTCTTTAAAAAATTAAAAGAGAAAAAAAAAGGAATAAAGTACGTAAAAATAAAAAAGAGTATCTTATGGAAAAGAAAAAATTTCAAAACCCTTAAATTTGTGCGGTAGAAAATTTGCTTTGTAAAGTTATTATATTTTCTTTAAAATTGTGGCTTTGAGTTTAGTTTAAAACACTTACCAATCATACTAGATCATTGAGTTTAGTAGGTACGAAGTCTCTCTCTTTTTCAATCCCATTATTCCTCAAACTTACAAGTCACCCCCTCTCGTGTTTCTTGTAGGTACCAAGACTCTCTTTTTGAATATCATAGCTTTCGAAAAGTGCCATATCGACTCAAGCAACGGCATAACATCTTACATAATTTTTATGGGCAATCTAATAGATTCTCACAAAGACGTTAAGCACTTGCAAAAGTGCGGTATCATCGAACATTGGTTAGAGACCGACTTTGAAGTCGCAGATTTGTTCAATCTTCTAAGTCAAGAAATCGTTTTTGACACCTCTGATAGTTATTTATATCAGTTGTCGAAAGACGTTAAAATCTATTATGACCACCACCACAAGTTTCTGAAGAAGTGGAATGCTTGGACGAAGATCTTGAAAGAGAAGTACTTCGATAGCCCTTGGGCATATATTTCTTTCTTTGCTGCAGTTATGCTGTTGTTTCTCACATTATCTCAAAGTTATTTTGCTGCTTATGCGTATTATAATCTATGAAGCAGCTTCTTATATGTTTCTGCCCATTGTTTATTTTTTACATGTTGAATTTTCGTCTGCATGTCATATCAAGATCCTCAAGTTTAGAAACATCCATGACTTGTGGTTGTCTCGCTCTTCTCTTCCCCTGTTCATCTGTTTTGCAGAAAAACTCAAATACTTCTTCTGTATATGATTATCAAGGCTTTGATCTCTCTTATTCTCTATCCAAAGTTTTGAGTTTTTTTGGTTATGTAAGGGAGTCACTTGCTCTTTGAATGTTACAGCTTTTGTTCTTTGCACAATTGTAATAGTTTCTTCACCAAAAAATTTGGAAGCTTTTCTTTTTCTTTCGGCTTGTTTCCAAGACACAAAACATTACAAGAATATCACTTCTTTTGGAAATTGAGCTTACCGATGAAGTACGCAAAAAGAGATGCCAAGAGAATGGGGAAAGCAGTAAGAACGAGAGCTACAAGAGCTAAAGAGTCGTATCTGTAACCAAAATAATCTTCCAAGAAGGCTGAAACTTTCTTCTTCTCTCCAAATGCTATCATCTCTTTCTCCATATCTCCATACTGCGATGTGAGCAATCCGTTTAAAACCCATGACGTCGGGCTCAAGTAATACATCCAAATCCACCATTTCGGAATGTTCTGCATAATCAACAAATCCCCTTCATTGTCTTGATGACTCTTTGATGATTTCTTGAAACTCTTTAGAAACTAAAAGGTAAGAGGACTTACAGGTTTTGGCATGACATAACCAGCAAAGAGATTGACGATTGAGTAAAAAGACGAGCGGAGAGTAAAAGCAACGTGAATGTTTGGCGTCACGACGACTAAAAGCATTCCAAAGTAGTTGAAGATGAGCAACGAGCAGAAGATTGTGTAGAAGCTCCAAAACACTTTGTGGAACGACCAGTGATAGCCAACCATAGGATATACGATTGTCACACACAGAACAGATTGCAATAATGAGTATGGGATTTCAACCAACACCTGCAAAATGTTCTAACCTGATCATAAGTCCAACACAAAGTTTTTGTTGTTGTTCATTGATTGAGAAAATATTCTAACCTGAGCAAGGGAATACGCCCACGAGGTGTACATTCGAGCAAATCTTTCGCGGTAGAAGACATTTCGTTCGGTTGCAACGCAGAACAACACTGTTGAGCAATTGTTTATTCCAGAGAAGAGAACCACCGTGAACATTGAGCCGAATATGTTGAATAGATCTTGCTGATTGTTTCTGCAAAGAAGAGAGGTAAACAAAGATTGAATAACATAATCCTTTTGATATTAAGAAAAATATTCTCCATACAAAATCTTCGATAGAAAACAACTCAAGAAAGATGGGGAAGAGACTAACATTTCCTTAGCTTTCTGCCAGAAGAGAATGCCACAGAGCATAGAAGTGAGACACATGAAGATGATGCGAGTGAGATTGTAGGAAGGGTTCCTCCAGTAAGAGAGGTGTTGTTTCCAGAGGCATGCCTTGAATTGTTCCCAACCTGTTTGAGCATACCGCGAAGAGGAGATTAATCCTTCTGATCCCGAAGATGTAGATCTCATTTCCTCAATAACCATTTTGTTCTCTCTATATATAAAAAAAAAAAAAAAAAAGTAAATAACAGTTTCAATGCAAACAACATCCAAAGTGTTTATATAGACTTACTTAAACAAAGCCGATTCCTTGTACATTTGTGCCAAATCAACACCAAGTTTGTCCTCTGATGATTTAGAAGTAATGTCTAGTATCCAAGTGGCTGGATTAGAGTTCTCTTTCATTTTCGGAACTCCAGGAATGCTCTACAGTTGAAAATCATCGTTGTAAAATAAAGAAAACAAACCATACTTTAGATATGCAACAGTTTCAGTATTATATAGAAACTTACCATAAAGTATTCGATAACTCTGCTTGAATGCTGTCCCAAAGGTCCATAATAGATAATTTTCCCTCCATTTTTCATCAGAATCAGCTGCAGTAGAAGGGTCACATAATGTACTAGAAAAAAAACAAGAGATTCGATGAGATGAATGTTATTTTCACGAGTGTTGTTACCTCATCAAATGCTTCGAAGATATCTATTCCCGGCTGGTGAATCGTGCAGACAACGGTCCTGCCAGTCTCGGCGATGTTCTTCACAGCTCTCATTACAATTGCAGCAGCTCTTGCGTCTAGTCCTGTGGTTGGTTCATCCATAAATATGATTGAAGGATTGGAAACAAGCTCAACAGCTATTGTTAGTCTCTTTCGTTGCTCTGTTGTTAAACCGCTAATTCCAGGAAGTCCTACTATGGAATCTTTAACCTCTTCGAGCTCTATAGTCTCAAGAACTTCCTTGACTATTGCCTGAAAGAAACATCAAGAAAACACTCAGACAAGGGGAAGCTAAAAGGAAAGAAGAACCACTTTTTCCAAATAATGACTTACACGCTTCGTTTCTGAATTGATGTTAGAAGGCAGTCGAAGCCAAGCAGAGTATTTCAAGGACTCTTCCACGGTTAAATTGGGAGAATGAATATCAAACTGTTCGCAATAACCTGAAACCCGTGCAAATGTTTCTTGAACCTTGATGTAACCACCTACTTGGATCTGTCCTTCAATGTCACCGCGGGTTTTCCTTCCGGAGAGAACATCAAGCAGCGTCGTTTTCCCAGCGCCACTCACGCCCATCAGAGCAGTGAGAACACCGGGCTTGAATGCTCCTGTAACGTCAGAGAGAAGCTGCAGCTTCTTTCCCTTCAAACAGAAATGAGAGACACTCTGTGTGTTGATTAAAAGGATTCAAAGGAAGACTACTTGTAACTGATCTTAGATACTCTTTTTTTTACCTGAGGTGTCTCGATGAAATATCGCACGTCTTGAAATGTGAAAGTTAGGGGCTTGAAAGGCAATGCATTTTTGGACTGGGAAGCAATTTTGGAACTTGATTTACAACTTTGAGTGTTCTTATCACGAGAAACAACCATACGAGACCTCTGTGAAGCTGAAATCACAGAGAAATCAATCCTCATTAGCCTATACAACTTCATTAAGTCATATCTCTTGTGAACTTACTCTTTAGAAATGTCAAGGCCAGTGCAAAAACAGTATTGAAGAAGAGTGTGAAGCCAATTAAAGCACCAAATGCACTCCAGTAAGATTGATTGCCAAAGTTCAGACCGCGAGCATCTAGAACTTGTTCCCCCAAAGTTCTGTTTTCAGATGTTGGCTAGTGGTAATAAAAAGATGATAAGGATCAAGTTAGCTAGACAAATGTGATAGTCTTATGAAGAATTGTTTACCTTCATCCACTGTGGGGAGAAAAATTCATTAGCGGTTAGACCAATCTCAGCATATGAAAATGGAGATAACCAGAATCCCCACTCAAGCCACGCAGGCATGGAGGCTGAAAAATAACAGAGCACCACAACAATGAATCCTCTGGAAAATTCAGAGACTTTGTTATAATTCAAGTAACAAAACTTACGTTTTCGAACAATGAATCCTCCGAATAATGAGAGAAGCACTACAGAGATTGTTCCAATGGTTGTGGCAAGAACAAAATCTCGAAAAGTGGCAGCTATAGCACGGAACATTGATATACATGAAAGGTGTAAGGCAAAGAAGATCAAGAACTGGCGAATGAATCTGAAAGGAAGGAGAAAACATATTTGGTTTAGCAGAGATAAATATTCTTGAATTTGCTTTCACCATTTTGGATCTAAATGTGTACCTGCCAATCTCAGGACTGTAACCAATGACATAATATGTCAGCAACGTCCAGAGAAACGATTCAAGAAATGAAATCGGTATCTTTAAGATAGCTGAAGGAATTGCATATGCCCAAGCAGGATAAAAGTATAACTCCTTTTGCTTGCAGAAAACGGCAATCCTCGAGATTGTTAATGTGAGTTCTGGAAGTCCATCAGCAAGAAGTTTGAAGAGAGAAAAGAACAAAGAACCCATAAGATAATTAGCATGAAGAGCATCTCTTGTAGACCCTGTCCGTAGATAAACAGTCATTGCAATGAATCCAATGAAAATTAACTGCAGAAAAAAGGGTATGAAAGGGTTTAGAATGTATTGGTAAAAAACAAAGTAGAGAGAGCTTTTGGCAAAGTAAGATAGAAAACTTACTAGTCCAGACTTGAATACGTAAACGAAAGAGTTTCGTTTCATCAGAAGATATTCTCTCCTTGAGCAAGCTATTAGCATCTCCCAGTTACTAAGTGAGTACTTTCTAAAGCATAACGCCTCATCCTTCTGAGTCTGAGATCTTTCACAAGTCTTGGAGAGCTCTTCTTGTAGTTGTAACCCAAGATCAGAGTTTTTGAATTTCTCTATAAATGAATCAGTGGAGACGTAACAATATGGTTTGTCTATGTGACACCAATACTGTTCTTGATCTTTCCTTGAGATAACCTGCAGCACAAGAGTGTAAGATGATCATCAAGGTTTCAAATGAAAACGATCCTTATTCAGATTCATCATACCTCCTGAAGGAATTCAGCAACAGATTTCCTCTTTGGACATTTAAATCCACAGTCCTCAAAGAATCTACATATACAACTCCGTGGACCGTGATAGATTATCTTTCCTTCTCCCATAAGAATCACGTCGTCGAAAAGCTCAAACGTTTCTGGTGCAGGCTGAAGCAGTGAAACCAGTATGGTTCCTTCAGACAGAAGTGCAAACTGTTGGAGACATGACAGAATCTGTAACGTAGTTGAGCTATCCAAACCATTGGATATTTCATCCATGAACAGAGTTTTTATTGGACCTACAATCGTCTCACCTGCAGATACATATACCAAATATGAGATTTTTTTTGAAAGAACATAAAACCAATGTGTGAAAGATAAATCACCTGTGGTTAATCTTCTCTTTTGTCCACCGGATATTCCTGGTCTCGAAGCATCTCCAACGCGTGTATCTGCACAGGTATTGAGTCCTAGGATCTGAAAAAGAAAAAAACAGATGCATTATATAATTAACTTCTGATAAAAGCAGAGAGAACAATTCTGAAAGTATAATTAATACCTTTAGAATATAGTCGGTTTGAAGATTAGTTTTTGAGCCTTCAATCGAAGCTGCCTAACATGGTAAAGAAATTCGAATTACTTCAGATTTGTTTTTTGTTTTTGAATTCTTTTTAGTTTCATATTCAAGTACCATAGAATTTATACCTTCATGTATGAATCTATATCAGGATCTGGAACTATTCCTTTGAGTTTCTCCCTTCTACTAATCTCTTTCATCATTTCTGTTAAGGTCAAAAGAAGATCAATCCAACAAGAACTCAGCAAGAAACACAAGAATGTACTATTTTCCTCACTCACCTAAACGGCTTCTCGTGCCTTGAAAACATCCCGAAAAATCGAGTGTCTCTCTCACACTAAGCTCTGGAATGTGCAGATCGTTTTGGCTTACATAACTCGATGTTTTCTCAGGAACAAACTCCGATAATAAGTGACCGTTGTAGGTTACTTCTCCTCTAGTCTGTAAAAAGTCGAAGCAACCCCAATATGATTTCTGAACAAACTATACACGTTTTCAGCGTTTGATTCTTTGGCCAAACCTTTAAAGAAGGGTCGAGTCTTCCCGATAGTGCCAGCAAAAGAGTGGTTTTACCACAACCAGGAGGACCAAGCAACAGAGTCATTCTGCCGAAAAGAAAAGCCTTTTTTTTTTATCATTCTTGAAAACAAATCAAGAAGTTCTTGTTTCAAGAATCTACTACCTTCTAGGCCTTACGATGCCGCTGATGCCTTTCAAGATATGTATCTTCTTTTCTTGATTTGAACACATGAATCCCTGTTAAAATCACCATTGTGCGCATAAATCAAACTAGAAACCTTAAGAGTAAGGATTTTAACGCGGACTATATGAAAGTTAGCACTCACGGATAATCTGCTTGCAATCGCATTCCAAAGAGTTGGGATCGGCTTTCCATAAACTACCTCACACTCTGCTTCGACAAAAAGATGGCTAAACCTCGCCTCAATCGTCGGTAACTCGATCCCGACCCTACACGAATGTTGTCTGTTGAATCATCCCACAGAACGGCAAAGGAAGAAGACAAAGAAACAAAAAAAAAGCAGAACCTAGCTAGAAGCTTGACGACTTACTCGTCGATTCTCTTCCTTATTTTCTGCAACAACCGGAGGTTATCGATCTCAACATGTCTAATGAGCTCATCGATAAAGAGACGTCTATCAAGATCCTCAAGTTTAGAAACATCCATGACTTGTGGTCTTCTCGCTCTTCTCTTCCCTTGTTCATCTCTTTTGCAGAACAAAGCAGTAGTGATCCTTTCAAACGTTGGTAATCTCTCCATATCAGCCCATTGAGACTGAAGCTTCCCATTATCATCATCACCGTCACCGTCACCCTTCCTAGAAGCAAACTCAACCTCGGTTGTCTCGGATTTATCATATCCACCTGTTTGAGGCATTTTCATTATTCGAAACCAAATTCGTCAAGGATTATTACACTTTCACAGAAGAAGCTAATGAATAAACAGTTGGGTGAGCGTTGAAAAAATAAACAATCGGCTTCAATATGAGGCGTCAATTCGCAGGCCCCACGAAAGCATGGAGCAACTGAATAAAACAGAAAGATAATGAATAAACAAATTGGATTTGGCATTTCGTCCTTTGACCAAGACAATATTTTTGTAGAAGCAGCAAATCAGAGCCGCCATGTGAAGGACTTTTCTGTTACCAAAAATACCCCTGGGCTAGTCTTACCAATTGTCAAGAAGTCCAAATATAGATGCTTTGCGTGTCGAAGCCAAGTTTGTGGTTTTACAGATGAAATTAGCAAAGAAAACCAACCATCTTCGCATACTCTGTTTTACACAGACAAGAGCCAAAACTCTGTTTTTCAGCATAATACCACAGACTATGTGGTTGGATTCTCATCTTCGATTAACATACTCAGATTCATTCTACAGTTCTGATACCAAAACTCTCCTTCTCGAAGATCAAATCCTCTGTTTTCTCAGAAAGCAAGAACAGAGAATAAGCCATATTATACGACACAGCCTTATTAAATACTATCATCAGCTACATTTCTAGTATGAGTATAATCAGGGGCGTTGCAAATACAATAATCAGCCGTTTGTGTAAGCTTAAATCACATAAGAGAGACTCCGATGGTGAGAAAGAAAAGCCGATGGGCTATGGTTGAAGTAAGCTAAGAGAAACTGCTATTGGTTACGAAAACAGAAACTATTTCTTTTGAAAATTGAGTTTGCTCATGAAGAAGGCAAAAAGAGAGGCCACGGTGATGGGAAAAGCAATGAGAACAAACGCTACAAAAGCCAATGAGTCGTGTCTGTAACCGAAGTAATCCTCCAAGAAAGCTGAAACTCTCTTCTTTTCTCCAAACACTGTTATCTCTTTGTCGACATCTCCATACTGCGAACTCAGTAATCCTTCCAACACCCATGATGTCGGGCTCAGGTAGTACATCCATATCCACCATTTTGGGATTTTCTGCGGGAAAAATATACATTTTTTCGTGTTCATGAGTCTGAAACTTGATTCTAATCCAAGGCACAAGATTTTCTTTCTTTATATAAATGATATACAGTTTCCATGCAATGCAGCAACGTTTTGAGTTAGATAGACCTGACATAGCTCTAGTTTCTAAGCCTATTGGTACCATGACACATACTTCAGATCTTGATTATATGTAAAAAACGGCATGAGAGAGAAGGGGGCTTACCTGTTTTGGAATGACAAAGCCAGCAAACAGATTCACCATGGAGAAAAAAGACGAGCGTAGACTCAGTGCCATGTGAATGTTAGGCGTCAAAGCAACCATAAGCATCCCGCAGTAGTTGAAGATGAGCAACGAGCAGAAGACGCAGTACAAGCTCCAAAACATTTTGTAGACCGACATATGGTAACCGATCATTGGATATACGATTAACGTACATAGAAGGGACTGGAGTAGTGAGTATGGGATCTCAATTATGACCTGAAAAACATTAAATACATGGATCATGTAGAGAGAAATTTGGCCAGTGGATTCTAGAAAATTACTGGCATCCAATAGGAGTGGAAGCCTGAGCGATTTGCTATAAGATCTATTTCTTCAAAGTTGACAAAACCTAAGTTTTAACGGAAACATGTCTAACCTGAGAAAACGAATACGCCCATGACGAGTACATCCGCGCAAATCTTTCACGGTAGAAAACATTGCGTTCGGTTGCAATGAAGTTCATCACTGTCGCACAGTTGTTTATTCCTGAGAAGACTACTAGAGTGTACATTGAGCCAAATATGCTGAAAAGGTCTTGCTGATTATTTCTGCAGAGTAAAAGGAAACACAGATTGATTAACATAGTTCTTTGATGGCATTTATGGAGACTTACAACCATATAATATCAACCTAAGGTTTTGTAGATTTAGTAAGCAAAACGTTTTTGGAACCCTTTGATCCTCTTTTATTGCAAATATCTGAGATTCAGTAAACAAAAGGTTTTTTTGTAACCTGAACTTTTTGGTACTGTTTGTCATATTATACTATGTGTTTCACTTTACCCCCAAAAAAACTGTGATTCCACAATTTAATTGCACACGATCATATTTCAAAATGGGGAGCGGAGACGTACATGTCCTTAGCTTTTTGCCAGAAGAGAAGGCCACATAACGTAGAGTTGAGCAATATGAAGACTATGCGAGTGAGATTGTGTGAAGGGTTTCTCCAATACGAGCAATGTTGTTTCCAAAGGCAAGCCTTTAGTTGCCCCCAACCTGTTTGTGAAAAACGCGAAGGAAAGCTCAAAGCTTCTGATCCCGGAGAAGCAGAACTCAGTTGCTCAACCACCAGTTTGTTCTCCCTGCAAGGAAGGACCGAACAACCAGCACTGAGAACAATAGTTTTTTACGCGCACATGCAAAGATTATGAGGATTGCTACACAAAGACTCACTTGTATATAGTTGAATCCTTGTATGCTTGTGCAAAATCCATTCCAAGTTTTTCCTCTGCATATTTACAAGTAATATCCAACATCCAAGTGGCTGGATTAAAATTCTTTTGGATCTTTGGAACTCCAGGAATGCTCTGTTAATAAATAGTACTCTAGATGTTATTTTGTGGAATCAAAAACCAAGCCAAGGTGAGAGAGACCATCCCAGATGTAATGTAGAGAAACTGACCTCAAAGTATTCGATAACTTTACTTGAATGTTTTCCAAGAGGACCATAGTAGACAAGCTGTCCCCCGTTTTTCATCAGGATCAGCTGCAATTAAGGGAATAAGATGCTGCTAGGGGCATCAAACTTTAGAGAGTATGTGGTTAAATCAACGATTTTAGCTGTTTACCTCATCAAACGTCTCAAAGATATCTATGCTCGGCTGGTGGATCGTGCAAACAACCGTTCTCCCAGTTTCAGCAACGTTTTTCACAGCTCTCATAACAATGGCAGCGGCTCTTGCGTCTAGCCCTGTGGTAGGTTCATCCATAAATATGATGGAAGGGTTAGCAACAAGCTCCACAGCTATAGTCAGCCGTTTGCGTTGTTCTGTGGATAAACCACTAATTCCAGGAAGTCCCACCATGGAATCTTTAATATCCTCAAGCTCAACTGTCTGAAGAACTTCATTGACGAGTTCCTGAAGCCAGTTCCAAAGTATAGTCAGATTATATCGCTGTCAATATCTTGTTGTATATTCTTTTTGAGAGATTGATTACTTACATTCTTGGTCTTTGAATCGATGTTATAGGGAAGTCGAAGCCAAGCAGAGTATTTCAAAGACTCTTCCACTGTTATATTAGGAGAATGAATATCAAACTGTTCACAGTAACCTGATACTCGTGCAAATGTTTCTTGAACCTTAGGATACCCCCCAACATGGATCTCTCCTTTGATGATACCGCGGGTTTTCCTTCCAGAAAGGACATCAAGAAGAGTCGTTTTCCCAGCTCCACTGACACCCATCAGAGATGTGAGAACTCCGGGCTTCAATGCGCCTGTGATATCAGAGAGAAGCTGCCGCTTCTTTCCCTAAGAGGAACATGAGTCGCATGTAAACTTGTGTTCTGTTTGAGAATTTAAGTTTCTCAAAACATCCATACTGATCTTAGATAATGTTTACCTGAGGAGTCTCAATATGATACTGCACGTTTTGAAATGTGACAGTGAGGGGCTTGAAAGGCAAGATAATTTTTCCTGTGAAAATAGACCAAGAGATGTGAAAAGATATCTTGTCACAAGGGATGGTAGTCACTGGCCAGTTAAAATTAAAAAGATGATACCTGTTTTAGCTCGGGACGTGATTTCAGGGCAGGGTTTAAAATCTTCTTCTGAGCGCTGAGAGTTCTTCCCATGAGAGACAATAGCAGGGGATCTTTGTGGATCTTAACATACAGAGATATCTTGTCAATATTATAGTTGAATTAACACTTATAAAGTCATTGCTACTATCATTTGTGGTGAACTTACTACTCCGATATGTCAGTGCCAATGCGTAGAGGACATTGAAGAACAATATAAACCCGATTAGAGCCCCAAAAGCTATCCAGTAAGAGTGACTACCGAAATTCAATCCACGAACATCTAACACTTGTTCCCCGGCCGTGGTGTTGCCAGAGATTAACTATTCCAAAAGATAAAGCGGATCAGCAAACTAGATTTGCTTGAAAAATGTGAAAGACTCCTAAAGTATTATTACCTTTCTCCACCGTGGAGCCAAAAATTCGTTTGCAGTCAGACCAATCTCAGCATATGACAACGGAGAAAGCCAGAATCCCCATTCCAGCCAAGCAGGCATGGACGCTAAAATATGGAGCACTGTTATAAATAATTTGTAAACTAATCCTACACAAGTGCATGGTTATAATCAACATCAAAAGTTGCTTACAAGTAACAATAAGGGCGCCCAAACGACTTATATACGTGATTTACCAAATTCATGCTTGGTGGATGTATCATAATAATATTGCATATAGGTGTAAAATAATACTTCAGAACTGTAGAAGCATAGCTTGATTACAGAAAGTTACCAAAAAAACTTACATTTTGGAATAACGAAGCCTCCGAATGATGAGAGAACCAATACGGAAGTAACTCCAGCGATTGAGGAAGCAACAACTGTGCTAGAGATTACCGCTATAGCGCGAAACATTGATACACATGATAGGTTGAATGTAAATAGGATAAGGAACTGCCGGAAGAACCTGAAGGAAAGTAACACTTACTGTTAGAAGCAGTTTACTCAACTCAATTTGGATTTATCGTTGAAGGTATCTTCAAAAAAATTTACCTTCCAACCTCAGGGCTGTAACCAATGACATAATATGTCAGTAATGTCCAAAGGAATGAATCGAAAATCGAAAGAGGTATCTTTAAGATAATTGAAGGAATTGCATATGCCCAAGCAGGATAGAAATATAAATCTTTCTGTTTGCAGAACACTCCCAATCTGGAGAGAGTCAAACTGAGCTCTGGAAGCCCATCAGCAAGAAGTCTAAAGAGAGCAGTGAACAGAGAACCCATAAGATAGTTCCCATGAGGAGCATCCGTCGTAGCTCCAGCTTGTAGAAAAACGGTCATTGTGACTATCGCATTGAAAACTAACTGCATAAAGAAAAAAAGTTAATTAGCATACAACGGTCAATGATAAGGAAACCTTGGCAGAGTAAAGGAATGTACCAGTCCAGATTTGAACAAGTAAATGAAAGAATTTCGTTTCATCAGAAGATATTCTCTCCTCGAGCAAGTTTTAAGCATCTCCCATTTACCCAGTGAGTATTTTCTAAAACATAAACCATCCTTGCGAGTCTGAGATTTATCAGAAGGCTTTGAGAGTTCTTCCTTTACCAGCAACCCAAGATTTGATTCTTTAAACTTTTCAATGAATGAATCAACAGATATGTAACTGTAGGGCTTGCTTCTGTGGCACCAATATTGTTCTTGATCTTTTCTAGACATAACCTCTTGGAGGAAGTCAGCAACGCCTTTCCTCTCTGGACACTTAAATCCACAATCTTCAAAGAATCTGCAGATATCAGCTCTTGGAGCATTGTAAATTATCTTTCCTTCCCCCATAAGAATCACATCGTCAAAAAGCTCAAACGTTTCTGGTGCAGGCTGAAGAAGTGAAATCAATAAGGTGGCATCAGCTATATGGGCCAACTGTTGGAGACATGCCACAATCTGGAACGTAGTTGAGCTGTCCAAACCATTCGATATTTCATCCATGAACAGAGTTGTAGCTGGACCCACAACGAGTTCCCCTACAGTAGCCGACACAGATATTTTAAAAGCTCTGATCAGACGACTGTGAATGGCTGTAAGAAAGTGAAAGTACCTGTTGTCAATCTCCTCTTTTGGCCACCAGATATTCCAGGTCTCGTGGCATCTCCAACTCGTGTATCTGCACAGATATCGAGTCCCAGGATCTGAAAGATGGTATCGTAAAATTATTTCAAATGCAGCATACGGATAAATAGTCAGAAGATTAGAAAAGCAACCATGGAAGTAGCATACCTTTAGGATATAGTCAGTTTGCATATTGTTTTTCAAACCTTCAACAGATATTGCCTGTCATAGCAAAGGTAAAGGACAAACTGAGATTTCTTACGTCTTAAAAGTGTTTCAAGAAGAAGTTCAATCTACCTTCATGTAAGCATCTATATCAGGATCTGGAACGATTTGTTGGAGTTTCTCCCTTCTACTGATCTCCTTCATAATTTCTGTTCAATAAACCATAGCTTGTTAATGTGAACTGAGTTCATACATTAAAAATATCCTCTGTTTCGAATGAACTATCAGAAATCTGGTCCTCACCCGTACGGCTTCCTATGCCCTGGCAACACGCGGAGAAGTCCAGCGTCTCTCTCACACTCATCTCTGGAATATGCAGATCGTTTTGACTTATATAACTCGACGTTTTCTCAGGAATAAACTCTGAAAGTGAGCAACCATTGTAACTTATTTCTCCCCCAACCTGTAAAGTGAAGACAGCCCTTGTGATCTCTAATATACTATTTGATGCTAGTTCAACAGGCTTATGCGATTACGTCTTTGGTCAAACCTTTACAGAAGGGGCAAGTCTTCCAGAGAGTGCCTGTAGCAGAGTGGTTTTGCCACACCCAGGAGGACCGAGCAACAAAGTCATTCTGCAAGAAAACCAATACATCTTTAATCTTTTGCACTCGGTGATAATATGGACAAGGAACGAAACACTACACAAGATAACCAATCACCCTTCATTTCTTCTTCCTTGCAACTTAAGGGATTAGATAATTGCCTGTTGAATAATTTTACCTTCCAGGCCTTACGATACCGCTCACGCCTTTCAAGATGCCTATCTTGGTTTCTTTCTTTGAACAAACAAACTCCTGTAACAACCATCAAGTTTTAATTAGGTAATGGACGTTAGGTGCACACAAGAAAAGGACTTTAGGTAAATAACATGGAAAGCGGCAAAGCGCTCCATATCAGTAGTAAATACATTTGATGGTACTTACTGATAGCATCCCCTTGATAGTATTCCAAAGAGTTGGGATAGGCTTGCCACGAATTACTTCGCATTCCGCTTCAACGGAAAGGTCACTGAACCTCACTTCCACCGTTGGTAACTCTATACCAACTCTACAATCACACGTGTTACAACGGATTAAAAGATTTCCTACAATAACCAGGAACAAAAACAGAGAAAGAAAGCATGGAGTGGCTCACTTGTCGATTCTCTTCCTTATTTTCCGGAGTAGGTGTAGGTTATCAGCCTCGATTTGTTTGACAAGCTTTTCGATTAACAAGTTTTTCTCAGCAGACTCAAGTTTAGTAACATCAATGACTCTGCCTTTACCCGATGCTTCATCTCTTCTCCCAAGAGTAGTAGTAACCCTTTTATAAGTTGGCAATCTCTCAATATTAGCCCACTGCGACCGAAGCTCCTTCTCATCGTCAACAACATTTCCAGAAGCAAACTCAACTCGGAAAGACTTTGCCTTGTCGTCATCTTCACCTGTTTGAGCCATTGTCAGATAAAAACCAAAAGGAACTTAATAGCAACAATGAGAAGCAAACATCGAATGAAGAAGAAATTAATCAAGTCAGAACTTTGTATATATAACTTTAACAAAACTTACGCATGCATTAGTTAATAAATATCACGCGAGCTCCATGTGTGAATACGTGATCTCATCCATAGAATCCGGTCTTGCACAGAGAATAAACAACTGTACAAAAGAACGAATAAACTAATAAAAATCTGGTAAGCGTTGAAAAAAATGTGGTGATTAAAGTAAGCAAAAACGTATCTTTTTCAACAATAGTCAGCTCATCAACAATGTGCGAACAGATTCGGAGGATTCATACTTCCACAACAACTCATTGGGTTTCTCTGAGGCATTCCATCGAACACTTTGACCACATTTATTTGATTTTCAATGATTTTGACTTGGTGGGTATCTTCTATTTCCGGAGATTTTATGAAGTAATAGTTTTTGCGGATCAAATCGAATCAAATCTGCAGTGAGGGACACGAATGGAAGACAGTGGATGAGCAAAAAAACCACATGCAATTTTTTCCTTCAACATCACGTCCAGAGGATTGATTCATCGATATCACAAAATAATTTTAGATTCATGTCAGAAATTTAATGAGAGATGTGTTTATTTTAACGAAATGGAACAATCGAATCATTGGCTGACGCGTTTCCCTGTTTACTCGCCGAGACGCCGACAATGTGAGAATTCGTGACGCGACATGATTTTCAAATAGTTTCTGTTTTTCAATATTTACGAACAGTCCAATTAATTATAGAGGAGGAATTTAATCGTTAATAGAAATGTTTTAACTGGGCCTAGGCCCATTCAAAGGTATGAAACATGAATTGATTAAAAAATTAATAAGTCGTCTTCAAAAGAGTAATATATATCCAACAAGTTGGGGATCCTTCTAGCAAGCTGCATATCCTTCTAGCAAGCTGCATGATAGTCATTCGATTGGCATGTAAGGCACACAGATTCATATCTTCAAACAATCCAACGAAAAAAGTTTCAGCGGCTTCCTGGAGAGCATCAAAAGCCATGCCTTGGAACCGTATTCCTGTTTTGAGATTTTGGGCAATTTCTTTCACTAGTCTCTGGAATGGAAGTTTCTTGATCAATGGTTCGGTGCTCTTTTGGTATTTCCTGATCTCTCTTAGCGCTACGGTTCCTGGCTTGTACCTATGTGTTTTTTTTAACATGTTAGCGTTGTTGTTCCTTACCTGTATTGCTACGGACTTCCTAGGAGCCAAACCTCCTGTTGACTTACGAGCTACCTGTTTGGAACGAGCCATTATGAACAAATAAAAATTTGAGTGTGAAAAAGGTTTGTTGAGAGAAGTTGTGAGTAGAAGACATTTATTTATTTGCGAAGAAACTAAATAAAANAGCTACCTGTTTGGAACGAGCCATTATGAACAAATAAAAATTTGAGTGTGAAAAAGGTTTGTTGAGAGAAGTTGTGAGTAGAAGACATTTATTTATTTGCGAAGAAACTAAATAAAAACTAGGAAAAAAATCTTTGTTAAAGAAAATTTAAGATGATTCTTATCCACATGAAAATAATTGTAGCCAATAAATATAGTCGATTTATTTTCACAGTTTAAGAGTAAAAACAACCATAGATTAGTCAGAGCTCGATATCCTTTCTCTCAAATTGTGATATGCACTGTCTTGTATATATATAGAATACAAAATACATATAGAAATTCTAAGAAAAATTACCCCCATCTCATAATTAAGAAACAATAAAAAAATATTTCCTCTAAAACTTTGAAAAAATGAGTATTATGAAACAATAATCATTAAAGGAAAAGTATGAGGTTAATGTTGTGTTAAAAATGATTAAACAAATAAAGGTTGTGATTTGTTTCTACTTTTGAAAATTTGAACAAAGATAAACTAGACAAAAAACTAACAATTGATATGTTTTTGTCAGATTTTAATCAATGGTGATGTGCAACAATATATGAAAATTATAGATATTCTTATAAAAACTCAACCTCATTTCACAACAAATAAATAATTTATAAATGATATTCCTAATTGCTGGTCTGACAATTGTAGATTAGTCAAAGAGTCAACGCTCAATATTTTTTCTTTTAAAATGTGATTTAAGGTGGTGGTTTACAACGACAAATAAAAATATAAAAAAATATATAAATAACATTTTTCAAAAAAGTCCATCCCCATTTCATAAAAAGAGACTTTGATTATAAAAAAATATCTTAATAGACTTTATTACAAAAGCCCAACCCTATTTATATAAAATATATTAATGGGTTTTCTTATAAAAGTCCAACATCATTACAAAAAAAAAAGATTTATAAATGCTTTTGCTGAAGTTTCTAAACTATAGAAACCACTTTACCTTAGTGGTTGACTAAATGTTTAATAAATACTTTTACTACTAGAGGTGTAGGGTTCGATTCCCATATAATACAATTTCTATAAGATTAATGGATGCAAACTTATTATGATGCAAGTACAGTTCATCGTGGTCATATGGATATTTGGGTTGCAGAAAAATTATTTGAACAGAGGAATCAATAGGCTGGGAGCTGGCCAGGATCTAGAGAGAGCATTTAAAATCAAAAATGATCTGCGGGAAAGGATTCAAGGCATACGGAAGGAAAGAAGTAAAGAGGTCTGGAACAGAATCGAACCATACGCATACGACAAATTTCCCCGACATCGGGAGAGGTATCATCCGTATTCTAGAAATCCATATGATAACAACAATAAACGCTATGATGGAAGTCAAAACCGGATGGAATGGATACCTAAATCAAGGACTATGAGAGGTCCAGAAAGAGATGGGGATAGAAACAAAGATGGGTCTTACTTTAGAGACCACGATGATGCCAGAACGGATCGTAACTCAACTGTAGATTCTCAAAGAACAATCACGGAGGTGCGAGACCACGATGATGCCAGAACGGATCGTAACTCAGCTGTAGATTCTCAAAGAACAGTCACGGAGGTGCGAGAGTTACAGGGCAATAATACAACACCACAATCCGGAAGACTAATAGTGCATCGGAATGAGTCCGAAGATGAACGTATAAGACGTCTGAAGAAAGGCAAGGCCCCGATGGGGGAAAATCCAGATAGGGAGATGGGGGAGGATTGTATTCCCAATCCACTTCGCAACACGTTCATGAATTCTGCTCGTGGTATAAAACCCTCGGAAGGTACAAAAAATATACCAGCTTTAACTATAGAGATCCGCAAGCTACAGATAGAGGGGGGGAACTTGCAAGAGAAAGTGCAGGAGCAAGTCGCGGGCAATGAAATTGTGAAAAGGAGATCCGAGCTGGATGTACCAAGTAAGAGGATTCCTACCATTCCCGAAGGGAGAGAAGAAACGGTAAGTTTGAAAAAAGACAAAACTACGAAATTAATGGGATGGTAATGGATGAGGAGGATGTTGGTAACGATGATCTAATGGTGGATGAACCAGACCAGAGTACGGGGAAAAAATCGATGCCATTTCTCAACTTTCCCCAAACCAGGAGAATGGTAACGAAGATATGGGAGATGAACAAGAGACGATCATACCTGAAACTCAGCCTATGACTCCCCCAGCTCAAATAAAGTCTCTTGCTTTAGGCAAAGAGAAGAAAGGAGGATATAGAGTATCGCCTAAAAGGAAAAGCGGAAAAAATCAGGAGCTAGGCGGAGCTGTAGCCTCAGTGAAGCTGAATGTTTTACGAGCCAGAGTGTCTCCCAAGAAGAAAAGTAACCTAAACGCACGTTCGTCAGGTACTAATGTTACTACTTTCCCTCGACATGAGGTGTTTCTGTCATCTCTTAACAAGAGTAAATATGCTGTTTTAGGTTCGGTGGTGTCCCAGAAACCATCCAGTAAGAAGATATGAGTACAATCTCATAGAATTGTCAAGGTGCAGGCACTTATCTTACGAAACAACATCTTCGAGAGCTGCAACGCTTTTTTCGTCCTTGCTTTCTTTTTCTTTCTGAAACAAAAAACTCCTTTTCTTTTATGCAAGATTTTCAAACTTCATTTGGTTATGATAAGTTATTTACCGTGGAGCCTGTTGGTCGAAGCGGTGGGCTCGCTTTGTATTATATGGATTGCTATGATGTTATGATTTTATTTTCGAACGATCGATTGATCGATATTGAAGCCACGATAGAAGGACACAAGGTGTTCGTGACTTTCGTGTACGGAGACCCAGTCATTTCGGGTCGAGATGCTGTTTGGGATTTGTTGACGGCGATAAGTCTGAACCGGTCGGGAGCATGGTTCATGATCGGGGACTTTAATGAGATTCTGGGAAACCATGAAAAGAAAGGCGGAAGAAGGAGATCCGACTCATCTTTCCTTGCTTTCAAATACATGCTTGATAATTGTGGAATGATAGATTTTCCTTATAAGGGGAACTCGATGTCTTGGTTGGGCTATAGAAGATCAGGACGAGTTCAATGCCGGCTAGACAGAGCCATCGGAAACGAGGATTGGCACAGTTTATTTTCCCACACAAATGTGGAGTACCTAAAGCTTTGGGGGTCAGACCATCGACCCGTGCTAGCGAGAATCCAATCTTGCAATAGACGAATTCAAAAGAACTTCAGATTCGATAAGCGATGGCTGGATAAAGATGGCTTTTTCGACACGGTAGAAGAAAGTTGGGGAAACGCGACTTGGGAAGAACCACTCGATTTATTCTCCAAGATCAAAGGATGCCGAAAGGCTATTTCTAAATGGAGAAAGAACAATCCTACGAATTCAGCTAAACGGATCGAAACTATAAAAGCCCAATTAGAAAGTGCTCAACTCGACGAAAACCTATCCAGTGAAGAGGTTCTGACGATCAAATGGATGCTGTGTTCGGCTTATCGAGATGAAGAACTCTACTGGAAACAGAAGAGCAGGGCTAATTGGTTAAAAGAAGGAGACCAAAATACGAAGTTTTTCCACGCTACTACCAAGCAACGGCAAGCAAGAAACAGAATCACCAAGCTGAAAGCTCCGAACAGATATCGGGTTGAGACAGAGGAGGGGATCGTCCAAGTAGCGACATAGTACTTTCAAAATATATTCACCACGTCAAACCCAGATAATCATGACGACACACTCCGGTATATTACCGCGAAGGTTACAAACGAGATGAATCTATCTCTTACGCGAACCCTTTCCGACTCGGAAATAAAACAGGCGGCTTTCGATATTAATCCGGGGAAAGCCCCAGGACCAGATGGGATGACGGCTCTGTTTTTCGATATCTACGGTTTGAGATTTCTTCTTAAATGGAAGCTTTGATCAGAGACTCAACCAGACGAACATATGCTTAATTCCGAAGAATGAACGACCAAGAGAGAAGGGGGAATTCCGGCCAATCAGTTTATGGAATGTATGTTACAAGATTATCTCAAAAATTTTGTGCAAGAGGCTGAAAAAGTATCTACCAAAGCTGATATCTGAAACGCAGTCTGCATTCGTTGCGAAGCGTCTCATATCCGATAATATTCTCATCGCTCAAGAAGTATTTCATGCCCTTCGGACAAATCCTATTTGTAACTCTACGTTCGTAGCTATTAAAACCGACATGAGCAAAGCTTATGATAGGCTGGAGTGGAGCTCCTTGGAAGCCCTAATGGTTAAAATGGTTTTCGACACCAAATGGATTAATTGGATCATGTGGTGCATACGATCGGTCTCTTATCAAGTGCTTATAAACGGAGAACCAAGGGGAAATATAGCTTCATCGAGAGGACTAAGGCAGGGTGATCCCTTATCCCCTTTCTTGTTCATTCTATGTACCGAGGCACTGATTAGCCAAATTAAAGGGGCAGAAGACGAAGGTCGTTTAACAGGGCTTAAAGTAGCGCATGCCAGTCCTACAATATCACACCTACTCTTCGCCGATGATTCTGTTTTTTCTGCAAAGCAGAAATCCCGCAATGTGCAGAGCTCCTCAAGATCCTTAGTACCTATGGGAAGGCATCGGGACATCAACTAAATTTCTCCAAGTCTTCTATTTTATTTGGCAATAAAGTCAAACCCGAATGCAAAAATGCGTTAAAAAGAGCAGTAGGGATATCGAAAGAGGGAGGTATGAGAATGTATCTAGGAATTTCGGAAAAAAATTGTGGTTCTAAAAAACAAGTCTTCTTGTATATCCAGGAACGGTTTAACAATAGAGTAAACTCATGGTCTGCTAAATTGCTTTCCAAAGGAGGGAAAGAAGTCCTTATAAAGTCTGTAGCTCAAGCTATACCGACATTCGTTATGTCGTGTTTTCTCCTCCCACAGGGCATCATTACCAAGTTGAGAGGGGCAATTGTACGATTCTGGTGGAGTGCCAAAGCAAACAACCGTGGCTTGCATTGGCTGGCGTGGGACAAGATATGCATCCCTCAAAATGAGGGGGGCCTTGGTTTTCGAGATCTAAAAAACTTTAACTTAGCTCTCCTCGCAAAGCAACTGTGGCGACTCGTCCGGAACCCATCATCTCTCTTAGCTAGAGTTTTGAAGGGCAGGTACTATCGATACTCCAACCCACTGGACGTAGAAAAATCAAACTCACCATCTTATGGGTGGCACAGTATTATGGCGGCAAAACACGTTCTACGACCGGGACTCCACAAGAGTATCAAATCTGGTTTCAACACGAAGGTTTGGAGCGACCCATGGATACCTGAAATCCCGGCACGTCCGGCGAAAGGAATTGGAGTGTTATTGGATCCAAATTTATACGTTAACCATTTAATCGATTTTGAGTCAAAAAAATGGAGGGAAGATAAGTTGCGGGAGGTGATTGACCCCGGTGACATTCCCAAGATCATGACTCTTAAACCAGCCTGCATTTTTGACTTTGATGGGTACTGCTGGGTCTATACGAGATCGGGTAACTACACTGTTACGTCAGGATACGCATTGGCATGTACTATAACTGAAGCGAATTCAGCTCCTGCGGTGTTAGAACCAAGTACAATGGCCTTAAAGAGTAGAGTTTGGGCTTTAAAAACCTTGCAGAAGATTAAATATTTGGTTTGGCAGGTGATTTCAGGATGTATTGCGACTCATAGTAGACTTGTGGAGAGACATTGTGGAACAGATCGTTCTTGTCCCAGATGTGGTGCTGCAGAAGAATCAGCAAACCATCTTTTCTTCCAATGTCCTGCGGCCCTGCAGACGTGGGATCTCTCCAATATTCCCTCTATTCCGGAAGTCTTTCCGAGTGACGCTCTGTTTTGTAACATTGATCATTTGCTTACAAAGGCGCATGAGGGGAATGGACCAGCGGAGATTTTCAAAATATTCTCATGGATCATTTGGTATATATGGAAAGCGAGGAATGAAAAAGTTTTCAATGGGAAAGACATTTCACCGATAGATACTCTAGAAACTGCGATCAAGGAAGCCGAAACTTGGGAAATGGCAAATCATGTCGAAGCTGCAATCACAGAGGTACGTACCCAAGACGCAACACGGGATAATTCGGTCTCATGTGTAGAATTCCGATGTCAAGTGGACGCATCTTGGGTCAAGACAGACCAAGCTTTCGGAGGGGGAAAGGTACTCCTCCATCATGATTCAATACGGGTACTGGGTTCTTTTGTCGGACATACTGTCATGTCTCCCCTCCATGCTGAAATGGAAGTGGTGCTGTGGGCAATGAGACAGGCCCGTCAAATAAGTTTATCTTCTATTCACTTTCAGACAGATTGTCTGCAGCTTATAAAGCTAGTCGATGGGGACGAGGATTGGCCAAATCTTACATCGGAATTAGAAGAATTTCATCACCTTCGCTCTGCATTTTCAAAATTTTTAATATCATTTATTTCTCGTTCTTGTAATACCCGTGCTGACTCTCTTGCGAAAGGGGCTCGAGCTCGCGGTTTTGTTTTTTTCTCATGTAGACTCGTCGGTATCGGTTTGGTTAGCTCATATTGCTAACATCTTCAAGCCTGTTTGATTTTAATGGAAAACATTGGTCGTCAAAAAAAAGTTGGGGAGTTGGAGATTTCACGTCCACCACAACAATTTTGATGGCGTCTTCAGAATTCTTAGCCATGTTCAACGATAACTATAAAGTTTTATTTGATTCATAAATCGTGTTTTGGTTTACCACTTTTGAATTTTGATTGAATTTGTTTTTTTTTTTGTTTTTGTACGTCTAAACAATTTCATTGATATCAAATCGAATTTTTTTTGTTTAACTTGGATTTGTTTTAACCAAACGAATTAATCGTTTTCAGCGCAAGAAGTTATAAAAACTAATATTAAGAAAAGAAAAGAAAAGCAGTTTTTCTTAAATGGTATAGTAAGATAGGTAATATCAAAAAAAATTGACTTCAAAATAATAGGATAAGTAAAGGTTTTCAATTTTTTGTTATATCAATGAATTTGGACAGTCGCATTTAAGACAACACAAAGATTGGAAAACATAAAATAAACAACAAATAAACTCTCATCATGTCAAACTCAACATTGAGAAGATGTATAAAGATGATGAATTGGAATATTACTTACAAGTGTGGTTATGTAGTACGTGTTCAACGCACTATCACTATAAGACCATCAAATTTTTCATAAAATGGTTTTTGACCGATTTATTACGAAAACGTTTTGGTCGATCATCAGTGCCGGTTCGGAGAATCTAAGAGCCGCAAGCAAAACAAGTTTTGTAAACCTATTATTTAATATATCTGAGATTTTTTTTAGTAAAATGAAGTTGCAGAGAATCGAACCCTATTACTTTTGGTTTAAAAACAGTCATTTCTTAAGGTCGATACCAATTCATCCAATGAATTTTTATGTAAAATGGGGTCAAAAATAGACTATTTATTTTGGGAGGTGCAAGCATGGGTTTGGTCTGCTTGCTCTCAGGGTCGGGCCTATCGATAATCACTGGTCGGAAATGAAATATAGTCGGAGAATGGACAGAAATTTTTGATAGAAAAATGGTCGGAAATTTTAGTCAAAATTTGGTCATAAATCTTGATCGGAAAGTGGTGAGGAATGAGGTCGGTAAAATTAATTGAAAAAAGGTCAGAAATGTCAGTCAAAAATTGGTGCGATTATGAGAAATTGTTGAACATGTACTACGTATTTATCCATGTGACTTGCTGAGATTTTAAAAAATAATTAGTTCAAACCTACAGGTGCTTGTGGATAAACAGCTGTGCAAGGCATCTAGCATTTATAGTATACCTACTAAAATTATATATGAGACAGATTTAAGACGAGTAGTGTAAATGATGATTTTGTTGAGAAAATGCTAAAATATGTAAAACTGACGCATAATCTTATACGACCACAAAGGAAGACACCAGAGAGCAGAGGGCAATAAAGTCGTTAAAACCTCCAATGGACGGCCAAAGGCAGATCACCAGTCGTTTTATCTCTCCATTCACACAAATCACAACCACTTGCAAATCGCATTAAATGTCAAAATTAGTGAATAAGTGATCAAATTCGAATCTCAATATTTATGAGAATTGATGTGGTTTTCTTTTATATATTATAAACATTTTAAATAACAACAATATTTAGCTTCGATTATTATAAAAACTGGATAGTACATCAAGCCGGAAGTGTATTTGGGTCACAGTTCAATCTGGTATGATCAGTTGGACCAGGTTTTCTATTTTTTAATAGTAAATATATTATATAAGATAAATTATCTGATTCTAAATTTGTAAAAAATTGAGAAATTCAAAAAAAACACATCTAAATATAATAAAATCAATAGATGTGTAATATCATAGTTCTATAAATGAAAAACATCATGGTATATGTGTTTAAAAATCAAAGTTAAAATCATCTAGAACACCGTCCCTTTCTTTTTTTTCAAAGTATTGTTCTCGTCACATTACAAATCAAAATGTTCATGTTTTTTTTTTACATGAACTTTTCAAAATGTTCATGTTAGTAATTCAATAGGTATTCAACAAACAGTAGTCAAATAAACTCATTATATTATAATAAACTTACCAATAAGATTTGTAGAGTTTGATTCTTCACTATCCTTAGGATATTTTTCAAGATTCACATTATCACACTTTCAGTTTTTGGGTTTTTGCTGGTTTTTAATGAATTTTTTTAATCAACTAGTAATTCAAACCGAATTATTTATCAGTTCGCAGTTCAACCGGTACGATCACTTGGTCCAGTCCGGTTTTAAAATCATTAGAGATTAGTCGAACGATGACTATACAACATTAACATTAAGAGCATCATTAATACACAGCTCCATATGAAGCTTTTAAAAAAAATTATTATAAAAAAAAAACCTCTGACGAATCGTGTCATGACACATGTTTTATGAACCGTTTCTATTGCCTCTTCGCAGAGAACTGATTCTCTGTAAAAAATTTGCCACATCATTTTTTTGTTTTTAAACCGTATCAAATCTCTTCAATAATACTCCCTATGTTTCATTTTAATTGATATTCAAAAGTTTTGTTTTTATTCTAATTTATTTGATTTTTTTACATATGTATGCAAATTTTCAATTTATTTTAACCTAGATTAAAAAAATATTACTATTTGAGTTTACCAAGAATACTTTCACTTTTGGCTCTTTGCTTTTTATTTTCATTTTTTTATTAATTTTAAACTTTTTATTAAATGATATTTAAATGTAAATTATTAGTTTTTAATTAGAATATCAATTAAAATGGGATAAAGGGAATAATGTTCTAAAAACCATTTGTATTTCTCCACGTTCTTAAAAGAAAAACACATTCAGAATGACAAATTGACAATCAATGTCGGAAATCGAAATCAGTGAACCCCAATTATTAAAAAAAGGATAGTTCCAGAGGAAATCGGAAATGACGAAAGAGAGCAAGGAAGACGCCAAAAAACAAAGGGCAATACAGTCATTATAAATCCCTCAACGGACGGCAGAAGCAGATCCACACCATTCAATCAATCTCTGCATTCACAAATCACAACCATCCACTTGTAAGTAGCAACGAGAGCCAAAAAAATCTTCTGTTGCTATATAAACAAGAGCTCGAGAGCATGTGAGCTTCACCTAAACTTGCTACTACTGCCACTTAGTACTTATTATTCCAACAACACTCAAGTATTACTATAAAAAAAAAAAAAAAAATCAAATCTTTTTTACTTTCTTTGTTTGAATTGAGAAGAAAAATTAATGGCTACGAAGTACAACGAGAAGCTTCTTCTCAACTATGTTCCTATCTACGTTATGCTTCCGGTAAGTTATCATCTATTACACTAAGTGGGTAACAGAACAAAGACGGAACAAACGATGAAGTGGAGGATCCACATTTAAAATACCATTCAGCAAATTTATTTGTTGAAGTGCGTTTCTTTATTAAACATGAATAAACAATTAGAAACAGTAAAATGAATCACATGCGGATCATTTAAAAAAAATGAAAATTGTGTTCCACCTTCAACAGTAGTTTACTTACACAAGATTATTGGTGTCTAACGTGTGCTTTACATGCGATCTGGGAATTGTTTTTGTTTTTAATTCAGTTTAACATATAAAATATATATTAATTTTTATTTTAAATAAAATATTATACTAATTTTTTTTAATTCAATTTATAATAATATGCATGATCAAATATTATATCTAAAATTTGTGCTTTGGATTATATTTTGTATATTTTATTATTTAAATATTTATTTTGTACTGTTCATTATATTTTTACCGTTCAAAATATATTATAAACCGTTTGATCCATTTTTCTACTCTCCACTTGATCCGCACTCTCGATTCGCCTGATCCACTTTCAATATTCGGAGCCATATAATCATGATTTTTATTATACATTTAGTTCTGGATTTAAGCCCGAGTTTTGAATATACGGCAAAAATAAAAAATAGAACTCTTCTTTGAATGCATGTTCACATCATATTTGATTTAGCAATGATATATATATATATATATAATTTTATGATTTGATCTATGTTTTCACGCGTTACGTAATGTGCTGTGCATTGTCACATTTATGGATAATACGTATGGTAAAATCCGTAAATGTACTGTCATCAACTGAGAGTATCGTTGGTTTAAAACTCATCAAGTTCAAATTCGAAGTTAAAACTGAAAGATAAAAATGAATGTGTGAATACAGTTGGGAGTGGTGAATGTGGAAAACGTATTCGCCGACCCAGAAACGCTTGAAACGCAGCTCAAGCGTCTCAAAGAAGAAGCTGGTATCGACGGCGTTATGGTCGATGTTTGGTGGGGAATCATAGAATCCAAAGGCCCAAAACAATACGACTGGACCGCTTACAAAACGCTATTCCAGCTAATCGTGCGTTTAGGACTCAAAATCCAAGCGATCATGTCGTTTCACCAGTGCGGCGGAAACGTCGGCGACGTCGTCACGATCCCGATCCCGAAATGGGTTCGCGATGTCGGCGATAGCGATCCCGACATCTTCTACACTAACCGCAAAGGAACAAGAGACATCGAGTATCTCTCAATCGGCGTCGATAATCTTCCTCTCTTCGCCGGAAGAACCGCTGTTCAGGTAAGTAGTAAACCCCAGCGTTTGCGTTTCGGAGAAAACGCCGATCAGCGTTTTAAAATTTGAAAAATTAACAAAATAGGTTTCGATTTTCGTAATCATCAGATGTACAGTGATTACATGAAGAGCTTCAAAGAAAACATGGCGGATTTGCTAGAAGCCGGCGCGTTTGTTGACATCGAAGTCGGACTTGGTCCCGCCGGCGAACTTCGTTACCCTTCTTACCCACAAAGCCAAGGTTGGGTGTTCCCGGGGATCGGAGAATTTCAGGTTAATTTCGTATATTTAATCAATCATGTTTTTGTTTTGACGAATTTACCCCTGAATAAAACGGTGCGTTTTGGTGGTTCCAGAGTTATGACAAGTACCTGAAGAAAGATTTCAAGGAAGCGGCGGCGAAAGCAGGCCATCCGGAGTGGGATTTGCCGGACGACGCCGGAGAATACAACGACAAGCCGGAGGAAACTGGGTTTTTCAAGAGTAATGGGACTTATGTATCGGAGGAGGGCAAGTTTTTCTTGACATGGTACTCCAACAAACTCATCTTTCATGGAGATCAGATCTTAGGAGAAGCCAACAAGATCTTCGCTGGACTTAGAGTTAACTTGGCTGCCAAGGTATTACTATAAAGTAAACAATTAACCCTATCGGGATCAGATCAAATTGAAAACTAAACCAAAAAAACCTTAATTGGAAAAAACCGAACCGACCAAACCGAATCCAAAAACATTCGTTTCATGTTAACTTGTCTTGCAAGGTAACTAGTTTATGAGTCTAAACTGAGTATGTGATCAATGGGGTAGGTTTCGGGGATTCACTGGTTGTACAACCACCACAGCCACGCGGCGGAGCTGACTGCCGGATATTACAACCTTTACGAGAGAGATGGTTACCGTCCGATCGCTCGGATGCTCTCAAAACACTACGGCATTCTCAACTTCACTTGCCTTGAGATGAAAGATACCGACAATGTCGCTGAAGCCCTAAATGCTCCTCAAGAACTTGTTCAAATGGTAATAATAGCGAGAAGAAATTTGTAAGTTAATTCAAAGTCTTTCAAAAATTTTAATCTGTTTTGGTAAATCGTCGATTTTAGGTATTGAGCAAAGCATGGAAAGAAGGCATAGAAGTCGCTGGTGAGAACGCATTAGAGACCTATGGAGCCAAAGGTTACAACCAGATCCTTCTTAACGCGAGACCCAACGGGGTTAACCCGAACGGTAAACCGAAGCTGAGGATGTACGGATTCACTTACCTAAGGTTATCCGATACGGTCTTTCAAGAAAACAACTTTGAGCTGTTCAAGAAGTTGGTGAGGAAAATGCACGCTGATCAAGTAAGTACATGATATATATACATAGCTAGAGACAGACTTCATATTTTCAAACTTGTAAGATTGTTTCTTTTTTCTTTTATATATGTAGTTAAAACTTACATGTTTTTTTTTTGAATGGGAACAATATACAAGGATTACTGTGGAGACGCGGAGAAGTATGGACATGAGATTGTGCCGTTGAAAACGCAGAATTCGTACCTGACGGTGGAGGATATCGCCGACGCGGCTCAGCCAAGCGGAGCTTTCAAGTGGGACTCTGAAACCGATATGAAGGTTGATGGTTGATCCTCCCATCGCCAAACAATTTAAGGGAAAGGAAGTGATAATAAGCAACTTTACTGCAAAAATCTATATGGACGAATTTATCTCGAGTTTCGTCGAAGAAATAAACGGTTTTGGTAAAAAAAAATAAAAAAGTAAAAATAAAATAATAATAAACGGTTTTGGTGTGTATTGAATTGTGTGAAGTGAAGGGTGTTTCTGCTTGAATAAAGTTTGTGTAATTTCTGCTTGAATAAAGTTTGTGTAATAAAAAAAAAATGTGTGTAATAAAAAATAAATAAGCTTTGTAAGAATATGTCGTTTCATTAGTACTCCATATGTTTTTTCATTTTCTTCACGCATTTTAAATAGATTAAAATAGTGTCTCATAAAATTTGCAATATCACTTTTCAATTAAAATTCAACTATTTAAAAATGAAAGCTAAAATTGAAAATTTACTGTAAATTATGCATTAAGAACGTAAACTGACATTTTTTTGTTGAAATGTTAAGATGACATTTTTTTGTAAAACAAAAAGTTAAAATAACACTTGCTGTACGTTTTGTAAAAGATGTCATAAACAGAATAACTAAATGAAAAATATCTGTTTAATATAATTGATTTTGTGAATAGTTGTTTAATTCACATGTAGCCAAATATCTGTTTAGTTATGATTTTTTTTACTATTTTTAGTATTAAACTATAACAATACATAGTAAAATTCCAAGTTTAGCACAAGATTTCAAATTTTAGTTTTTTCACTTTTAAGGCTTAAATGAAATAATTAATGTTCTAAGGTGGATGAGATTTTGAATCTTTTATAGAATGAGTTTCTAAACCTTTTTAAAAAATGAGTTATGAACATTGGATACTGAAAACATGTTTAAATTATTTTTCTGGATCCCTTAATTATAAATTAACTCAAAATTCATTGTTTAGTGTTTATATATTTAAAATTGAAATAACAAAATTTCAACCAACAGCGTACTAGTTAATATAAAATAATAGATTATAACGATTTGATATCGCTAAATAATTTTGTTTTCAATTATTATCCCAATAAATTATAAGAACAAATATATAGACAACATTATATTTCAGCTTGCTTTAACATTTTTACAAAACTCATTTAACTGGTCATGCAAATCTTTGGTTTATATTTGGGTGTGATTGTAACTTAACAAAAAAGAGTCAGATTGACTTTCCATAATTGAAGTTAAAGTTTGGACAATTAACTGGGGCTGTTGAATCCGGTATAATCGAACTGAACCAAACCGAAATAGAACATGTGGTTGAAATATGGATATACTATATTAACCGTACAGATGTAATAATTTCAAAATCGTAGGATGAAGATCAGGGGCGGATCCATAAACTTATTTAGTATGAGACACTTATTAAAAAAAAAATTAATGTAAGGGCACAAAATTAAATTTAGTACTAATTCTTTAAGAAAAAAAAAAGGGAGTGACACATGCAATAGTTTTTACTACCTACATCCGCTACTGATGCAGATATGGTTTGGATATTAACCGATAAAACCAAAAAATCGATTAATTTTAAATCATAATATAATAGTATATAATATATAATATAATAGTATATAATATACAATAAGTATGTAAATTATGTAACCCTGGAAACCTAACGTCTAAACAAATTTTAAAATAAAACAACATAATTAACATAATATTAAATTATTAAGAATGAAAAAACAATTTTATATGGAACCATAAAAAAGATATGGACACTAAATCATTAACCGAACTATAAACTATATGATTCATATAGAATTTGTTACCATTTCTAATTTTCTATACAAAAAATCAAAATCCACATTATACCAAACAAAACTTTTAGTTTTTGGTTAAAAACTGAATAAACCGAAAACCAAAGATATCCAAACCGAACCGAACCAATATGTTATTAAAATGGTAACTATTTTTTACTACCCGAAAACCCAAAAAACCGAAAAAATCAAACCGAAACCAAACCAATATCCAGATGGAACAGCCCCTACAAGAAACCTTATTACGATAAGAAACCTTTTTAGGAATGCATAATATCACTTAGCAAAAATAATACGGAGTGTATTCAAAGTAATATTTGGAATGATTTGAAAAGATTTGATTTTTTTATGAGTTTTAGATGATTTGAGTTAATTATGGAAGTTGTTATGATTTGCTATTAAAATTCTATGAAATCTCATATAAAACTATGAGATTTGGATTTTTATATTTAAACTAGAAAATTTCATCAAAACATCCTAAAATCACTCAAAATATCATAAAATCAACAGCTTAAAATATTTCCAATAACACTGGATTTGAATAAATATTTTCAAATCATTAGTTCAATAACATTGGATTTTAGACAATTTTTAAAAATTCATGTTTTAATAACACATGATTTGATAATTTAATACAAATCACTCCAAATTATACTTTAAATAGTGCATAATATTAATGAAATTCTAGTTTTTAATGCAACTAGCAGATGTTTTTGGAAACATATCATATTTATCAAATCTTACATTTTTATTTGTCGTAATATGTAGAAAACAACTTAAAAATGTTACTTAGCAAAAATAATACATTTTTTTTAATGCAACCAGCTGATGTTTTGGAAACATATCATTTTGATCAAATCTTACAATTTTATTTGTCATAATAATATATAGAAAAAAACTAGCCAAAAATATTATTAAAAACCGTTGCATTTCAATAGAACAGCTTAAGAGAGAGTTAACTAAATTAACAAACACAGAGAAAATTATCTTCGTTTCTGTTACTCACAAGNCGGGCTATCTGCTTCAAATATGGGGGCTAGTTGAGCGCAACTGTAAAAAAAAAAAAAAAAAAAAAAAAAAAAAAATCCTGAAACAGAGCTTCTCTTTCGTTTTTGAAATTTTGCTTCCAAGTTTTTCAACTTTCTTCCTCCCTTAGGCTTTTTTTTTGTTTTCCGCTTGTGGTTGCGATTGTTCGGCGCCGTTAAAAAGCGTTCGGACGTGGTCGGAGCTTTTCTGCATGGCGGTTTGCTTCCGAGGGAGTACGGGAAGGAGATCGAGCTCTGCGAATTTCGCCGTCGTTTAATTTCGTTTCTCCCTGTGGATTCTGCGAACGGAAAAGCGATTTTCGGTGTTTTCCGTGAGATGAGAAACGGAGGTTAATGGGGGAGATTGAGAACAGCTTTTCTGGCGATCTCTCTCGTTGTTTTCGTTTGTGTTTCTGAGGAGATTATTGCCCGAGACGGTGCGCGATTCTCCGTCTCCGTTAACCGGAATTCTATTGATTACGGCGAAGCTCACGGTGGCGATGTGGTAAAATTCATTGTCGTTGTTTCGTTATTCCCCCGTTTTTCGTGTTTGAAACCGTATGATACAAATCCAGAAATGTATGTACGAATTAATCCGTCGAATTGCTCAAATTTCGATGTGATTGTAGCTGATTTTGTTTTTGACGAACATCTCATTTCTGATAGGCAGAGCAAACATGGATTCATTGTCGAAAAGAGTTGAAAGATGATAAGAACAAAGATTGTCTTCTCTATATCCCACGTGCAACAGCAGCAAATGAGTACCTCAAACTATCCTTCTTAACCGGACTAAACATTTATCGGGAAGAGACCGGTTATCGGCATTGGTTCAGCAATTGGTTTGGATATCTCCTCGATTCTACTACGAGCTATCCAACAAGAAGGAAACTGATCAGAAAGGCAAAGAAGTTTAGAGTATCCGCTCCAAATTTCGCACTTAGTCCGGCGCCAGGTTTCGCGCCAGGTCCTGCTCCAACCCCTCAAAGTCATGGTCTGGCACATGCAAGCTCTCCATCTACACCTCCATATTCGCCGGCGGAGGCACCGGATGAACCAAGTCCCGCTCCACATAAGAGAAAACCGAGCGTTGCTCCTAGTCAAAGTGTTCCAGGTCCTCCTCCTCCTCCACCGGCGAAGAGGGAAGATATCTTGAAGGAACTTATCATCGCCGTTGCTTCGACCGCTGTAATAACGTTCGTTCTCGTCGCATTGCTGTTCTTGTGTTGCTTCAGACGCAATCGCAGCAACGCGGTTGGTCCTAGAGATGGACCAAGAGATGAAGGACCGCTTCTACATTTAGCTGATTTATCAGCTGGTAAGTATGATGCTTTTTTGTCAAAAAAGATTCAAAGCTTTTACTTCTCTATCTCATATTCGAGAGAATCGTAAACTCAGTTATTCACTCTTTTCAATCTTTCAGGATCTAATGAGAACTCTCCCACTGTTGCAAGCACGAGCAGGAAATTTTTCAGTCCTCGTTCTAAAAAGAGATCGTTTCTTTCTAGAGTATCTCTAAAGAGAAACGGTCCTGAGTTCTCAACAGCTGAAGCGGCTTCGTCATCAGCTGGACTTCCTCCATTGAAGCTTCCCCCTGGAAGATCAGCTCCTCCTCTGCCTCCGCCTCCAGCTCCAAAGCCTCCGCCGCCACCTGCTCCTAAACCTCAGCCTCCTCCACCGCCTAAACTTGTTCGTCCTCCACCTGCACCACCAAAAGGCGTGGCTCCAAAACGCCAAGGACGTAGTTCCTCCGGAGATGGATCTGATGTTGACTCTGAGACTGGAGCTCCGAAAACCAAACTAAAGCCGTTCTTCTGGGATAAAATGGCCAACCCTGATCAGAAAATGGTTTGGCATGAGATCAGCGCCGGTTCATTCCAGTAAGAGCTGAATTCCAAATCTTTTGAGTCGTAACTTTTGTTTCCGGGCTTACCCTAACTCGCATTCTGCTTTCAGGTTCAACGAAGAGGCGATGGAGTCTCTGTTCGGTTACAATGACGGGAACAAAAACAAAAATGCTCAAAGAGGAGATTCATCTCGAGAATCTCCTGTCCAGTATATACAGATAATTGACACCAGGAAAGCCCAAAACTTATCTATTCTTCTCCGAGCTCTGAATGTAACAACAGAGGAAGTCGTCGATGCCATCAAAGAAGGTATATCGACTCTCTAAACCTCACCGGTCTCTTTCTCTTTTCTCTAACTGGCTTCTCGCCATTAGGACTGAAATGTGTGATTTTTCTTCTTTGTTCCTAAGGTAATGAGCTCCCTGTAGAGCTCCTACAAACATTGCTGAAGATGGCTCCAACTTCAGAGGAAGAGCTCAAACTTAGGCTATACTCAGGCGATCTTCACCTTCTTGGTCCCGCAGAGCGATTCCTGAAAATTCTTGTAGACATACCTTTTGCATTCAAACGTATAGAGTCGCTTCTATTCATGATCTCACTGCAAGAAGAAGTCTCTGGCCTCAAAGAATCTCTATCAACTCTCGAGGTAACTCACTGACACACAAAGACCCTCAAAAACAAGAATCTACCATCACACTTACCATCTCTGTCTCCTGTCTTCTCTCAGGTGGCTTGCAAGAAACTAAAAAACAGCAGACTGTTCCTAAAACTACTAGAAGCAGTTCTCAAGACGGGGAACCGAATGAATGTGGGAACTTTCCGCGGCGACGCGCAGGCTTTCAAACTCGACACGCTCTTGAAACTCTCTGACGTCAAAGGAACTGATGGCAAAACCACACTCTTGCACTTCGTTGTTCTTGAGATCATCCGTTCCGAAGGCGTTCGTGCTCTCCGCCTTCAGAGCTCAAGCCGAAGCTTCTCGAGCGTCAAAACAGACGATAGCAACTCAGATTCAAGCCCACAATCAGTGGAGCGTTACCGAAGCACGGGGCTTCAGGTGGTTTCGGGGTTAACCACAGAGCTTGAAGATGTCAAGAGAGCAGCGATCATAGACGGTGATGGATTAGGTGCAACGCTGACGAATCTAAGCGGATCGCTTACCAACGCGAGGGAGTTTCTGAAATCGATGGACGAAGAGAGCGATTTCGAGAGAGCTTTAGCTGGATTTATAGAGCGTGCAGATGCTGACATCAAGTGGTTGAAGGAAGAAGAAGAGAGGATCATGGCGTTGGTGAAAAGCTCCGCTGATTATTTCCATGGGAAGTCTGCGAAGAGCGAAGGGATTCGTTTGTTCGCTATAGTGCGTGATTTCCTGATAATGTTGGAGAGAGTTTGTAGAGAAGTCAAGGAGACGACGAAGACGACGAACTATTCGGGTAAGAAGGAAATCGAAATGACTCCGGAGAGTAATCAGCCGTCACCGGACATCGTTCGACAGCGTTTGTTCCCGGCGATTGCTGAACGGAGAAATTACAGCTCGGATTCATCTGACGATGATGACGTGAGTAGTTCATCTTAGTTATTTATCTTCCGGTCCAAAAGTTGCGGTTGATCGCCGGAAACCTAGAAAAGGAGAGAAAGAGGAAGCCGGAAAATTTATGTTTGACAAAAACACGCGTGGAAATATCTCTCCCGTTGACCAGTAAGTTGTTAGCGCAAATTTGAAGACCAAAATTGTTCGATATTATTACTTTTTTTAATGAATGTTATATATATATATATATATCGTATATTTGTATAGCTATACTCTTCCCTATTTGTGTGAATTAAAAAGATAGAAACGCATTTTTAGATGTCCATTGGAAAATTAAAAAAAAAAAATTATGTTTGACAAGAACTCTTTCTTTTTTTTAGTTAGAATTTCAGATTTTTTGGCAACTTTGGTCTATATTTTCAGTGGCTTCTGCACCATTTTAGATCAAACCCAACTAAATTTAACCTGTTTCAAAATCATCATCCTACATTTGATTAAGGAAAATCGAGTCTCTTGCGATTTCTGTATTATTCAGTTTCCACCAGTAAAAGACAAAAAGTTAACATGCAACTTCGATTTATATTCCTTATTTTTTTATTTTTAGGTGCCAAGCTTTAAGTTTAGGAACAAGAGAACACGAGAAACTTTATTACTAAGGTAACAAAAAAAGAAGAAGAAGAGATACAACCTAGTAAAATGATTCTTCTCACTGAAAATTATGTGAGCCTAATCTAACGAGAATAACAATAACCCAAAAGTTATTGTCAATTTCCAAAATCACATATATGGCAAAAGCTATACACAAGAATATGGGGGGAAAAGCTGAGGCTCACTTGCTTTGGTCATTTGTAGTAACTGTGTTGCCCGGCTTGCTCGCTTTCCCGAAAGGGAAACCTTCCAGAATAATAAAGGTTTCCCCCTTTTTACCTAACTATCCCATGTCGCTTGAAAGACATGTCGTCTGTTTCTTAGCCACTGCATCAGTTCTCTATCTAGTGACGAGTTATTCATGGCGGCATCGAACATCGGGCTTCCAAATACTCCCGGGGAGCTTTTGAACATCCATATTTTGTCCTTTGCCCACGGCTTTTGAGGTTGCTTAGACTGTGTACACAAGAGATAAAAATAAACCATGTCATGGACACAGTGACGACCAAATGAAGAATGCATTTCATTAAGTGGGTGAAGTGTTGGAAATTACCATCTGTGAAACCATTGTTTTCACCGTCTTTGGGCCATAAACACGTTGCTTAGATGGTTTCAGGGCCTTTGAATAGAAGGAAGCAACATCTGGTAAAGACAAGCAACCTCTGGTTGCTTTCGCCAGCGTAAGATCTGGATCAGTGTTTGTCTGTTCATACCAGTAAATTAGCTGCCCGAGACAATAGTTCTCGCCATAAGTCTTCCGGTACTCCTTTATACCCTCACCTAACTTGTCAGCATACTTGGCCCCCAAATCTAACGGGCTAATGTATACAGGAGAAGAGATAAAGGACTTGTATTCCTGCGACATATCAAGACCCATCATCAGTCGGAAGAAGTTCAACAAGATTTTGTTCTTTTTCGTCAACTCAAATTATACAAAAGAACTTACCCGAACTTTGAAAAAGCACTTTGTGTAGGCATATATGTGAATTAAATCAGCTGCAGCATCATTCCTACACTTGTATGTACAAGGGAGCTCTCGGATCTCATCTCTCAACCTTCATGGAGAAAAATTAATCGATATGAGTGTACTGCTTTCCAAAAGTGTTTCAAGCATAAGCAGTAATATGATAGGTGTACTCACCAAAGTAATGATCTTTGAAGTTCCTTAAGGACATCAGCAGATTCAGATGGATCATGGGCACGAATCTTGGATCTGAGTTCATTAAGAATGCCTTCTTCCACGTGTTGTGACAGGCATTGAAGAATCTCATCAACTAAGGAGCCATCCCCGCTCCATAAAAATGAGACTGTTTCTTCAGGAGCAAGCCTCTCCAGAGGAGGAGGAGCGTTCTTTGGATCCCCAAACACACGTCTCATAACATATCTTACCTGTGTATAACACTAATCAGAGACTACCTTCGATTGGGAAAAACATTTTACGGCACTTGCACACAAAAATGTGAAAGGCAAAGATAACACTGTTTTTATGAAGAGAGATTGCAGTCACCTTGTCAAGCGTAACAGCCAAATTTTGAAGCCTCTGATTGTAGACACCCTCAGCCTGTCTCATCAAAATTACAGATTTAATAAGCATATAAGAGTTGGAGAAAAAAGTAAACCCGCTTTTACTACATCCCAAAGCCAGCACAGAGTTACCGAGGCACAAAAGACACGAACTATTGAAAGAACCGGCAAAAGGTTAAACGAGTGATAGTCTCACCTGAACCTCCGCATCACTTTTCTCAACATCAAGGTGTATATCTGAAAAATATTTTCTCTTTTCTTCCAGATTATGCTTAAGAATTGCCTCTGGAAGCTTAGTTCTCTCGAGGTTGATGAACCGCACCTTCATGCACAAGAAACTTTCGGTCAGAAGTGGTAATCCCATCATTAGTGCTGCGATAAACTAACATAAAATGATTAAAGACTAACCACACGAGCAGAATAGGCAACCACCCAATCTGGCAGCCCACCAAGCAAACAACTTCCCAGTCCAGCTCTTCCCAATTCAAGATAATCTTCTTCTGAAACTGAATTCAATATACAAGCTTCTAGCATCAGACTGTGTCGATCCAGCAGACCATGCCATTCCTTCAACACCTGTTACATATATGGTTAAGAAAATTAATTAGACATTCCAGGGACAAAAGAACAGCTCTATTGAACTTTGGTACAAAGAAACTAATTAGCTCATTAGTGAACCAGCATACAGCAAACCTCTAGGCCTTTTAACTCCATTAACAGAGTCAATATCATTACTCTCACGTATCTTTGATACCAGTAATACAATCATATATCTGTTAACAGGGCAAGTACCTTCTGAAATGCACCTTCACCAGTGAGATTCAAGTAGCTGCCTCGGCATACTTGGCTACCACACAAGCAAACAGACGCTTCATATTCTTCCTTACTCTGTTACAGACATAAGTATGATCTTTAGACAGTGGACTGAAAACATAAAGATTAACCCAACAAAATAATACTTTCCTACAGAGAGAATTGGATAAGAAGGGAGAGGGAAGAACAGACCTCAGTAACAGAATTATAATCAAAAGTTATCTCTTCGCCATATTCAATAGAACGTACTGAGTAGATACCAATCTGGTAGTGTCCATCCACCGCAGTAACTCTGGAAGCACCAGATGAAAAAGGGGAAAAATGAGCGAACTGTTTATAACTTATTTGATACGAAGACAGTCAAGGATCACAAGTTCTCCAATCAAATTGTTGAAAATGCATGTATGCATAAGTAACAGAACGAGACTTACCAGTTGCGTATGAGCAGAGCAGATACAATCATAAGCAAATGTAGGTAAGTGTATTCAAACAAATTTAAAAAGAATCAATTGATATATGTGTGTATTGATCCGAGCATACTTAGGCAGGCTAGTTTGTGCATGCATCATGTATGTAACTAATCATAACAACTGTCACTTGGTTCTGCTATCCAAAATTCTGGAGGAAGGGATGATTGCAGAGGGCGAGAATTTTACTTACTTAGCTTCACAGTTAGGTCGGCAAGAGTGACAGATTCTACTCGCATAATTAGCCTTGTGCATGGCATCAACAACAACTAAATCATATCCATCGGCATCACCCTGCCGTGCAACATAAAAAGTAAGTACATGGTCTGAAATATTAAATACAAGTCCAAGCATCATATTTTCTTCATACCTTTGGCCTCTCAAGATATATATTGTAAAACTCTGGTGCAGGATCAGTTTTGTTTTCCTGTAAGGAACGAATTCCATCTTGCTTCTCAAACCACTTCCAAACAGGGTAAACCTACAATATCCAAACAAAGTCAGCATCTACGTTCGGAGCTCCCTTTAAGAGAATGTTTCAATATCTAAGCGCAGGACGCCCAGTGAAATTCAGAACTTATTTCTAATGCAGCTGAGTAACTGACAAACATAAAACTGCAAAGCTGCAGACTCACCTCTCCAAGAAATTCAACAACAAAATCTTCTTCTACAAAACCACCTTGTTTGTTGCACACAACACCGAGGCCCTACTTGGACAAAAAAAAGTAGCAACAAAGCAGATTAACAAAACAGTCCTAAATAAATTGATGGATTTCTATGAAAGAATAACAAAGCTATACCTTCCGATAAGAAACATAATTATCATCAGAACGACTTTCTATAGCCTTTAAAACGCCTTGACACATCCTCAGTGTTCGTATATCACACTCTTCACGAGCACTCTCTTTGAGCTCTTCAATCACAGGCCTTAAAGGGAATACCATGGGGGTGTTTCCAGATCCAGTGAACAACCTAACTTGCCTGTTCAGGGTACGTAAGACTACATCTTCTATAAATGAATGTTTATCCTGCAGTGACCAGTCCAATTCTCCGGGCATTGAATCAAGTAACAGGTTATGGGTGTAAGGATCGATTCCATAAACCTCTTGCTCTAAAACCTCATTGCCAAGAAGCTTTCTTGGTTTATACTCCTTGACTTCAGGAAGTTCCATATCTAACTCTTCAATGCCATTTCTTTGTGCATTAAGCTTCTCACCATAGTCCTCTGGTAAAGAAACCCGCATCTTTCGTTGTACCTCCTCCTCGTCCGCGACAATTGCGTACTTTTCAATCACTTCATATTTCCTAGTGACTGGTGGCACAAGACTAGCTTTGGTCATACGTGCACCCCATTCACGCTCTTCAGTCACAGAATCAAAGGATTCGTCTGCTGTGAAGTATTTTTCGACGCGTGAGTCCTGTGATCGACCTTCTGAACGGATATCCGATTCACTTTCTGAAGCTGAAGCTGAGCTATAATTGTCACTCTTGCCATTGTCAGAGAGCTCGGAAGATGTTTCACTTCCCGAACTAAATGATTTGCGATTCAGTTTAGACAAACGCCTTTTGATTTCTCGGTCAGATGCATATTCTCCGTAGTCCAAAGCACCATTTACACCAAATGTGTCACTAGTCCTGCTCATGTACTTCTTTTCAGTTACTGATTTGCTCAACTTCTTGTTGTACTTAGAGGCTGATGAGAGTCCTGAGCCATCTTGCCATGACTTCATTAATTCATCTCTTCCATATGAAGAAGTAACCATCGAGACCTCTTCCAAACGTGTAGCAAGTTGAATAAACAGTGCGATGATTCGGTTTATGTCTTTGGTGCCTCCCCGATTCCTCCCTCTGGTTACATAAGATCAAATCAGAAGAAAACTTACCAAACCAGTAGTAAAGAAAGTAAAAAAAATAGCAACAGATTACCTCCTACTTAAGAACTAGGAGTCTAGGAAGGCAAATATTCAACACCAAGGAATAAATGTCAGAAATAAGTAATCCTACAGCCTAAGAAACCGAGGGCCACAAACCGAGCACATGGCAAGAAAATGATTATTGATTTGAGAAATTATAAACCAGACAAAGAAGAAGGAAGCCATACTTAATTGCTTCCCTGCACATCCGGCTGATATCCTCCTTGACAGATCTCAAACCATGACTAACATAGTAACCGTTTTTCATTTTTTCCTCTATTTGAGCAACCTGGCAACCAAAAATAGATTTAAGATTAATTTTTAACAGATGATAAAGAAATGATAGCAGACATAATATTCAGCAGACACGGATACCAGAAAGCACCTTTAAAGCAAAGAAGTCAAAAGTATTCTGCTTCATGATGCCCCTAAGGCTTGAAGCAAGGAATTCCTCCACTCGCTTATACCCGTGTTCTGACTTTTTAATCGCCCATCGCCTGATACGAGCATCCCTGGATAGAATTGCTGATGATCTCCGTGCATCATACAATTTTGAGCGTTTGTATAAGCTTCTTCGGAATAACTGATTGGCTGAGTCTCGCTTTTCGACTCGATCGAAGTAATCCTTAAGGTTACCAAAATCATCTGTATCGCCCCCTAAGCCCTTAGACTTAGCAACATCTGGAATCTGCTTCAGACTCCTTAATCTGGAATGCAATTCACTTGATCGAGGATGCTGGCATCTGAGCCAACTTACTTTTTTATAGTTCAGTGTCAAATCTCCAAACTGGGAGCAGCCTGTGATGTCTACAGAAGATATACGGGTAAATAAACCAAGAATTTCCTCAAGCATGGTGGCAGTCACGTTTGTACAACCGACCAGAACTATAGAGTCTATCTTCTCCTTGTTGTAAGTATTCTGCAAGAGAATGTCATGTCAGATCATATGAAAATACTAAATTGCTCAAATACTGTAAACGGAAAGCACAGGGTGTTTACCATGATACTCCAGAGCCTAGAATCTGTGCAGTTGGGACCCAAAGAAGATAAGTCAACTTGTCTTGAAATATCCTTGTATGAATTAACAGTGGCCTTCCAATGTCTACAAGTCATGGAAGCAAATGCAAGTGATTTTACATCATATCTCAACAAATGAAACACCCGTGCTAATGCACGACCGTCCAACAGACCCCAGTAAATCCCCACGGTGCCAGAAGATCCACTTGCTTCAACATGGAAGGTAGCGTCCCCACATAAATCCTCAAATGCCAACTCATCCTTCTGAAACATTTGTGCATCTTTTACTTCAGAATCTTCTCCACTTTCACCAGCCATCAATCGAGCTCTTTTTGTATAGCATGAATCAAATTCTGAGGTTTATATACCAAAAACAAAAGAGAGGAGAGATTAAATGTTTAAAACATTTCAAAGCAGGAATTGAGCATTTGATTTAACCAGAAGGAAATGAAGAACAAAAGGAAATAGCCAAATGACTATAAGAAAACTGAGCAAAAAAAAGCATGAGTTAATAAGATGGACAGGATGGCATTTAAATTCTGGCAATTATGCATACCTGAAGATTGGTACATGTACTTGTCAGTGTCTTTCTTTGGCTGTCTTGCATGAATCCAAGAGTCCAATACATCGTTTATGGCAGCAGAAAACTCCCGGCTCTTGAATGATTTCATAACCAATTGATGGAGTTTCCCACGGAAATAACCAAGAAACTGAGGGTGCATACCATGGAACGAGCTTAGACTTGTGTCCACTTCAGAATGCTTGAAATCCTACGACTATGAGACAACAAGAACTTGACAAACTGAAGGCAGAGCTGGGATTTTCCCCTGAACCTTGGCAATGGTTTCAGGAGTTTTTGTGATAGAAGTAACGGGGACCCAAATTTTATCAGATTTCCTGAAGACACTGCTGTGGCTCTTTATGAAGCCTTTATCCACCAATATCTGGAGCTCCGAAAATGGCAGAGGTCCTTGTTCTTGCCCAGCCCCATCCATGTAGAACCAATCACCCAAATGCAATTGCAAATCATCAACAGTAAAAAGATGATCCCTAGGGGTGTTAACAGATTTGTCAGATTTGTCTGTTCTCCAAAATCCCTGCAAATATTGACTATCGCAAGCTGTTGATTGAGAATGACTTTCGACTGATTCCCTCTTGGAATCACTAGATGCAGGGGATGGACGAGCAGGCCTTGAAGAGCACTTTTCCCTACCACGAACTTTTACACGGGGATCAGGAACTGATGAAACTTGATCATTAACGACCAATGAGTTAAGCCTGACTACAGACAGCACACTAGCCTTTACTCCCCTCGCCTGATTTCTCTCATCTACACCAGAAAAAGCCCACAGGGGAAGTTCAAGCCTAGAGCTACAGAGAGGATAATACAAATCATCCTTGTGATGCCACCGAGGATCCTCATAACCAGACTTCTGCATCAGGCACAGTGGGAAACCATCATTCAGAACCATTTTCTTTTTGTAATATCTATCTTGAGAAGCTTCATCGTGTCTTATCCAGTCCCCGCCTTTGCAAGACCAGCGACCTGAAACCCAGCTACCTATCTCATCGCTCTCAAAACTATCAACATTGTCTGACTGAAATTCTTCGATCTCCCTTGTCTTGGCCTCGGAACGTTCCGACAACTTCTCTACCACGAAACCGCGCGGATTTTCCACTTGATAGTGATGCCAGGTGATATCTGCAAACACCAGTATAACTTAGCAGCTAAACAAGAGGCTATGACTATTCAAAATTTATGTCGTCCATGTTCAGCACAAACCATCATATGGCAGTAGGCGGCTATTACATCTATAACAAACATCAAACACTTCCAAACACTACAAATGATTTAATATAGATATAATTGGCCATATAAACATATCTAACATAAGTAGGTATACAGTATACACAATTGTATCGTTCTGTTTCCTGATAGTAAGAGAAGTTGGCAAAGTTGGGAATGGAAACTGCCAGAAAGGAACAGAAGCAAATAGAAATTTTATTATCATGCTACAACAAAAGTGCAAGTGCTGCCAACGAAACATACCTTCAGAAGTCACAGAACTTCTCGTCTCTTCAAGCTCAACTTTAACCTGCAGAGATTCTGCAAAGTCATAAAAATAATTATCAAAAAAAAAGGTCATAAAAATAAGTATATCTTAGGTATGGCATAGCAATAAAGTAAATACATTAAGAAAAATGCTCCAGATATTTGCTAGCATTTTGTGCTGAAAAAGCATCAAATTTGTGGCTGGAAAGATAATATATGTACATCAATTACAGTACCTCCAAGCGTTTCAAGTTCCCTGCCAGGGGGGAAGCAAATAGAAAATTTTCTATCATGCTACAACAAAAGTGAAAGTAGTGCCAACGAAACATACCTTCAGAAGTCACAGAACTTCTCGTCTCTTCAAGCTCCACTTTAACCTGCAGAGCTTCTGCAAAGTCATACAAATAAGCCTAGCTAAGGTATGGCAAAGCAATAAAGTATATTAAGAAAAATGCTCCAGATATCTGCTAGCATTTTGTGCTGAAAAAGATAATAATGTACATCTATTACAGTACCTCCAAGTGTTTCAAGTTCCCTGCCAGGGGTGATAGTATAACCCTCCAAGAGACTCGCGATCCTCTTATCAATCTGGAAATTTTCATGATGTTCTACTAAATTTTCATTAAAATCTAGTAAGGACACAGAATCAGGCAAGGAATCTCCAGCTTCTTGCTCCATAGAAACTGCTTCGCCAGCATCTGCAATATCTTCTAATAAATTACCTGGCGCTTCAGGAGGATTGACAAGCTGTGTCACTGCATCTGACACGACCGATGGAAAATTCATGTTGACCACAGGAGATGATGCATTTTCAATAGTGACCCACCTATTTTTATCTGAATGTTTGATCATATGATCAGGAAAAAGAATGCCTTGCTCCATAAGAGCCTTAAGCTCGGATAACTTTGCAGGCCCATGTTCCAAGCCACAGTAATCAAGATAAAACCACTTCCCCAAAGATGAATCAGCCGCCACAGGCTCATGAGGTGGTGTGTCAGCCGCCATAGGCTCATGAGGTGGTGTATCACAAATGTCCATATCTACCTCCATTGATGGCAACTCTTCGGTAGGGGCTTCACCAACTTGCACAGATTCTTTTCCCTTTGCACACGGACTTGGAATCTTGGATGGATAACCGACAGAATTTTTCCCAACCACCGGATTATTGTTGTACAAAACGTTTTTACCTTGCAATTCTTTGTTTGATGAGGTCGACTCTTTTCCATTAGAATCCTTATTTCTGTGCTTATTCTCAAGCTCCATACCAAACTGAGAATCCCTCCTCTCCCTTACTCCACCTTTTCTGCTTATTTCTCTGTGGCCATTACGCCTGTTACGATCGCTCTGGGGATCTTCCAAATAGTTAGGAGTACAGTCCCTGCGATCACTAGGCCTAGAGCGATCAAGAGGTGACCACTCAGAGTAACTTGGACTTCTTCTATAATCATGGTGTCGGCTGAGGTCACGTGGAGACCTTTTATGAGCATGTGAAGACTTCTCAAAGATGTATGGCGATCTCTCCCGGGCATATGGCGACCTCTCCCGCTGTACTGGACTTCTATCCCTATGTTCATGGTACCTAGACCGGTCGTGAGGGGACCGTTCAGATCGTGCAGGGCTGTGTCCATGTCTGTCTGGAAAAGCCCTGGCAGGGAAAGATGAGTCTTGATACTTTCTAGGATACTTTTCCAGAGATGAAGTTTTTGATGAATAGGAATCTCTGTACGGTCTCTCAACAGAGTTCCGAGAATAGTGGTCTGAGTGAAGAGAGCGAGAACAATCATCAGAAATTTTACTATATTTGGAGCTCCCATAATCCCCATAATCAGAATAGGAGTGTTTGCGCTCAATGCTATCAGGTTCAGCTCCATGTCGCTTCAATTTGTTCGCAGAAGAAGAGTACTCCTTTACAAGATTATTGGGATTGTTGTACTCGTTCTTATGTAAATTTTCCTCAATTACAATTTTAGAACTGATCCTCGTACTAGTACCCCTGTCATTCCCACTTCTGAACTCTCTCCGGCGATAGATATCCTCATTTGCAAACCTTCCACCGGGCGGGGTTCGATCATGTTCATAATCGTATTCATATTTCCACGTTTTCTCTCTGTCTACTCCATTCCTACGAGATCTGATGTAACTATGATCATCCTTTACTGAATCCATCTTATGCCATCTGTCTGGGATGAACTCCCCTTTCTCAATTTCATCACTGGGATCTCTCCATGATCTGAAGTCTCTCTCTTCTTTATCTCCTTTCCTGTACTTATCTGCGGACAAATCCCTTCTCTCCACATACCCTTTATGATACTGCAGGTAGCTGAAATCCCCCTTCGTAGTTTCATCTTTCTTCCAACTCTCCCCAGCGATCTCGCCCTTTTCGATCTCGCTCCTCTGCAATGACATTACTGGCGAGATTTCACCGTTCTCCAAACCCCCATGAGGATTTATCGTGCCTAACTCGCCCTCTTCCACTTCATCCTTAAACCCAGAGTCTCCGCCGTTCTCCGCTTCTCTGTTACTACTAGTTCCTCCTTTTCCCAACGCGGATTCGCTCTTCTTATCCTGCTCATCCTGAACTTTCGGCTGCAGCTGCGACTCTCCAGGGGGTTGCACTGGCTGCTGTTTCGGCTGCTCCACTGCTTGTTTCTGCTGCTGTTTCTGCGGCTGCTTGGGCTTCCTCACGACAACTTTACGAATTACCTTAACAATTCTCTTCTTCTTAGGTGGCTGAGACGCTGAGGGTTTAGCTGGCTGAGACTCCGGGAGCTTATTTGAGATTGATGTGTGACCATTCTCCGAAGTACCAACACTCTTGCTATCATTGTTGCCTCCACAAAGCGTCTTCTCCACAATTGGAAGCTTTTCCATGATATTCAGCAGAGGCATGCATGCGACACCCCCATCGCTCATGGAAACCCCACCAATTTCTCTCTACCCAAAGCGTTCCCTAAGTTTCCCCTTTTCCGGGGAAATCAACACTCATGCTTCAGAATCCACCGCCAAGTTCGTCGCCGTCTCCGACTAAATTCAACAACCTGCAAACACACAGAAAAAAAAAACACCTTAAAAAGCAATCAGTGACAAAACTGAATGTAGGGTTTTCCCCAGCGTCAATCACCCAACGCGAGATTTTTTGAGAAAAGGGGGAAGAACGAAAATCTCAAAACCCTACAGGACCAATTGATGAAATTAGAGGAGAAGGAGAGACGTGAAAAAACAACGAATTGAAGCGGGAATTTTACCGGGAGGGTAAGGAAACCTAGCGAAACGGATCAAGAAACCTCGAATGGAGCTGGGAGGAATTTGAATGAACGTGAGAAGGATGAAAATTTATCCAGAAGAAGAGAATAGATCGAGGTCAAAGAAGACAAATCGAGAAGAAAACCCTAGAAGCTCTCACTAAATCTCTTATCTCTATGTTCCCGTTTCGCCGGGAAATATATCTGTCGCCGCGTGTTTCTTCTCTCTGCGACCTTCGCTTCTCTTCTGTATCGTTGTGTTCTCTCTCTCTCTCTCCGTTATGTTTTCTGAACGAAGAAGCCGTCGGGTTAATACAATTTTATTTTCTGTATATTTTTATTTGAGTTATTTCCTTTTTACCGGAATTTTTTTTTCTATAGTATACTAAAAATTATAATTAGAAAAATGATATTTAGAAAAAATTGATGATAAAAATATTGTCAAAATCATTTTTGATACGTATTTTTACTATATAGCGCATATATCTATTTATACGATATTTTACTTTTTAAAAATCTGTATACTAATTTTGTGATCTAGATTATACGATTATTAACTAGAAAAAAAAATTAATTAGGAAAATGGTATTTAGAAAAAATTAATGATAAAAACATTGTCAAATTCATTTTTGATACGTATTTTTACTATATAGCGCATTATATCTATTTATACAATATTTTACTTTTTAAAAATCTGTATACTAACTTTGTCATCTCGAAACTAGTAAAAAAATTATAATTAGAAAAATAGTATTTAAAAAAAAATGATGATAAAAATATTGTCAAATTCATTTTTGATATATATTTTTACTATATAGCGCATATATCTATTTATATAATATTTTACTTTTTTAAAATATGTATACTAATTTTGTAATCTCGATTATAAACTTATTAACTAGCAAAAAATTGTAATTAGAAAAATGGTATTTAGAAAAAATTGATGATAAAAACATTGTCAAATTTATTTTTGATACGCATTTTTACTATATAGCGCATATATCTATTTATACAATATTTTAATTTTAAAAAATCTGTATACTAATTTTCTAATCTTAATTATACGATTATTAACTAGAAAAAATTGTAATTAGAAAAATTGTATTTAGAAAAAATTAATGATAAAAACACTGTCAAATTCATTTTTGATACGTATTTTTACTATATAGCTCATATATCTATTTATACAATATTTTACTTTAAAAAAATCTGTATACTAATTTTGTAGTCTAGATTATACGATTATTAACTAGTAAAAAATTGTAAATAGAAAAATAGTATTTAGAAAAAAATGATGATAAAACATTGTCAAATTCATTTTTGATATATATTTTACTATATAGCGCATATATCTATTTATACAATATTTTACTTTTAAAAAATATGTATACTACTTTTTCATCTCGATTATAAAATTATTAACTAGAAAAAAATTATAATTATAAAAGTGGTAATTAGAAAAAAATTGATGATGAAAACATTGTCAAATTCATTTTTGATATATATTTTACTATATAGCGCATATATCTATTTATACAATATTTTACTTTTAAAAAAATTGTATACTAACTTTGTCATCTCGATTATAAAATTATTAATTAGAAAAAAATTATAATTATAAAAAATTAAAAATGGTAATTAGAAAAAATTGATGATAAAAACATTGTTAAATTCATTTTTGATATATATTTTACTATATAGCGCATATATCTATTTGTACAATATTTTACTTTTTAAAAATCTGTATACTAACTTTGTAATCTTATTATAAAATTATTAACTAGAAAAAAATTGTACTGTTAAATAAAATAGGTTCCAACATTTGCAACATTTTTTTGACGGTTTTACTTTTGTTAATTATTACACGATCTATGATCATGATTCAGATCAGGTGAACTTTCATACGCTCAAGAGAATTCGGACTAAACTTTTTTGTATCGATATAAATATTTTAAGTCCATTCATATGCGAGTTTTAAACTTAAAACTAATGTTTTATTTAATATGAAGAGATAATATCAAAACAACTATCTCATATTCTTTGAAAAATGAAAACACAAAAAAACATGAGAAGTCCTATGTGAACTCTGCATAAACAAAAATTCTAAAGATTTTGCAATCGCTATGAACGATGCACTTTTTTACTTCCGTCCTCGTATGTTTTGAGATTAACTTGTAAATAAAACAAATAATATACACTATTGATCCTGTTTTTTTTTTCATTATTCTTATTTCTTACTGAAATCTCGAGGATTTTTCTCTTTATTCCCTCTCTAAAATTGGAAACTTTTTAATATCGAAATTTAGTTTCAATGAAAAATCCATTTGGCGCTCAAGATATACGCTTTGAGCGGTAAGATTTTCACCGTTAATAAACAGACATCTTGACCCCACGACCTTAATCAAACGTGGTGATTCGCTTTAATTTGAGACATTAAACACTTGAACAACTAAGAACCCGTTACCTATTATGGGCTTTCTAATGGGCCCGTTGGTGATTGATTACTCATTCTCTCATTGAAGAACCTCTACTAAACTTTTATTCCAGAAGCTGAGAAAATAAAAGATTTGACAAAAAGAAACTACTTTAGATTTTATTTCTTATTACATCACAAATCTATTTGATACAGTGATGTAATGAAATATATGATCGTTTTAGTGGACACATTTGTATAGGATTTTCTTGACATGCATTTTATCATTTTGATGTCAGATTGATTTTTGGAGATAAGACAAACAAGATAGCAGAATTAAAAGGTTCAGATTCGATTCATAACAACATATAAATAAAAACCCTAACGATTAAAAGATCGTCAATCACATGTATCATGACATAACCAGAGTGTTAACTGTTTCTGAGACGTTATCTTCAAATCCAAAGGAAAAAGAAAGCAAATGGTGAGCTTACAACACAGAATGTAGCTCAGGAAGTTTCTGCAGCTGGCTGCGTCACACCATGCTTGACCAAAAGCTTAGTGAGCGACTCGGGCGAGTGAACATGGTACTTAACATTCCCTGATGGAGTCAGAAACACCTCGGCGAGCTCGAGCTTCTCGGATGTCAAGCTAGTGCTGTCCATCGTCTTGCTCAAAACCTTGAGAGCGAGCTCAACAACCTCTTCCCTCGACGCATCATCTTTATAGTCTTGCTTGAGAATAGACTGAGCAGCTTGGTTGTTCGCTCCGACGGCTGCAGCTTTCCATCCGCTGTAGTTCCCACTTGGGTCACTCATATACAGCTGAAACCCATGGTTCTTGTCCCAGCCTGCGAAGAGAAAGGAAACTCCAAACGGACGGAGACCGCCGAACTGCGTGTATCCTTGCTTGGTGTCGCATAGAGACTGAACCAGCTGCTCGACCGGCATCGGCTCTTGGTACATGAAGGTGTAACGCTGAGCTTGGACTCGAGCGGTGTTGATCAGAATGTTGGCATCAGACATTATACCGGCCACTGCGCAGGCCACGTGGTCATCGATCTTGTACATTTTCTCCGTGGATGTAGAGGTTTGAAGAAGCTTGGAAGTGACTTTCTTCTCCCCGATCAACACAACTCCGTCTTTCGCCAAGATTCCGATCGCCGAACCAGCATTGCCAATGGCCTCCATGGCGTACTCGACTTGGTAGAGACGGCCTTCCGGTGAGAAGATCGTGGTGCGGCTATCATACCTCCGAGACATTTTGAAACAGCTGCACCAGAGAAAGAAAGAAACGCCCAGATTATTATATCAGCGGAAGTTTTCGTTTTTTTATCCATTCTAAAGATTATGTGACTTATGAGTGGCTTCCAAAGATAATCGAAGAACATTCAAACAGATTCAATACAAAACCTTACAAGTTCTCACAAGGTTAAGACTAAGTCATTGTTCTGCACACTCAATTTTCTTAGAAAGCATATAACTATCTTAAAAGCTTCTCTAAACATTTGACAGGGGAAGATAAGTCAGACAAAAAGCTAAGCCACAAGTGAAACTCTGAACAAATCCATTAACTTGTCACTTTCTCAATCCATTGGCTCAGAAAAAGAAATTGGGGAAAATGCAAAAAAAATCAGGTATCAAAGAGTAAAGAAGACGAGAAATAAGAATCACGAACCAAATACATTACAATTCAGTGATACTGCGGAGATTTCTGAGTTTTCATTAGAGAAAGTATGAAACTCCTTCTTCACAGCAAAAATTAGTGATGCCAAGTTAAATCAAAACAGAAGTACACCAAAGAATCGCGTCGAGCTAGGGTTTATCTACGCGAGACAAAATATGACCAAATCAAAGAAATCTAACGAATTACCCAGATTCCTAACCAAAGACAAATCGATCCCACAGATAAATTGAAAAACGTCCATAGAAACGGAGCGAATGAATCAATTTTCGAAGAACGGCAGGGAGAAGAAACGGGTTCGATTGGGGAAAAAAATAGTGAGAAAAATACCTGAAGAAATTTTCCTCTCGCTCTTCTTCTCGGATCTCGATTCCTTTGGATTTAGCTGAGAGCTTCTTCTGTTCTATAAAACGAAACTTGTTGCGAACTTGTTTGACAAGAAAAATAAAAGAACAATAAAAAGCACTTACAATAACAACAAAAACTCACTTTCCTGGATTTCTCGATATGGGCCCAATACATTAGAACCCAATCCCTAATAAGTAAATTCCCACCTTTAATATTAAACCCGATTTAAACCCCACAGGCGAAATTTGGTTAAGGTCATTCAGATGAACTAAATGATTGTTCTGAAGTTCAAGAATGTGAATCTGAAAAAAAAATTGCGAGGACTCGTCACAAAGTATTTGCGAATCCCTAGCAAACTAAAATGCAAAAATTCTACGTAGAAAAGTTTGGCAAAATCTATTATGTAATAGATGAAGGGGTCTCTACGAAATGACACATCAGCTTTTGTTTATTGGTCTATCTTAACTTTATTTTTCAACATATGCGAACTATCAAGATGTTGGGCCAATAATTTTATCCAGGCCCAAGAAGAGCCCACGTGTCAGGCCCATAAAAAATAACACAAAGAGTATTAAATGCGCCCCAACTACTATGCGTAGCACAATGATAACGGCTAATAAGAGACGGGAGCAGGTGAACGGCGCTATTCAACTATAGCGTGTCTTGGAAAGTCTTGTATGACTCGCAACAACTCCTTAAGACGGTTCAGCGGACAATCCGGCGTATAATCACAAGAACCTGGTCCGAAGAGATCTAGGCCCGTAACTCAAATCCGATTTGTAACCAGGTATTTTTTGTAAATACACTCTTTATATCAACGATGAAAGGGGGATAAATTCTAAAGAGATAAAATTCATCTTCTAGCATTCAATTCTAAAAGCCTTACATATCCCAAAGTTCTATCGATATCACTCTGAATCGATAGGACATCCAATTCGAAAACATACCCGTCCGACCCGTTATTTCCTTTTTTCGACCAGTCACGTGCCTTAGTTTTAACTTGAGCATCGGAGAAACGGAAGGAAAACCCCTTCCCGTTTTTTCATGTTCGTGCTATCTTATCTTTTCAGGTTAACCCATCCCCCATAGTTCGAACCTGTATATCGGACCCACCAGCTACCAGATCGATCCACGTAAGCATTCCCTAAATTGCTCCCGAACACAAACAATTAATTTTATTTTTAAAAACATAACAAGTAACATAAATAAATATTAGCACGTGTCCAACTATTAACTATATATAAAAATCATTAAATTTGAGTTTAACTATTTAAAAATTATTATAAGCAAATAAAATTCAAATTTAATTTAAAAACATAATAAATATATAAATATTATATAATACAAAATTTTAAATTATCATTCTATTTTTTTCATGTGATTTAAACCTTATTTTAAAACAAATAAGGATAATTAAACTTCAATGCAAGTGAAGAAAAACAAATTATACAATTGAATAAGTGAAGAAGTTAACTCCACCTTATTAAATCATAATACACAAGAAAATATTCAATAGATTACAAATAATTAAACTTTAATCCAAGTAAAGAGAAAAAAAAAACAAATTATGAAATTGAATAAATTAAGATGTTAACTCCAACATATAAAATCATAATAAACAAAAAAAATATTCAATAGATAACAAAAAATATAAAAAAATAAAGAAAAGAAGAAAAAAATGAATGAGTACAAAAAATTATACAAAATTGTAAAACATGGAAAAAGAGATGGATTCAATGAAATACATATAAAACGATAACCTCAATATGATAAATTGATAATAGTTAAAATTTATTATAATATTAAAATTTTGACGAATGAAAGAGTTTGAAGATTGAAAAAAAAATTATTCTTTAAATAAATTTTTAAGAGATTATAAAAATCATAAAGCAAAAAGGGTAGAAAACACAAATTCATAAAAAAAAAAAAACTAAAAAAAATTGGTAGTCAAAATAAAGATGTAAAATTAAATTATTTAGAACTCAAAATAAAATACACGCAGGTTCTTTCCTAATACATAATAAAGGACCAAAGAAGTCTTGTCATCACATTTTTGGTATGAAATTTAACTTAACCCCTAATAAATTTAATACTTTAACCAAATAGGAAGCTTTGACTAACTATGTTCTTTCTATTTTTTTTTCTTTCTCTTTTGTACATTTTGTTTCAAAGATAAAACAAAAATTTCAAAATTTGGTTTGGTCAATAATCAAATTTGTTGCCTTATCCATTTTTTGGTGATAAGAATGCATTTATAATACAAGAAAAATCTAGAAAAATTAAAAAAGAAAAGAGTAAAATGGAATTTTATATTCATTTGTTATAGTTAGTGTAAAATCTAATTAAAAAATAAAAGTAATTTAAAATATTTTCATATTGAATGACAAACTAAATTCACTTTGACCACCATCACTTCACCATTATTCTCTAGAATTATAATATTTCCATAAGAATTTCTTATTTTTTTACATAATGCATTTATGTATACATATACATACATATATATATATATTGGTACTGTATTCTATAAATCTTCAATTTTTTTTCTTAGATACATTTCATTTATAACAAAATAAACTATATTGATTAATCAAAACGATGAATCGCTTCTCGTGCTTTTTCTTTGTCATGACATTATGTGTTGGCTTGGGTAACGCGAAGCTGTGGGATAAAAATACCGTACAATTTCTAAACTCTCTTGCTCCGCAAAACAATGTCAAAATTTTGTGTACACTCAACAGCAAACAAATATTCGATATTTTTTTGGATCCTGGACAAACTTACAGGTTTAGATTTCATGGTAAATCCGCTTTTAAGAACAAAATGGATTGTGTCTTAACGAAAAAACTTGGAAATAGCAATGTGGCAGTGATTAGGGCATATGAAGGTGGTAGTGCTGCATTTGAACATGGCAAGACGAATTACTGGGATATTCGAAAAGATGGAATTTACTTCACACATGGTAAAGCAGTGCCTAAGTTAGAGTATAAATGGTTTACTCCATAAAAAATAAAGTTAAAGAGTATACCTAAAATGTTTTTAATAATGGGCATAAAAATCTTTTGCTACTCATATGAAGTGTAATTTATTTCATCTTATTTTTTATCTTCATTTACATATCTTATGTTACTATTGAGATGGATACCTATTGAATACAATATTGCAACTGTATTTATTATCTATATGACTATCGATCAATGGATTAGAAAATACAATTAGTTAATGACTTCAATACATAACTAGGTAGTAATCCGAATCATGTTCATAATGAGAAATTTTTAAATTATTTTATTAAACATTATTTTATTAAGCATAGTTTTAAAATTCTTTTGAAATAAAATTAACTTAATTCTTTTATTTATATGTATGTTAATAGTATTTACAAGTAACAATATGATTTGTGTTAGATAAAATATTAGTATATATAGTTTAGTTATAATATTTGAAATTTTGATCAAATTAAAATATTATAATTTATAATATATCAAATTTTTGGTCTAATTTAAAATATTTTAATTTTTGATCAATTTAAAATATTTATAAAAAAAAAATTGGTGTAATTATGCAGTTCAATTAAAGAATTATATTAAATCTAATATAAAAGGAAACTTGTGAGGACTTGTTTGACAAGAAAAATAAAAGAACAAAAACAATTACAAAAAAGGTAAATTAGAAATAAATGACATTTTTCTACCATTTTGTCCATTTACACCTTTATCTTGGTAGGTACAATTGTATCTAAACTATCCCCAAAATCATATATATTAATATATATATATTTTTTTAATTTTTTTAAATATTAATTTAAATACTAAAAAAAAGAAAATTTATATTATTCCAAAAACGTAACAAAAAAATATTTACAAAAAAAATTTCGATATATTCTGCGAATTTCAGAAGGTGTTCTGTGGATTATCTATGATTTGCGAGTTTTATAATGTGTCTTCTACAGTTTCTATATGTTCTTCGGTTCCGTAGAATATATATTCCGCATAATGTACGTGTTATGTGAAATTTAAAACGTGTCTTATGTGGGTTTTGGCATTTGGAGAAACACGATTTTCTTCATCTTTCTCCACGTCGTCTTCTAAACTATACTTTATGATTCTTTCAGATCTTCGCGATAATCAATGGTCTAAACCAAAAAGTATTTGATAGTTTTCACATAAATTTGGTGAGTTTGTTGAATTTGTTGTTTGTTTTACCACAAATTAATATGTGCAAATTCTATTTGTGAAAATTGATTAAAACTTTTCTATTTATAATAAAAACTAAACATAAAAATTGACATAAACATAAAACCGATGAACGGTATCATACAGATTCAGACTTCCCGAAACTTTGTTATCTGAAATCATCGGAAGAGTAAATCTGGATGAAGCCGGAATGATAACCGATTTGAAATCGGTAACAAAAATATAATAATAGAGCTTTCTTTCTGTGAGGAAGAAGAAATTAATCTACATAAAATGAGAGAATCGGTTTTTAAGTCAAATAATGTGTTATAATTATATTTAAAGCATGCAAAATTTTAAGGTATATAAAGCGACTATACTCCACAAAAATATCCTTTATTTCTAATTTTTCAAATAAAAAACCTATTTTCCTTGATTTATCTATATGGGCTCAATACATGAGAACCCAATCCCTAATAAGTAAATTCCACCTTTAATATTAAACCTGATTTAAAGCCCACAGGCTCGTTTCAAAAGTGAAATTTGGTTAAGGTCATTCAGATGAATATTGAATGGTTGTTCTGAAGTTCAAAAATGTGAATCTGAACAAAAAAAAATTGCGTGAAATCGTCACAAGGTATTTGCAAATCCTTGAAAACTAAAAATGCAAAATTTATACATAGAAAAGTTTGGAAAAATAAGTTATAATATATATATCAACAAAAATTCATAATCATTTGATAACAATTGGACCAGCCATCATGCGAGGACACACCGGTAATGCATGCTGACCAAACATGTTGGCATGGCCATTGTTTCCGGTCAAGCATGCTGATTGAGCATGTTGGTGTTATCACACCAACTCGCATTGCTGACGGAGCATGTTAGTGTGACCACACCAACATCATGCCACCAAAGCATGCTCATTGTATGATCACAATGATGGTATAACCCAAAATTATTTTATATTCAAATATTTGTAATACTTTTTTAAAAAATTTATATTTTTCGTTTATCCATTACTAAATTAATATAAATAACAAAAATAAAATAAAAAGCATTGCAAAATGTTTGCTAGTAAACGATGAAAGTTATGAATTTTATTCATTACAATTTTTGCCAAAAGATTAACGTTGGAAATCGATTTGCTAGAAACGAAACGATTAGCTACAAATTGAAATTCATCGTAAATTGGACGCTAAACCCCATTTGCGACCCTATTAGCATCTTAAATGGACTATTTGGTTATTTTTGTAATGTTGCCACAACGCGAAGATAATGTTAAACAGGGACATATCAAGATTGTTTCGGAACAAGGATGTCTATGATTTGATATAAGACGGATTCTTTTGTTTTATGTATTGCTGGTATAAAGTGTACTTCATAGTTCTAAGAGAAAATATATTTACCTTTGCAATTTAGTATATATATATATATATATATATATATATATATATATGTGATTAAAAAATAAGTAAAGTATTTTTTAAAAAAATTATAAATATGATCTATAACATGCGCAAACGCAAATCTTTGCGACCGTAAGGTACGTACAAACGTAAATGGGCGATCAGTGATTACCAAATTCTATGTGACACAAACTCTTAGTTACTTGTACGTTTGGAATCTAAAAACGAGAGACGCGGGACCATAATCTTTTGTTGTTTTCTATATATGAATGCACTTACGTATCTATTATTATATGCCTATTTGACTGATTTAGTATGGGTCAAGGACACACACCACATGTACGCGTTGAGTAATGAACATTGCGTAGTGTTTTGTGCTTTAAAAAAATGAAAAGCCCTCTCAAATATCGGCATATTCATTTTATATCCTCAACTTTAAGTTTATTGATTTAAACCTTCAACTAAATTCCGCTTATATACTAATCATGCGTCCACACAGTAACGTTAATTAAAATCCTCGGTGGCTACCATTAAAATCAAAATAAGGTGTTTTATTTGTTGAAAAAATGAATATACCGATGCTGGAGTGGTTTTTCATTATTGTTTTTAATGCAAGGGAAATAGAGTTGGGTTTGGGATTGGGAACAACCCTATCTATCAATTTTGGGGAAATTTCGATTTTGATTTCAGTCGAAGTCTTTTCTGCCTTAACAAACGTGTTGTCTTAGCCTTAACTTGTGAATGCGCGTACTTGTCTTTTCTTTGACAAACCAAAACATAGCATTTTGATCAATCAGCAGCCGTTTACTCGTTTAACAGAGGTTGATATCGCTAATGAAATTTAGTTTGAAGAGTTTAAAATTGATATGCCAATATTTGAGGGGGGTTTTCATTAAAATCCCCTTTAAAAATCAAATCTCAAATAACATTATTTCAAAGTACAATCACCTTATAACAATTATTACATAAATTTGCTTTTTGATTTAGAGCAATAATAAAGTTTAGATCCTTTTTAGTTACTGTTTACGCAATCGCAAAACATAAAGAAGAGCAAGATCTTGAGGTCTTAAACCCATTTTTTTAATTGTATCAAAAGAGATCAAGCCAAGAGAGGTTTCCTTTTTTGTGGAGCAGGACACTTGAAGTCACGAGGTGGAGTCTTACCACAGTCGATAAGAAGCTCAAGAGCAATGGGAAGAACGAGGTCAATATTGAGAACCGTGGCTCTAATGGTGGTGCAGAGACAAACCGCTGCGTCAAGACCCACTAAACCTCCAAGAAGCGGGCAACAAGTCGCCTTTGCGTAGCCTTTTCCTAGTCCAATGTGAATCAAACCGCCTAGCACGTCCACACACGTGCTTAGCTTAAGCGCGTCGATTGGGCAAGTATCCGGTTTAGGCGTTGGTGCTGGAGGTGGAGGGGGACATGGGGTTGGTGGAGGCGGTGGTGGCGGGCACGGTGTCTCTGGAGTTGGAGGTGGCGGTGGCTTCACGGTTGGCGGTGGAGGGGTGTATGGTGAAGGAGGAGGTGGTGTAAATGGAGTTGGCGGTGGAGGTGGCTTCACGGTTGGCGATGGAGGAGGAGGTGGTGGGGATGGAGTTGGCGGTGGCGGTTTTGGAGTGTATGGTGGAGGAGGAGGTGGTGTGGATGGAGTTGGCGGTGGAGGTGGCTTCACGGTTGGCGGTGGAGGAGTGTATGGTGTAGGAGGAGGTGGTGTTGATGGAGTTGGCGGTGGAGGTGGCTTCACGGTTGGCGGTGGAGGAGTGTATGGTGTAGGAGGAGGTGGTGTTGATGGAGTTGGCGGTGGAGGTGGCTTCACGGTTGGCGGTGGAGGAGTGTATGGTGTAGGAGGAGGTGGTGTTGATGGAGTTGGCGGTGGCGGTGGCTTGACGGTGGGTGGTTTTGGAGAGTACGGAGGTGGAGGGCATGGAGTTGGCGGTGGCGGGGGCTTGACGGTTGGCGGTTTCGGGGTGTAAGGAGGTGGAGGGGATGGAGTGTACGGAGGTGGAGGCTTAACGGTTGGCGGTTTCGGGGGTGGAGGAGGTGGTTTAACGGTGGGTGGCTTAGGCGGTTTAGCGGGATGTTTAGGCGGTTTAACCGGGTGTGGAGATGGTTTGGGAGGGTCACTACAGTCACAAGCGTAAGAGACAGCGAGCAAGCCAAGGAGGAGGAGTATCACAAAGGAGAGGTTTTGTTTGTGTAGAAGCCCCATCTTGAGAAAGAGGCTTTAGGGTTTGGTTTAGTTTGTAAGTGATGAAGTACGTTAAAACTATCGATTGTCTTTCTCTTTATATAGACCAAAGGAATCTCTAAGATAACTTTTTTTCTTTTATAATAATGTTCTCATTATCATCATCCGTGATGATATATGAACGTGCCAAATTGCGATTTATAAGATGATTGAAGTTGGACTATAAAATAATGAGTACAACACTATCACAGGCCACTTGGTCATAAGAATTAACAAGTAAAGGGTTTCGTCAAACTTTTTCCGGAACTTCCGTATGTTCGTAGTTGTACAACTTTTTTATTGTGTCTCAATAATTACGTTGTACATTTCTTCTTAATTTTCAGATAAATGGGAATTGATATTTGCTACTTAATTTCTCTCAATCAGTAAAAGCAGAATATTCGTTTGTGTTAATACATACATTCATGATTAGCAATTATACGATGTACATAAATAAAAGGTACATTTTTTTTTTGTCAATGGCTCCTCTAAACCATTTCTCTCAAATATTTTGAGGGAACAATTAGTCAAAACCGGTGGAAAAGATTATGGAGATGAGCTTTTAACCACTTGACTAAATATGTTTCCTCTAAAAAGTAAAAACTACATTTTATTTATTTATTTGTGAATCTAACAAATCAGACACAGCCTTGATTACCTTCGTGATTAATGTTGTAGTTTTACAAAAAGACTGCGAGATGCAAACTATTTTGTAATGTAATGGGCTAGTGCCGTGATTAATGAAGGAAATTGTCATTATCATTTGACTGAAGAGAGACACCTCTCAATTTTCTTAAACCAGAAAGACATAAGAGATTCTTCCTCTTTTTCTTGCTCATTCGATTATTAGGTCCACTTGTTTGTGAGGATTTTAGGCAACTTTTTGGAATTTAGTTTTTTTTTGTCTCCACCTATAGATATAGTCCATAACAAACACGCAAATAGAGAAAAGAGAATCAATACTAGCTAGGTCCAAAGCTATAGTATGTTGTTATGTATAACCAATGTCAAAATAATGACACTGGTCAGTGTTTGTAATGCACGTAAGGAAATTGTCATTAGAATTTAGACACAGCTTTGATTTTAGGCAACTTTCTGGAATTTAGTTTTTTTTTGTCTCCACCTATAAATTTTGTAGCCTAGATATAGTCCATCACAAACACACAAATAGAGAAAAGAGAATCAATACTAGCTAGGTCGAAAGCTATAGTATGTTGTTATGTATAATCAATGTCAAAATAATGACACTGGTCAGTGTTTGTATTAATTAATTACATATCAAACTAGATTACAGATGTGTGGTAAAAAAAAATTTTGATCATAAGATGTGTGCTAATTGCAGCATCGAATGCTTATAGTGTTTTGCTAAGACTTCACAAAACTTATCGATTGAAGTCAAAGATTTTATTTTTGACGTCAATTAACATGATTTAACGGTCTAAATATTTTCCTTTTTTTATATTGTCAAAACTCAAAACTACCGAACTCTCTTTTCAAAACATGCACTATATATAATATAACCAACCTTACGTTTTTAGAGTTTTTTTTTTCCTCGTTCCTTTTAAGATCTCAGCTTTAAATGATTTTCGGTATCGAAGCCTTCTCAACCGCTACTAAAATGCGTTTTGCAGGACGAATATAGTGAGTCCGTGATTGATGATTATCTATAAAATTATTTTCGTATTTGTCCCTTTATGGCATAGATTGAGTCGCTAACAGAAACTCCAAGACATATATATTGGGATAGTTGATAAAGTAAAATATAAAATAAGGATATGTTAGCTCTGTCAAAACAACAATTTTTTTATAAGAAAAGGGGAAGTACAAGATATTAAAATTAGTAACAAACGCGAGAAATGTATGGACGCGGGTACAAGGTTGCGGGTGAGATTTGGCGTTTAGTAAAAATAGCGTAGCCCGTGAATCTGTTCCTATACTATAAATTAATTCTATCGTTCTTTTTTAATTACAATTGGATAATGTCACGTAACTAAGAATGAAGTGTGTACATGCGTTGTAAGAATATATATACATGATATATATATATAATGAACCACATTTCACAATTCACATGCATGGATCTCTGCATGTGACAACACCATTATTAATTTTATGCTGAAACCAAGGGCCAGAGTATAAGTTTTATATATAAATCAAATCCGAATCCCCAGATTGTCGGGGTTAACTTCATTTCTAAATCAATGTCAACTCTCCAATTCTATTCAAGACAGAAAATGCAAATTAAACCATGAGTAGTAGTGTGTCCATGAGTAGAATTTAAACCTTTTCCGTTTTGGTGAAAATGTTTGTCAAATATAAATGAGTAGCGACAAGCACCACATTACTATAAACAAAGTAAAAAGTTTATATTTTCCTATATTTAATTGTGTGTGACCAAAGAAGATCAAATCGTTACCAATGTGGATCGCTAATTCTCGAACACATTAGGTCGTGGATGTCAGCTAAGTTTTTGAGAATTTGAGAAAATGGTAATACGTAACAAAATTGGAGAGTGGCAACATGGATCTTTTTTTTGGTGTATGTGACAAAGATATCTAATGGCATTGTATATTTTTTTGCTCAACAATGCCAAAAGTGGAGCATGCAATATATCTTCGAACGAAAGACAACTTGAAACTGCTACATCCAGCGTGGCACAAGTTGACTTGAGGTTAGTTTTTAGTTTATCAAAATGAAAAAAAAAAAAAAGCAGAACAAACTAAATTAGTCAATTTGCTTTTCTAAATTAAATTAGTCAATGGTCCCAAATGAACCAAACTTGTAAAAGAGTCTCATGGGTTCAAAACGTTGCATGGACGTGTGGTGTAATAATTGATATGTGCGAGCCGGTGTGTTTTCGTGTAATCATCAGTTTAATATGTTTATATTCAAATCAAATATTCATATAAGGAAAATTATAAACGTGCGTATAAGAGTCATATAATGATACATATAGCTTGAAGTCTAATTGTCCAAGTCTAAGACGACTTAGAAATATATATTTTATAGTTCGATGAGCCTTAAATATTCTGTACCTGAAAAACTTTTAATCACTACTTCTAATAATTCAACCAATATTATATATGCCATTCTATAATATTTTGAGAAATTATGGTGTTTAACTTTTTTTGCTTTTCTAATTTGCAAAAATAATTTTTTTTTCTTTAACAAGTAGTATTTTTTTTGTAACACTTGTATCTCTAAAAGTAGCATTTCCATTATAATCCACTCTCTCACCCTTACGCTATTTCTCTCTTTCTCTTTTTCCTTTTTTATACGCGAGCTTTCTCGATTGCATTCCATCCGGTGCCATTGTTGCAGTGTCGTTAATGTTTACTTTCGTTTACATTTGTGTCTTTTCGTTTTGTTTAACAATATTATGTTCTATTTCTACAGAGTCATCTTAGGTTATATTTTGTAGTGTTTTTGGTAGTTTTCACCCAATGTCTTATTGCATTAATTTAGAGATAAGGCCTGTTCTTTTCATGACTGAAAAATAGAAGCCCAAAAGCTTTTCACTATCACCAGCCAAGCGGTTTCTATTAAAAAGCAGAGACGCAACGACTGACTGAAAAATAAGCTGCCGTTGTCGCTGATAATTTCAGCGTCGGATTTAATTAATGTTGCTGGCCATCACCTTAATTTTAATGTCTTGCTGGCGGTGTGTTTATCGTTCGTGATAGTGTATTTTTTTGGTCGCCGACGTTCGTCACTGCGATCTTGAAAAAAACAGGCCTATAAAAGAAGCATTAGAGCCAAAATGAATTGGAAATGTCACATACACGACTTAGCGTGCTCTTGTTCCTAGTGGTACGGTTGACCAGTCCTTCATTTTGTGGTCGACCAACCATTCAGACCAAACTCAAAGATCTAAGCCTAATTACCTAACCTAGTGATGAGATCAACCAGTTCTTCCAAAAAGGTTGTCGACCGACCACTTCTCAAGAGAAATGCAAGAAACCTCCAGAAAAACTGATCGGTCTAGAAGATCGATCGAACTTTCCAACAATTCAAGAAAAGAAGATGGTCGACCACTTGACCATAAAGTGATCAACCGACCATATAAGATAAATGATTATAGAATATAGCTGACAAAGCTGGCCCTGAGTTTTAGAAGATCGCAAAGTAGAAAGAAAGAAAATGGGTTATTTAGCAATTTTTTTAAAAAATAGCTATTTCACCTTATAATTATTTATTATATTAAAATAAAGACCGCAGGCAGATTCATGCTTAGCATGTTTGGGTTCAGTGCCGACCTTTGTAGCTGATGAAGAAGAACGTCAGCCATAAGAAGAAAAAATGGTAGACCAACCAACCACTTGCCACTGAGCCGTGTTTCAAGATCCGATACGGTTTAAATCGGCCCGAACTCAATCCACTTAACTTATGTATATAAGCAAATCTTTAGTTATCGAAACCTAGGATTTCATCACAAGTTTTATCCTAAGAGTAGTATATATATGTTGCTGCTTACTTGCTTACATATTCAAATTACGAATTATAATAATCAGTTTTTCTTGTTTGATATTATTAATTTATACAATTACAAACACACTAACTATTAAATTTTTGTTGTTCTGCTGTTATTGGAGAAACCAATTTGGTTAAATTAGGAGAACTAAATATTGGGCTTAACTTAACATTTGAGTTTTCTATTGGGCTTGGGCCTATAATTAGTAGAAGATATGTAAACTTGTCATTTTTGTGTGGAAAACCAAAAAGAAAGTGTGTGATTCTCAGATATTGAAAGAGATCAATTTTGTCAGGGTTTGTTTGAGACGACGAACGAAAATTCATACGTGCTCTGATCAAGTTTAAATGTTGAGATAGTTTCGTGACTAAGTGATTTTGATATTCATGTCAACAATGTCTAAAAATGCAGACCATTGTTGACATGACCAGTCAATGAAATCAATATCTAACAACTACGATTCCTAAAGCATTAACATTTTCAGCTATTTTATGTATTGACTAAGTTTTCGATATTCTTCTGTCTCCGTCTTCCTGCGCTTCATCTTCCATTCTTTCCATCTTCCTCCGTTTCATCTTCCATTCTTCCACTATGATCTGACTTATAAAAGGTTTCTAATTTTCGTTTGTCCTCTATTGCAGTTTTCAATTAGATCATCACTATACTATGAATGCTAATAGATTACATTCGTGAAACCTAGGAGTCATGAACCGTTTAAGGTCAAGGCGAACAAAGGTGAATCATCACTGCCATAAATGATTATAAATTTGAGTTTTTTTTTTTTTATAAAGGTTTATGAAAGTTGTATTTTTGAAAATGAACAGCAAAGAATGGTATTTTTAAAAAATAATATCATAAAAGTGGTCTTTTTAAAGAAATTAATTCTTCCATTTTAATTGGGTTTGACCCAATGATTAAATTTATATCCAACATCCATTCTTATTTTTTCACTATAATCATTGTTCATTTCAATTCAAATTTAGGTTCACAATTTATCTTTCTTGCTGTGTGTGAACCAAGAGAGAATTGATGAGCATCTCACATTTTCATAGAAACTTATTCAATAATACTAATATGCTAAAACAAATTTTTAGAACTTAGGAGCTCCCAAATCTTTATTTATTGTTAAGGCATATGGCAAATGCCTTTTTAGTTACACACATAAGGCACGGCTCTACCTCTTAATATATGAGCCCTAATTTATTCGACCTCGTAACTTCAATTGTTGTACAAACCAATTTGAACCACCCTATAAAAGGAACCGATGGAGAACTATAGTTTGTAGTCATAAGCTTAACTTGTGTAACTAACTTCTAATAACAACCTCACAACTTGACTTTGTTCCACTTTATAACTGATACAGAAAGTATTATAGAGTTATGTACAGAGTTAAGTACACTAATAGCATCATACGATGGTCTCCATTGACACCCAAAAAGAAGATTGATCACAAAATATTTAGCAAAAGGACAATCAATTTATATACATCTTCAAAGAAACAAAAAGAGTTGTTAATACTTAATCAACAGTCAGTTATATCAATATACGATGGCAAATATCAATCCTCGATTATCTTTCAAAAACGTCTACAATTAAACGAAAATAAATGAAGATTCCTAGAAATTTGATTAACCATGTGGCCAGTAAAAGTAAAAGTTACTCTACTCATTCCAATTTAATAATCACAATTCACAACCGCGGTTTGAACATGTTCATATAATCAAAGGAAACTTCCGCGAAATATTATGATAACACCTTTAATTTATTTTATTTTATTTTATCGAGACGAAGTAGGCAGTAAAGTAAAAGTTATATAATATAGTCAAATATTTTATAATCAAAATCGCAATTTTAGCACGTTTCAATAATCAAAACATCTGATAAACAAAAGGAAAAAGAAAAAAGAAAGCATACATACTAAACAACCTTAAAAAGAACACCACATCATGACTAAAATGACTATAAAAAGGGAGAGAGACTCAAGAGGGAAAGACACAGATTAGAAAACACAAAACAACCTGAAAGACAACAACTCTCCTCTCAATCATCTCATTTGTTTCTCCTCAGAATTTACTTTCAAAGCCAGTCGCCATGAAGCCTGGCTGGAATACTCCAAAGTCAAGTATACCAAATCCAGGTCCGATTAAAATTCCCAAGCCTCCATCGGGGGCAGGCCCCTCCAAACTTCCCCAGGCTCCCCCGGGCCTGGTCCCCTCCAAACCTCCTCAGACTTCTCCGGGGCCAGGTCCGGCCAAACTTCCCCAGGCTCCCCCGGGCCTGGGCTCCGCAAAACTTCCTCAGGCTCCTTCGGTGTCAGGCTCCACCAAACTTCCCAAGACTCCTCCAAAGACAGGCACTGTCAAGAAACAAGAAATGCCTGATGATTCGCCTGATAGCTTCGAATGGTTGCCTTCGAAGCCTACTCCAGATCCCGACGCCCCAAAGCCTCCGCCCGGTTTTCCAGGCACCGTAAAGCCTCCGCCTGGTGCTCAAGACACCGAAAGCACCGAAAGGCGTTCACCGGTCGAGGCAGTTCTGAGTTTCTTCAAGAAAAGGTTTTGAGATCTCAAGATCTTTATATATACGTGTGTGTGTGTTTCCTATTTCGCTTATAAGCTCTTAATCTAATTAATAATAAGTGGTTTTATATAATTGTAGTTTGCGAGATTTTAGTCTGATTATAAGACTTCCTCTTCTTCTTACCAAAACAACGAAAACACATATATAAAAGCAACTTCCAGACATCATTGATGCATGAGTATGTCATCTGTTGCTGAATATATAATCTGAGGATCTTTTCGTTTTCTCCATTTCAAATACCATATAAATCTCTTATTAATCACCAAGTCTAAAAAGTTTATTGCCGCAATCTTCTACCTATTCAGAAAGATATATTATATAAAAAAAAGTTAAGATGGTGGAAATAAACAAAATAGCTTGATCGGGACGCATGAATAAAGAAACTAAACAAATCAATTTCTATATATCGAAGAACCTCAAATATTATGCGTATGATCTAGATAAAAGAAAGTTTAATATCATGGTAGGTGGCAATAAAGTTAATTAGATGGAAATTTATCTTGCAACATGTAGTGGCTCTTTCAACTACAAAAGTTAAAATATATTTCTATCATTGAAGCAATGAAGTAATGTGTTTGGTTTTGGGGATTGTTGAATTAAAGATGGGATTTGATCAAGGATATGTTGAAGTATGGTGTGACTCACACAATGCAATATGTTTGTTTAAAAAGTTTAAACAATGTCTAAGGACAAAAAAAATGTTGATGTTATGTATCATTTCATCAGGGATATCATTTGATTATGGTCAAGTGAGAGTATCTAAGATCCATGCATCTCAGAATCTTGTTTACATGTTAACTTTAATTAATCATTAACATGCTTTAGTCTTACTCAATTTCACTGGTCAATGATTGTTAAAAGTTGGTGTGCTTGTTGTGTATGATCGAATTGTAATCGATTGTATTGAGCTTCTTCAAAATCCATAATGGATTGCTAGACAAAGTCTAGCCGAGATTAGGGTATTTATAAGAAGTTTAAGAAAATAAATTACTAATCCGATATAACATTGTGAAATGAAAGGAGTGGTTTTTTGAATTTTTTAAAATTTAAATTGCTCAAAATCTAAGCAATTGATTACAACTCGCTAGAATCAAAATTTAAAATTGCTTTTGATGAATTTAGACTGAATCTGTATATTGTTGTAATTTGTAACGGTAAGACTTGAATAATATTAAAAATGTTAGATTCGGCCGTGCGCGCTGTACAATATATTCCTTCGGCGATCACAATTGAGTTTTCCAACGGTAACTTTTTCGGACATAAAGTTGATTCTAATTACCCAATGATTAGAAGACACGTGTTCCAAAATTGACCCCAACGGTCGTCTTTCTTCTTCATCATGCTTTCACCCAATATATAAACGAAGGACCTGACGAAACTCAGAAAAGCAAAAAAAAATCTGAAACCAAAAATGGTGAAGCGAATAAATCTACAAGAAGAAGAAGAAGAAGAAGAAAAGGAGAATTTTCCTCTTATTACAACCAAAGTGGTTGAATACTTACAGCCAATAATGTGTCGAGAGCTTCTCGGTAAATTTCCAGATAACTCTGCTTTCGGATTCGACTACACACAGAGCTCTCTCTGGTCTCCTCTCCTGCCTCGAAACTACCCTACTCCTTCCGATCTGGACTCCGGCAGTTGCGTTTGTCGGAACCTTGAGCTCGGAAGAAGAAGAAGAAGAAGAAAAGGAGAATTTTCCTCTTATTACAACCAAAGTGGTTGAATACTTACAGCCAATAATGTGTCGAGAGCTTCTCGGTAAATTTCCAGATAACTCTGCTTTCGGATTCGACTACACACAGAGCTCTCTCTGGTCTCCTCTCCTGCCTCGAAACTACCCTACTCCTTCCGATCTGGACTCCGGCAGTTGCGTTTGTCGGAACCTTGAGCTCGGAGAGTTTCAAGAAGGCAAGAAGAAGATGAAGATGAAGATCTCAATGAAAAAGAAGAAGAAGAAGAGTAAGCTAGTGAAATTAGACATGTCTTCGATTAAAAATGAAGATTCTCCTAAAATTGGATGCTTTGCTATTCCTACCAAGGTAATAATACATACATAGATTATGTTCTTTCTATCTGCATTTTCTTCTCAATTTTGATTTATAAAGTTTTCTTTTTAATAATGTGTTAATAACAAATGTGGTTATTGTTTAGGGATGGGACGGTGTGCTAAAGGCAGCTTCAAAACACTTCAAGAGATCTAAAAAGAAGAGAGATCCAGTCGCAGATGTCAAGCTTCTCAACTTCTGCAAATGCTGAAAATTAAAAATTTACCACTTCAATATTTAATTTAAATTGTTGGTTTCTTGCTTTTGATGAGATCTGATTTTATTTGTTTTAGATATTTCTATGTGTGGTCTCCATGTAATAATCATTTGGAGTGTTTTGATCATAAATTCTATTATATCAGTGACTGCTTCAACTCTCTGCTGCATTTTGAGTCTGGGAAACAAGTAGTAGAGATTGCGAAAACAGAGTTTTTGCTATATTCAGTTGAACATAATAATAAACAAGCCTAATGCCATAACTGTGGAATCTGTTCTTGAAATCACGAGCACGAAACTCTCATTTCTTTACTATCTCAGTCTCTTTGTTGCTCACATTGAAGCAATCTTCATGACCATGACACGTCTCCTCTCCTTGTGCAACAAACTCATCTTCATTGGAAATTTCCTCGTCGTCATTGTCTTCTTCGACATTCGTAAGTCCGTTTTGAAGCAAGCGCCGGTTCTCTTCTGATTCCTGTCTAAGTAGCCGCTGCTGGATCCCGTCCCTGATGGCTGTTCCCTGAGGAAAAACCTCAACCAGACATTAGCGATGGAAACACACACACGCATGCTTGAGAATCAAATCCCGTTTTGAAGCCCTGCTTACCATTTTATGACAACCTTCCTCAAACATTTCGAGAAATCCAGCGACCCAACGATCAGCGTTTTCAACCCACTCATTGTGGTGCATCCCAGCAGTTTTTGCTACGGTTTGTATCTTCATGAAAAAGAAAAAAGAATTCAGGATTCAGATGTTACACAACTTGGCCATTGTTCAACTTATTATGTGTATCCTCTATTACTTGCCGGGAATTCAAGAAACCAAAGGGGACAAGGAAGTAACATCAGTAACGAGTAGAGATTCATCGCATCCCACCTTTTCTTGCTGTTCTTTCACTTTCTCTTGTAGTTTCTTCAGCCTCATGTTCACTCTAAGCCTCTTCTCCTGTTTGTAGCAAAACAAGTCCGTAACATTTTCACATCAAAGGATATATTAGGTTATTGACGAAACCAGATGGGGAGAAACCAAAGAAGGATAAACCGTGCCTTGACGAAGCTGACACCGAGCTCTTCTCTTGAATACCCTCGGTCAAGATTACGCAGCACATACTGGTTGTAATCTTTCACTATACTCATGATTATGTCTGATGTCGATATCCCCTCTGTTCGTTTCGTTTCTTTAAACTTCCCAATCGACTTCACCTGCGAGAAACCAAAGAAACATCATGAATCAGGAAGAGATCCCAAAGAAAGAAGAACCTCTCCCTATGTTGTTGATACTCACAAACTCATAGACATCGTTTCCAGCTCCACTAGCATCCGCATAGCTGGAAGAAGAAGAAGGGGAAAAAGCATCACATACAGTTAAACAAGAACAGACACAAATCATTACAAAACCTGTTCCGATTGTTAAATATCTCTAACGATTCTTACGGAAGAGCATCGTGAGCAACGTAGTCAATCTGATGCTTATCGAGAAACTCTGTGGTGAGAACCCATGGAGCATCTGGAATCACTTCATCGACCCACCTGTTTACAACAACACCATTTGATCAAAACATGAACAGGCTCCCAAATTCAAAAAGCTCCTGAATCAATGGTGTCCAATGAATCAACATACTTGCAATGTCGGAGAGATTCATAGCGCTCGGACTCTGTCATCACGGTCTTCCCCTTGAATTTGTTGGTGATTTCGTCGTTGCAACATCCTACGAGCAGATATGTGTTCGGAAACCTAATTTTTTTTTCCGGTTTCAAATTAGAAAGTGAATCATGAATCGACGCACGCCGGCGCCGGCAAAAAACGCAAAACTCACCCTAATTTCTCGATTCCGGCAAACATAAAAGCAACAATTGATCGAATGAAAACAAAAAAATCACCAAAAAGAGAAGAAAAAAAAACGAGGCAGAGATTGAATGGTACTGACGATTTCTTGGCTTGTTCGATGGCGCGAGCGTGGCCGAAGTGGAACAAATCGTAGATCCCATCGGCGTAGACTCTGACCGGCCGATCCGAAACCTTGTCGCCATTAACGGCCATTTCTTCTTCTTCTTCTTCTTCCTTGAAAAATTTGTCGGAGCTTTTTGGTTGGCTCTCTTAAATGTGGTGTTCCTAATTTTCTAGTTTCAATGGCTTTCCCTCCCAATCGCGCAATTTTCTAAATTGGTTTTTCTTTCTTTTCTCCGATTTTCTACGACTTTTCAATTATTGCATTTTTGTTTTCGAATTTGCTTCTAAATAAATAGTGATCTCTCATTTCACACACAAAACTAAATGTGATAGAGATAGACAATTTGTAAACTGGATAGAGTCATGGAGAGAGATAGTGATCTTAGTCGGCCATGTTTGAACACTGACATTCACAAAATACAAATGATTATTATTATTTTTGTTTTGTCGTCTCCAAATTACTCCCTCTGTTTAAAAAAAAAAAATGTAGTTTTGAATTTTTCACAAAGAAAATTTTACAAAAACTTTTCTAACCTTGTTTTTATTAATTATTACTTAAGTTATTCTTTAAATATTAAAAGTTATAAGAGTAAATTAAGTAAAAATGAACAATAACTATACTTAGAAAATTGAAAACTTCTTTTTTTTTGAAACAATATTTTTTTTTAAAACTACTTTTTTTAAGGAACAGAAGGAGTATTATTTAGTATTTTTATTTAAGTATACAAAAAAATTTTGGTCGGTTGTTAAATCATAAATATACACATTAAAAATGTTATCAGTGCACCAAAAAAAAAAAATTCATTATAAGACAAAAACAAAAAATTGTTGAATGAATTAAAATATTATGTTTTTTTTTATATAGCACTGAAACTATTAACATTGTGGTGCAAATATTTAAGATTTGTGGGATTTCACTTGTAAACGTTTACCATGTGTATTAAGAAATTATCAAATTAAATAGTAGTGCTACATTTTTTAATGTAAACATTTTTAATAGTTACTGTTAGAGTCGGGATTCGTATCCCCTCTAAAAAGCCCAATGAAATTCAGATCGGCCCTATTAAAAACCCTATTGTTGGCAATCCCAACTTTAGGTCGGTTACGAAAGACAAGTACATAAGTTTACTAGCTTATCCAGAGAAAGCGCCAGCTCGGCCATTTTTTGGAAAGTAGAGAAGGCACGAGGTCGAATATCAATGGACAAACATGGAAGATTCTTGGTCGGCCACCTTTCGAGAAACCCCTTCGAAAGAGAAGTTTCCATCAAAAGCCGACCTGAGGACATTTAGAGAGGCTGACCTCAGTACATTTAGAGAGGCTGACGTGAGGACATTTAGAGAGGCCGACCTAAAAACATTTAGAATTGCCCGACCTGACGACATGGCACAATCTGTCAGAGTCTCCACTCAGTCTGACACTCAATCAGTGCCGTTCCGCACTCAATCAGCGCCATGCCGCATACGAATCAGCGCCATGCCGCATGCGAGTCAGAGCGCAGACTTTCACTCATATTAAATAATACATTTAAAGTCATCTTTAAATGTAAGCCCTTCGATCAAATCGATCTGGGCCGCCCGATATGAGGTGTGTCCTCTATAAATAGAGGAAGAACTCGAAACAGAAGGGGATAAGTCTTTTTCACGGGGGGAGACCTTTGTAATCTGCATTTATTCCGACCATCAGAACTCTAAATAAAACACTGAACAGCTCCGGCTATCTTAATCTCGAAATCTCTTGAACAAAACCCATTAACTCTAATCTTCTTCTACTAAGCCGATTTGAGTTATTACATTTGGCGCCGTCTGTGGGAAAACGTTAAAGAGAATATTTGAGAAAATCAAACTCGAAGATGGCAAGCATTTCCGCACAAGCTGACACAAGAGCTATCAACACTGGCGAAGTTTGATCTGAAAACCTAGCAACAGATCGGCCCGAAGAAATCATCAACTCTGATCGGCTTCCTATTGCAGAAGAAGCCGATCAGCGTCGGACCTTCGCCACGGTACGCACCGACATGACACCAGAAACGCTGAGTCTACCAAGACCACCTGCGTTGAGTATGGCCGACATAATGGAGAACCTCTCGGCGCAGATCCAGAAGGAAATTGATGAACGGCTCGACCTTCTCAGAACCGAGCAGACCGCATATCGCGATAACGTGGATCGTATACTCAGGACACGTCTCCCTTCGGGCGCCGCCGGAGATAGCGAGGAGACAACACCACCGTGCAGCATCAGGACCAATCGGCTCGTCAATGACCTATTCGGAACAACGCCGACGACGGATCTACGTCGAGGTCAAAATCGATCAAACGCTCGCTCAAAGGTCACCGACCACACAACCACTCTTACGCCTTCCGAAGCTGAACTCATACACGAGCGGCTCGATAAAATGGACTCCAGAGTCCATAACGCAGTCACCACGGCCCCCGAGTTGGTTTGCCAAAACCAAACACCGTTTGCATCGGCCATAACAAACGCCCCCATGAAGGATTTTGGCAAGATCAAGTTGCCGACCAGTTACAATGGCAACACCGACCCGGAAAGACATTTGGCAGCATTTAAGGTCGCTATGGACAGAGCACGCGTACCTGAGAACGAGCGGGACGCTTGTTTCTGTCAGTACTTCGTCGAATCGCTGTCTGGGAACGCCCTCACGTGGTTTTCACGGCTACCGCCGAACTCAATCGGTTCGTTCAAGGAGCTAAGGAAAAAATTCCTAACCCACTATTCGCTCTATATCGACACATCGACGTCAGAGCTAGATTTGTGGTCGTGCGTTCAAGGGAATACAGAGTCACTTTGCAGCTATTTAGATCGGTTCAGAGCAATCGTTTCTCGTTGTAGACTCCCCGATGAGATCACTCTCCGAATCTTGGTCGAGAATATGCGCGACGACCAAGCGTTCTGCGATAAACTAAAAACTGGAAAGGCCAAAACCCTCGAGGACGCGCTGCACAAGTCCTCCGGATATATCAGAATCGAGGAAGACAAAGCGGCCAAAGCAAAACGGTTGACCGACGACAAGTCGACGCCGGACAAGAGAACAAGACCCGACGACTGCCGGATTTTCTACAGTCTATTGAAGAAAAAGTGGGAAGATGGGGAAGTCAAACTTCCCGAACTACGGAACCATGATCGGCGCCCCAACAACGACTCGAGCAGACGCATTGGAAATGATGACGTGAGGAATCGGGACGATGACAAAACGCCGCCTCGCTCGCCTACCCGACGTCAAATCAACATGATCATGGGCAGACTCCTGTCTTGTTCGGACTCGATCAACTCAATCAAACGACATGAACGTAGGGCTGCGATCGTGCCTGCCGATGCACTCGTCCTCTTTACCGATAACACTCCCATCACATTCACGGAAAAGGACGCCCGTGGAATCGACCGACCTCACAATGATCCGCTCGTTATCTCACTAATAATTGGCGACGACGAAGTCTCAAAGGTTCTCGTCGATACAGGTAGCTCGGTCGACATGATTTTCAAGAACACTCTTCGAAAAATGGGCATCAAAGACTCGGAGATCCAGGTCGCACCGTCACCTCTCACCGGTTTTACAGGAGACTCTATCTCGACAATTGGGACAATTCAACTCCCCGTTCGAGTCGGTGGCAAAACCTCTATCGTCCAGCTCGACGTCATCGACCGACCGACGATCTACAATGTCATCCTCGATACACCTTGGATTAATTCCATGCGAGCTGTACCATCATCTTACCACCAGTGTATTAAGATGCCGATCAGAGGAAGCATTTTCACCATTCTCGGCGACCAAACGGTCTCGAGACATTGCTACATCGACAAGCAACGTGTCAGGAACAACTCTACGTTCATGATCGACAATGGCAACGATTTCGACCCACGAGTCATTCACCATGAGAAGCCGAAGAGCGACCTCATTGTCCAAATAAATATCGACTACGAGCATCAGGATCGATGCGTCAGGATCGGCACAAAACTACTCCCAAGTACGCAGGACGAGCTTATCACTTTCCTCCAGGAAAACATTGCGACCTTCGCCTGGTCAATGACCGATATGAAGGGCATCGACCCGAAGATCACCAAACATGAGCTCTTCGTGGACGCCACATTCAGGCCGATCAAACAGAAACGCCGAAAACTTGGGTTAGAGCGCGTCCAGGTCGTCCACGATGAATTAAAAAAATTACTGCAGGCCGGGTCTATTACCGAAGTAAAATACCCGGATTGGCTAGCTAATCCAGTGGTCGTGAAGAAGAAAAGCAGCAAGTGGCGAGTTTGCGTCGACTTCACCGACCTAAACAAGGCGTGTCCTAAGGATAGTTTTCCACTCCCCCAAATAGACCAGCTCGTCGAGGCAACGACCGGCAACAAATTGCTATCTTTTATGGATGCCTTCTCCGGCTATAACCAGATCCCCATGCATCCGGAGGACAGCGAGAAGACCGCATTCATCACGGATCGGGGTACGTATTGCTACAAGGTCATGCCCTTTGGTCTGAAAAAACGCGGGAGCCACCTACCAACGCCTTGTCAACAGGATGTTTCGTGATCAGCTTGATAAGACAATGGAAGTCTACATAGACGACATGCTCTTCAAGTCTTTAAATGTCGACGACCACATATCACACTTGCGAGAATGCTTTAGCATACTTAACAAGTATGGCATGAAGCTCAACCCTACAAAGTGCACGTTTGCGGTGACATCAGGCGAATTTCTTGGCTACTTAGTCACCCGGCGCAACATCGAAGCTAACCCAAAGCAGATTTCTGCAATACTAGAATTACCATCTCTAGGAAACACGCGTGAGGTCCAACGGCTCACAGGCAGGATCGCCGCCCTGAATCGTTTTATATCAAGGTCCACAGACAAGTGCCTCCCCTTCTACCAACTTCTGCGCGGCAACAAACATTTTGAATGAGACGACAAGTGTGAAGAAGCATTTCGACAACTCAAAACCTACTTATCAACGCCACCCATCCTCGCAAAACCGGAGAACGGCGACACGTTACTCCTCTACATCGCCGTTTCTAGCACGGCAGTCAGTGGAGTACTTGTTCGAGAAGATCAGGGCGAGCAGAAACCAATCTTCCACATCAGCAAGACGCTTGATGGCGCTGAGTTACGCTATCCGACCTTAGAAAAGCTAGCTCTGGCCGTCGTCATCGCCTCTCGGAAGCTACGCCCGTACTTCCAATCACACTCAATCGCCGTCCCTACAAGTCAGCCGCTTCGAACCATCCTCAAAAGTCCGACACAATCGGGACGAATGGCGAAATGGGCCATTGAATTATCCGAGTATGACATCGAATACCGGAACCGTACCAGCGCTAAGTCCCAAGTCTTGGCCGACTTCCTCATCGAGGTAGCACCCAAGTCTTGGTTCATCATCACGTCTCGGCTGTGGCATCGGCATTCAACTGCATTCGCCAACCGAAGAAGTCCTTGAACAGTCCATTCGCCTCGAGTTCGCAGCGTCCAATAGCGAGGCAGAGTACGAGTCATTAATTGCGGGACTCCGTTTAGCCCGAGGCATGAACGTCGATCATATCAAAGCTCATAGTGACTCGTCGCAAAGCAGTTCAGCGGAGAATACGAAGCCAAGGATGAACGAATGGGTGTCTACCTAGCGCTCCTTCAAAGGAGTTCAAAACTTTCGAACTTTTTCAAATCAACCGATCCGAAAATAAGGGAGCCGACGCGTTGACAACCCTGGCATCCGACCAAGATTTCGCCTTGCGACGTACAATCCCAATCACTGGAATCACTTCACCTAGTATCGCTCAAACTAAGATCGTCCTTACTATCGCACTAACTGCAACCGACGTCGCTTCCTCAACCGACACACCAGATTGGCGAATTGAAATTCGAAAGTTTCTGGAGACGGGCGAGCTACCCGTGGAAAAGTGGTCGCCTCGACGACTACGCGCTTGCAGTGCGAAGTATACATTCGCCAACAACATCTTATGTCGTAGGACGGCCTCTGGAAGGCTACTTACTTGCATCCACGGAGACGAAGTACACCGCGCCATCAAAGAAACTCACGATGGAGCTGGAGGTAATCATTCGGGTGGACGTGCGCTCACCCTCAAGATCAAGAAACACGGCCTCTTCTGGCCGACGATGATGGAAGACTGCAACAAGTATGTACAAAAATGCGAATACTGCCAGCGCCATGATCCGATGATCCATCAGCCGACTGAGCTTCTGACATCGACCATCCCTCCATATCTATTCATGCGCTGGGCAATGGACATCGTCGGACCAATGCCATCGTCCCGCCAGCGCAAGTACATACTCATCATGACGGACTATTTCCCCAAGTGGGTGGAGGCCAAGGCATTCGCCAGCATCAAGGACAAGGAGGTCCAGGATTTTGTCTGGAAGTACATCATTTGTCGCCACGGCTTACCTCATGATATCGTCACAGACAACGGATCGCAATTCATATCCAGAAACTTCGAAGCATTCTGCGAACGTTGGAAGATCCGTCTCAACAAATCCACTCCCCAACATCCACAAGGTAACGGCCAGGCCGAAGCAACGAACAAGACAATTCTGGACGGCATCAAAAAACGCCTCGACGCAAAGAAAGGTCTCTGGGCCGACGAGCTCGACGGAGTTCTTTGGTCACACCGTACGACACCGAGAACAGCCACCGGAAAGACTCTCTTCTCTTTGGCTTACGGATGCGAAGCAATGGTGCCCGCCGAAGTCAACGTCGGTAGCCTACGCAGAACAATCCTTCCAGAAAACCCCGACCTCAACGACGCAATGCTGGTCGACAACCTTGACGCACTCGAGGAAACGAGGAACCAGGCCCTACTCAGAATGCAAAACTACCAGAATCAAGTTGCACGCTACTACAACAGGAAGGTCCAGAACCGACACTTCGACCAAGGCGATCTGGTCCTTCGGAAGGTTTACGAAAACACTAGGGAACTCAATGCCGGTAAACTCGGCGCTAATTGGGAGGGTCCCTACATCTTAACAACGATCGTCAAACCGGGTGTCTATCGTCAAACCGGGAGTCTTCGGCGCTGGCGACGAAGTTCCTCGCGCTTGGAACTCCATGAGTCTCAAACAGTACTACTACTGAGGTCGGCATCATAAGACCTAAGTCCCCAAAAAAAAAAAAAAAAAAAAAAAACTACGGAGCGGTTTGATCCCCGAAAGGGGTACGTAGGCAACCCGTCGTACGGGTACAACTGCTCCCCCCAATCAAAAAGGGGGGGGGGGATTTAACCCTTTCACCATGTAAAAGCGTGTTCGGCTGTTCTTCCTTAAATAAAACAGAAATTCTTTCAAGCATCAGATCGGCCATCTTCTTATATCGTCGTCTTTGTAAGATGTCCGATTCGCCTAAAGCTGGGTCTGATCCACCCAGTTCGGCACAAAAGCCAAAACCTCTTGCATGCGTTCTTACGCCACATTTCGCTGTGTATAAGCCGATCTGATTCACAATATCTAAGTCATATGGTACGTAAGTCGATCAGACTCGCAACCTATATTCGACTTAGATTTTTTCTAAGTGGTATCGATAAAAACGCCGACCTGATTCGCAATCGATATTTACACTTAGAACAATAAGTGGTACAGAAACAACTTAAGCCGAGCTGCTTACATATTCTGTATTCACACTTAAGGGGCCGGATTCTGTTCCGGATTCTGTTCCGCAATCTTAAGTCCTGTAAAATTATTTAGTCGACCAGGTCGCATCTTACAGTCGACTTTAGAATATCTCTAAGTGTTCTAAATACTACCGACCAGATTCGTATATTCTACACTTAGAATTTAAAGTCGCATGATTTGTAAAACCGATATCGTATCGCGATATCATGTTCGTACTCCAAAAGACACACGATCATTCGTTAAAATTGAAATTCCAATTTCATTAAGTATTTCAAAGAAAACTTACAAATTCAAGTGGGCTATCCGAAAAACTTGGATTTGATTACAAAAGGAACGCTGTTACATTGGCAACAAAAATAATAACAAGTTTTGGGATGTTCAATCCCCGAACTTCTCAACCGTCTCCTCGGTCCTTTCTTCTTGATCGGCTCCCTCTCGCCGACCTTCACCTTCATCCAACTGGGCTTCAGGAGGAACCACTTCCTCCGTCTGTATCGGTACAGCGCCCTTAGCTGGTTCAGTCACGACAGATACAGCCGGTTCAGTCGTGCTCGTTAGCACCGGCACAGAAGGCTCTTGCCGAATGACCGGTCTTTGCTCCCCGAACAACTCGTCAAGAGTAAGGATCTTCAGCTCGCCGGGCTCGAAACTGATCTCCTCGAAGGCATCTTGTTTGGCCTCCCATTCCCGAATGGTGTTGGTTACCTTGTCTTTAACAGAGGCGGGAAGTGCGAGGCCTTCTTTCTCAAAAAGGCCAACAGCCTGTTCGGCTCCTTTCCACTGAGCTGTGGTGGCAATGATGGTCTCAGCTTCTTCTCTCTGAGCCAAGTGCCTCTTAATTTTCTCGACAAGGACGGCGTAACGATTGTTAACCCTCCTCATCGCATCCCTGGCAGCCTCGCGCATTTTATGGGACGTGTTTTTCTCCTGCTTATACCTTCTAGCAGCAAGACCCGCAGTCTCTCGCCATTTTTCAACCTCTTCTTGGGACATCTTCAGGGACTCCCCAGCCTCGCGGGCTTCACACTCGAGCTTCGCGGATTTTTCCTTCTCCTCTTCAAGCTCCTTTGCCGCAACTTCGAGATCGGCGCACCTCGACCTCTCCAACTCAAGAGCCTTCTTGAGAGACTCTCGTGAAATATGATCAGGTTGCTTCTTGACATCCCGATCATAGCCGCACAAAGCGTGAAATATGGTGCTTAGAGCCTGTGAGGACGGCATTCTAAACTATGAGCACATCGACAAAATCCATTAAAAAAAAAGACGAAGCAGTAAGCAACTAACAAGACTTTACCCGGGCCTGATCCATCGCGAAACGTGCAGCCTCCTCCTTTCGGATAAGACGGGAAGCATCGGTAGATGAGCCCGCAGGATGATCCTTAAGCTTCAGAAAGAAATCTAGGCACGCCATTGGGTCACTAGTTATTGGACCGGATCTTCGATAATCATACGAGAACCCTAACGGATGGAGAGCTCTTTCGTGACAGGACCGCTTTGTCGCGGGCGGCCTCTCCTCTGGTTCGGAAACTATGACATCTTGGTTAACCGACCCCCCAACTTTGAGATCGGACGTTCCAAGCCCTTCACCCGTCTCCGGGGCTTTCTTCCATTTCTTCTCTGCGGCCTTCTTGGTTTTAGCGGCCTCCTTGGCGACTTTCTTAGCCTCAGCTTTCTTGGCCTGCTTATCGGCCAGTTCCTCGGTTTGCTTAGCAGTCTCATCATTTCGGGTTGTCTCCCCAGTAGATATAACCTGGTCCTGACTGGTCGCCGGACGAGAAGCAGGGGAACTCAGGATGCCAGAAAGGTCGGCTAATGGACGAGGCTTCATTTTTCGACGATGAGCTCTGGATAAAGCGGCTGCACAAAAAACAGGAAAAAGTTATTATCAGGACGGCCACAAAATTCAAAGGGATTAGAGAAAACCAGATCGGCTACTAACCTTGAGTTCTCGCAAGTCTTTCTTCGGTGACGCTCGGGCAAGTGATTGCAGAGAGCGCTGCAAACCGTTCCTCAATCTCGAAGATGTCGTTGGGATCGTCGACAAAGGCGATAAGAGTTATGACCTGCGGAAACGAACAAGGACGATCAGATATGATATCGGCCCCTATATTAAAAACACAAACAAGGATTCCTAACCGGTAATCTTTCCCCATTCCGTCCTGATCGGTATATCCCGGTCGACGACGGAGAACTCGTTGATCAACACAAAAAAGTAGTGATCATGCCAATTCCCGACTTTAGAAGAGTGTCCGCCGGTGACAATGTTGAAACTTGGCTTCATACTCGTATGATACGAGCCTCGGTACTTCAGATCGGCTTTATTCTTCCTCGTCACCGTCATCGCGTGAAACGCGGCATAACTCAGAGGGATCTTATGCTTGACAGACACGTAGAGAAGGCTAACGAGCAGACGGATGGTTGAATGAGAGAACTGTGAGATCGGCAACCCTCTCTTGTCGGCGTACTCTAGCAGTAGACGAGGAAGAGGAAACCATAAGTGGAACTTCCGAAAGAAGCTCTCATAGAGACATATCCATCCTGGCGGAGCATCCCATGGCCGTTCAGATGACTAGGAACCATGAAGATGACGTCCGGGCCAATACCACACTCTTCTTTCAGAGAAATCAAGGATGTCTTGGTAGATTTCGTTGGGAAAACCCCATGTACGTTATCCGAAACCGGCTTGATCTTCGGCTCCCCTTTTTTTCGTCGGACTTTTGGCACCTTCAGGTTCAGGTCAATGATGCCGAACCGATTCGCAAACTTCCAGCAACTAGGAGATTCAGGTCGTCGCTTATATCCATCTCATTCGACCCTCCAGATCGGTCTTCTTCATCATGATGCGCCATCACATCTGATCGGTCACCTCCATTATAGATAACCATCGCACCCGGTCCCTCTGCTACGTCATCTTCATCACGAAGTTCGGGAATCAGGAAAGGAGCGCGCGTCGATGCCTCGCCATCACCCTTCGGAACAGCTCCGACTTGGTCGGAAACAAAGCGATCAGCCGCGGCTTTTCTTACCGCTATTTCAGCCTCATCCTCTTCATCCGACCCGGAAGGAGACTGATTTGGAGACAGCGCGACCTTTTTCCCTTTAGATCGGCTCTGCATGATCGCGTCCTCTCGCGACATCCTGAGAAAGTCGTCTAAAGAGAGGCCGAGCTCGTCAGCCCGTTCTTGATCCGACCTAGGTTTACTAGGTTTAGGTCGGCTTCCTCCAATCTTCAACATTCTCGAAGAACACGGTGAGGGATCTTGAGGCAGATCGGAGAAATCACGGCGGATCTTGAGGCAGATTGGAGAAATCACGTTGGGACGAAGAACGAAGACGGAGGAGAAAAATTACCAGCGAAAAAAAAAAATAGTCAGAGAAAAACGGGAGCTAACCTTACAAACTTTTCTCTCGCGAAGTGACGAAGTGAAGAAATGAGGAACTCTCCCTCTATTTATAGAGAATTCCTAGACGGTTCCCAAGAGTCATCATGACATCCGCAACGGTTCACATTTCTTCTAGTTATTTCTAATCGGCAACCATCGCATGGGTGACACGTGGCAAATCTAAGTCTAGGCGAGCAGACCTATGAGGCTAGATCCGGAATTCACGCGCTAATGCTAGGGCTTTCCCTATATATATATCCGATCAGACAATTGAAAGGTATAAATTTATTGAACTTTTAACAGGGCCGACCTCATTTCCGCGTCGTACAGTTTCCTTCTAATTCGGTAAACACGCTCGTTTGCCGAACTTGGAGGGGGACTAACTGTTAGAGTCGGGATTCGTATCCCCTCTAAAAAGCCCAATGAAAATTCAGATCGGCCCTATTAAAAACCCTACTGTTGGCAATCCCAACTTTAGGTCGGCTACGAAAGACAAGTACATAAGTTTACTAGCTTATCCAGAGAAAGCGCCAGCTCGGCCATCTTTTGGAATGTAGAGAAGGCACGAGGTCGGCTATCAATGGACAAACATGGAAGATTCTTGGTCGGCCACCTTTCGAGAAACTCCTCCGAAAGGGAAGTTTCCATCAAAAGCCGACCTGAGGACATTTAGAGAGGCCGACCTGAGGACATTTAAAGAGGCCGACCTGAGGACATTTAGAGAGGCCGACCTGAGTACATTTAGAGAGGCCGACCTGAGGACATTTAGAGAGGCCGACCTGAGGACATTTATAGAGGCCGACCTGAAGACATTTAAAATTGCCCGACCTGATGACATGGCACAATCTGTCAGAGTCTCCACTCAGTCTGGCACTCAATCAGCGCCGTGCCGCACTCAATCAGCGCCATGCCGCATACGAATCAGCGCCATGCAGCATGCGAGTCAGAGCGCAGACTCCACTCATATTAAATAATACATTTAAAGTCATATTTAAATGTAAGCCGTTCGATCAAATCGATCTGGGCCGCCCGATATGAGGTGTGTCCTCTATAAATAGAGGAAGAACTCGAAACAGAAGGGGATAAGTCTTTTTCACGGGGGAGACCTTTGTAATCTGCATTTATTCCGACCATCGGAACTCTAAATAAAACATTAAACAGCTCCGGCTATCTTAATCTCGAAATCTCTTGAACAAAACCCATTAACTCTAATTTTCTTGTACTAAGCCAATTTGAGTTATTACAATTACAAATTTTGTGGACGTCTACAATTCTACATTAGTTTTGGATAATAAATTGTTGCGGAAAAGTAGTTTAGAACATGTCTAAACTATACATGGCAATTCTACTGCACAAGCAGCAAACACATGAAAATGTTAAAACATTAATATAGTGTTAAAACATTAATATAGTAATGTTTTTTTGAATATTTATCAACATTCAAATCAATATTCTTACCACAGGAAAAATGATTGGAAAACAGGGAAGAAAACATGAATTTATTTTATGGCAGGTAATAGTTTTCGCAAATATGATCAAATAAAAATATTTATGAATTTTCTTTTTTATAAATATATATGAGTTTTCGAGAAAAGTCACGGATCTTTTTTATCATGAAAAATATGAATTTTTTTATATAAAAAATATTCGACCCGGATCACAAGATTCACAACTACATCATGGGCTTTCAGATTGTATGGCGACATGTTGTTATGCGCATTCACAAGTAGGGGTCGGAATTTCAGTTTAATTTTGGATTCGGTTAGGATTCAGTTCGGTTCGGTTAATTTGGGTCTACTAAAACTTTAACTGAACTCAATCAAACCAAAGTTAATTTGGTTTGGTTTGTGTTCGGTTCAGTTAAAAATAGTTTGGTTTGGTTTATGTTCGGTTCGGTTTAAATGTAGTTCAGTTTGAATTAGTTAATTCGATTTGGTTTAGGTTATTTTCTCTTAATAAAATTCTTTAATATTAACGAAAAACACATGTTGCTATATTTCTTTGTCCTAAGAGTATAAGAACAATTGATTTGTGACACTTAACAATATATTTTTTTTTGAGAAAACTCTTACTTTTGAGTTTCCACTGACACTAATTTATTATAATTATTTGCTAAAATTTAATATTAAAAAATTCTTACATTAAAATTATGGAAAATCGACGACACGAGAGAAATAGAAAAAGATATACAAAAGCAAGAGAAACTGAGGGAAAAAAGAGATGTATAATTTTTGTTTTCTTTACGAAACTTAGCCGCTTAGATGTAACCGTGTAAGCATGAGTCTTTAGGTTTTTTTTTTCAGTTTTGAGAATCGAAGAGTCCTTAAATAATAGTGTTAAACATAATTAATAACATGAATATTATTAATTAAATAAACACAAACCAAACCAAACCAAACTATTCGGATTGACAAAAATCCCAACCGAAATGTTTTGGTATAGAATCTGGTTTGCTTTGGGTCGGTTTGAGTTCGGTTGGTTCGGGTTTTTTATCCCACCCCTATTCACAAGGTTGACTTCAATTTTAAAAATTTGTTCTGGAGTTTTTTGTTGGAAAAAATGTAAGGTTTACAATGGAAATAAGCTGCTGCTGAAATTTGGTAGTGAAATATGAGCTATATGTTACATGGAAACGGAAACAGATATGTAGAATCGAAACGTTTCGAAACGTGAAAACGTCATTTGTTAAAAATGTAGGAATGGAAACGTTTTGGAAACATATATATACGCATTAAATAACTAAATTTTATTATAAGTAGAATATTTAAATCAACAAAATTCAGTATATAATTTTTACATAATTATTAAATAATAACATTTAAAATGTGTAAAGTCAAAAAATTATAAGATTTCTTTCATTATCAATATCATTAGTTCCATCAACCAAAACTATTCCAATTTTCATTTATCGAGAAAACGATATTTAAACTCAATAATACTAAAATTATTCTCATTTAACAAATCAAAATAATTATTAGCAATTTAATTATTAACTTACTATAAAGAATTAAATTGATCACTTAATCTCATTTTAATATTATTTATTTGTTTAAAAAAAAAAATAGAAACACGTTTTTCCAAAATATTTTTAAACTGAAACTTTTAGGATACGCGATTTTTCATCTTTCCGACGAGTTTCCGAGAGTTTCGGAAATGGGAATGCACTTTTCAAGCTTTTAACGTGGAATTCTTACCACTAAACTACATTCACATTTTATTGATAAAGTTGCAAGGAAAAATAACTTTTACTAGAATAAAAACCTTTCGAATTCATTCTCCGTTGCTCTTCCTCACCAAAGGAACCTACGCTTCACTAATCTTTTTTTTTAATTAATCTTAATCACACCATTCTCCAGCAGTACCGTTTCAAGCTTTTCTACAATGACGTACGTTAGTTCTTTCTTTTGTTACCATAACGCTACAAGTGTTCTTTCCCATAATATATCATTAAATCCCAGATGAATTTGACTAATCATATTTCAAGAGGCAGCCTATTTTTGTCAAGGCATAATCAATCTATTGATTAATTTATGAGAAAATGTTTATTTTATTTTACTAATTAGCAAATAAACTCTAAAAAAATGCTTTAAAAGAGTATAAGGTCTTGAAAACACTAACATCCATTACTAACAAAGTATATGATTATTTCATATCATACAATAACTAAAAAGTACATGAAAAAAGAAGAAGCAAACAACTCTATCGGATGAATGATCCAATTAATCGTAAAGGGACCAAGATGGTTCAATCTTTGTATAGAAGCGATTTGTAACTCTTTCCGACATATATATATACCACAAAAAATCACCCTTCTCAATTTATCCAAAAATGAACCTTTCTTGATGATTTTTTTTATATATATACTTGTGTGTAAAGATGGTTCATCTTGGTTTACTTGTTACTAAACTATGGTTCATCTTGGTCTGCTTGTTAAGAAAATATTGTTACTAAAGGAAATTATTGTTCTTTAAAGGTTTTTTAACAAAGAAACCCCTCAACTAAAGATGAATCGAAAAAAAAACCCTCAACTACAAATTTAATGTAAAAACTCCTCAACTATAAGTCCGTTAATGAAAAAACCTCTGCGTCTACAATACCGTTAAAACTTTAACGGCGATACGTGTTTTGCGAAATCTCAAAAGATTTTAATGAAAAAACCCCTCAAGTAAATAATGATTGGGAATAAACCCCTCAACTATAAAATTTAATGTAAAAACCCCTAAACCCTTTTATTTACAGTTACGTTAAAACCTAAACGGTTAACGATAAATCAAATGTAAGCGCTTTGGATTGTAAAAATGACATAGATAATTTTAAAATAATGTGATAGCTTTCAAAACCAGCAAGGTATTTAAAATCTCGAAAACTCAATTAGAAAAAAATATTTAAATTTCTAAAATCTACAATATGATAAACGCTAAAATTATCAAACTTTAATTTGATAGTAAGATTATGTGGCTTGAAAGTTAATTGAAGAATAAATAAATATCAAATTTTCTGTACAACTTGATAAATTATTTCAGTTTCTCAAAACTCTAGATAAATTAAATTGTATAAAATGTTTTAATGTATATGTATTCTTCAATCAACTTTCTAAACATAGAATCTCATTATCACATCGTATCCATGTCAATTTTTACAGTCAAAATCGTATTTGATTTAATGTTGACTATTTATTATTTAATGTCATTGTAAACAGAAATAGAGTGATTTTCACATTAAAATTATAGTTGAGTGGTAAATACTTGATACATCTGAACTTGAGGGGTTTTTACACTAAATTTATAGTTGAGGGATTTTTTCTCAATTCATCTTTAGTNATCATTCAGAATACACCTCGGAAGATTCTCGAAAAGGTTGGGAAGACGAGTTCGCCATTTCGAACACACGCACGGTTGGGAGTTAAAGCCTGTACGGTTCTCACTCTCGACTTCAGACGGGCAAGAGGCGTCGTGTGATTATCACTTGGCTGATAAAGAAGTAGAGAAAACGGGTAGGGAACACAAAGGAGGAGGAGGAGAGTTCTGGAGAGACTACAAGGTTGGAGAATTTATTGTGGGCTGCTCTGAACCTGTCTCTTATACACATCTAGATGTGTATAAGAGACAGCATTCGAAAGGCGGAATCTGTGTGGATTCGGTCTGTCTCTTATACACATCTAGATGTGTATAAGAGACAGAATTATAGTTGAGTGGTAAATACTTGATACATCTGAACTTGAGGGGTTTTTACACTAAATTTATAGTTGAGGGATTTTTTCTCAATTCATCTTTAGTTGAGGTTTTTTTTTGTTATAAACTTTAAAGTTTTAACGGTACTGTAGACGGAGAGATTTTTTCATTAACGGACTTGAGGAGTTTTTATATTAAATTAATAGTTGAGGGGTTTTTTCTCGATTTATCTTTAGTTGAGGGGTTTCTTTGTTAAAAACCCTTCTTTAAAAATGTTAAATTAGAGAATTCCATGTTAAAAGTGTCAAATTCAGCGGAATTAATTAAAAATAATAATTTAATTAATTCTTTAGAAATTATAAGGCAAGAAATGGAAAATAATCATACTAGGGAAGGTAACCAGAAAAAGCTAATAGAGTGTATTCAATATTCAGAGGCTAACAAAACTTAATTTTGTATTTATTGCTTTTTGATAATGCTTCCCCAAACCGAAGTTAATTTGTTAACATCGTCCCGCGTTTGGCATTGTCTATCGTTTACAGCTATCGTGGCCCTAGATTTGTAGCATGTTTAGTTTTGTGTCAATTTTGGACCCGGTTAGAAGAAGAAAACACAAAATTGGTGTATCCATTATCAAACCGGTTCTTCCCATTAGTCTGCTATAACTGGTTTGAGGCAGGATATTCAAATTTGGGTTGGTTAAGCATCGGTTTTAATTTTTAAACCGTAATACCAATTTACGCTAAAATAGTAAAAGTCAAAAACTCACTACAAGAAAACACTCAATTTGCGACGGAAATTTGCGACGTCCAATATCTGTCGCAAATTTGCGACGCAATTGCGGCGACATTGCGACAATATATAAATACCGTCGCAAATCCGTCGCAAATATGCGACGAGAATGGTCGTCGCAAACGCGTCGCAATTTGCGACAGTTTTGCGACATATTTGCAATGGCATGCCGTACAGTCGCAAGTCCGTCGCAAATCTATCGCAAACCACGAATATTTGCAAAACCATATACCCTAAATTGGGATATGCTTTGTAAGTTTAATGCAAATATTACATGAATTTCTAAGTTTATATACAAATTATAAGAAAAAGTAGTATTTATAAACTTTTCATGAAGTCATTTCATATAGAGGAGTAGAAGGAGTTAATGTTTATTCATAAGTATAAGAGTTTTATAAAACTCACATTTGACAAGAAGAATTTGTAAACTTTTGCATAAAGTAAAATTTATTACAATTTTATACTATCATAAATATTTTTTAACTTTTCTAATATGATAAAAAAAATTTACATAACCAAATTTAATAAGATTTTAAATATATAAGATTCGTCGCAAGTCCGTCGCAAACGAAGAAATATTTTCCAAACCATATGACTTAGTTTTCTTTGTAAACTAAGTCATATAAGTTAAATACAAATATTACATGAATTTTAAATTTATATACAAATTATAAGAAAAAAGAAGAATTTATAAACTTTTTATGAAATCAAATTTCATAGAGGAATAGAAGGAGTTAATGTTTATTCATAAGTATAAGAGTTTTATAAAACTCACTTTGGAAAAGAAGAATTTGTAAACTTTTGCATAAATTAAGATTTATTACAATCTTATACTATCATAAATGTTTTTTAACTTTTTAATATGATAAAAAAACATTTACATAACCAAATTTAATAAGATTTTAAATATATAAGATTTGCGACGGATTTGCGACGGGTCGTCGCAACGCTGTCGCAAATCTTATATATTTGCGACGGACTTGCGACGGCCCGTCGCAAATCCGTCGCAAACGACGAATATTTTCCAAATCATATACCCTAAATTGGTATTTTATTTGTAAAGTAAGTTATATAAGTTAAATGCAAATATTACATGAATTTTAAGTTTATATACAAATTATAAGAAAAAAAAAGAATTTATAAACTTTTCATGAAATCAAATTTCATATAGAGGAATAGAAGGAGTTAATGTTTATTCATAAGTATAAGAGATTTATAAAACTCACTTTAGACAAGAAGAATTCGTAAACTTTTGCATAAATTAAGATTTATTACAATCTTATACTATCATAAATGTTTTTTAACTATCTAATATGATAAAAAAAACATTTACATAACCAAATTTAACAAGATTTTAAATATATAACATTTGCGACGGATTTGCGAGGGGTTGTCGCAAGTCCGTCGCAAATCCCTCGCAAAATGAAAATTTTTGAAATTTTGGTCGAAATAATTTGAATTATTTAAAAATTCGATGAGTTCGCGCGTAATTTTTTGGGCCGCCCATATTGCGACGGATTTGCGACGGATCTGTCGCAAATCCGTCGCAATATCTGTTATTAAATTGATTCTCCTTCTTTTCTTCTCTTCCTCTCTCGATCCTTACCTCTTTTTTCTTCTCTTTTCCTTCTCTTAACAAGTCTATCTCTCTCTCTCTTCCATTTTTCTTAAGCCTCTCTTCTCTCTCTCTCTCTTTCTCTCCCTCTCTCTTTCTCTCCCTCTCTCTTAACAAGGTTAGCTTTCTTTTTCTTTTTTAGATTTAGATTTGTTAGATTAATTAGTTAGATTTGTTTTATTTTAGGATTTGAGATTTGTAAAGTGTTAGATTTAGGATTTATATTTAGTTAGATTTATAATTTGTTGAATTTAGCTTTTATAATTTGTTAGATTTGAAAATTGTTAGTATTTGTATTTTGTAAGATATAGGATTTGAATTTTTTTAGATTTATGAATTCTTAGATTTAGGATTGGAGTTTTGTTAGATTTAGGAATATTTAGATTTAGGATTTGTTAGATTTAGGTTTGGAATTTGTTAGATTTAGGTTTGGAATTTGTTATTTAGAAATTATTAGATTTATGAATTCTTAGATTTAAGTTTGGAATTTTGTTAGAATTAGGAATTGTTAGATTTAGGTTTTGAATTAGTTAGATTTAGGTTTGGAATTTGTTAGATTTAGAAATTATTAGATTTATAATTGATTTTTTATACTTTCAAATTGTTAAATTGCTATAATTTAAAAAAGTAATTACATTAGTGTGTTTTGTTAGATTTAGAAATATTTTTGTTAATATTATTTATTTATTTATTTATTAAATATAATTTTCGGGATTTTTTTTTATAAAAAATTAATTAATTTGCGACGGAATTGCGACGAACGTTTTGAGGTTCGTCGCAAATCCGTCGCAATAAGTTGCGACGAATTTGCGACGGAACTTATAACATTCGTCGCAAATCCGTCGCAAATGTTGCGATGGGTTTGCGACGGAACTAAACTTGCGACGTATTTACAACATTTTATTTCCGTCGCAAATTTTCGACGGATTTGCGATGCATTTCGTTCCGTCGCAAATTTTACGACGGTTTTGCGACGGATATTGATTTGCGGCTAACGAATTGCGACAATTTTGCTTCCGTCGCAATTCCGTCGCTAAAGGTGATTTGCGACGGACTTGCGACGGTTTTGTCCGTCGCAAATCGGATGTTTTCTTGTAGTGACTTAAGCATGCTAGATTTACGCTAAATTAAACGCTACGTTACCAATCAAAAGAACTAAACCTAGAGAAGATATATGACTGCTTAATTTGCACCAAGTCTGACGGCAAGACCAAGACAGGTGGCTTCCGAAATTCGAAAAGGGTTTGGGTCCACGCAACATTCTATAGTCTAGTTGAAAAGTGTTTGGAAAAACGGCAAATTCCCCTATAAACTATGAGCTTGCAGATTATTAATACACGACGTATAATTCAATGCCTTAAACTACATGAACTATATAAATTTGAAAATACAACATGAACTAACTTTGTTTTCGTTTCCCCATATATTTACATCAGAGCAGAACAAACTTTGAATCAATACGAGGAATTATAGGATATGAAGAAGAAAGTCGAAAGACTCTACCGTCTCTGGCACCACCAAAGATGGGTTTATTACTTACGTTTCTTCAATCTTCATCATCCGAAGATGGGTTAATCGAGTTCAAGTCAATCACTTCTTCAGCGTCTTCTTTCACCGTCTCTGGCACCACCAAATCCTTGAGGCCATCTGCAACCTACAAAGTAATTCATTTACAGATTTCCTAAAAATTAGATCCAGTCACATAGATGAACATCCCTGAGAAGACAAATCTCAGAACATACATGTTCTTCTTCACCGGCCTCTTTCTCTTCGTCCTCCTGTTCGTCACCTTCTTCTTCTTCGTGCTCTTGCTCTTCTCTAGCGACCACCAAATCATTGAGACCATCTGCAACCTACAAAGTAATTCATTTACAGATTTCCCAAAAATTAGCAAAATTATCAATGTTGTTCGGCTCATCTTCCAAATTCATTGATGCGATATTTTCTGAAAATATTTTTGGAAGGTTTGAAACAATATTGTCTCTAGATGATCATTAAGAGTTCAAACCGAAAAATATCTCTATAAATTAATAACTCTATAAAATAATAAAATTTTGAAGTCCCCACATTATTAATGTATAGAGGTTTTACTGTATAACGATAAAACATGTGATTGCGATAGAAATAGACAATTAACCAAGACAAGTAAACTGAGCTAAACAAATTAAGCAGTTAAACGTTAAGAAAGATAAACTATATGTTGGATTAAACTATATGTTGGATTATATGGTCTAACCTTGAGATTTTAGGATTTACTATAGATATCAAACAGGATGTAAAGGCTATTGGAGATATCTTGAGAAGCAAGATGTGTATCTTGGACTGTCAAAGGTCGTTTATAAAGTGAATTCCGTGAAGCTCAACCGAAGAATATTCTCATAAATATCCTATTGTGATAAGGATTGGGAAGATTTACATTATTTGGTGTTAACAATATATTAATGTTAATCACTATATATATGTATTTTATTATCTTGTATAATCAACACAATCAATTCAATAATATATATCCTATTCTATAATACTTGTACATGGTATCAAAGCCTTCGATTCTAATGGATAAAGTTAATAGCTTCCGCTTTACAAATTCTTAGGTTTTACGATGATCTTCAGTGTTGAAGATGATGAGGGAGACGATGAGGATAAGATGACGTGACTTTGTTGTTCGATTTTTACATGAATTTTTTTCTATTCTTTAGTCCAATTAGGTTTTGGGTACGTCCAATTTTTCTGGTTTTCTTTGTTTGGCTTTTAATGGTTTTCTTATTTAACTTCTTTTGGTTTTGGGAGTTAGTGCAATATTTTATCGAGAGATTTAAATAACTTCTCTTTTGGGTTATGCGTAGTCTATGTCACAGAGTTTGGTTTTCACGGGTTATTATTAGTTTTATTTTTTTGAGATATATTCTACAGTTTAGAATTTCTCAAGGTTTTTAGTTTCTCCTATTACGGGGGAGTTTGGTTATGGTTTTAGGGAGTTCTAGTTAAAACGCTCGTGTTCTTTAGGTCATTTTTTTAATCCGATTTATGGACTGTCCGAGACAAAGACAATTGTTTGTAGAGTTGCAGTTGCACCCACAAAATGTTATTTTCCCTCTTTTATCAAGACCAAAGACAGAGTTGAAGTTTCATCCCTATGAAGATTGAAGTTTAATTCGGAGGAGTTAGTTGGCATATTTTGTCCATCCTCGACAAATGTCCACGACATAGGTGTTACGCTTTGTGATTGCATAGTTTGCATTTCGCGTCCCACCTTTGTCGTGCGGGGGAGTATTGGAGATATCTTGAGAAGCATGATGTGTATCTTGGGCTGTCAAATGTCGTTTATAAAGTGAAACCCGTGAAACTTAACCGAAAAATATTCTCATAAATATCCTATTGTGATAAAGATTACGAAGATTTACATTATTTGGTGTTAACAATATATTAATGTTAATCACTATATATAATTTTATTATCTTGTATAATCAACACAATCAATTCAATAATATATATCCTATTCTATAATACTTCTACAAAGGCAAAGCACTAAAAAATCAATGTTTTAAAACTTGTAAAGAAAATGTTTATTACTTGACGTTTCTTCAGTCTTCATCATCTGAAGATGTGTCAACCGAGTTCAAGTCAATCACTGCAGCCTTTCTTTCCTGAGAACAGAAAATGCATCATCAACAAGATTAAAACTTGGTGTTACATCTATGAGCTGAAACCAACTGCTCACAAAACCAAACAAAGAAAAAATCGAATAAGGAATCATCACCTATGCTTCTTCAGCGTCTTCTTTCACCTTATGTGGTCCACCAAATTGATAGCATCCACAATACCATCCTGAGATGACAGAACATATTAAATAATGAAGCAACAAGCCAAAACTCTAGCGCTATGTTCACTAGCTAAACTATCAATCAAGAGAATGCAGCCGATATAAGATTTCCTCTCCCTGCGCTGCGCATGATGACGGTACACCGAGAGTAGATCTGAGTGGAGAAGCATCTCCTGCTCTGGGTGAAGAGATCCAATCATCTCCTGCGCTTTCCTGACATCCCCGCGGATGCTCTTCGTCTGTCGGATTTGTTCTGCGTCGGGAATATTCATATAGTTGGAAAAAGGGTCTGGGAGTGAGAAAGCAATAGGAGAGCATTGGAGAGGTTTGTTAAAGCAATAGGAGAAAGAAGCAACTGTATTTATTTGATCGCGCATAACGGGGCTATAATTGTTTTTTCGTTTCGTTGTTGAAGATAAAAAATGTTATACGTAGATATATCCTACATATGCTAACGTTACTCTATATTTTACTTGTAAATAGGTTTTTTTCTTTCTTTTTCCTTTCTTAAACATGAAATCAGTCTTGTTGAAGTCTCACGTAAGTCCAAAACAAAGTCAAAACTAAGTCAACACTTTTTCAGAACAATTTTTTATTAGGAAGACTTGTTTTGGATTTTGAATTTGTTATAACAACACATTTTGACTATCTATAAACAAATTAGTTTTCTGAAATTCTGGCTGTTCATCACAATTTTATGAGATTTTTTTGTAAGTTTTTTTGTGTCCCCCAAAACGTGATAAATGAAGGTCCTTGAATCATTTTCGGCCAAGACTTGTTGAAAAACTATTCCGTGTTAGTGGATTTTCATAAAATGTTGTTTGAAAATTAACAAAAGAAGAGGCTATCTTCTTATTATTATTTCAAGAACGATTTTCTTGTTTTTAACACTTCCATTTTAAAGGTGCCAAAAAAGCAACAACAAAGAAAAAGAAGAAGAAAGTTCGACCTAAACATCATACCTACTAAGGAAGAAGAACGCCACAAACAGAATCAAAAGACAACAAAATGGTAACGTCTGAGAAATCGCGATCCACACCAAAAACCATGAAATTGTCCTAATATGGGTTCGTAACGAACATTAAGCGATGTACGTTATATACTCTAAGATTAAGAACAAGTTCTTCCTTGTGTGTGCCCGGACAGGATGTGTATATATGTGCATAACTTAGCTATAATGGTGATATATATCAAGAGTTGGGCCAAAGGGCAAAACACTTAAGTTAGTTATTGAGAAACAAAATTTCTCAATCTCGGCCATAACCTTGGCAATATGACCCTTTTGCTTCTCGCAAAGGATCTTGATTAGAACATCTTTATCCGAGAATCGTACTTCGATTCCAATCTTCTTAATTTCTTTCTTCTGTTTCTCAAACTCCCCCACTCTTTCTTGGAGATACTTTGTATGCTTTAATACATCTCCCAACACAGAAGCCTTGCCCATCTATACGCACGAGTTTAAACCCAAAAAAAAAATCAACAAAAAAAATCTTCATTTTTGGATAAATTGAGAAGGGTGATTTGTTGTGGTATATATGTACCTTTTTCAAGCCGGGAACTAGAGCGGGAAGAGCTACAAATCGTTGAGTAAGCTTCTCTCTACGTTTTCTTTCGGCGATTATGTGATCTTGAGCATTGGATTGGATTCTATACAAAGATTGAGCCCTCTTGGTCCCTTTACGATTAATCGGCTCATTAATCCGCTGTGGTGGCACTTCACCCTCTATTTTGGGGCCAAAGATTGAGTTTAGATTGGTGGGAGAGTACTCGTGATCCATAACATTTGAACCGCCCTTTTTGAAAGAGAAGATTCTTGAGGAAGGCTGATGATGAATTTGAGGCTTTGAACTAGGAGGAAGGGGAGAAGAATAAGGTGGTGGTGACAATTTTGGTATTACGTAAGTTGTCTTGAGGATCTTTGATGGTTTTATTGTGACCTAATCAAATCATCATAAGAAATATCATTTTTGGTGGTATTCAAGATAGATGAGAAAGAGTGTGGAAGAATGTATCGAGCTTCATGGGCCTCTCCCACTATTGAGTTCATGTGATATTGTTGGATGATGCTATTTTCTTCCATCTCCTTCCTATATCATCGCGAAAGAAAAAAATGAAAACGAATAGTATCAAAGAAACATATATATGACATTGAGATTGAAGCTGATAGAGTGATGAGAGTTTAGGATTGAAATAATATTGTATCGACTCTCATATCTTCTTCAAAGTACATAAGACAAATATATATACAAGATGAATATAATCCTAATTAATGACAAGAATATAATACAATAATGACTAGAGTGATTATAGGGATTGGAATGATTATTGTAGATATTCTTAATATGCCCCCTCAAGCTCAAGGTAGTGATGGAATAAAGATGGAATCAACAACTTGAGATTGATCATAGATGATGATGAGATCGTTGAGAGGATTTTTGGGCACTTCTTTTCTCCTTTAGGACTGGTCATTTGTGGGATTTCTTGAAACGGTGAGTTGGAGCTTCACTAGACATTGTTGTGTTTCGACCGGTGGTAGCTAGTGGAATAAGAGCAAAGAGCAACAGAATGGTCAGTTGCTGGTCGGATCAGATGTATCGGAGATGTGGCGTGTGCTCATGTGGGAAACCTTGACGGCACAGATGATTTTGTGACGGTCAGATCCGGAGTCTCTTGATGAAGATGTGTCGGAGATGTTGTTGTTGTTGGCGTTGAGCCGAAGGAGCAAGAGAGATATGGGATTTCATGATGGTGACAACTTGAGAAGATTGGAAAGAAGCACCATAGATTGGAAAAGAACAATGAAAAAAGCTTGGTGGCTTATCAACGCTCGCGGTGGCTTATGAAGCACGGAGGCTTAAGGAAGCACTATGATTTTATAGGCTTAAAATTCATAAGAAACAAAAAAAATATTAAGAGTTTGAGAAAGCTATAAAGCTTTGAAATAGAAGCACCGTGGCTTGAAAAATAATAAACAAAGAAGCTCGATAGCGTATTGATTTAGAAGCATATAGCTTGGAAGTTTGATAAAACTTGGAAGCACTTTGGCTTGAAAATAAAACAATTTTTTTGTTTGAAAATAAAATAAAATAAGAAGCATATAGCTTGATTTTGGAACCACGTGATTTGGTTGAAAAAAAACAAGCAGCGATAATGGCTTATGTTTTTAAAACAAAAGGAGAACACGATTTGGAAGCACGTAGGTTTGAAAAATAGAAAAACAGAGTTTGATCGTTAAATCGAAACTCGAGCATAACCTGCTCTGATACCATGATAGAGTGATGAGAGTTTAGGATTGAAATAATATTGTATTGATTCTCATATCTTCTTCAATGTACATAAGACACATATATATACAAGATGAATATAATCCTAATTAATGACAAGAATATAATACAATAATGACTAGAGTGATTATAGAGATTGGAATGATTATTGTAGATATCCCTAATAGAAGCACATACGTATATGTTTGTGTGTGTGTGTGTATTTATACATACCTCAGGAAACCATCTTGTGGATAACATATTCACCGTTGTTGCTTCTTATCTAGAAATCAAGAGCCGCAAATGGTAAAATCCACTAATCAAGCAATAAGGATATAGCACGTGTGTACATATATGTACACAAGAAAAATTGTATGTACTCGTGATCCATACTCTTGTGTACATATATCATTTATAAACAAGAAAATGTATTTTACAAGAAAAATTGTAAGCAACATTAATATATGTACACAAGAGTATGGAGTGATTTGCACGTGTGAAAGTCAATAACTCTGCTATATATATATTAATATTTATTCCCACACTAATAATACAGTATTCCATTTTTAGGGTGTCAGTACTAACTATAGATGTATGTATTATGGCTTTGAATGGAAACACAGATAAAATGCAGTTCAAATGCAGTACAACTAAAATGCAGTACAATCTGCAATAATTGTCTATTCATCTTTATTTATTGCAAAATAAAATTAAATATTAAAATATTAGAGATCTACATGCTGATAAGTGTTAAGAGTAATTTTTGTTGGTCTGGAGGAAAAAGGAAAATGCCTTGGGCGAGAGGCAGGCGCCCAATGCATGTAAGGAAAGTTTTTTTTTTTTTTCAATTTGCTTATAAATAGTGGAAGACCATTATGAACTCATTTCATCACAAACACAATACATTTCATTAGTCATATACGAAATGTATTTTGAATTAGTTATATTTCAATGAATAATTAAAATTTGTTTACAAAAACTAATTGTTATCTTATATTATTTCCCATAAATTAGTTTAATAAATTCATGCATGTTACTTCATAATTCATATTTTAATTTCATATATTTATAAAATTAAATATCTATTTTATAATCATTTAATATTATTACACAATGAAATATCTAGTATAATTTTTTTATTTGTTCCATACATATATTTTATAACACATGCATGAATTTTTATCTTTTATTTAAAAGTTTTTATTTTTATTTTTCAGGTTGCCTTATATATCTACATTCATCAAATAAATTCTCAAAATTAAGGTATCTTTATTTTTATTTTTATTTTTAATTGTAAGATAGTTAAAAAAAAATTGTGTTTCATTAGCTATATACTAATGTATTTTGAATTATTTATGTTTCAATGAATAATTAAAATTTTAATATGTTAAAAGATTAGTTGAGGTTTCTGTTGTAGTAATTTTTTTTTTATAAATTTTCTATCATTTATAAAGATATAGTTTATTACAACCACATATAAAATATTTAGATCAATAGAGAAATATATATGTTTTTATGCTGCAAAAAAAAAAGAAGAGAAACATATATGTTCTTAGAAGTTGAGGTTTAATTTATAAATGGACAGTATTGATACAACTTTTTTTTCAATAATATATTTTAATTATCACTGCATTATTTTTGATTCTTTTTTAAAAAAAATGTTATCTCATAAACATTTTTTATTAAATTAATATCATTTTCAAATTCGTAGATATGGCGTCTCGTGGACAAAACGTGAATTCTAATACTTGTCATACAGAAACATCAGCACGGGTAAGATGCTTACTTTTATATTTAAATGCTATAGTTTTGTTAGAGGTTAGGTGAATAATACATTTACAAAATTTAAATTTTTTTAGAGCGAAGACAATTTGAAATGGGATCATAGACGAGAAAAAATACTTCTTGAGTTGTACGACCAAGCACTTGCCATGATTAATTATCGTTTAAAAGATCCGTCCCCACTTGGTAAAGAGTTTATGGTCGAAAAGTTCAACCAAGAGTTCAATCTTGATATAAACTACAAGTTCTTCAGAGAAAAACTTGATCAAATGAAAAGAAAGTACAAGAAGTATATGAGTCTTATGCAAAGGTCTACGGGCATCGCGGTTGATCCTGTTACATCCGTGATATCGGCATCTGATTCATGGTGGAAAGATCGTGAAGTAAGTACTTTTAATCTTTACCACACCTAAAATATGTTAAGTAATTTTACGAATATAAAAACTTTGTTAAACAAAATTTAAATAATTTTGTTGACAGGTTTGTAAAATTATAAAATCGTTTAAACAAAAACCACCAGAGTTTTGGGATATTATGCAATGTTGTTTCAAATTATATGACGTCCAGTCGCAATCTCAATACTCTGCGAACCAAAGAAGAGAAGAAATGATGAACGAGGGCATAACTAATGATGAAGGTTATCTGAATTCGGAAACATATGGTGATGGTATGCCAGAAACTCAAGTTCCAGAGACACAAGAAAATGAAGAGGTGTATCGTGTTAACATTGATGATGAAACACGACCTTCAAATGAGTTTATCCGTGAATCCATGCGTCAAAATTCTCCACCGGGTCATCCGTTTCAGAATTCTGCTTCCAGAGCTCCACAACAAGGAAGATTAAGACGTGAAAGTGGTACAAATAGAGTTGCGGGAAGCTCACGAGCTTCTGCCAGAAATGGTTCAAGAGGAGGTCGTAGAAAACAATCATTTCAGACAACTCTAATAGATACCATGGATGGTTTTAGAGAGTTTCAACGCCAAAGTTTACAACAACTGCGCCCAAATTTTTTTGATCAAGAGGATTACGATGAATGCGACATGGCTCTCAAGATATTTGAATCGATGGAGGTCCCAAAGAACACTGACTTTTATTGGGCATGCACTCAAGAATTAAGAGCTGATAGATTTTGGCGTAAGTACTTTATTGACAGAGCTGAAAACACTATCGAAGATAAGCTGCAATTTTTACAAGCTCTCACCGGATATACACGAGACAGCGAGTTTGTTGGAAAGCGGTTAGCCTCGGGTCAAAATTCGGGGAGTCCAAATTTAGGTGGTTTTTTTCTGGTAATCCATCTTCTGGAGGCAATAATTCATGGGGTCAAACTTCAGGTGGACAATGGGGTACACCTCCAACTGCTCAACAATGGGGTACACCTCCAAGTGCTCAGCAATGGGGTACACCTTCAAGTGCTCAGCAATGGGGTACACCTCCAAATGCTCAGCAATGGGGTTCATCATCAAATGTTCCACAATGGGGTACACCTCCAAATACTCAACAATGGGGTTCATCTTCTAATATTCCACAGTGGGGTACACCTCCAAATGCTCAACAGTGGGGTTCATCATCAAATGTTCAACATTGGGGTTCATCATCAAATGTCCAACAATGGGGTTCATCACCACATAACCAACAATGGGGTTCATCACCACATAACCAACAATGGGCCTCATCACCAAATGCTGCAGGATGGATTCCTCCGACAAATGTTCAACACGGATTTTCATTGGGAACTCAAGTAGAAACTACAACTAATGGTCAACTAGGAGTGTCACTAGAAGAAGAAGGTCGTACTTCAGCAAACGTTCAGAGGGGAGTATCACCAGAGTTTGGTTTCACGAATTATTCTTCAGATGCACGAATACCAAGAACGCGCAGAGTTGGAGGATTATTCAACATTTGGGGAAATAAAAAAGGACCAAATTTAAATGAAATACATCAAAGTGATTCAGGAGGCGAAGATTAGTTTAGTAATGCTTGTATTTTGTTATTAACAATTATGTTATGTTTTAATTTATGTTTTTATAATATCCATTATGTATTATATAGATTATTGAACATTGTATTTTCATATCGTATTAGTTTAAGTTTTACCTCGTGTTACAAATTTGATTTAACTTTTACCTCATGTTTACAAATGTTCAGGCTTTTCGTATATGTCAGTTGCGATCACATGGTGTCCACAATCTAAGTTACGAGGAGAGAACTGAGTTGTGGAATTTGGAAAACGAGCAGTTTGAAGAGCTAATAATTCAACCATCATTAAGCTACTACAATCGATATTTTGAAAGAGGACCATCCCAAACTGATTGCGGGTTGGGATGGAGAAATATTTGGTGTCGATTACAAGAAGATAATGCTGCTTGTCTTCAACTGTTAAGAATGTCACTTGGTGTTTTCCAAACATTGTGTGATAAATTACAAACGAGTTACGGTCTACAACCAACATTAAATGTAAGCGTTGAAGAGAGTGTGGCCATGTTTCTACGGATATGTGGACATAACGAAGTTCAGAGAGATGTTGGATTACGTTTTGGACGAACGCAAGAGACAGTGAATCGGAAATTTTTTGAAGTGCTTAGAGCGACTGAGTTACTTGCTTGTGATTATATCAAGACTCCGACGACGCAAGAGCTAAGACGGATTCCCGAACGACTAGTAATGGATGGAACATATTGGCCATATTTTGGTGGTTTTGTTGGAGCCATGGATGGAGTTCATGTTTGCGTTAAAGTGAAGCCTGAAATACAAGGAATGTATTGGAACCGACACAGTATAACATCTTTTAATATAATGGCGATATGTGATTTGAATATGTTATTCACATATGTTTGGAATGGAGCACCCGGTTCATGTCACGATACAGCAGTTCTCACAATGGCGCAAGATAGTGATTCCGACTTTCCTTTACCTCCAGCTGATAAGTATTATCTAGTCGATTCTGGTTATCCAAATAAACAAGGTTTTTTGGCTCCCTATAGATCTTCACGAAACGTGGTTGTTAGGTATCATATGTCACAGTTCGACAGTGGTCCTCCTCCCAGAAACAAACAAGAGTTGTTTAATCGATATCATGCATCTTTACGTTCTGTTATTGAGAGGACATTTGGAGTTTGGAAGAAAAAATGGAGGATTCTTTGTGAGTTTCCTAGATATGATATGCATGTTCAAAAAAGAGTGGTAATGGCGACAATGGGATTACATAATTTTATTAGAATTTCAAATTTTTCAGATGAGGATTTTGCTGATACAATGAGACATACAGAGATTGACAACACTAGTTAAATGGTTGAAAAAAGTGATATGGAAGAAGCAGAAATAGGACAAGGAGATCTTATGGCAAACATCAGGGAAATTATTGCAAATACATTATGGGCAGACAAAAATACTCTATAATTTTTGTTTTAAAATTTTCACCGTATGTTGTAATCGTATTTAATTTTAATTTTCATATAATGTTTAACTTATCGATCGTATTTATTAAAATAATTATATTTATTGTTTATATAAAAAATTGTATTTTTTTTCTTTAGATATTTAATTTCCATCTTTTTATATTTTTCACGGTTTAATCAAATATGATGATTCCGTAAATTTGTTTAATTGGCTAGATTTGCATTTGTTCTCATAATTATATTTATATCAAAATTTTCATTTTTATTTTGTAATCGAATATAACTTTTTGATAATATTTTAAATATAAATGTATTATTTATCGCATTTATATGTATTTTTTAAAAAAAAAATTAATTTGCATCATTTTATATTGTTATACTATTGAATATAATATTATTATATGTAGATCTGCATTTGTTCTGTATTTCTACTTGATCTGCATTTGTTCTGCTTGATCTGCATTTTTTGATCTGCGTCACCATTCGAAGCCTATATATCTGACCTTTATCACCCTCAATGACAACGGTATTAATAGTTGTATACACAAACGGTCGTTGCTGCGTATGTAACCGTTAAAATTTTTTTTTATGGTATATCTAGATAATATATCTATTTGATTAGTTTAAAGTTAAATATAATTAATTGAAATTATGTAACCTTCTTAGTTGTTTGATTTTAGTAACTTAATTTTAAACCCTGTGTCTAGAGACTGTTGATATTAATCACACTTTTATTGACAGTAATGATATATTAATGGGTATATATTTGAGTATTTACTATGGTAAGTTATATATCAAAACCCTATTTTAACCTTATCTTTATAATTTAATTATATTTTCTAACATGATAATCTTGTCTTGGCAACAACACAGATAACGATCGTATTTTAAATGATAACAAAGTTACCTATTTGATTATTGGTATAATTTTGTTAAGTTAACCAAATTAGTTAATAAATCATTTATATTTTCTATAATATAATAATTAGTTAGCATGATATTTTTCATATTATCGTGTTTTCTATATTTATGATCTGATAATTCGATTAACATAATAATTTTATGATATAATAACTCAGTTAACATGATAATTTATGTCTTTTATAGTGTGTTAACTGTTTTAACATGCTATTTTTACACGATATGCTAAATGGTTAACACGTTAATTACATAATAATAATGTTAGCTAGCGATTTAACGGTAAATGAACAGTATTTTCGATAATGGTGTTTTTCGTAATTAAACAAAACAATAAGGATATTTTTGGATTAAAATTTATTTCTTTCTATTAATTACTTAATTTTCAGTTATCTATTACTCTTTATTTAATTAATTGGTCAACCATGTATATATATTAAAATCACCTTATATATTTCACCTGTTACAACTATTTAGAACATGAACGATATTTAAAATAAAATAAATCTGTGAAATACAAAAAAAAAAACTTTAGTTTTGATACTATCCTAGTATGACTGAAACGTAACTTTAGTTTTGATAAATAATTAATGTTTCGACAAAAGCTACCTACACAACTATTTAACCACCGTTTCCTCTCGGCTCTGATATTTTTCATATACATCACTGATTTAGAAAGCGTTAGGGTTAATTCTATTAGATTAGACCAATGTTTAAACTAAATTCCGATATGTAAATTAGTTATAATTCAATGATAAGACCAATGTTATCAAGAGCGACACATGTACTAAAATTCTAAAAACCAATCAAATTAAAAAATCCGTAATAGACATCTCTACCTGTAAAAATCAAAAGTTCGATGACTAGTTCTGGTCAAATCCATTAATTAAATACGTAATGAGCATTATCTGATTTTTATAATCTTACGCGCGACTCATCATTCTTGTTATCTACATAATGGTTAACAAAATCTCATTGAAATTTTGGTTAATGAAAAATGACACGATGAAATTAAATTAAGATAACGATATAATGATTGATTACACAACTAACCAAATTAAATTGTGTGCTGATATTTTTATTTTTTATTTTTTGAAAAAAAATGTGCTGATATTTTATCCTCACCGTTCGGAATTCTTAAAATTCTTTTGGTTAGGAGTTAGGCTTAAAAATATTTGGTCACTGAAAAAAGGACACGTTCAAAGAAATCGTATAGTTGTTGTTACCTCTACAATGAAAAACACATGAGGTCTTCTAACAATTAATTAATAGAGACGCGTTTCGAATTTCGAGCAATATAATTATAGTTTAACGAAAAATGAGTAAAATAGTTCTCTCATCTATTATCTCTCTCCACCGTCGTTCCCATTCATTAATGTCTATCTCTCTCTCTCTCTAGCCTTTCTCCAGAGCCGATGATAAACGACGGCGGACTTCACCGGAACTAAGGGAATCAAGTTGGCTATGGCGGAGGAAGATGTCTCGAGCAGCTTCCGAGCCTTGGTGGAGAACGCTGACCGGAAGTTCGCCAGAGTTCGTGATCTCCCGGCGTTTGGAAGAGCGCAGAGTCACTACTTCCACAAGGTTTTCAAGGCCTATATGAAACTCTGGAATTTTCAGCAGTCGCACAGGTCGAAGCTGGTTGAGTCCGGTCTAAACCGGATTGGTCAGCTTTACTTCAGCCAGTACATGAGAACCAGCGAGGCTCGGTTTCTGCTAGAGGCTTATGTGTTCTACGAAGCGATTCTGAAGAGGAGGTTGATAAGATTGATCTTATCCGTGACAGAAGTAGAGAAAGAGTGAGACAGAAAGAGGAAGAAGGAGGTAAGAAGAGAAGAGATTAAGGAGATACTTGTTGTAATATTCGATGGGTTGCCCTAACTGGGAACAACTCAATAAATACATAGTCTTTCTCACAATACGACATAAGCTTAACCATAAAACAACATCTAGCTGCTGAACATTATTTACTTATAAGGTGGACCCTCTCAGCACGAACCCAATAGTCTTGAAGCCCATAGAGCCTCCTTAGCCACTTTCTTCGGCCTTCTTCTTCTGAAACCTTCTCACTTGGCGCCCATTAGTTCGATCATTCTTCCTCGCAAAGGCCAAAGGCACCAACAACCTATCATTACGGGAGAACTCACCTTGTCCACAAGGTGAAAACCTGGAAATTGAGTCTTGAAACGAGTTACCGGTTCCCACGTATCTTCAAAGGAAGGAACATAGTTCACACCACTTATTAATGTTTCTTTGTCTTGGGATGTCAAATGTCAAATCATGTACCCTTATTCAACATAACTAAGACGACTAGTCAAATAACCGAACCAATAAGTATAGGTTTTTGGCAAACCCTTTAGCAAAAAAGAAAATAAAAAATAAAAAAAATAAGTATAGGTTTTGCTTTCACAAGTGAAAGTGTGAAACTGTTAAGTTATTTATATACCAGTTGGCCAAGAAATGACAGTTGAAGAAGAGTTGGTCACAAGACTCAAGGGACCGGTTACAGAGGAGACGGAGTGGGTTTATCGGAAGTTCCCAAGTAGTCATTCGATCCTTAGTAGGGTTCTGATTGAGAGAAAATAGCCATGCTGTAAAGTTCTGCTTTGCGCTCTCTTATTTTTGGTAAACTATGCTGGGGAGGAAATGGGTTCTTTCTCTAATGATGTTCAGACTTTTGATGCAGGGAAGCATTGTATGGTTAATTATTTAGAGACAGTAGTGAGGAAAGCATAGAGAGAGACCTTGGACTTCTGATCTTGCTGGTGGTACTTTTTAAGTGTTGTTTCTGAAAGTCGCATGTAGCTTTGTGTACGGTAGAATAACTAGCTCAGATGGGCATGATGGTCCAAAAGTATAGAAAGTAGCGGCTCTAGGAAGGCCAAAGATCATGCAAAAACAAGATAAAGTTCCCATTACCAAGTAAAATGGTTAAGAACTCATATGCCAAACCAAAGGTCGTTGGATCTTGAGAAGTTTTTGGTAAGGGCAAGAGTATTACGGTTGGGGTTTTATTGCTTTGTTATGGTATCATTTTTTCCTTTTTTTGGGTACAATATTTAATATACTATTAAAACTAGTAGCATTGATTAATATCTCTCGACTGGATACAATATTATTTTTGAGTATGAGTTTTTAAGGGTGTAGATGCTCCCTTTAATTTGGCGAGATCATAAACGTTTACGAGCAGCAATATCTTAAGCCTTACGAGCAATTTAACCTAATAGTAATACATTAATTAACTATAAATAAATCAGGTTCCAGAAAGGTTCCCAGTTTTCACATTTTTTAATTTTTATGATGCTTAAGTTGGATTTTTCCAAGTTAAGCTTTATATAATTGAAAAATCAAAGCATCGAAAAAGTTCCTCATTTTTCTAGGGCTAAACCAATTAGTTCCTCATTTTTCGAGAATTCAAGAAACATAGTTCACACCACTTATTAATGTTTCTTTGTCTTGGGATGTCAAATGTCAAATCATGTACCCTTATTGTTTGTTTGTCAACCAATTATGAATAATATGTTATCCACTGAGACTGAAGCATATGCGCATTCAAAAGGTTGACAATGGAAATATGCTGCTTAAATTTGGTATCAAAGTACTGTATAGTGGCCTTTCATTAAATGAGGCCCATTTGACTAGAGCACATTGCCAGGCAATTCGACAGATAAAATGGAGAGAACACACATTGGTTCTTAAATAAAAATAATTTTTAAATTTTAAGACATTTTTAAACCACTTGTCATGTTATTATTAGCTTAATTTATTTTATATATATAAAATAATTATAAAATATTAAGTTGTATTAAGATAATATATTTTTATAGTTAAAAACTTCATTTTAATAAATCTGCATTGTTATTGCTCTAAGTCTCCACAGACCCGACGTGAATTCTTACCAACAAACTACATGCATATTTTATTGATAAGGATGCAAGGAAAATCAATTTATACGTAATAGACATCTCTACCTGTTAGTCCAAATATGATCGTATGGTCCAGATTAAATGCAATGAATGGTGCAATCAGCAAAGTAAGTAAGTTTTCGTTTGACCAAATAAAGTTGGCCAATCATAATAAGAAGAAGAATCATGGAGCCCAGCTTACGAGTTCGGGAATATTTGCTTCATATGGTATGTCACATTAATTTTCACTTTATGTACTTAGTGTTAGATTAGATTTCGTGGAAATTTTACATCTCTTGATTTAACTTTGTTAATTTTTTGGGCACCAAAAATATTTCAATATGATTTCACTCATATGTATGCTTAATTTTCTCCGCTTTAACTCTCTCAAAACTGTGTCATAGTTGTAATCTCTGTTATTTAAATTGCAAACCCTTTCTCAAAAAAAAAAAAAATATTTCAATATGAAGACACTTTAACAAAAAAAAATTTTGTTAATTTTTTCTACCAAAAATACCAGAATTTATTAAGTACTGTTATAGTTGTACCATGGTAAAAAAAAAATATAGTTGTTGTTTGTTAATAGAATTTTAATGTTTTCCATATTCCTCGTAAGACAAAACGTTATAAGTATTCGCCTAAACGAAAACAAAGAAGAAATAAAGGGGTCCCACCGTAATATGCAAACAATACTTGTGGTGGTCCCGATTTGAAAATACATAAAAATACCAAATCACAAAGCTTGTGATTTGGCTTCTATTCTTTTCAGGTCCAAATGAAAATAAGAGAAGCCAACATTTATTAATTTCTCCAATTGTTGTGTAAAAATGTGGCACCAACCAAAGATCTCTCTACGATTATATGGCATATTTGAGTACTGTAACATCCTTTTGTAAGAAAATATGAAATCCTAGCTATAAGAAAGTGATAGATGTGTATATATATATTCCCATCACATTCCAGCCATTTTTTTCCTTCGAAAATGATTATAAATTGTTGTTGTAAATAATTTTTTTTTTGAAAACGCCAATTCTAGAGGATTTGGATTTGTTTTCCGGAAATAATGATTACCAAACGGTGCATCCCTTTTTATTTGTTCGAACTCTTCAAATATCTCCAAAAATCATATAGTATACTTTAATTCGTATAACATACACATTCTTCTATGTAGAATTTATATGTTTAGGGGTCAACATATGGTGGTTATGATGTTCACTAAATCTTGAACTTAATTATTTAATTGTGAGAATTTAGGGAAAGCATATAAATTTTAATTTTGGTTAATAGGAGAGTAGGAAATCAAACGTTTATTATTCAATCTTCGATTCTTCAATCTTCATCATCAGAAGATGGGATCGAGTGCAAGGCAATCACTACTTCTTCATCGTCTTCTTTCACCGGCACCACCAATTCATTGGGACCACCATCCGCAACCTAATTCATTTACAATTTCCCAAAATTAGATCCAGTCACGAACATCCATGAGAAGAGAGAAGAGAAATCTCATAACAAACCTGTTTTTCTTCACCGGCTTCGTCCTCTTCCTCCTCACCTTCTTCTTCTTCGTACTCTTGCTTGTTTGCGTTTGTGCACACTTTGCTTCGGCTTGGTTTATACACGAGGCATTTCGGCTCGGTTCTGCGCGGTTTATGCACGCTTCAGTTTGACTCTGAAATTATCTTCCATACTTAGTCATTTCCTCTATTGATCTTGTCTGGGTGAAAACCGACCCCAACATTACTGCTGTTCTTCTCCGGCGAGGATCCCTAATTCCACCTTCATTTACAATTTACCAAAAATTTGATCCAGTCACGAACATCCCTGAGAAGAGAGAAGAGAAATCTCAAAACATATCTGTTTGTCTTCACTGGCGTCTTCCTCTTCCTCCTCACATTCTTCTTTTTCGTACTCTTGCTCTTGCCTAGAGCTGATCCCTAATTGCAACTTCGTTATTTCTCTGTCTTCGCTTAAGTCCGAGTAGATAGATAGGAATTCAGGCTGCAGGAGGGCCAACTAATCGGGATGAATGGATTCGACCATCCTGTTCGGCCTCCGGAAATCTCTCCGGAGATGAATAGCCCGGCCAGTTTCGTATTTAGTCGGAATTTTCATCGCCATAAACCAGATAGAAAGAGAAAGAAGAGAAAGATCGAATAAGAGAGGAATAAATTGAAGAGAAAGTAGAGAGAGATCGAATGTGAGGACTGAGGAGGAAGCAGACAGAGATCGAGAGTTTGAAGAGAAAGCACCTGTCGGAAGGGTATAAGTGTCTTCTTAAGGGCTGGGACGTTGTGGGGCCCTTTGTAATTAAGTATTAACCGTCTATTGGGTACCAAGAAGCGGTGTGGTATTTTGTAAAAATTAGTGGGTCCCATTACATATTACCATTCAGCATATTATTTAAAGTGGGACGTTTTTCTAATAAAATAAGAAAAAACTAATTGTTCAAGTGCGGTCCATTTTTTTTGGTAAGAGGAAGGAGACGAAGTCTCCTCCAAATTTATTCAAGAACAAAGAAGAAACAGTCACTCCCTAACAAGGCGAGGACGCGAAGACCCAATAACATCATCCGATAAAACCGAAATGACACTATCCGGTATAGAATCTAACAAATGAAATCCTAAAGGTAAAGAAAATGCATAGTTCGTTAATCCACCCGCAAGACGATTAACCTCTCTATACACATGCGAAACACGCACTATCCAGTCCCTTAAAATAAAGTCATAGCACAATCGTACTAGGAAAGACAGAGGGTGATAATCACATATCCCTGTCGTTAGAAACTCGACCACAATCACCGAGTCCACCTCCAGCTCTAGTCTAGTGAGACGACGTTCCCACGCGATGTACAGCCCGTAATAGACTTCCCATAGTTCCGCCAAAGGTGCTGAACATATTTCGATATTCAGCGCAAAACCTCCCTTCCACCCACCATACTCATCCCGTAGAACTCCACCAGCTGTTGCTAGTCCAGGGTTGCCATGCGACGCACCATCCGTGTTAAGTTTCACCCATCCATCCCTTGGTGGCAGCCACGATATGAGTCGAGTCACCCTGACATTTGCGTTAGTACTACCTCTCACATTTAAATGTGCGAGCCCCACCTCTCTAGCCAAGTCTTTAATGAAGCGCACTCGGTTTCGGCACTTCCCATTAACCCCAAACACATTCTCACATCTCCATATCCATCCCCAGCATATAGCCAACATTTTTAACAAAAATTAGATTATAATAATTTTAAAAATATATAGAAAAATACCTATTTTTAATTTTGCCTCAAACTCTTTAAAACCTTGGCACGACAATGCCCATACTGGCTAAAAGCCTATAAAAATCAATGCTAATCCTTAGTGTGTATGATTACTCCATACTCTTGTCAGTCTTGTGTACATATATGCATTCTACTGTTTTTCACATAAATCCCAATCTCTTTCTCTTTTTCTTTCTCTCTCTGCGCTTCCAAGTCAAAGGTGAGTTTCAGTTTTTCACATTCTCCATTTTTTTTTTTCGGGGTATAACCTTCTCCAATTTTCTAGGGCTACACTAATTAGTTCCTCAGTTTTCGAGAATTCAAGAAACATAGTTCACACCACTTATTAATGTTTCTTTTTCTTGGGATGTCAAATGTCAAATCATCTACCCTTATTGTTTGTTTGTCAACCAATTATGAATAATATGTTATCCAACATGTGGTAATCGTGTACAACTGTACAAGCATTGTCACTCATACTCTCAATCATCCAATGATCGATGTATGAATACAAGCCATGTCTTCTTCAAAAAAAAAAATGAATACAAGCCATGATTATTATGTTTATAATTTGTGTCGTATAACTTGGTAGAGTGTGTTTAGACTTTTTCAGTGATTTCTTTTTTTTTTGCTTAACAGTATTTTTTAGTGATTTCTTGACTAAGTAGTAATGTACCCATCAATATTTAAGACATAGTGATTTCTTGACTAAGTAATACATGTAGTGATTTAATTTTTTCGTAATAGTTAAACATGTCGCTACGAAATTCATCTAAGAAAGTTAATCTGTTATAATGTCATTATTTTTGCCCAAACCATGATGTGAATTTGTTGAAACATTCATGCTCCAGTCCTTATCAGCAATCCATTTTCTTCAAATGGAGTTATGTTAGTCAACATAACTAAGACGACTAGTCAAATAACTGAACCAATAAGTATAGGTTTTTGGCAAACCCTTTAGCAAAAACAAAAAAAAAAACAAAAAACAAGTATAGGTTTTGCTTTCACAAGTGAAAGTGTGAAACTATTAAAGTTAAGATTCCTAATAAGGCTTTTTTTTTTCTCAACAACAACAACAACAAAATTCATAAAAGGCCACAGATTTTCGGTTTATTCTAGTTAAAAACCAATCGATCGGTTCTTTAGAAAAACATAGAAGAATTAAAACCTCCGGTTAATATTAACCGCTTAAGTGTATATTAGGATTAGGAGTTTAGGACTATTAATTTCATGTTCTAAACCTGTCTTTGCCGTTTGTATCTGTTCTCTTGTCTTCCTTTTTTTTTTTTTGCTCTTCCCGTCTCTCACGTTGATTCGCTTCTCTACACCCATCTTCTTCTTCACTAGTTAAAAACCAAAAAAGTCGTAGAGAACCGAAAATAAAAACCAAGCCAGAATAAACCATTTTGAATTTTAGTTGACAGTTCTATTTCTGTTTGTGTGATTTCTGACCCTATTCTTGTCACTTGATTTTTTTTCCAATATAATTTTACTTTTTTAATTTGTGAGATCAAAGAGGAGGGAAAAAAGGTTAAGAAAAACATCACGTGAGGTTCTTCACATGTTGGTAGCCTACCCTCACCAACTCTCACTTTCTTCTGTTTCCGAACGAAAAGCAACGGCGAAAGTAAAATATTTATTCTTTTCTTATTTCTTTAGAGAAAATTCATCATTAAATTGCCAAAGCCATCTAATATTTTTCTTAAAGCTAGTCACATTGAAAGAAAAAGAAATAGAAAAAGACGATCACAAGTTTCCATGTAGAAGTCATATTATACCCGAAACTATTGCCAAAAGAAAAATAAGTTCTGGATTAAATTCTCAAATAGTTTTTCAAAAGTTATTCACACACTGAACCATGGATCCCATAATGTTAAAGAAAGAATCAAGAATTCAATGTCAATAGAAGCTCGAGCGCGAAATTAGATTGAGCAAGGTTTTAGGACACAAGTATTTGAACATAAAAAAAAAAAGTATTTGAACATACTGTTTTCTAAATAATGTATTGTTCCGTGTAGTCGAAAAATAATAATATTCTTATCCATATGAGCACGTTGAGTTTACAGTTTCTTTTCTTTAATTCTTATTACGTCTAAATATCTATTTTTTCTTTTGAATTTACATTATTTCAATTTGAATTTGGTAAAATGCAATTTAAATTTATTCAATTTATATATGCATGTACCAAATTATTACTATAGCACAAAGAAAGCTCCTCATCAAGATATGAAAAACAAACGAAACACAACCAGAAAAAAAAATATAGTCAAAGTTTTCATTCTGCTACGAACAAAGTCAGTACCTAACATTTCTACCTTTTATGTTTTTTTTTCTTCAGAGGAAAAGTAAAAAACAACAAACAATTCTAAACAATAATCCACTGTTTCCTCATTGCAACCATGGAGTAGTATTGATATCCCTCTCCGACGACGGAGCATAACCTCCTCCTCCACCTCCACCGTTTCTACTCTCATCCGCCGCCACAAAACCATCGGAACCCACCGTGTTAGGATAGCTAAGTTGATTGTTCGCGTGATTTGACGACGAGAACATATACGGTCGCTGTTGTTGCGGAAGCTCGTGATGAGCCTCTTGGTTCTGAAAATTAGCGTATTGATAGCCGACGGAAGAAGCTCCGGCGGTGTTGTCTGACGAGGTGAGACTAAACCCCGACGGTGAACCAAAAGCCACGGCGGATGGACCGCCGGTAAATTGCTGGACCATGGCTCTGAAGTTGGCTGTGTCGGTGTTGAGAAGTGTAGTGGGTGTACGGCGGGAGGCTCTAGACTTCCGCCGTGTTGGCTTAGCAATACGGCGGCTTTCAGGGCTCACGGGAGAATCAGCTGACGTGACGGTGGTGGTGGTGGTTGCGGTGGTGAAGAAGGTTTGGTTGTTGTAGAACTGAGACCAGTCGTTGTTTGGGTTGGCCATCTTTTTATTATGGGAGAGATCACATAGACTATCCCTTGTTGTGTATTTATGGACTCTCTTTTTCAGTTTTTAATATTTTTAATTGGTTCAACTTGGTCAAAGGAAGATCATCTAAACGAATCTTAGCCGTTGCTTTTAAAAATGTTTTCTGGGACACGTCGATTATAAAAGAACTGTCGTCGCCTAATGTTTGATTAGTTGGCGATTTGCATTTCTTAAATTATTTTTTTTAATCGTCTCTCAATTCTTGTTTTACTTTTCAATAGCAGGTACAAATACAATAATTCTAGAATATGTTTAAAAAAAAAAAAAATTTATATTGTTTTATTTTTATTAAAACTGAAGCTAATTTTTGTTCGAAAACTTGACTAACATTGATTATGTGTTCGGTGGTCCATCATCGTCACAAACGATACACTTGTTAGTCGTTAGCCACAGTGTTTTGTTACATTTGTAACTGAAATTGATCATGTTTAGGAGATTTTTCGTTTTCTAAGGGACATGTCTTCTGCTAAAGAGTCACGATGTCAGAGTCACGATGTCAGAGTCACGAAAAACATGATGATGGAATATTTCTGATGACTTTTTGATTCTCAAGTCAAAAAGTAGTATAAAAAATAGAGAAAATTTGAGAAAATACATTAAAACTAATTTATAATTTGAAAACTACATTTTTATTATTTTCTAAATATTTTTAGAAATAATTATATATGAAATGACTAAATTAATTTTATTTTGAATTCTTATAATTTAAAATTATTTAATAAAATCAAAATAAAATAACATTTTGAAACTAAATAATATATATTTAGAATTTACTTTATTTATAAATTCTAAAATCTTAATTTTATACTAATCTATAGAATATTCTATAAAAATATATTTTTCATAGGGAAAAAAGAAAAAATAAATCATAAGATTTTTACATATTATATACTTATCTATAGAATATTCTACTAAAACTAGTTTTAAATTTGTATAGACATTTCTCAAATATTAATTTTTATCTGATTTAAGATTTATCTAATTAAAATATTTATATAAATATATAATTTAGAGAAAATCCTAAGATTTACTAATTAAATATCTCTTATATATTTAATTTTCGATTTTATTTTAATTTATAAAAATATATATTATTAAAATCTGGTCAAAATAGTCTTTTTATTTATCAATAAATTTAATAATAATAAACAAAATTAAAGCAGTGTATTTTTCAAATTACAAAAGTTAATTATGGTACTTTGCCAATTACCCCTAAAAAATACCACGTAGTGGCTCGTTGAAAAATATAAAGAGGGTCGGAAAATGGGGAAAGGAAAATGGGTATCTATTGGATCCAAGAAAGAATGGATCTACAACGTGTTTTGATTAGTGGGATATTTGGTGAAAAGAGAAGAGAAATGCAAGAGTTTAGAGGTGAAAAGTCTCGGCCAAGAAGTGACGGGAAACGTGACCGAATAATAGTCGGAAGTGAAACTTAGAGTCTTGGAAGTGAAGGAATTCATGTGTTTTGGAAGAATAATAGCACAAGATGATAAGTGAGTCAAAAAAGTAAACATGTGCCAACCCCTTTTCTGCTGAGAGAAATGGTGTATCTATAGAATTTTACATGGCGCAATTAGTATACCGAATCGGATATTTGACCGTTGTAATATCAGATCGGATATTGGATTGGATTTTTGGTCGCCGAGTTATCAAGTAGGCAATCATGTCCGTTGAATGGGACGAGTACCGAGTACTCGACTGCTCCCTCATTTACTTTCTTTAGTCGTTTGCGCCAGCTGCTCGACAATGTTTTTCTGTATCTCTGTTCGTTTCAGTGTACAAACTCGGAAGCATCGGATTGAGTGCGGTATGGCGATTCCCCATGCCTTCGTTCTTCTCCAAAAGCTATGAGTTGTTAATTTCACGTATCACATACGTACTTAGGACATTAAATGCATGATCACAGGGTGAAAGAGGCATGAACACGAGCTGTGAATATATTCTGATTGTCAATTTGGTAGGAAAAGTGTCAAGTATTGAACTGTTTATTCCCGCCAAAAAGAGTCGCGTACCTGGCGCGATTCCTTTGATACAAGAAATCGAACTGTCGGGGTTGTCTGGCTGGTTGTTTGGCTGTCAGGATGTGGGCTCTCCATTTTCAAGGCCTTGTGTCGTTCATCCTCCCCGTTTTAGCCGGGGTAGACGAACTCTCATTCCTTATGACCACTGAGTTTCAGGCTACCTAATTTTTAACAGTGCATCCACACCGCCAATCGCTAGTAGCCCACAATCAGAAGTCTTACTTGCCGGAACTCTTAAATCCAAAGGATTCGAGATCGGTGCCAATTTTAACCTTGGTCACTTAGTTTGGGGCATATGTTCAATGTCCAGTTTGGTTCGTTCAGATCTTTTGCAAAAAAAACCATAGATGACACGTGGAAACACATGATTCGCCCACATAGAAAGATTCATATATATTTCGAAGAGACAAAATTTCAATTCGTTACAAGTACTCGTTTGTTACTTTTGTTACATTAGGCACAATGTTTTGTACAATTGTAACTGACCGAATTTTATGTCTATGTTTTGTACAATTGTAACTGACCGAATTTTTTGATATGTGTCACAATTTAATTGACAAAAAAAAATTTAATTGAAAAAAATTAATTGATAAATTTTTTTATACGAAATCTGATTACACGTATTCTGATTTTGTTAATTAGAAATTTTAAAATATTAAATTTTATATGTAAAGATGTTAAATAAAAATAGGGAAATACCAGTAAATAACCATATTGACGCTCAATATTCACTTAATAACCAAAAAAAAATCTGCCCAATATATACCTTAGATAACATGTATCAATGCCCAAATTACCCCTCCACTCCCTTTCGAAGGATTTTGATTTACCGAAGATTATAAAATTATTTATAAATTAATTACCAAATCCAACATCTTCATTGGTCGCCCTTGACGGTGTCAAAACTGTTTACCCTCTCTCGATTCGGAACAGTTAGGGTTCTTATAATCCTCTGTAACAGGAAGAATAATACCTCTGTCTGGAGATACGCTGCTGGCGACAAAGAAGAAGCGAACTTAATTGGGGCGATTGCGATTATACAGTTACCGGAGGGGCGATTGCGATTGGAACGGTAAGATTTTTAGATTTTGAATGCTGGGTTAGATTTTTTTCAGAGATTATTGGGGACCNGGAACTGGAGACAGCTGGCATGATGACGTGGCACAGAGTGGGCCTTTCGTCATATATCACAACGAGCATCACGTGGATTTTGTCTGGACCACCGTGGCGGCTATTTTTACGTAATTTATTATTTTATTCGTTCTATTTAAATTGCAACTCAACAGTGTCTTATTATTGGTTTTTTTCTCCGTCTATAAATATAAAATGATAGATTCGCGTGACAACCTTAAAAAACAATTTATCATCGCCAAAAAGGTTTTGTCCTAAATATTATGGTCCGCCTGTTCCTATTAAATTGTTCATAATACAAAAGGCCAAAACTGAATAAACATTTTTTTTTTGGTGCTTGATTGTGATTATTATAAACATTTTGAGTCTGAAGCTATTTAATAATTTATGGTTTTTTTAAAATTGACGGCTAAATGATACAGTATGAGACTTGAACATCCTCCAATGCCATCCTCGTCTAAAGACTCTAAACCAAACTAACAGTTCTGTATTTCAAATTGGTTAAAAGTTTAAAAAACCTAAAAGTTACATAAATGTGATTTTTAGGTTCAAAGAAAAAGTTACGGATAAACAATAAAATTGAATTAAAAAGAAGAAGACTAAAGAAAGAAAACGGAAAATGGGATCGGAGAAAGGCCGAAAATGTGGAAAGTGGAAACTACTGAAATGTCCAATGATTGAGGGAACAGGTGTCCCTTATTTGGCAACCACCACTTCATCTTCCCTTTTTTTTTCTTGTTCTTAATTAATGACTGTTTTTCTTTCGCTCTTTTTTTTTTTTTATTTGGGCACCTTCCAAGTTAAACACCTAAATAATGCCATTTTCGAACTTCAGTGTCACGTCTGAAAAAAAAATAGAGCATTAAAAACATTTTCATAGAAGTTGAATACTATGGAGCTGTTGGCAAAAGAAACGTAAAATTAATTGGGGGGGGAGATATAAGAAAAAATGAAAATGACGTAAACATTTAAAAATGGAATGTCCATATGTTAGTATTTTTTTTCCACTGATTTCAGAGAATGATAAATTAAAAATCAAAATGCATAAAATTATGTGTTGTGCGACTGATAAAAAAATACTATATGATATCATGAAAACAGGCCGTCATTTCACAAATTTCCAAAATTTATATTCATCCATGTAGGCCCATAGGCCGGATTACTAAGGCCCATTTTATGATAATGTCTCTCGTATTTTATGGAGCATTTTATTTGGAATTTAACCAAATCAATTGTAAGTACACAATGAGGCCCTGGATTAACAATAGCTGATATTGTAGTAGCTTATTGTTTTGCTCAATAACAACAAAAGATAAATACACGTTTAGAATATTTCTGGTAGAAATTGGTTTATCACACAAATCTTCATAAATTGAGGTCGGCTCATTTAAATTAATAGCAAAATGTCCATTAGTTTGTCCGACGACTAGGTCGGCGTCATAAAAAGAAAATGTCTGATGATCAGGTCCGTCCATGCTTTAAAGCAGGTAAAACATTGGCTTTAAGCCACATATTTTAAAAAACATTTGGGCCACATTTTCAAAATTATTTGTAGCTTATGTGGTCAAGTATGAAAACTTTTCCTTTCACAGTTCCAGTTCGAGTGCTTCTCAAAACTCAATGCTTAATCTTCTTTTTTTCTTTTTCTTTTTTTTAATTAGAATTTCACATTTTTTTCTGTTTGTCGAAAAAATTAGAAGAAATCTCTTTGGCCTTCTCTTTGATGTAAAAAAACAATCTGTTGGCTGCTGTCATATATTTGAATTCTGTTTGCTGTCAAATTTTATCACTAAAAATCTCTCATAATTTTGTTATTGAGATGTAGATATTTAGAAAGTGTGAGTTTTGATTTTTGACAATTTGAGTATTTATCAAGTACATGAGAGATTAGATGGATTATCAATGATATCTATTGCAAAAGATATAGTCGATAAACTCGATTATGAAAAGATTATGGGAGAAAAGCTCAAAGATCTGTTTTTCATAATTAAAAGTTTGTTGCTATATTATGATTTTTGTTGTTATTTTAAGTGTTTTCCTATTTTTATGATAGTTTTATTATTATAAAGATTTTAGTTTTTTATAATTTTATTATTATAAAAACCATAGTTTTTTTAAATGCTTTAAGCCACATAATTGTATGGGACGGCACTGCTGATGATAAGGTTAGATCTCCGAAAAAAAGAAAATCTTCATTTATCGATGAGGAGATCTGCGAGAAAAAAAAGAAATTCTTCCTTTTGCCCCGAAAAAGAAAGAGAGCTCGGCCAACCGACACTTATCCATTATAAATAGGGAACCAAAAGCCTTCATAGCATCCGCAACTTCATTCTCGAGATCTATGGAACATTTAGCTTTCCGTTTTCTAGTATTTAGATCTCGAATTCTTTGGTCATCAAGTTAGGTTGGTGTTCTTATTCCGACAACCTAATTTCATGTATTATCTTGAACTTCGACTTATATTAATAAAAAATTATTCTTCTCCTCACAAAACTCTTATTCTTTTCTTTATAACGAATTTGAGTTTTTACAATTTCTTAAACTATTTTTCAATGTATTGTGTCTAGAAAAGAATATTATTGCTTTGAAAAGTAGGATACGTTTTCTCTAATACCTCTACATGACTACATCAATGATATCTTCTCCGTATAATTTTAATTTAAAGTTATTTCTGAAAATTGATGAGTTATAAGCTTTTAGTAATATCACATTCTAATAACTAAAAAATTTCTAAATTGTTCCAAAAATTTATTAATCTTTTAAAGTCAAGTATTTGATTTTAAAACTTTCATAGAGGTGATGGCAAAAATATACAATCATAAAAATATTAACATCACTAATATGGTGACGGAGATTCCAATCCTTTAAGTGTAGATGTTTTAGATGGGAATGGAGGTGAATTTGCATACCTTAGTCGCGAGGATCACCCACAAAAAAAAAAAAAAAAAAAAAACAGGTCGACTAAAATCCCCAAGAACCACGAAGTCGTTTTGTATCAAACGATGAGTGTGTGCTTGATCGGAAACGGTGTCGTCTCCGACGTGGTGTCCACGTAAACTTGAGTTAACGATAAGTTAACAGCGTTTACGTAAATGTATGTTAAAGAACGAAAATGAAAGCTTAGACATGGAATTTGAATTTTATTGAACATTAGGTATGAATTAGCACTGTATAACTTTGTATATAGCTTTAACATTGGCTTATGATTTTCCATTATAGGTCGCACTATAATAACTTTCGTGTGTGTATTTAAAAAACAAGTCAATATTTGAAAATTTAAAATATAGTATTGTAAAAAAAATAAAATTGAGAGAGCTATGTCTGAAAACCATAGGCCTCATGAACCAGATTATTTATTTGGTCCAGATTAAATTTAAAGCAACATGGCCCAAATTATTTAAGTAGCTCGGGAGTTAGGCCGTTTTGGATTGGATCATAAAAAAGAAAAAAGTAGCTGCTTCTCTTTATTGTTGATACTTGTGTTAGAGAATTTTAGGCTCTGCTTTGCAAAAAAAAAAAAAATCAATTTTTGTCGTCTGAGTAATATTAGCACTTCAAACCGAGACAATATACATCAAGATAGTTCGATCAAAAGGAATGAAAAGTGACATCAGCTAGGACAACACTCTGCCGACAAAAACTTTAAACAAAGGAAAGTCTTCTATATATTATCTAATCAGATTTTACGAATTTAAAAATATTTAAAGTTCTAAAACTCCTAAAAACACTCACGTTCATTTTTTTTGATAATTTTTTCTAAATCCTACAAAATCTAACTTTTTAAACAAAAATGTATATTCATTTTTGACGGTAAAAAATTATACAGTAAAATCTATAATAAAAACATACCACTTATAGTACATATCAATCACAGTCTTAATCAACTTGATATGATATTATCATTTAATATAATAAGATTAGGTGATTAAAATTTTGATATTATGACTTTATTTACGCGCGAAAAAGTCTGTTAACGATATAATATTGTTTCGGATTTTTAAGTTTTTACTTTTATACGTTTTATAAAAACTAAAATCATAATTGGTTTAACATGAGTAGGTGTTTTGAAAGTGCAAAATACTAATCATATATTTTGAAACATAAGAAGTATATCACAAGAAAAGGTGAATAGATTGAGTATCATATGTAATATACTATATATTAAACATGAAGTATTGAATGCTACTTTTGCTTATGTATCATGAACACAATATTTCTCAAATTTTTTATTTTTTTTATTTAACTAATTAAATTCATTACACTATACTAATTTCCAAACAATTCTTTCTCCAACCAACATTAATTCCCTACAAAACTTATCTACATTCTCAAACACACTTTAAAACACAAATTATATTTTTACTAATCAAATTTTATTGATTAATCATTTCACCTTACACATAGCGCGGATACTGTCTTAGTTATGTATAGAAAAAGAATTGATTTGAAAAAAAACTGATTATGGAAATTTCTTGAAAGAGTATAGTTCATAAGATTTTAAAGAAAATTGTGTGGAAAATCACATTTAAAACTTTCAAAGTATAAGTCACTAATACTTTAACCTTCGAGACTTTTACACTTCCATTTTAAACCATCAAACTAAATAAATTCTCATTTTAAACCATCAAACTAACGGAACCATTCATTTTTCTTTAAAAATGATGTATTTTAATTATTATTTTGTTAACTATAGTAATTAAAAAAAAAACTAAATAAATAATAGGAAATACCAGTAAATAACCATATTGACGCTCAATATTCACTTAATAACCAAAAAAAAATCTGACCAATATATACTTTAGATAACATGTATCAATGCCCAAATTACCCCTCCACTCCCTTTCGAAGGATTTTGATTTACCGGAGATTATAAAATTATTTATAAATTAATTACCAAATCCAACATCTTCATTGGTCGCCCTTGACGGTGGCAAAACTGTTTACCCTCTCTCGATTCGGAACAGTTAGGGTTCTTATAATCCTCTATAACAGGAAGAATAATACCTCTGTCTGAAAATACGCTGCTGGCGACAAAGAAGAAGCGAACTTAATTGGGGCGATTGCGATTATACAGTTACCGGAGGGGCGATTGCGATTGGAACGGTAAGATTTTTAGATTTTGAATGCTGGGTAAAATTTTTTTCAGAGATTATTGGGGACCGTATGGGACCCAAATGGAAGTGGGAACCACGGGTAGAATACAATATAGGGGGTTGGTAGATGGTTTTTCGGATTCGAAGTATATAGTAGTGATCGGTTTATGGAAANTATTGGGGACCGTATGGGACCCAAATGGAAGTGGGAACCACGGGTAGAATACAATATAGGGGGTTGGTAGATGGTTTTTCGGATTCGAAGTATATAGTAGTGATCGGTTTATGGAAAGCGAAAATGTGGGAAGAAAACTTAGAAAATATTATTGTATATAGTAGTGATCGGTTTATGGAAAGCGAAAATGTGGGAAGAAAACTTAGAAAATATTATTTATCCCCATGTCTTTGTAAAATGTGTTTAAATTCGGGGTTCGAACCAGTTAACAGTCGGTGGTAAAGTAGTAATTACGCTGCTTTTATCAATGTTAATAACCTGATTTTTTTCAGATCAGTGGTATATGTATTTGCGAATGTATATTAGTCATGTACATATAATGTTATATTATATAGGTGAAACAATTCTCCAAATGTTGTGATGTGTACAATAAGGAAGATAAATTATTTATTACAGGGAGGATGGATGAGGAAGGATTGCCGGCGAGAATGTTTAGGGCGGGATGTGAGCCTAGTGGGAGGAAAAGAGTAAACAGCTACTTCACCTTACGTTGGATAGAGACCATAAAAGCGGCATTGGATTCAGATCACTTAGAAAGATTAGCAGAATCTCAGTTCGCGAGTGTAATGCAGATGGGGCATCACACTTTCTCTGTGATGTTTGTTCATTATCTCCTGTCGCGGCAGTTGGTGACAAAAAAAAAGTATGAGCTTTGGTGGTTGTTTGCTGGGAAACCAATACGTTATGGGGTAGAGGATTTTGCCCAGGCAACTGGATTGAATTGTAAATCTCCAGTTGTTAAATCAAGAAAGCGTAAGAGCAGAGTTGATCCCGGAAAGAAAGGAAAAAAAAAAGAGCAGGTTGTTGAGGAGAAAGGGAAAATGTGGACGGCTTTGTTTGGGAAACGACAGAAGGTTACTACTGATTACTTAATGGACATGCTGAACATGGGGAGAAAGGGGAAGGACGGGATAACTAGGTTTCAGCTTGCATTGCTCCTACTGGTTGAGGGTATATTATGTACGACGAGCGGGTCTACAAATGTTCGTACGTCTGTAGTTGAGATGCTTGCAGACGTAGAGAAGTTTATGTGCTACCCATGGGGACGTGAGTCATTCCTTCTAACTGTTCGAAGTGCTAAGGCTAGAGCTGTGAATCAGTGGTATCAAGACTCCACTTCCGTTCAGGGGTTTTCCCATGCGATGGTTCTAGTGACATGTTGTTGTTGTCCTGAACTAATTAGGAGGGTTGGTGAGAGAGACCCCGTTAAGACAGCTGATTCTACAATAGAGGATGTCATCCAATGTGTGGTGGAGCGGAGCTTATCAATAAACGTTCAAACCGCGAGGAATATAGATCAGCGCGGGCAGGTACATACTATCATCAGGTCCTAAAAGAAAGATGGATAATGTGTTACTATTTCAGAAATATATCATATTAAGTTAATGGAAATTAAAAAGTTAATTTTGTGGATGGAAATAATTTTCATATGTAGGCGAAGGTGCGCTCCCTGCTTAGTCCGGCTGGGGATCCCGCGATTGAGCATATTCCTTTTCAAGAAGAAGTAGACGATGAGAGAGTTGATCATCTTATTACACTGATATCGGAGGACTTTCCTTTCGAGCACAATTCTTGGCGAGGTGGGGTGACAGAGGAGGACGCAAATGAGCATAAGGATATGGAGGTTGATGAGACGGACGACTCGGTAGACATATCAGAAGGCAGTGAGAATGCAAGTGTTAAAACATCTCATAGAGCAGCGACCGGGAAAGGCAAACCAAGAAATGCCAATGGATGCTGTAAGGAGGGCCACTCGGGATCCCCAGTAGAACCTCAGGGAGGTAGTACGAAATCACCTATAAGAGAATGTGACGGTGCAAAGAGAAGGTTATTTAGAGAGATAGAAGATGCGTATGAGGAACGAGCCACCGGTATGTATGAAGCTTACACGGTCAGTGTGAAAGAGCACGTTGAGAGAAGTCTAGAAAAGCTGAAGAAGGACCTTGTAGAAATGCTAAAGTCGGGTCCAAGTGCCGGACCAGCTGGGGCGAAGTCAACAACCTCAATTCCAGAGGTCTCGGGAAATGGGGTTGAAAAAGCTGGAAGGAAGAGATTTGAAACGGTAAATACGAAAGTTGGCCGGACAGGTAACTACGAAAAAATTAATATGTCTTGGGCCACTTCATCGAAGGAGGAATAGTGGAAAAATTAATCATGGTCATTTTTAGAAATTTATGCAGACGAAGACACCAACAGTGCGGGAGTAGGTGGATGCAGTAAGGATACAACATTCATACGACAAGGGTGTAAAGAATTAAAAGATGCTGAAGGGGTGACGAGGGTAAGTTTCAAAAGTTATAATTGACGTAGACTGAAATGACCATGGTTTTTACGAGATTGTACATTTTGGTTCCAGAAGTTAAGCAAAGACGATGGACATACCTCGGATGTATCGAGGGGGCATAAAGAAGGCTTGAATGAGGGCATTGGTGGGAATCATGTATCAAAAGAGGTGAATGGTCGATAAAATAGGATCTTCTATGTTGGCTATTATGATAAGTTAATTTCCTATACTATATATGGCGATAATATAGAAGACTATTTTATATGTATATTAGATTGTTAAAAGCCATTTCTATCTACAAATAGAAGGCACCCGATTTCAGTAAAAGCGACCCAATTTCGGTGAGTTATGAGGAGGACGGCATAGAAGAGTCAGATGGGGGGCAAGAATTTAATCGGGATGACGTTGTAGTCGATGCTGATAATATCCCGATTGCACAGACATATCGGAACAGCCTAAGAGGGAAGACAAATAAGAACAACAAGGCGGCAAAGACAGAGAGTAAGGTTAAGGGAAAGCTGCTTACGAAAAGAGGTGGAAATGTTGTGACAGGTAAAGCTAAAACGGTTAGGACGGTTGTAATTGCTACCCCGGACGTTAGCCAGCTAGTTGGGGGATTTTCGCCGTTTGCCTCCCCTTCCCTAGCAAGGGAGACCGTATTTCTGAATTTGATCCGGGCGGAGAAGTACGTAAATGATTTAGTTATTTGATTTACATTTTAAAAAAGTGTTCATTAAATAACCACTAATTGTCATGTAGATCATATGCTGTCGGGGAACAGCTTGCGTTACCTTCCACTCCTTTCCTAGAGATATATCAATCCCGGGGACCATTGTCAGAGTTTGTAAGTTAAGCGTTTTGTATGTTAATTAGGTTTACCCAATATTAACCACCTTAACTGACTTGTTTTACCAACATGAACGCCTGCGTCCCAGGCGGTGGATTTACTAGTACGATTTGTCCAGTTGCGGGGTGAAGACATCGGAAAGGTTGAATGGGATTTTATGCCGCCAACTTTCTTTTCTGCACTAAGAAGAGAGTATGAGGCTTTTGTTCTGAGTACGACCAAAGGACAACACATTTTCTCGCCGTTGGTACATGTACCTGTGGCTACCCGACAGAGATGGTGTGCTGGTGTATCTGTCCTATATACCATGTATCAAGTAGATGGATACCACTGGGTTGGGGTTGTTGTGGATCTAAACGAATTTGCAATATACGTTTTGGATTGCAACACTGCATGTCTTAGTGACGATGAACTTACTAGGAAACTCCAGCCGGTTGCCGAAATGCTTCCCCATTACCTTAGGCAACATGGAGATACAGACGGTTCACGCCTGGTTCCTCTTCAAACATTTCCGGTGAAGAGGATGGACGTTAGCATGCTATGTGAGATTACAGGTTTGGGAAATGGAATTTAGGTTGGGATAACATATTCAATTAAGTTGATACTCTAATTCATGTACTTGTGATTTGCGTAATAGGTTTATCCGCGGTGGCCTCGGTTATACTTCTCGAGCTGCATGCACTGGGGAAACTATCAGACTGCGGCAAACTTTCAGAGGGAATTTTGAAATACGCCACATGTAACTATGCCATAGAGGCTTTTGCTGCATTCCATCCTACACTTTTGTAGGGTTGCATGATGGGGTTATCTGTTCGTCAAGGCACTAATATGTAATGAAAATTGTAGATGTAACAATGTGGAGTTCTGTTCCTCAGATGTCCTTTTAGTGTGAAACAAAACTTTTACTGTCGTTGCAAAATCGATAGCTATGTTATTTTATTTCAGATTTGTGTTTTAAATATTGTTGATTTACCCATTATACTTTAGTAAGGACGAAAAATTTCATTACTATACTATTTTATTTGGAAATTGAGATTACAACCAAAGTTATATTACACCCACATTAACTACGTAGATAAGGCTATATAATCACATTAAGGTCACACAAATTAAGCTGAAAAGAAGAAAATATAACGGTATTTCACATATAATACTAGACTTATAACAAACCCTTCTCCCTTGAAGAACCCTCGATTGGGGGACGTTCCTACTTACTCATCATTATCATTAAAATGGCTGTCACCGCAGCGAATCCACCCCATGAGATGACAACAAATTTCGTCAACAAATTTTCCTTTTCCTTTGCTGCCTGAATCATTGATTTTAGCGTCTGTGTGTCTTGTACATCACACATTCGCCCGTCCCCTTTCGCTAGGGTTGAAGCCAGCGAGTGTTATATATGATATGCTATCTACAGTACAATTATAGTATAGTAATATGGTTGGTCTCTTAATAAGTTTTGTTACGGGAACGTTGGTTTGTACTTACTGCAACTCTAAACTCGGCCGGCATGACTGAAGGAGTTCATTCCATTAATATAATACAACGTAGAAGGGTTTAGGGGCGTTTTCTACATACAAGGCCAGCTGAACCGTATATACAAATTTACACAACTATTGTTGCAGGTGGAGACATAAATAAGGTGGTATACCACATTTTTCTGCGTATACCACTTTATTTACACAATCCCCAAACCCAAAAAACCAGCTTCAGGCCATAACTTTTAACACAGATGAACCACCAACTTATTTGCCCGGTTCCAAAAACGTCTTCTATGAACCAAACCCTTCTGAACTCCTCCTTCTATGTATATTTTATATAGGATTCCGACAGGAGGCTTTGTTGTGGCCTTGCAGGCGACAACGGGTGCACCGACGGGAAGATTTTCTCGTTCCTCCCTGTAATTATTGGGTTTGGCGTGACGCGTAAGGGCAATTCGTAACATAATTTGGTAACTGTACGTATAGGCATAATAAGACGAGGTTAAATGATAATGTTTTACCTGTACCTCACCGCGTGAGGGGATTCGTTTCTTAACTGGCCTCCCAGGTGGGCGACGAACTGCAGGTGGCATAAGGTCACCACGGAAACCACCCCCAATTTCATCATTCCCAACAGATGGGACAGGGTAGATTCTGCCCTCGTAAGACCTTTTCCATGTCTCTACCGAGTGTGCAACTGTGACGAGGCCATCAGTAGCCATTTCAATACTACCAGCTGCAGACATAGCATGTGGGCAAGGAATCCCAAGAGTTTGGTATTGGAGGCATGTACAAGTGCCTTCCATAAGATTGACGCAGAAACATTCTCCATTTGGTGCTTGAACTTGGAATTCGAACCCACTTATAGCTCTAACTGCAAGGGATGTTGAGGCAAGGAAATTTTTCTCCATTCTTTTCCTTGCATGTGGTGTTACCAAACCCTTCGCCCTTGATGTTTTCGCTCGGCGTACAGCGAACCACGTCATTACTGCAGTTCGAATATATTCTAACATGCAGATTAAAGGGAACTCCCGGGCTTCTTTCAGGACAGCGTTCCAAGACTCGGCAATGTTGGTGTCCATGATATTGAAACGGTTGCCTTTGAAATGTGCCCTGCTCCAATGTTGAAATCCTAATGTAGATGAAAATGTTATGAGGACGTTTTCCCAATATGTTGCTATATAAATGATTATGAGTGAATATAGGTATAGTAAGTGTCATATTTATTTATAAGGGGTTGCATTACCTATGTCCACCAAGTAAGCCGCACAACCCGGGTTAAGACTCTGTATTTCCACGAACTTCTTGTTGAATTCCGCAACAGTATAAGAGCGAGCCGCAGCCCCCATCATACTCGCAATACGCTTGGGCCTAAATCCTCCACGCACATTCCGCCAAAGGTGGACTACACAGGCGGCATGGTGGGCCATAGGGTAAACCTATGAAAATATCGCTAGTATTTCCAGTTAGTTAAGTTAATGTCATATGCACTTAATTTGAAGAAGTTAGATTAGTATAGTACTACTTTTTATAAGATAGAGTTCAAGGAATAAATAGAAAGCGTAGAGTTCCCACCCTCTCAAGTGCAGTATAGATGCTGGAATGCCGGTCTGAAACGAATACAAGATCACTTGAATCCACTACAAAGTGGCTAAGCTTTCGGAAGAACCACTCCCATGCGTCATCGTTCTCACTGTCAACCACTCCAAACGCCAAAGGGAAAATTTGAAAGTTGGCATCCTGTGCGCAAGCTGATATCAAACAACCCCCGTACCTGCCCTTGAGGCTTGTTCCATCCACGACTATAACTTTTCGCATGAAGGGATACCCCTTAATCGATGCACCCAAGGCAGTGAATGAATATTTGAATCTAGTTCCAGCGTCGGGGTTTTCAACAATCTCAAGGAAACAGAGCGATCCCGGATTTGCAGTTTTTAGTAGGGCCAAATAGGCAGGAAGTATAGCATAGCTGCCAGCCATATTCCCATATACCATATCCATTGCGACCTCTCTTGCACGCCACGCCTTCCAGTAAGAAATGTTAACATGAAATTAATCCAACATGATCTTCCTCACTCCAGCAGGACTTGGTCCCCTTTTAACTCCAACGAATTTGGATTGTATTATTTCTCCTATAACTTGCGTTGTGGCCAGCCGGTGGTAGTTCCTCCTCTTATCTGTTGAGCATCTGTGTTGGAGGAATGCTTGTCTGATTTGGAAGTTTCCAGATTTGTCCAACTTCACTGCATAAACTCTCCAGCTGCACGCGCGATCATAGCATTTCATTACCATGAATTGTGGTGTTGATCTTGCCGTGCGAAAGTGGAACCTCCTGTTTATTGCATGTATGGCCACTTTTATTTTGCAGTCAATTTTGCTCTTGAACACAAGGCCGAGAAATATTTTATCCCCTTCGTATTGAATGTCTGCTAAAGCTGCATCTACCGCTGCGAATTGGGAAGTAGTCCCATTTCATTAGTCTTTAAAGTGTACGGTAATAGTATTATATTTATTTCTTCACCATATCCGGGAATTAGTAATTCCCTCGTAAAAAAACTAAAAATATTAAGGCAATCAAACGTATCAAAACAGAGGAGGGATTACCGTCATTATCTTCTCCTTACAGGACCGGAGGTGCATCTCTTTCAAATAGAACAGGGTTCGTAGATGCGTCAGTCAGCAAAGAATGAAGAGAGTCCTCGAATCTTCCCCATACGGTTAATGTTTGACTGTCGTCATCCCTATCATTCCCTTGCTCTCCGTTGGAGTTATCTTCTTCTTTGTCAGACACAGTGTAGGTATTGGTATTTGGGGTATGAAACAATCTCCGTCGTACCGCCTTTAACGATCTGCAGTCGGAATGGATATGATGGCGCTGCGTTTCCATGTCACTATCCGAGTCACTGGTCTCTTCCTCTGCTATTGCTTTACCTTTGCATTTATCTTTATGACTGTTTGAGGGGGAAGGTAGTGGGTGACCGGCCTCTCTAATGGTTATACCATTACCCGTTCTGAGGAAAGTCTCTAGACCTCTTTTTTTTTGGGGTTTCGGGTGTAGCTCAGGTTGAGTCGCTAAGGTAAGTGGTGTATCAGACATTACGAATTCATGCCACTCATTCTCAGACTCTGATCCATCGTCAGGACCTTCTACATTATCGCCAATTTGTAAATATCTTGTTTGTTCTCTCTGCGGCACGGCAGTAATCACATCCCCAATAACTCTACTCGCTGTGACAAAGAGGTTAACCTCCTCTATTGCACGGCGCATTTCGACAAAAGCAGTGACGTCCTGGTCTTCAGATATATATTGGGGACGTGAATCGGGTTCGTCATCGACATCCAGCCATTCTGGGTACTGATACGAGAGCTTCACAGTTATGTTTTCGTCCTGGAATTTCAGAGTCTCTTTGACGTCTTGAAACAGTTCTCCATAACTCATTCCAGTCCGAAGACGTAAGTAGTTCGACCCGGCATTGGGTAAGGGATCGAACATCCACTTTCCGTCTGGATCTATAATCCAGTTTCCGGACAGCACGAGAACACTATCCTGGCCCTCCATCTGTAGAGACATACGACGGCGAGAGAAGATTAGCGTCCGATAGATTTGCGGAAATGGGAGTGCATAAATAGATTTTTATTACAAACTCTCAGATCTATTTGCAATAAATAAGAGAGATGACATATAGAGTAGTAGTTACCTCCGAGTTTCTATACGGCGTTGCTAGTATTAACCTTTCGTCTGGATCATTCATTGTGAATTTGGTTAAGAAACACAGTATAGACAGGTTATTAACAGCGGATTCGGCTTTTAACATAGAGAGGAAGCCCATTCTGTCCACATAAATTAGGGTTAACAATTTTTAAATTCCAAATTAATTAGTAAGGTCATTGTTATGCTATGGAATCGACAGTGTATCCTAATGGCGTGTCAGTTCTACATGATACACTGCTGACGTAAGGTATTCCTGGGTAAACATTATTCCCGCCAAGGTGATCAGAGGGCATTTATGTCATTTATCAATTTCTCTTGGTTATTTACTATGTTTCTTCCGGCATATGGCTATAAGCTTAATTGTTGGGCTCAATATTGTTATTCACCTAATACACCCTTAATAATAAACAAACAAATAATAATAAAATAACCAAATGGTTAGAGTGACAAAAAAAAAATTTATTTTAGTTTGTTTTATGGTTATTGAGCAAATTTTCTTTGGTTTAATGGTTTAAATTGAGAATGCAAAAGTCTTGAGGTTTAAAGTGTTAGTAATTTGTATTTTAAAATTTTAAAAAGTGATTTTTCCGAAATTAATGTAATAATTTTTTTTTTACGTTTTAAACTTTATCTATTATTGTTTTACTTCTAAATTTCTAATTATGAAACTAAATTATAAATTTATAGTTATCGTTAACATATATTTAGAAAATATCTTATTATTTATAATTGGTTCATGCTTTTGTAAACTGGCACGACAGTATGTAAGGGGACCGTTTGGATGATTTGGGAAAAAAGAAGAGAACTATTTGTTTTTGCTAAGCATCGTGGTTTTAAATTGAATTTGTGGTTGGAACATTATTTTAAAAAAAATTTGGGTCAACCGGAATGTATAAGCAATAATAATTATAAGTATAACAAAAAATAACATTCGAGAGAAAACCATAAATACAACAAATGCCCACAAGCGTTTTGGTTTTTGGGTGAGTGATCATGCAAGTGCTCAATTTTTTAAGTTTTCTTTTGTGTTAATCTCCGTTGTTTGGGAATCCATCACGATTATATGGAAGATACGGTGCTAACATGAATACCTAATATATATCCAAGAAGAAAAGATGTTAATTTGTCGGTGACAATAGACAAAAGTTTAAGCCGAGAGATGGTTTCAACGCTTTCGAAAATCTCAAATCATAAGAGAAATAGGACTTGATGGTGGCATATAAAAAGAGATTTTAAGGGGAAAAAGAGAACTAGACTGATTTATTAGTTCGCCCTAGTCTTTCAAAACTCTCCCAGGTCCGACGCCCGAGGAGTTTCTCCGAGCCTGTTGCCCCTCACCCAGATCCAGAATTGGTCACTGTCTTTGCGAGTTTCCTCACCGTCAAAGTTCTATGCGACGGCATCTTTTCCGTTGACCTTCTGATCATCCCCACGTTCTTCCTCGTGCGGAAGCCCTCTAACAAGATTGACAAGCTTTGTTGGTGGGTCTGGCCCATTTTGCCATGGATGGCTTTCAGCCTACTCTATATTGAGTTTGGCTCATCTTTATGCTCTTCAAAAATTGTATCTGCTTATGAGCCCGCTGGCATTTCTACCGTGAAAAGTACAGTGTTTTCTGGATTTGAAAAGACAAATCTTGTAACTTCCTCCCTTTGGGAGAGATCTTTCCCATGCTTCCTTCTGTTTGGTAACATGAAGAGAACCATCCCACCCTTTCTTCCCTCTTTGAGCGAAGGAGTCTTCTTGGTATCAAAACCAAGTATTTCCCTATCCGAGTTGTATGATGCAACCGATTTCGTCTTGACGAAATTCGAAGGTATGGGTAGTCTTTCAACGTCACTCGGAAAAGTGATCAAATCTCAGCTTTCCGGCTTAGCCGTGAACTTTATACCGACACATCTAGATTTGTTCTTTGATTCGCAGTCGTATAATTATGTTGTTTCTTCTGCTTTAAGTCTTAATGCTTTCATGAATTATTGTATGAATGGATGTAACCCCAAAAGTTAAGTTTAATGAAACAAAAGGTTGCACAAAAAAAAAAGGGGAAAAAGAGAAATCTAGCAAGAAACTACAAATAATTAAAACCTAGACAAAAAAAAAACAATTGATGTTTACTTAGAAAAGTAAACAGCGTTTCAAATTTGTATATTCTATTTTTTATCTTTAATATATGCTTTTGATGTTTTGTATTCAACTTTATAATCTTCTTTGTATTTTGGTTTTTTAATTTGGTGAAAAAAAAAACAATAACATGTATAACAACCGAGCCTCGAAGGATCTTTTCACTACGACCGTTCAAGATTTTAATTACTTGTAGTTCAAAACAGTGTAACTCAGTGAGACATATTTTTTCTCAAATGTTTCGATTTTCTTGATATGGGCTCTGATAATATCGTGCACGTGGTTCTAGAATGATAATAAGAATCAAATGATAGCAATTTTAAAAAAAAAAAAAATCGTAAGAGTTCTAGATCTTTGATCTATAATTCGTTTTTAGTATATGGAATCAGTTTTTATATATTCTAATTTAAAAAATAATCATTTGTTCTAAAAAGAATTTGTGACACAAAAAACTAACCTACTTGCACTACCATTAAAGAGCTATCCTTTTGGTTATGATGTCAAAATTTCGGGCGTACAATGAGTCTGATCCAAACATGAACATGCTACTTGAGTCTTGAGCCTTATATCTAAGATGCGATATAGATTACTTTATTTGATCTTCCAGTTTTTTTTTTTTTTTTAATCTTAATATTTTTGGGGTGGTGTTTTTCTGCCGATACAATAAAAGATTAATTTTACAAAAAACATAGCTTTGAATATTATATATATATATATTATTTTGGCAATATAAATATGTGAAGTGGGCTGTGAAGTTCGCCACCCGACCAATCTTCCCTTCTTTCTCTCTCGCTCGCATAACTAATACTTGAGACATGGCAGGCAAGTGTAATTTGGTGAGTGTTGTGGGGGCACTATTGGTATTGACCACCTTCCATTATCCGATCAACGTCTACGCCGGCGAAGGTGTTCCGGAGGTAGCATTGTTCACTTTTGGAGACTCCTACTACGACGCCGGAAACAAAGAGTTTCTTCTAAGCCAAAAAAGAAATCTTCCACAAACCTTGTGGCCTTACGGCAAATCCCGCGACGACCCCAACGGCAAATTCTCCGACGGTCACATCGTCCCCGACTTTATCGGTACGCTCTTAACTATTACTCTAAGATACCTAATTATATCGGACGGTATATAATATATATAAACGATATATATATATATATATAGTTTGGTTTATTAAGTACAACATCATAACAAATCATGGTGAGTATATATATAGGTGACTTCATGTCCATTCCGAACGGAATCCCGCCGGCGCTTAAACCGGGAGTTAATCTTTCACGTGGAGCTAGCTTTGCCGTGGCCGATGCTTCTATTCTTGGGTCTTCGGCGGAATCTGTAAGTCTCCTTACATTAAAAAAAAAAAACCAAAAATTTGGATTTATTTAAAAGATATAGACTTTTTAGGTTTATCTTTTTAATAACATCCCTTGAAGTATAGATCCGCTTTAGTTATTAATTTTTTTTAAGACAATCAAAATTAAAATAAAAGTTCAAATCGATTTTTAATGTTTTATGTCTATTCAGTTGACACTGAATCAACAAGTGAACAAATTCAAAAGTATGAAATCAAATTGGGCCGACGACTACATCGAGGAATCACTGTTTATGATATACATTGGCACGGAAGATTATTTGAACTTCACCAAGAACAATCCCACTGCAGATGGTTCTGCTCAGCAAGCTTTTGTCACTTCCGTCATTAACCGATTAAAAAACGACATCAGGGTAAGTTGTCAACAAACAAGATATATATGCGTTTTTGTAATTTATCTTTATTTGGCTTACATATACAATCTACGTCTATATCATACAGTTGTTATACTCCCTGGGAGCGAGTAAATTCATGGTTTCATTGCTAGCACCATTGGGTTGCTTACCGATCGCGAGACAAGAATATGGAACCGGCAACGAGTGTTACGAGCCACTCAACAGTTTGGCTAAACAACACAACGAGAAGGTCGGTCCGATGATGAACGAGTTTGCTAAAATACCCCAAAGCGGTTTTCAGTTCACCGTCTTCGATTACTACAACGCCGTTATCCGTAGGATTACGTCGGGCAGGAGTATTAACTACCGTAAGTCGTCGTCATCATCATAATACTCACTAACTAATTAATTAATCAAAATGAAATAATATACCAAACTTTGTGACAAAAATAAAATAAAATAAACAATATACCAAACTATACAAAAAACCGTACGTGAAGATAACTTCAATGATTTTGACGTTGATCTGTAGGCTTTTATGTGACGAACTCATCGTGTTGCGGGGTAGGGACTCACAATGCGTATGGTTGTGGAATGGTTAACGTACACTCCAAGCTATGTGAGTACCAAAGATCCTACTTCTTCTTTGACGGACGCCACAACTCAGAGAAGGCGCAAGAGCAACTTGCTCATCTTATCTATGGAGCCGATCCTAACGTGGTCCAGCCGATGACCGTACGTGAGCTAATCGTCTTTCCGGTTAAGGAGAATATGCGTGAGTTTTGGGAGACCAACAAGCGCTTCATCCGTCGTCGTCCGTATCGTCGTGCCTCTTACCTCGATTTATCAGCTTATTATTAGCTGGATGACTTTGAGCTGATGAATCTTTCGTTATATGTACGATAAGCCTACTATTATCGTATGTTGTATCGATGTCGTTGCGTGGTATTTCTGTTTATGCTGTCGAATAAATTGCTTTGGAATGTTTAATTTCATGCATGTAATGTGTTTCGTAATCTATGGAAAATGAAATAAAGAAATATATTCGCTCGCAGGACTAATTAATTAATATATATAATATTATAAATTTATAACATATCATAGTTTATCATTTATTAATTAGGGGTGATAGTGTATTTTATACACATAATTCTTGACTATTTATATTAACAATTTTTTTTAAAAAATTTACATATGCATGTATAAGAATTATTTATATATATATTTAGTTTTGCTTTTCAACAAAAATGTTTATCACTATATTTTCTCTTGAACAAAAAATAATTCTATAGCAATATTGCTCTAAAAGTCGAACTTTTGCTAAAAATAAAATAAATTGGTAACTTTTTTTTTTTAATTTGACAAAAAATATATTTTTGTATTCTTTTTAGAGTTACACTATTCTGAAGTTAAAAATGATATCATTTTGTTGACAAAAAAATATATATATATTGGTTGGAAATGGTCTTAGGAATTTTAATGGTGTGGAGAAACAAATAATTCGAACATAACATATAGTCAAAATTGATGTTTATGCTAATTCTAACTAATGTCAAAAAATTAAATTTGAAAACAAATTAAATTTGAAAAATTACAAAAATTAATAAATTACAAAAATTGAAAATTTTCTATTTTTCAATCTTTAATGTGTTGTTTACTTATTTAATGAAAAATAATTAAGTAATAAAGAGAAAAATTGCAACACTTATTTTTTTATGGTTTACATGATAAGAAATTAGTTCTAGTCATAAAAGTTTTATATACTATACAAAAATTCGTTTGAGTCGATGACAGAGTTAATAAAAGAAAGAAATGATTGCGAGTTCGAACGAAAGCCTACCCCACAGAAACATCAAAAAATAAATAAAGATCTTCGATCAGATAGCTATGATATGCGATATTATTTGTATGATATATTGAAATTTTTTCTTTTTTTTGATGAACAAAAAAACTCTATGTATTAAATCGTTGGTTCAAACAGGTTAGTTTCATAGGCTAATCAATCTCGAACCCTCGAATTTATATGGGAGAAAACAAAGTCACGAGCACGAACTCCTTTAGCATTAGAATAAACTCGAAAATTACAAATACGAGGTAAAAATGATTAAAAAAAAACTTTGAAAAAATTAAATTCTTCTATATCAGATACGAGATTTGTTCATTCTTCATATTCATCGATAAGCTTAACAAGCTGCATACAATTTATCCGAAAGTAAATAGAAGTAATACCATACTGTTGAACAATCTTCATTGTCCACAAAATCGTCTTCATTTTGGCGTATAATGGTGATTGGACCGCATTTTTCGCAAAAGCTCCAAACTTCATTATCGAGTCATTTTGGAGAGGACAAACCTATTGCTGTTGCGTAGAGACTATCAATCAAAAACTATAGTAACATACAACTCTTTGCGTTGTTGCAAGTGGCCTTGCGACTTCGGATAATTCAGGTTTTTCAGATTGGATAGTTCATATAGCCGGCTAGAGAAAATAACCGAAATTTATTTTGGTTTTGTTCGGTTTAGATAACAGATAATTCATGGTGTAATTTTTTTATTCGAAACTAACCAAATTTTTTGATTTTATGTTTAAATTCAGTTTAATTCAAGTAAATTCGGTTAGTTTGGTACTTCGGTTCAAAAATTTTAATATATTTTTAATAAATTCGATATAATTAGTATGGTTCTGTATGATTTGGTTGAGAAAAAAATGGGTAACCAATTGATTTGATCGAATCGAACCGAGCTGGTAACCGAATCAATTTTCAAATGTGGCCGATCAGTTCTACCTATGAAACTGAACCAGAACCGAAAATCCAATAAATCGGTTCAGCTCAGGTTAGTTTCTTTGGTTCGGTTTAAAGTTGCAGGACTAGTTGTAGGCATTAGTAAGATGCATTAATTCAAAGGGACCATTAAATTATTAGGAGATCTCGAAAGTAAGAAATCAACTTGAATATATATTTTTATTATTATTAAGAAATTTAATATTTGTACGTATTTATTTATGTTAAATATGTAGATTTATTATTATCAAATAGATAAATTATGATTTTATATAAATAATATATTAGCTATTCAATAAATATGAAATTTTGGGTCTGATTGGTAACTTAAAACGGTATGAGATTTTTAGCGGTAAGCTGAAGTTGATAAATGCTTATAAAATAGTTAAAAGCTGTAAAAAAGAGCTGTAAACAAAAGCGGTATAAAAAAACTGAGTTTAATACTGTTAATAACGCTTTCTGTACAACTTTTTTATTGGTAACTAAAAGATTTCTCCAAAATTTGACATGGATAACAACAACTAACAGTAAAATAATAATTCTTCAAGACACATTCATCTGTATCAATCAATTTTGAGTCTCATTATGATACATATGGAAAATCCCAAAATTGTATATACGACAAAGCAATGTTTTGTAAGTATTTATTAAAGACAGTGGGTGTGAGGTGGCTAAACTGAAAACGACCGTTTGGATTATAGGAAGCACAATGGGACCTTCAACAATTACTAATGTCTTCGGTACGAGTACGTGTGTCACGACTCAATATGAAATCTTCATAGGCAAACAGTGGGGGAAATAATGTTTTGTATGAGCTGTTTTTGTATGAGCATCCTTATCGGTTTGGTTCTCAAAACAAGTTATCAACTATAATATTACAATAATTATAATTAAATTATAATATTTTTAAAAAATGAACCAATAAATAAAAAAAGAAGGTATGTCCGTATGTGTTTTATGGATATCTCATGAGGTTCTATTTCCTTCTCTTTTTAGCTTTCTATTTTTTTTTTTTTTTTGGATTGGTGAGAATCCTATTAAGATGAGATAGATTCTCTTAAGTATTTATTAAAGACGGTAGGTGAGGTGAGAATTGTAAACGACCCCATTTGGATTATAGGAAAATAACTGATGCACAATGGGACCTTCGATAGTTACTGGTGTCTTCGGTACGAGTACGCGTGTCAGGACAAAGCAATGTTTTGTAAGTATTTAGAGTTAAAGACAGTAGGTGAGGTGACTAAACTGAAAACAACCGTTTGGATTATAGGAAATAAGTTAACGGTGCACAATCCGTCACCGAATCGGCTAGAATTAGGTTTTGGAGAATGCAGGGACTGAATTCCGTGGTCCTATTAGGAAAAAAAAATATATTTTTTTTATTATGATTGAGTTTTTTTTTTTTTTTTTTTTTTTGAACATCTAAATTAACTTTATTATGATTGAGTTTAAAGTGAAACTTATACAGTATAAAATGATCTAAATGTTTGAAATTATTATTCACAAAGTTTTTTAAAAAACCATATAACAATATTTTCTGTAATTTTAGTTTTCTCTTAATTTTAATTTGCCCAAAACTTTTTGTTATTCACCTGAATTTACAACATTCTATAATTTGACCAACGGAAAAAAAATTTACATGCAGTGCCTATACGATTACTAACGTGGTGTTCGCGGACAATCGCGATTGCATGTGTTTGACGCTAGTTATAGAAATCCTTCACTGTAGTTTCATAATGCTATAAAATTAAAAGTTTTTTTTTCCTACATTAATACCCAAACAAAATTTTACAAAACAAAATCATCTTCAACAAAAATTTATCATCTTCTATCAGATTTAAGCCACTCGAGCTGTAGACTGTAGTTACGAATTGGATGGGTTTAAATATCCAATCTACCGACACGTAACACGTTTTAAACGTACACCCATTTAGATGTCAAGTGGCTCTGATGTTTTACTTTATTATTTTTATCTAAGGAAGAGAATTTATTCTAATGATTTCCTTTGTTTTTTTATTATAAAAAGGAATAATTGCAAGTAGTTTTTTTAGGTCTGTTTTTGTATGATCCGATAGTTTTTAGTGCTGTAACCTGAGAACAAATGTTTAAGCAAAAAAAATTATTTTAATCTATAAGAAGATATTTTATAATTTTTAATGCAGATTTAAATATTTTTAATTCTTAGTTTTTTAAAAACAAATTTATAAGATGTTTTCACTTAATCATCAAATTTTAAAAGAGGTTTTATTTTTTAAATATTTTACAAGATTTGATATTTTTAATTTTTTAAATTATACAGTGTTTTTAAGTGAATTATGTTTTTAACTAATAATTAAATGATATTTTTTTTATAAATCTGCTCTCTTTCAAATCTCATGGTGTTGATCCACTTTTTGTCATCAAATATGCTCCTTCACAATATGCTCATCAAACCATTGTATGTGCTCCTTCATAATATGCTCATCAAACCATTGTCGCTAACAATTACATTGATTCACTTTTCTCACAAGTAGGCTAAATTGATAACGCAAGCGAAATTAGGGCTTTATGGTCATAAAATTATGAATATTGAGCAAAACGATCAATATTATTTTGTACAGTTATAAACTAAGCAATGGTTTAAAGGAATCATGGGGTTGAGGATTTAGTCCACCATTGCTCATGACCCATTGATTAGTCCAACCGTCTCAGATACATGCACTTCTCCGTTGTTGTGTTTTCGACTTCAAATGTGATACGGAAGCTCATTAAACTCCGGGACTGGCCTGAAATGAAACAAGACTCGAGGGACTGCGTACTAAATGACACCTGAATATACCTAGAGGTAGGTCGCAGCAGAGGCATGAACCTCTTTATCGACCCTATTCCCACATGTGTTATCTGATTCGTTCATTTTTGAAAATGGAAAATTTTCACCCATATACAAGACTTTTTTGTTTGTTTTCTTCTGGAATTTTGTAGTTAATTTGTACTTGATGTTGCATTGAATGCTTATAATATAAAACCCAAATGATTGAAACACATACTGAATGTAGTAGTATGACCATCACTTTTTCTCAATGTTTATTTCTCCAGCTAAAAACTTTAGCCTAAAATTGATTTCAACGGTTTTTTTTCTTCTGTAAACATGTCGATTTTTTTTTATAAATTAAAGATAATTCCGGTTTAATTTTATAGTTTCTTGGTTGATTATTACTCCCTCTGTTTTGATTTAAGTGTCGTTTAGAGAAATGTATCTGCAATGTAATTGGATGTATTTGAATGTGTTTTGAGTTTAATACATCCAGATACATTTTCTCCAAATGACACTTAATTAAAAACAGAGGGAGTACTTATTAGTTTAATAAACGGTTTAGTATTTTCTAACGGTAACTCTGTCATTTTAGTGGGAAGGGTGTATAGTTAGTAGATTAGTTTTATAAGTTCGTGTAGCTAACGAACGAAGCAGGTTAATGCTGGTCTGGTTTTGGGCCATATTAACAAATCATTAGAGTGGGCTTTCTGTAAGTATGAATGCATAAAAAATTCCACTTCGTTATAAATGTTGTTTTTATTTTCATTTTTCACACAAGTTAAAAAAATTAAGATTTTCAATTAAGTTTCTAAATGTTGCTGTTGATTTATACATTTATAAATTTATTTAATAACCGAAAATATAGAAAAAAATATGAAACTTTAATAAAAATCTACATTATTAAAAATATAAAAAGATATCATATGAAACTGATATTACGAGATGGATACAATATATACTATTATTTGTTCCGGTTTCCGAGGTGAAAGAAAATGCATTTAATTATAAGTCCCAAATAACAAAGCAAACAACCTGTCCTCAAATCCTCCCCAATTTCTTATCTTATTAATTTAATATAGATCGAATCTCATCACATAAATGTGCGACAGACGTATTTTAATCTCTTCGGTTAGTTTCGGTTGACATCTTTATAAAAAAAAGTAATCGACCGAACTTTAATCTCGGTTTGGTTTGGTTTAGTAGTAGATCACATAACAAAAACTTCATCCGGTACTTGGCCATTGCTGGAGCAGTTGTTCTTGGATCTCAATCTCTGACTGTAAGCTTTTTGCTTGCTTCCGCCATAGATAAAGATTATTGATTAAGACTACTAGTATATAGATTTGTAATAATTCTTTTATTTGTTGTTTCCGCAGATGAGTTTTGGACTACATATATAAAGGAAAATTCATTTCTAACGTTCTGATTTGGTTGTGTTCTAGTTATATAAAAGGAAATGAAACCGTGACTTTGATGGTTAGGAGATATACCGATACGACGACCTCTTGCTGCGATACTGGATCGTCGAGAAATGCGTTCGGGTGCGGTTTAGTTTCGGTTTTATTTGGTTTATTTCTTAAAAAAATAAAATATTTAACCGAATTAATTTCGGTTTTGGTTTGGTTATAGTAGTAAACCACATCTTCGCAAGCATAAAAGCCCAAACACAAAGAGCTAAAAAAAAAAGCCTTTTCAAAATGACAATCAAACGTAATTCAATCTTCTTCATAGGGTTACTAGCGTCTTTTACACTCGCCAGTTTCCCGGCGAACGTTTCCGGCGAGCCACCTCTCTTATTCACTTTCGGCGACTCTTCCTACGATGTGGGCAACACGAAGTTCTTCTCATCGGCGTTCGATCCGGCCACCACGTGGCCTTACGGCGACTCCGTCGACGATCCAACCGGCCGATGGTCTGACGGCCACATTGTCCCAGATTTCGTCGGTATAAATATATATACACATAGACAAAACTGAAAGTCTTACACTTTGCTTCTAAGGTTCTTGTAATTGATTCCGATCTAATTGCAATCAGGTCGACTGATTGGTAATCACGAACCGATTCCTCCGGTACTTGACCCAAAAGCCGATCTTTCTCATGGAGCAAGCTTCGCCATTTCTGGAGCAGTTGTTCTTGGATCTCAATCTGACACTGTAAAGCTTCTTCTTCTTTTTTTTCCCGCCTTTAGATACAGAGGATTAAGACTAAAATGGATTTGTGATGATTTCTTTTGTTGTTGTTTCCGCAGATGAGTTTGGAACAACAGATATCGAAATTTATAGAATTGCATAAGAAATGGAGCGATAGAGAACGAGCAGAAGCTATATACATGATCTACATCGGAGCTGATGATTACTTGAATTTCGCTAAGGCCCATCCTAATGCCAATCCCGTGGAGCAGATTGCTCATGTTGCCCATGTTCTTCAAAGGTTATCCAGAGATCTAATGGTATATACTGTATATTGCTAATTACTTAACAAGAAGTCTCTTAATTTGATAGATTGTGGATCCAACTAGGAAACGTTGCAATGGACTAATCCGGTTTAGATTTGGTTCGGTCTGTTGTTCTGATCGCCGTCCCTGCGGGTTTGGCCTAGTTTTTATGAGATTTTGATCCTAGTGGGAATTTATTGGTCGATCAATCAAACATTGAACCGGGAAAATGTTTTTTTTTGATGATATGATATGCAGAGTTTGTACCGGTCAGGTGGGGCGAGGAAGTTTGCGGTACAGAACTTGGGACCGCTCGGGTGCTTACCGATAGTGAGACAAGAGTTTAAGACAGGTGAAAGTTGTATGGAGATGCTTAACTTCATGGTGACAACACACAACGAACGGCTTAGTCGTGTGCTCTCTGCGATGACCGTACCATACCGAGGCTTACGGTACAGCCTCTTTGATTTCCACGGTGAAATTCTCCGAAGGATCAATGCACCATCATCACGCTACGGTAAAGAAAAAAAAAAAAAAAAACCCCTTTTCTAACATTGTGATTTGGTTGTTTTAGGGATTATTTGAAATGAAAACGTGATTCTGATGGTTAGGATATACCGATACAACGACCTCTTGCTGCGGTACTGGGTCGAGAAATGCGTTCGGGTGCGGTTATAGCAACGTTCACTCGAAACTCTGCAGTTACCAGAAATCATTTCTCTTCTTCGACGGGCGTCACAACACCGAGAAAACCGATGAAGATATCGCCAATCTCTTCTATTCCGGACACAAACATATCGTCTATCCGGTTAACATAAAGGATCTCGTTGGTAAACCGGTGACTAATCTTCCGGCGCAAGAAATCTAGAAGCCCTACTGTTTTGTTCTGTTTCTTTGTAAAATAAGTAAATGGTTGTTGTTATTAGAGTATAACTCGTATGCCATTTTATACAGAAATGGGGAATGAACAAAAAGCAAACCGTTTACAATGAAAAAAAAAAAAAGCCTTAGAGTCCAAACAGTGTTTTGAGATTGTAAGGTGCAGTGACATTAGGCGGTCCGCTCCAGATCAGCTCAGCGATCTGTCGATGAGCCTTCTCCGTCAAGTGAGAGGGGTCAAAGAAGATGTAATCTACAGCGTTTTCGCATAGCTCGTAATCTTGCGAAGGTCCGTTTCGGAATCCGCATGTATTGATTCCCCTCAGAGGTCCGCTCCCGCAACATGCCATCTTCCCTTGCTTGAAACCGTACCGGGAAGGACTGTTGATTCTTTGGAGTAGAGAAGTGTGGAAGTCGTGGAGAGAGTATTTGAATCCGGATAGTCGGCGCTCTAGACGCCTCAAAGCTTTAGGGAATTCTTGGTTATGGAGGTTGATCAGCTCCGAGACCGGCTCGAAACAAGATCCTATCTTTGTCCGGTCTATTATCGACGCACTCGGTGTGCAACCGTACGGACCCAAGCTCAAGAATCCGAATTTCCTTGCTCCCATTTTATACAATTCCTGATACAAAAGAATTTCATTTTTTTTCTTTTCTTCAGGATCAAAGGATTCGAATATTCCTCTCTGCTGAATGTTATCAAATCTGTTGTTTACCTCGATGACGGTCGTCGTGTTACCGATGACGAAATCGACGAATCTCTCTTTGGTAGTGGTACTAATAGTTGAGGTATTTGCAAAGAATGGGTATTGATAGTCATTTGCTCCGATGTGAAAAAGATAAACAGCTTTTGAGATGACTCTTCTCGCCTCTGCGTCTCCTAATTCTGATCTCAACACTTGCGACACGTTCTTGAAACTGCTTAACTGTGTTCCCAAATCTTTCGACTTTTGATGAAACCAAAACAAAACAAAAGTCAATAAGTCAACGATTTTAGTCAGATCATATAAGTTTTGTATTTTTTTTTTTTTTTTTTTTTTTTGGTTTCTGCTGAAAGAGATTAATTACCACTCCGGGAAAAGTTGCGGCAAAAGCTCCGGCGGCTGTGGTAGCGAAATTAAGTCCGTAGGTTAATTGACTGTTACTGTAACTAGGTTGAAGATTTGGTGGGAGCAACGGTAACCAAGCGTATTCAGCTGCCACGTCAGAAATCATACGTTAGTTTTATAAACGACATGCATTATTACCAATAAAATCTTTTTTGGATTAGGATAACATAAATAAAAATAACTAATATATATATACTGATCACTAATTAAGCTACATTAAAGTATGATTTACCAATAAAATCTGTCATTGTCCATCCGTCGGAAACCCGTCCCGTCGGAAACTTGAACGTTGTTTTTCCGTACGGCCAGTAATTTGAACGGAAACCGGGGAGAGAATCGAAGTAATTGTTGTTTCCGGCTTCGAACAGAGAATCTCCGAACGCGAACAGAGCGGCTTGGTTCGTTAAGAAATCGTTTTTGCAAGAAACTGAGCCGATTGTGTATACAACGAATAAGATGATGATCGAGCTAAATCCAAAACTTGCCATGTTTATTTTGAAGTCTCTTCTTTTTCCTATACAAACTGATCTGGTCCGTTATATCTATATATATACAGGTGCTTAGTGTGTGTGATAGTATTATTTTAGAAATGTAACGTGGTCAAATTGCTTTTTCTTTGTAATCAAATAAGTTATAGTTGTTCGACTTTGAATATATATTTCATTAAGGACCCGTTTATTTTATATACGGCTGCGGAGTTTGACGAAGACATCTGACGCGATAGTATAGGTACCTTCTAACGGCTTATTTTTTTCCACAAGACATTTATATTATTTTGTTATAGTTGGTTGACATCTTATGTTATCTTATCTGGTCTTGAAATTTGACCGAGAAAAAAAAAACAAAGAAACCAAAAGTATATTCTAACTGTTGAAGAAGATTTACATTCAAAAAGTTTCGTTTATGTTAGATTTTGTCAAGTAAATTAAAAGACGCAACGTTGGTTCTTTTTTTTTTCCGTCATCTGATATTTTATTAAATTTACAAAAAAAAAGTGAAATATATAGGCGAAATACAAAATAAAATACAAGGTGAGTTACAAATATACCACTAAAGTTTGAAAATTAAGAAAGATTCTCAAAAACATCTGGTAAGAGACAGCGAAAGCTAGGGGTGAGCACTTCGGTTTTCGGGTTGGTTTCGGTTTGTTTTCTTCGGTTTTACGGTTTATCGGTTCTATAAAAATTCAGACCATATAAAAACCATATATATTTCGGTTTGGTATGGTTTGGTTTTTACCGTTTTTCGGTTTTTTCGGTTTTGTAAAAATTAAAACCATATAAAAGCCATATGTAACTTGGTTCGGTTTGGTACGGTTCGGTTTCGGTTTTTCGGAATTATGCTATTACAGAAAACTTTGATTCAAACTATGCATGGAAATAGTAATAATAGATATGAGTGAAACAAAACAAAAAGTTCAAAGAATATAATGCAAATCATATGAAATAAATCTAAATCATCAATAAAACCAAGTCTATAAAAGCAAAAACTAATAAAAAAACCTAGATTCTTATCATCATCTTCACTCTTCCGCCACTATTGTTTATCTCCTCATGTTGTTTATAAATCTCTGATACACAAAATTTATAATATATAAACATTGAGAATAATTTATATTTACATAAGATCTAAATATAATTATAAACTTATAATGTATTTGAATACTAGAAATTTTTTTTTGTATTAACGCTAAACTATTCAAAATTCCAACGTCGTTATATAATCATTAACTGGTCAAGTTTCTTTCTTCTACATGTTTATTAACATACAAAGTCAACCTATTGGTGAGATTAGAAAGAATAAATCAAACTTGAAGATGCAACAGACATATCGATCATGAAATAAGAACATATTGTAGAACAGGAAAACAATCAAACCTTTCAAAATCAATAACTAGAAAACAATAAACAGAAATAAATTAAATA
>JAHZTW010000002.1:11193845-11261357 GCA_020283515.1 Alliaria petiolata | reverse complement strand
CCACACGTACCGCTTCCCCTGAACGGTCCACTTCCACAACAAGCCTTCTTCACTTCCTTAAACCCTAATTACCAAAACGAAATTCACATTTTAAACATGCATTATATATATATATGAGATATTACTTTTTTTTCGTCCAAAAAACAAAAAGATATTACTTTAAACAAAAACAAATAACACACGAAGCTTGATACCGTGTTTTGTGGGATTCTCCATAGCTTCGGTTCCAGCAGTGTAGGAGTCGAAAAGCGAGTATTTGAATCCGGGTAATCTACGTTGTAGATCTCTCAAAACATTTGGAATCCTTGCGTTGTGGAGTTCTATCAGCTCACTGATGGGTTCGAAACATGATCCTATTCTTGTTAGTATTCCCGGAACACAGTCGAATCGACCCATGTTCATGATCCCAAATTTCCTTCCTCCAGTTTTATAAATCCCCTGCAAAAGAATACAACAAATCTTATGAATAATTATGATTTTTATAAGTAACTTAGTATAGAGATCTTGACACATTGTGTGTGATCAACTCTTTTGGTAAGAATATGATCCAACCTATAAAATATTCAAAGATAATAGTTTTGTATCGAATTAGTTATTAGTCCATTTTTAAAATTACCTCGATCACAGTCGTGGTGTTACCGATAACATAATTGACGAATTTGTCTTTGCTATTGGATTGAAAATGGGAGGCGTTCACAAATAAGGGATAAGAATAGTCGTTGGGACCAATATGAATGAGATAAACAGCTCTCGAGATTATCCGTTTGGTCTCTACGTCTCCTAATTTTTCTTTAAACATCTTCTCCACATTCTTGAAGTTGTTTAACTGGCTTCCCAACGGTATCACGTTCTAATTAAAGATGGAATGAGAAAAATGTTTAAAACGACGACTTAGATAGATCATATAAGTAACATTCAATAATATCAATATTTTGTTAAATTTAAATGACCATTTAAAAAAAAAAATACCTTTGAAATCTTATATCATATAGGAAACAAATTAAAGACTCAACATATCTAGTTTGTCGGATGTAGGTTGTAACATACGGGTCACATGCCCCCATCTAATTTTTTTTTTGTATTTTCATGTAATTAGCACAAGTTCATTCAAATACTCATAGTCACAAGTATTTTTTGTTATGTAGATGTGCCCCGGATTCAATTTTTGTCTGAACCCGCCCCTGTTTGTATGCAAATAGTATATAAATACCTGTGGTTGATATGTCTCAACCAAAGCTCCCGCTCCCATGGAAGCGAAATTAACACCGTAAGTAAACTGATTGACACTATTTCCGGGCTGTAGATAAGGCGGTATCAACGGTAACCAAGCGTATTCCGCTGCATTTTTCGACAAAATTAAAAAATTATTCCACCAGAATTTTATATCATTAGATTTAAATGCAGAATTACGAAATAAGATAGATACATATATGTATTTTTGTTTGTACCGATGAAATCTGAAATTAAACGGCCGTCAGAATTTCTCCCGGTAGGAAACTTGAACGTGGTTTGACCGTACGGCCAAACATTGGCCTGAGCAGCTGGGAATGTGTTGATGTAGTTGTTGTTGCCAACATCAAACACTGAGTCTCCGAACACAAACAATGCTGCTTGGTTCGTTAGGAGACTTTTTTCACAATTTATTGAATTGATTGATAAATTTATAGTCGACAAGAATAAGAATATCGAACCGAATCTCTCAATGTTTGCCATATGAATCGTATTTTTATTTTTATGGGAATTGTGTGTGTGATATATAAGTAGAACAACGCTAGTGTTTATATAGGTGATAGCGAGTAAGAGCTAGCTAGAAAAAAAAATGAAGAGAAATTATCGCAAACGTTTCTGGACAAATCCCGTTTCTGATTTTCCAAAATTAAATTAAAGGATTTCCTCTTTGAAAAGTCTAGATTTGATTATATCATATGGGTGGGAACCATATAAAAATATAATGTAATTGAGTTAGCCAGCCAAGATTCGTATAAAAATATGTTTGAAATAATTGAATATAAAGCTATATATATCAGTTTTTTTTGTCTTTCACGGAACGGGTTGGTCAATGGGAAAGTTTAGTTGTCATCATGAACTGATTAGTTTAATCAAATTAAAAGAATTCCAAATCACATGTAATCTTTTCATTTTTGAAATTGTTTTTTTAATTAACATATATTTATGAAAACGATAAAAAAAAAGGGCGAAAGAGAAAGGAAAAATGAAAACAACGCTAACTACTCCAGCGAATAACTTTTTAGAGTATAACTTTAAATTTTAAAATGATGATAGTTTCTTAGAGTAACTTTATCAAAATCCGAAAATAAAGCTGAAAAGTGACTTTCAAAGAAAATTCTTTTGATTAAAATGTACGTTTGATTCAGTTTATTTGGGATGGTGTGACCTAAGTATATTCTTATTACCACGATCTCGGTTCAGTTTTGGTTATGTTTTTTTTTTTTTTTTGATAACTCAGGAAATTTCAGATGTAGCTTATGGATAGACCCTCTCTCCGGGTATTCAAATGGGCCGAAAACAAATGTTCATATCCGTGTGGCCAAGTGGGAATGATTTAACAATTCCACGTTTGAGGGCAATCGATCCCTAGCCTAGATCAACAGGACAACTCATTCTCAAATGGGAACCACTGGACCACTTGGTCAAATGAACATCCATGAGTTTTTGTGTGTAGCTTCAACAAAATGAAAATTATCCAAAGGTCCAAATCTCATTCGGATCATTAACTTTTATTATCGTTCATAACAAAAATAGCAGAATAGTGGTCTAATAAATATCTAGCTAGATTCACGTTGACAAAAAAAAAATATATATATATATATATATCTCTACATTCACTGCATCACGTCTTGTCAATTATTAACTTTATTATCGTTCATAACAAAAATAGCGGAATAGTGGTCTAATTAGATTCACGTTGACAAAAAAAATAATATATATATCTCTCTACATTCACTGCATCACGTCTTGTCAATTATTCACCGATTTCGATCCTTAAATTAATTTTTTTTTTTTTTTTTTGAAACAACGTCTTGAGATTGTAGGGGCCAACGAGATCGGACGGACAGTCCCACATCAACTCGGCGCTCTGTTGATTAGCTTTCTCAGTCCTGTGTGAACGAACCATCGAAGAACTTATTATAGTCACTAACGTTTTCGCATAACTCGAAGTCACGGGACGTTCCTGATCTGTATCCACACGTATTGCTCCCCCTAACCGGTCCACTCCCACAACAAGCCTTCTTCACTTCCTTAAACCCTATTTAGAAATGTAAACATATTGGCCCAATAGTAAAACGGCAATTTCCTAAATACGGTCCAAAAACAAAGAAGCGACATCATTTACAAACTTCTTGTTCTCAACACACTGTTGAAGTCTGTTTTATTGTTGTGTGTATCTTCTTCTTGAGTTGACCAAAATGAAAATAATCCAAATGTCAATCTCAATTGGCTTGTATCATTGACCTACAAATGATGAAGCCTGAGTCGTTGTGTGTAGTATTTGATTTTGATTTCGATATTCTCTCAATCTTCAAACAATCTATATTTTCAAATTATTATTATACAACCATCAAATTCATAGTCGATCGTAACACAAACGTGACCATATACTCTGGATTCATGGATCGATCCTTCAGTTCATTAAAAGTTTTGAAACAAGGTCTTGAGATTGTAGGGTCCAGCGAGATCGGACGGGCCGTCCCACATCAACTCGGCGGTCTGTTGATTAGCCTTCTCAGAAGTGTGTGAGCCATCGAAGAACATATAGTCACTGACGTTTTCGCATAACTCGAAATCACGTGACTTTCCTGATCGGTACCCACACGTACTGCTTCCCCTGAACGGTCCACTTCCACAACAAGCCTTCTTCACTTCCTTAAACCCTAATTACCAAAACGAAATTCACATTTTTAAAACATGTATTATATATATGAGATATTACTTTAAACACACGAAGCTTGATACCGTATTTTGTGGGATTCTCCATAGCTTCGGTTCTAGCAGTGTAGGAGTCGAAAAGCGAGTATTTGAATCCGGGTAATCTACGTTGTAGATCTCTCAAAACATTTGGAATCCTTGCGTTGTGAAGTTTTATCAGCTCACTGATGGGTTCGAAACATGATCCTATTCTTGTTGGATCCATTGTTAGTATTCCGGGAACACAGTCGAATCGACCCATGTTCATGATCCCAAATTTCCTTCCTCCAGTTTTATAAATCCCCTGCAAAAGAATACAACAACTCTTATGAATAATTATGATTTTTTATCAGTAACTTAGTATAGAGATCTTGACACATTGTGTGTGATCAACTCTTTTGGTAAGAATATGATCCAACCTATAAAATATTCAAAGATAATAGTTTTGTATCGAATTAGTTAGTCCATGTTTAAAATTACCTCGATCACAGTCGTGGTGTTACCGATAACATAATTGACGAATTTGTCTTTGCTATTGGATTGAAAATGGGAGGCGTTCAGAGAGAAGGGATAAAAATAGTCGTTGGGACCAATCTGAATGAGATAAACAGCTCTCGAGATTATCCGTTTGGTCTCTACGTCTCCTAATTTCTCTTTAAACATCTTCTCCACATTCTTGAAGTTGTTTAACTGGCTTCCCAACGGTATCACGTTCTAATTAAAGATAGAATGAGAAAAATGTTTAAAACGACGACTTAGTTAGATCATATAAGTAAAATTCAATAATATCAATATTTTGTTAAATTTAAATTACCATTTTTAAAAAAGCACCTTTGAAATCTTATATCATCATATAGGAAATAAATTAAAGACTCAACATATCTCCAAAAACAAACTTACTAATTTCTAGTTTGTATGCAAATAGTGTTGAAGAAGTACTGATAGTATATAAATACCTGTGGTCGATATGTCTCAGCCAAAGCTCCCGCGCCCGCGGAAGCGAAATTAACACCGTAAGTAAACTGATTGACACTATTTCCGGGCTGTAGATAAGGCGGTATCAACGGTAACCAAGCGTATTCCGCTGCATTTTTCGACAAAATTAAAAAATTATTCCACCAGAATTTTATATCATTAGATTTAAATGCAGAATTACGAAATAAGATAGATACATATATGTATTTTTGTTTGTACCGATGAAATCTGAAATTAAACGGCCGTCAGAATTTCTCCCGGTAGGAAACTTGAACGTGGTTTGACCGTACGGCCAAACATTGGCCTGAGCAGCTGGGAATGTGTTGATGTAGTTGTTGTTGCCAACATCAAACACTGAGTCTCCGAACACAAACAATGCTGCTTGGTTCGTTAGGAGACTTTTTTCACAATTTATTGAATTGATTGATAAATTTATAGTCGACAAGAATAAGAATATCGAGCCGAATCGCTCAATGTTTGCCATATGAATCGTATTTTTCTTTTTATGGGGAATGTGTGTGTGATATATAAGTAGAACAACGCCTGTGTTTATATAGGTGATAGCGAGTCAAAGCTAGCTAGAAAACACAAATGAAGAGAAATTATCACAAACGTTTCTGGACAAATTTCGTTTCTGATTTTCCAAAGTTAAATTAATAGATTTCCTCTTTGAAAAGTCTAGATTTGATTATAATATGAGAGGGAACCATATAAAAATATTATGTAATTGAGTTAGTCAGTCAAGCTTCGTATAAAAATATGTTTGAAATAATTGAATATAAAGCTATATATCAGTGTTTTTATCTTTCACGGAACGGGCTGGTCAATGGGAAGTTTTAGTTGTCATCATGTGAACTGATTAGTTTAATCAAATTAAAAGAATTCCAAATCAAATGTAATCTTTTCATTTTTGTAATTGTTTTTTTTAATTAACATATATTTATGAAAACGATACAACTCCGGTTAATCGAAGTAAAAGAACGGCGAAAGAGAAAGAAAAACCAAAAACAACACTAACTACTCTAGCGAGTAACTTTTAGAGTGTAACTTTAAAATAATGATAGTTTCTTAGAGTAACTTTACCAAAATCCGAAAATAAAACTGAAAAGTGACTTTTAAAGAAAATTCTTTTAATAAAAATGTACGTTTGATTCAGTTTATTTTGTTGATCATTCTATTTGGGATGGTGTGACCGAAATATATCCTTATCACGATCAAGGTTCAGTTTTGGTTATGTTGATTTGTTCAAATGAACATCCATGAGTTTTTGTGTGTAGCTTCATTGCTTCAACAAAATGAAAATTATCCAAAGGTCAAATCTCAATCGGATCATTAACTTTATTATCGTTCATAAAAAAAATAGCGGAATAGTGGTCTAATAAATATCTAGATTCACGTTGACAAAAAAAAAAAAAATCTAGATTCACTGCATCAAGTCGTGTCAATTATTCACCGATTTCGATCCTTAAATTAATTTTTTTTTTTTTTTTTTAAACAGCGTCCTGAGATTGTAGGGGCCAACGAGATCGGACGGACAGTCCCGCATTAACTCGGCGCTATGTTGATTAGCTTTCTCAGTCGCGTGTGAACGAACCATCGAAGAACTTATAGTCACTAACGTTTTCGCATAACTCGAAGTCACGGGACGTTCCTGATCTGTATCCACACGTATTGCTTCCCCTAAACGGTCCACTCCCACAACAAGCCTTCTTCACTTCCTTAAACCCTATTTTACCAAAAAAAAAATAAGAGTCACAATAGAAACATGTTGAAAAGCCTTCACTGTTGAAATTATTTAGTGCTTCTAATTGAGAATAAAAAATAAGGAGAGACACAGTGTCCAAATTACCCAAATCCAACGCATTCGCTATACGAGATTAATGGCCATTAGTCACTAGAGTAGGTTCATTTAAGTGATTAGTATTATTTTAATTTTTTAGATTTAAAAATGTGAAAAGAAAATAAAATGTTTAAAAAAAAAAAAACTAAAATGTTTGAGAATCAGTCGTCGCCTCGTTGATCAATACACTGAACCTTTTTCTAGACAGCCCTACAGAATAATTTGGATGTATCCTCTTGTCACCAATTTGGGTGTATATTATATGAGAGGTTCACGAGAAAGTTTTCAAGAAACCACTCAATTTCTTCTGTCCTTTTTTTCATATTTTTATTGGTTTGTAAACAAGTGGCTCACTTTCTATCCTTTATTACTCGATGCGTTCTTTGTCCGGTTCGGTTCTGTTTCCTGAATTTTAGCCATCGCTGTTGTTTTCGATGTCTATCTACTCGGAATCTTTTCTCTTCGTTCTTTATAAGGAAGATTAAAAGTGAAGCTGTTCGAATTATTTACGATGAATGAGTAAATATCAACCATGCAAAGTTCTGTTAGGCAGAGAAGATTTTCATATAACAGAGGTTGGAAATAGTTTTTATTATAATGTTAAACAAGTTTGAGGGTACAAAACTAAACACTTTCGAGGGTGATGATAAGCTATAAAAGAAAAAAAAGAAAAGATTAAATAAAATGTCTTAAAGAAGAAGAAAAAGAGACAAAAATGAAGGAAGAAGACTCATTAGGTAGAAAATTATACCTCTATTTACTTCATCACCACTTTTATTTCAGAAATTTAAAAGAGACTCTCTATGGAAAAGAGACTCATAAGATACCAATGCAATAAGCTCCAGGTGTGACTTGTACCATCCCCTCAACAGCAAAATCCTGTGAGACAACAAAAACAAAAAAAACAGATACAAGATTAATGTAACCAAAGTTAAAGTTGTTTGTCTTCACAATTGACCACAAGGGCTTGGAACTCACCAACACAGCCTTATTTACAAACTAGACAACCCATCAATCACTTCAGAAGACTCCTTCCAGCATCGAATTGATCTCATCCAAGCTCCATAAGTCCATTGGGTTTTCCTCTTCCTGAGTCACAGCGGCAGCATCTGCGCCGAGCATAGCTTCCACTTCTAATGGAGAGTCCCATAAGGCGCTCTCAAGGTATACCATCAGATCATCAGACTTATCATTGTTGCTTGTCCCGTCCTCAGAGTTGGGTTTGAGCTTCTTGGCTGCATTGGTTTCCTCAGCGAAGGGTGCTTGGTTACTATTGACTAGCATCGAAGAGATCTCGGGTGTCTTGGGGCCGTGATCGCTCCACCCGAAATCAGAGCAATCGAATGAGTTACTGCCCTGATCGGAACTGAAATACTGGTATCCATTGTTACCTCCAACATCGAACGAGTTTGTCAACCCAAACTGATTGTTGTACATCTGAGGCTTCTCTTCCATGAAACTCATATCACCAAAGGAGTCATGTCCCACGTTGTCGAAGGAGCTGTTGCAGTACGGGCTCATGCGTGTTGGCAGCTGAACCAAAATTGGGCTTTGGTTAGGTTTAGCCACTGGCTTCTTAAGACTACTGGTCTTAGCAGTAGGGCGTTTGTGGGAGACGCTAGGGTTCTTCTCCTCGGGGAAATTCACCTTAGCTTTATTGCCACGGATTCTGCGTGCAGCTGCATCATAAGCCCTTGCTGCTTCCTCGGCGGTGTCGAACGTTCCAAGCCATTCTCGGGAGCCTTTTCTGGGATCACGGATCTCAGCAGCCCATTTTCCCCAAGGGCGCTGCCTTATCCCCCTGTACTGATTCTTTCTCTTTCTCTTAGCAGATTTCTCAGCTTGCCCATTGGACTCTGCGGTTTTCTTGCCACAAACCGAACCTATTGGAGTCACAATACACAATATCAATCATGAGCTGAATTGAAACGCCAGAGACATTTTTATCCCACAAAAACAAAAAACTTTGCCAATATCCTAAAGAAGAGAGATATCTGTGATCCCCAGGGAATGATAACCCACAAAGCACAGTAAGAAATAGTATACATGAACAAAACCGCCTCCCTTCAGGAGTGAAAGCAGATGATAACAAAACCACCAATGAGATCAACCATTTCCAAAGACTTTTAAGCAAAAATTAGAGCTAGACACTAAGTAAAACCTCTTAAAACGAAGATCCAGAAGGCCTAAAACGACTAATGAACATGTTATAAACAACATAAAAAGTCAAACAACCCCTTAGAGCATCTCCAACCCCATTGCAAATTTGGTGCCAAATACTATTTTGCAATAAAATATGCTCCAACCCAATCTCATTTTCAATTGCAAAATGGCATAATGCCATTTTTGGTTTCAAATATGGAACCATCTCATTTTCAATTGCAAAATGCAATTGAACTTTTTTATTTATAAAGTAGTCCTTCAAATTTTATATACTTTAACTTTTAAACTTATAGATAATTATTTTAATGATAATTTTTTTTTTTAATGATTATAAATATTAAAACACTTTAATGTCTAAAATAAAAATACAAATAATATTATTTAATAGAAAATATAATAACATAATACTGGAATTCAAAATAACAGAAAATAAAAATCTACTTTGTTTTATCATTTCTATGTAGTGTAATGTGTTTTTATTTATATTATAATAATTAAATTTCAAGAATATCATAATTTATGAAATTTTTGAAAAAAATTTAAAAAATGGGTCAATATGTAATTTTTTATTTAAATGAATATAATTAGCAATTAATAATAAAATAGAAGAATAAGAATATACTTAAAATACTCCTTTTGAAATGAAAAATGCAATTATGGGTTGGAGAGAAATCCAATTGCATTTTGAAATTATTGCATTTTGCAATGGAAAATGCAATTATGGGTTGGAGATGCTCTTACAATACTTGATATCCCTAAATTCTCAATAATTCTAGAAATAAATTAAGGCAAAAACCATGTAAAGAACAAAGCGCAAAAAAGTCTATCCCTTGTTCCTTTTCCCAAAACCTTGAAAAGTTATGCAGATCTTTACTTTTTGGCTGAAACAATTTCTATTGATCAATATCCATCGAAAGAGAAACTAAAACGAATATGGAGATGAACATCATGATTAAGATCCAGAAACCCATATACAAGAGCAACCATATTTAATCTTTGCTATTGAAATGATCCCAAAACAAATGATAACCCACGCAACACATGAATATCCGAACACTCAACATAAGAGACAAATTACACAAAACTGTTTCAAATAAAGCGAGATTCGAATCAAGCTCGAAAATTTACCAGTGGAGTTCAAGGCGGCAACAGGGGAAGCTACTGGGTTGGTTGTTGCGGTGAAGACAAAGGGCTTCCCATTAGCGAAGACATCATCATCGACATCGAAATCATCTTCACAGTCAAAAGATGAATCATCCTTAAACCCTTGGAAATCAGCCTCGAATTCATCGTCCAGATCGAAGAAACCGGACTTCTTCGACCTCTGCTTCGAAGTTTTCCCCTTATTTTTCAGATCCGGCCAGATAAACTCGCTAGTGACGCGGCGGGACCTCGGCGGCGGAATGAAATCGGAGATTATAGCACCTCCACACATGGCGGCTTTCACAAAGTCGCTTACTTTTCAGGGTGTTAAATGCTCAGAAATAGAAAACTTAGCGGCGAAATTATAAATACGAGCTACTTTGGGGTTCTCTTTTTTATATTCTCTCTCTCTCGCTATGGTTTGTTACTCCAGAAATATGAGAAATGGTGCGTCGTATCATATATATTATATAGGTTGACTATTTACTATTATACCCTTACTTGTTACTCGCTCTACAATAATGCCATTGTGAGTAAAACACCTTGTCTTCATAATTAGGTGATTTTCCATGTTTTTGGTTGGTGAATATAATTTACAATTTATAGCATAAAAACTTATGTATAAATAAAAACTATAGTTGGTGTAGATTATGTTGATGTAATCGCTATATATGGAAGACAATCATGAATAACAATGGAGTATGTAACTTTTTGCCTTTCCATTCAAAATATTTTTAAACTATAATTTATATTTGAATTCATAAATCTACAACTTGATATGATTAAGTTTTAATATTTCCATATTTGTTTTAAGAAATATATGCTAACATCAGTTTATCGATTGTATTGTACTTATCAAAGTAGTTACCGAATATTTTTTTATTGTTTAATTTTCTGATCAACCAATATATTTTTAAAATTTAAATGTAATAAATTATAGGAAACTTTCATGAAATTTAAGAAAAATAAAAAGAACATATATTAAACAAACTTAGATACATCCTATAATTAACAGTAAGAAAATTTGAATTAAATAAATTAGGTTTTCATTTAAAATAAAAGTTTGAATGTTTATTATTTAATCATACTAAAGCTAGTAGTAATTTATCTCTTTCAGATTATCTTCAAATACAAGCATCATGATATTTTGCCTTATGTGGTCTTAGTGATAAAGTGTAAAAACTAATCTTATAGATTATAACAATAAAAAGTGACGTGGGGATTGTATCTTTCAATTAATAAACCGACCACAAAAAATCAAATATGGTTCTTATATATAATTATTACTATTAGATTTAAATCGATTCTTTGATGACAAAAAGATATAACTAGTTATGGGAGATTGATGAATTATATAGATTAAATGTTTTTTTTGTCATTTAAGAACAATTTTTAATGTAATGTTATAAAAGTAAAGAAATTTACGTATGTAAATTTAATATAAAATATTCTGGGAAACATATATATGGAAACATTTAATAAATCAATAATATTATTAACTGGCTATACAAAATTGTTTGGATCTACTTTTTCAACATTATCTTTATAAACATAAAAATTTTAGTAGTAATATAGTATCTACATTCGCATGATTATAAACATCGACTGGACTGATTAATTAATAAAATAAGGAGAAAAGGACAATGATTTAAACAAGACTACAAGAGTATAAAGATAAGGGTAAAATGGTAAACATTAATCCTAGAATCTTGAAGAACTGCTGAAGAGACGTCAAAGTGTAACCGTGTAAACACGGTAAACAAAGGAGGCATGAAAAGTAAAAAGCGCAGGTGCATGTATCTCATTCAATAAAAAGTAATACTCTAAAATAAATAATGTTTTAGAGAAGAAAAAAAATTTAAATTAATTTTTTACTATTTTTTTCTTCCTGTAAATTGATTTATTATTGGTTGAATTATATTTAAATAAATCAAATTTATATTTTAGTTTTCAAAAGATAATTTTTTAATATACATGAAAAAACCTTAAACATTTAAAGAATCCTAATAATATAATCCAAAGATCGAAATATATGCATAGCTTAAATAACATTCAGGTGTTTTCTCGATTCCAAAGCAAATGAAATATATTCATTATAAAAAAAAAATTAAACTACACATACCTAAAAGAAAGCACCGATCATAATATTTTTAGGTGTGTAAAAATCAATAACATATCAAAAATAGCATGCAATAGCATTCTAATTTATATGGATAAATAAATAATTAAAAATTACGACAAAGAATAAATTTTGAGGAAAAAGGAGTTAATATACCATTAGCAACATGACATTTTCCACGTATGAGGTATACATAGATGAATACTTCACATAGATGAATACTTCTAAATTTGATTATGCCAACCTACAGTTGATATATGTATATATTCGCACAATTCATAACTGCCAACTTTGGAGGATGTAATCAATCAATTATCATACTATCTTGACGAATCAAAGATAAATGAACCCCATCCCTAGATGAAATTATCATGAGTGGCAAAATTTGGAAACACAAAAAAAAAAAAAAAAAAAAAAAAAGAGATAAACGATATGTGCGTTTGTGCGACACGAAGTGTGTTGAGAGTTGAGAGACTTGAAAAGAAAGACAAGTTGAGCAAGTGGACTTACGACAAGGCTTTGCGTTGCTCGGGTCCCACCTTGTACCACACCCTTGACGCGCATCTTCATAGTTTGAAATTAAAATCATCATTTCTCCTAAATTTAAACTGTCCGGTGTCTCTTATCATATTTTTTACAAAAAAAAAAAAACGAAATTTGAGAGAATTAAAATGGATCAAATTAGTATACGTATCTAGGAAATCAATATATAAGATAAAATTATTATACCAAGAAAATAAATATACAAAGAGAATGCAAAAGGAGGTAGGGCCATTTTCTTTTGGTTCGATTGTGACAAAGCTCCAAAAATAAGCTAATCTCAAGAAACAGAAGATGATGTAACTTATGAGAGCTACCCATCCGTATCCCGCAATGATTTTTTGTTTCTTTATTAAATGAACTATACGCACTCAAATAACCAAATTATTATAATAAAAAAAAGGAAATTATCGCAATTTTTATTCTATCTTTTGTCTAGAAAAAAAAAAGAGTAATGAAACTATTTTGATATTTTTTTTTACTTGGTAGGTGTGATCTGCATTTCTTTTAGATGGTTGTAAAATCTAGAAAGCTCCCAGTCGAATATTTCAATCTCAAATCTTCCCTTTATTTTAACACATAATCTTGGTGTCTGCCACTACTAGCAGTAAACATATCTTCTTTCTTAAAATGAAAGATATGGGCTTGCAGCTTTTAGCTCGACAAGCCTCATTAAAAGCCCACATCACAAATGGAAGATATTTCTTCGGCTTATCGGAATCTACAAAAATGGGACGGACGTTCTTTAGATTCTGTATCTTAACAACAAAAGATACATCTTATATTACAAAAACACCGAACAAAGATCATACACATTAGACATTTAGACAAAGAGACCAGAATTTTTCCGGTTTCCAAATCCTAAAACCCTTCACAGAGGTTGTTGAAGAGTAACCACCAAGGGACTTGTCACATTTCGTTTCCCGTCTGACCAAACTATATAACCAGTCTCCACACTTGTCGCTCCTGGTGACAGTTTCACCTCCGTCGTCTTAACCCTAAACACAAAACTCAGTTTCTGCCCGACCCGTCTGAACGATAGCTTCTTCGGCTCAACCGTCACAATCATCCCCTTCGGCGGCCTGATCTTGATCTCATAAACCGAGTCCGACTCGCCAACATTTGTCACCGTTCTGATGAAATGTGTAGACATTTTGCTTTCTCCGTAATGCTGAAACAAGACGGAAAACGACGGGTAGTTCAAATTACCGACGTGTCCCGCGCGTCTAGCACCATCGCAGTCCGCTTTCCGACGGGTTATTGTCACAATGTTGGTTCCTGTGTAGTTCGAGTTACACAGGAAATTGATGTAATCGTAAGATGTTATATCGTAGACTAATCCTGGATCCATAGCTTTGGTCGGGTGAACATGACCCGAACCGAAATCCATAACCGACGATGTATTGCCGGTAGACTCATCCAGCATTGGCTCATCGCGGTTATCGACCGTGTAAGCCGTAGTCATCAATGCGGATCTTATCGCCGCCGGGCTCCAATCAGGATGAGCCGCCTTGAGCAGAGCGGCGAGACCCGACACGTGCGGGCACGCCATCGAAGTGCCTGATAAAATGTTGAAATCCGTTCTCCGGTTATCGGAAGGTACGCCTGACGGACCAATCCGGTCAGGCCAAGCAGCGAGAATGTTAAAACCGGGTGCGATAACATCCGGTTTAAGAATCTCCGGTGTCTCTGGATTAGGCCCACGAGCGGAGAAAGATGCCACGACGGGTGCGGGTAGGATTCCAAGTCGGGTCCCTTTGAAAACGATCGTGGCCGTTGGTTCTTTCGAAGAACGCGATTTCGATGATTCGGAGATGTAAATCCTGATTTCATCACCACCAGAAGCACCAACCGAAGTCGCCGGTAACACGTGGCAATCGGCGACTAAACCATCGCCGTCGAAGACACCGTTAGCTATTATCATCCCCAAGCCTCCGTTTTTCCTAACGATTTCCCCTTTTGTTGCCCTAGAATTGATTCCTCTGTCGCAAAGAACGATTTTGCCTTTCACCAAATTCGGATCCAACGAGCCTTCGATACACAGAGACGAAGAGTAACCGTCGCCGCCGAGCAAGCTACCGCCGTATACAAGCGGGTACATAAGATTCGGATCCAGATCCGGTCCACCATAAACGCTTACACCCGGAATCGTTTTTCCGTTACCGAGTTTCACACTGGCGGGGAAATCGCGATCGATTGTTCCCGCCCCAACTGTTGTCATCCACGGAGCAACGTTCGTCACCGTTAAAGCACCGGGACCTCCGTTACCGGCGGAGGCGGAGACGAATATCCCTCGGTCGATTGCTCCGAAAGCTCCAATGGCGATGGCGTCGAGGTAATAAGGAACCACGACGCCTCCAACGGAGAGAGAGACGACGTCGACTCCGTCGGCAACTGCTGTGTCGAAAGCGGCTAAGATATCGGAGTCGTAGCAGCCGGAGTTCCAACAGACTTTGTAGGCGGCGAGTCTAGCCTTCGGAGCCATCCCGGAAGCGACGCCGCGAGCGTAGCCGAGAGTGGAGGCAGGAAAAACGTAACGACCGGCGGAGATCGAGGCGGTGTGCGTCCCATGGCCGTCGGAGTCGCGAGGAGAGCGAAACTCCGTCGTCTCGTTCATCTTTCCGTTGGTAGCTTCATACCCGCCGCAGAAGAACCTCGCTCCGACGAGTTTCCGGTTACAAGCCGTCGCCGGAAAATCCTCCGAACCTACACATTGGCCTTTCCATTTAGCGGGAACGGGACCAAGACCACGGTCGTCGAAGCTAGGCCTCTCGGGCCAAATACCCGTGTCGATAACTCCGATAACAAGATCCGACCCGAAGTCGGATTCCTCGAGTAGACCCGCCTTGTCGGTGGACCTAAGGCCGAGAAACTCAGGGGAGCGAGTGGTGTGCAAGTGACGGACTTGCTCGGGGATAACAGAGACGACATGAGGATGGTCTAAGAGCTGACGAGCGTCTTGAGCGGTGAGTCTAGCGGAGAAGCCATGGAAAACGGTGTCGTATGTGTGGATGATGGAGGGAGGAGTGGAAGTGAGTGAGGCAAGAGAGGAGGCGTACCAGTGACGGTGAGTGGGGAAGACTGAGGGTTTAGCTTCGTGGTCTACGTGGACGATGTAAGTCAATGAGTTTAGGTCATTTAAAGAGGAAGAAGAAGAAGGGGAAAACGGAGTCAAGAGAAAAAGGAAGAAGAAGAAGAAAGCCATCGACGGAGAAAATTTATGATTTTTATTTTATAATTTGTTGATTCTAGATTTGGTTACTGAGTGAAGGAAGTAGAAGAAGAAGAAGAAGAAGATTGATGAGGGTACCACATTGCTATTTTGATTTTTGGGTGGAAGCGGAGAAAGAGAGGAAAAATTTGTGTTAAGTGTGTACAGAAGAAGTTGTGTCTGTGAGCTGGAGGCACTGTCTCTTTTGCTTTTCTTTTCTTATTACGAAAACACCCTTGTTATACTTTTGAAAAGAAAAAGGAAAATAATACTAGTAGTAGTTTTGATATGTGAATTGAACACAAATCTTTGTATTCAGTTTGATGTACTCGTTTGCAGTTATGTTTCAGGTGACAGATGCATATGTTTCGCTCACGGGATTTTGAATTTATATATTTCCAGATGCAGTAATGTGGGGGTATTTATTTGTCGATTTTTATTATATTTAACGAAAATTTGTGATTCCCATCTTTGTAATGAAAGTTTGAATGATTCGAACTTCAAAGAGTATAAAACAAATGTACGGATTGTTCACGTCATCTGAGCCGGTGGATGTCATGTAGGTCCCATGCTCGTTCGACACGTGTTCGAATCGCTCGTGTAGAGTAGAGAGAGTTTTTAGGATATAACTCGAGTTTAAACTAATCAAAGCAAAGGGACAAGGCATTGTGGTATTTTTGTCAAACGTTGGATTAGAAATTAGATAGACCCAATTAAATTTATCATATGCTATGAACGGCTTATTAAATGTAAACAGTTAGCTTACAATAAATACGAGTTACGATGTGTCCAAGTTCTATAGAAATCCACCTGAGTAGGCCGATGTTTATTGTAGTATTATTGAGCCATTGTTATTTTCCCTATATCCAGTATATTCTAACGCATTTTAATAAACCCAGAAGCCAAAAGCAGTGTGTTCACGTGTTTTTGTTCTTTTCTGCTATTTTTTATTTTCCTTTTCCAATTAACATACCTTCCAAAATATTATAAAATCTATAATAAAACGAAAAAAATAATTTAACAATCTTTGTACCCATTCAACTGTATTGGTGGGTGTATATGGACAATAAGTAGGTCCATTGTATTATTTATTTTATACAACTATTCAGACGAATATCTTAGGCTTTAACCAAGGTAAAAAGGTACAAGAACAAAACTTGAAGATTACAAAATTAACACTTAGAACGAGATCATATGTAATAGTAATACGTTTGTTTGAAAGAATTTGTAAACAGGCTTCCCGTCCAGAATCTTAATCCCCAAAAAAAAAAATATTGGTTTTCGTTTAAATTTTGAAATTATGATCCTTTTTAAAAAGTGATTTTATAAAGAAGAAAATGAGAATTTAATACACATGCAATTATTGACTATGGAGGAAGTCTAGTAATGAGTGGAAAGCTCTCTAGAGTGGGACAAATTGGACCTGTTGCTTCTTTTTCACTTTCGCTTTTAGTTTTGAATCAAAAGTCGAATCAACCTTCGACCTTTAGAAACTTAATAATTTTTAATTTATTTTTCATATGAGTAAAGCTTGGTAATTTCATCATATGGGCTTTTAAAGGACTACCAGTATCTGAAAAAAACTCATGGGCCTACAGTTTCTTATGTCAATAAGTCGAAATGATATCAAATACGTCAATAACCTTATTTCGGATTTAATATTAAAGTGACTGTAGACATACCAAATTATTTAAGATAAAATTCAAAAGAAAAAAACAAAATTTTAAAAACACAGGTAAAAACTGAAATCGATTGGCCTTTAGATTCGACATGCATGATGAGAATTCCACGCCGATCCACAACCATAGCAAAACTGAAATCCACACCTACAAAAAAAAAAAAAAAATCCAAAATAAAAATAGAAAACAAAAATAATTAGTATTTAATTTAATGATTTTGTAACGAATAAAAGACGCTTTTTTTTTCTTTTTCTTAAGAAGGGTTACGAATAAAACACTTACCTGCAACTTATATGCAAGCAGCCATCGACTTTGTCGACATAGAACTTACATCTAGGACACCTCCTCCACTGCTTATTTTTCGCCATCTGAATCAACATAGCATCTTCTTCATCACTAGTCTTTTTCTTCGTGTTCCCATATCTCTGAAACTCCTCACAGCCAATACCGGCATGCCACGTCACCTTACATTGAGCGCAGAACAGTCTGTGACAAGAAGGACACTCCGTCTGCGTCACGTTAGCATTACTTCCATCATCCATCAGCAACATAGCTGAACAGTCTTTGAACGGACAATAGAACTTGTCACACGAAGAGATCAACGACTCGCACAAGATATTCTCCCAACGCTCGAACACATCCTTTGGGATCAGCTCTCGAAACGTGTACGGCTCTATCAAACGCGTGCACTCCACGTCAGGGCATTTGATCCTCGCGGAGTTTTCTTTGATCTTGGTCGCCACGTAACGGATGGTGCACTCGGTGCAGTAGGAGTGAGTGCATTTAGTGGTTCCTCGGAAGATGTCGGAGGAAGGCTTTTCGTCCATACATATCATACATAACCTTCTAGGTGGCTCGGCGGATTCGTTCTCGACTTTGATCTCTATTTCTTGCTTAATCGGCGTGGCGAAATGCCTTTGGAGATGGGGATGGTGATTAATCTCAACCCTTGAAGCGATCAAGGAAGAGAACAGAGCTTCTTGGAGATGGAGCTCCGTCGCGTAGCTGACGTCAGAGATCGGGAAAACTTCATCGTAATCGAATAAAGCAGAGAAGTAGGTTTCATCGACCAATATATCCACGTCCATCTTTGTGTTTGATGAAGAGGATGACGATCCATCATTCATCGTATCGTTTTGTTCTGATTATTCCTTTTTGTTACGATTGGGGTGTTAGGTTCATTCGAGTTAAATAATGGCGTTGGCTATTGAACTCGAAGGGTCTTTTTCGTTAATTGCATAGGATTAATTAGTTATTTATGAGAGTAATTAAGCATTGGAAATTTGGAATATAAAATCTTAAGCAATTCAATTATAGTCAAATGCCTTTTGGTTATCTCTAGAAAAAGAACAAAGAAACCTTTCACATTTTTTTATATGAGAAAAATGTGAACCGAAGGTATATAGATAATATCACGTGTCTCAAATATAAATAGATTACAATTCAAAGTAAATCAATTTCATATACCACAAAAAAAAAAAACAATTTCGTATACATACATGTCCAAGCTAAGAACACTTGGGGAGATACTTAATATCTTATTATATAAAATAGGATGCATCAAAGTTAGTTTTTAACATGATCGTGACATGTGTCAAGTTAATCGATTAGATTTTGACACGTGTTAAAAAATTCAATCAATTAGATTTTAACATAATGTTTACATAAATCTAAAAATTAGTTTTAAAAATAAAAAAGAAAAATAAGTATCTTTTTCAATTACTAATACAAAAAAAATCGAAAAGGTAAATAAGAAAATTAAGAAAAAGAAAAATAAGTTTTAATGTTTTTTATTTAAATTAAGGAAATTGTATGATCAATTACTAATACTAAAAGGAAAATAAAAAAATTAGTAAATTAAGTTTTTTTTTCAATTGGTAATACCAAAAGAAAATAAAAAATTGAAAAGGTAAATAAAAAATTTAAGAAAAAAAAAAGTTTCTTTTATGTTTTTCATTTAAATTAAAGAAATTGTATGATCAATCACTAATACTAAAAAAATAATAAAAAGGTAAATAATAAATTTTTTATAATGATCATTTTAATTTATTTTTACGGGTTTAAAATATCTTATTAAAAACCCGCATATATGAGGGTCATAATCTAGTAGTATATAATATAGTATATTAGATCTCTTACTAACATAATAGTATTAATATAGTTTAAATTGAAAAGTTTAGCTTAGTTTTTTTTTTCATTGTTGAGAGATTTTGAAAAATCTCTCATTAATATTTTTTAGACATATCAAATTACTATATTTTAAATATATTCAATTGTATTAATTATTATATTAATTTGTATAATCTATAATAGTAACGATAATAAAACAAATCTCTATAAATATAAGGGAGACAAATAATAATTATACAAGTTTTTAACAAAATATTAAAATATAATTTTAGAATTTCCAAATTTCAGTTTTTTCTGATATTTAATATTAGTGTATTAACTAAAACAATACTGATTTAATATTATTGTATTAACCTTATTTTATATCAGCTAAAAATAATATTAATATATAATTTAAACTCGTGTATAATGGAACTTGATAAATAGATAATCTTATTTAATGGGTTTGAATTTGTGTATTTGATTTATCACAGAAAAAAAAAAATTTGAACAATCCATAGAGATATGTGTCCTATTTGAATTCTTTAACCAAAAAAAAATGTTATAAACTAGTTTTGCCCAAAAAAATGTAGATACATATTTTCAGTTAAATGATAATACATGAATTAATTTAGTCTTGGGGTACATGTGTCGGGATTGATCTTTTGGATTTGTCACACGGTTGATTCGTGGTGGTCGTTTATTTGCTGGATTTTAGTAAACCAAAAGAAGTGAACAAAACTCCGTCCTTAGATCACCGAATTGGCTGGATTTTAGTATTACGAGAGAGACGCGCCTCACATCGTTAAAAAAGCTATCAGTTCTTAATTACTAGCATTCCGTATGCCGAATAATGGTTTTGAGTTGGCAAGAAAAAACAAAGAAGAAGGGGATTTTAAAGATTTTCAGACATTCGAATCAGAGAAAGAACCACAAGACTGGTCAACAAGTGAAATTCATAAAAGGAGATGAAGAAACGTGGTTATGACGAGACTAGAACAAAAAGTGATCCGTGATCCACTCTGATGATTTAATGCACTTATTAGAAAAGGGGTTTTGAGGAATGAGAAATGAATAACACATGCACGGCAAAAAACTGTTTCTAATTGTAAAAACTAAAAAGCATTTTAGACTTGCATCATGTGATTTCATGTAATTGTGTGTTTAGCAAGTTCAAATCAAGTGTCTGAAAAAAGTCAGTCATGGGCTTCGGTTTCAAATGCCAATGGCAAAACATCCTCATGATAACAATAAGATACGATAATAATTTAAAATAATAGACTACGGATATGGCATCGGTGGTCACCATGTTTCGACGCTGATCCACAACGATAGCAAAACTTATATCCACACCTGCGAAATAAGCCAACAAGCAAACAATAACCAAAATTAACTCGAAAGCTAGCTTTTTAAAACACTTCATACTTTATCAAAAAAGAAAATAAAGAAACAAGACTTCCTAACAAAAGATTTATAGTATAAGATGAAAAATACAAACCTGCAACGTATATGCATACAGCCCGATACTTTCTCAACGTAGAACTTGCAGCTAGGACACCTCCTCCACAGCTTTATCTTGGCCATCTGAATCAACAAAGCATCTTCGTCATCGCTACTCTTCTTCTTCGTGTTCCCAGATCTCTGAAACTCCTCGCACCCAATCCCCGCGTGCCACGTTACCTTACATTGAGCGCAGAACAGTCTGTGACAAGATGGACACTCCGTCGCCGTCACTCTAGCATCATTACCTTGATCGTCGTCGTCCACCACCATCATCGCCGAGCAGTCTTGGAACGGACAGTAGACTTTTTCCGACGACAGGATCAACGACTCGCACAAGCCTTTGTCCCAACGCTCGAACAAGTTCTCCGGGATCAGATCTCGACACGTGTACGGCTCTATCAGAGTCGTGCAATCCACGTCAGGGCACTTGATCATCGCTACGTTTTCTTCTATCTTTGTCGCCACGTAACGGACGGTGCATTCGGTGCAGTAGGACAGTGGCGGACCCATAAAATATTTTTACCGGGATCAAAATATAATTAATATATCATTTACAAGCAATATTAGTATCATTTATATTTTAAAAATTTGTAATCATAACTCTCACATTTATTTGAATTAGAAAAAAAAATCAAATATTATTAAAACAACCAAATATAAAACATGACTGAATTTTGATTAATTCATCGAAAAAAATAAAAACAAATCTAGCAAAAACTAGTAATTGATCAAAACGTAAATAATATTAATGTAATCTAGTTATTCAATTAAGGCTAAATAGATCTAATTAACATTTGAGACAAATTTCTATTTCTAAAAGCATGTCTTATTGTTAATGGGCCATACGAAAAATAATTTGGATCATAACAAAGGTCAATAAATTAAATTTACCAAGTGAAAANCCCGCACCCAATCCCCGCGTGCCACGTTACCTTACATTGAGCGCAGAACAGTCTGTGACAAGATGGACACTCCGTCGCCGTCACTCTAGCATCATTACCTTGATCGTCGTCGTCCACCACCATGATCTCCGAGCAGTCTTGGAACGGACAGTAGACTTTTTCCGACGACAGGATCAACGACTCGCACAAGCCTTTGTCCCAACGCTCGAACAAGTTCTCTGGGATCAGATCTCGACACGTGTACGGCTCTATCAGAGTCGTGCAATCCACGTCAGGGCACTTGATCATCGCTACGTTTTCTTCTATCTTGGTCGTCACGTAACGGACGGTGCACTCGGTGCAGTAGGAGTGAGTGCAGTTAGTGTTTCCTCGGAAGATGTCGGAGGAAGGCTTTTCGTCCATACAGATCGTACAATAACGTAGCCTTCTAGACGGTTCGGCGGGTTCGTTCTCGGTTTTTATCTCCGGTTCTTCCTGCTTAATACATGTGGAGATATTCCTTTGGAGTTGGGGATGATGGTTAATCTCAGCCGTTGGAGCGATCAAGGAAGAAAACAGAGCTTCTTGGAGATGGAGGTCCTCCGCATAGTTTTCTTCGGAGGGTGGGAAAACTTTGTCGTAATCGTATAACGCAGGGGAATAGTAATAATCTACCATCCTTGTGCTTGAAGATGATGATGGTGATGAGAAGCATGACCCCATATCGTCTTATTTTCCTTTGTTTTTAGTTTGATGTAGGTGTGCATTCACGTTAAATAATGGCATATATAGCCATATATGATGTTGAATTCGAAGGTAATTGCATGGGAGGAATAGATTAACGAAAAATTTCCATTAACAAATAACGGTTTTCTTATTTTCGAACAAAGAGAATATGTTAACAAATTATTGCATATAACTGGATATGTTAACATTGCATATTAAATTTATAACTTTTCTTGTTTATGAAGAAATAGAATATGTTAACATTACATATGTCACAAATACTGAATAATAATAATTGGATTATGATATCATAGGTGTTGTGAAAAAAAAAATTGGAATCCTTAGAAGGATTATAGAAGAAAGAACTAGATTATAGTAACATTTAATATAGACATGTGTACAAATATGTTAACAGTTTCGTAGTAATCAGTTTGGTACTTTGATTCAAATAATACTTGGTAAAAACACAACAAAGATGCTGATGAAATCTTGGGTGTTCAACCTCCAATGAAAACTTCTTTGGGTTCTCAAACTAAAAAACAATGGTTATTTTAACACAATTATATTTTAGAATTAAATTTTAATTTAAATAAAAACTTTGAACCAATGATTAAGAGACAACTCATATGAGGGGTTCTCATTTCTCTCTCATGGTATCTCACTTATCTCTCTTCCTTTTTTCTAATATTGGGTCCGATTAGTAATTTAAAACGATATGAGATTTTTAGCGGTAAGCTGGATCATATGAAATCTTGGGTGTTCAACCTCCAATGAAAACTTCTTTGGGTTCTCAAACTAAAAAACAATGGTTATTTTAACACAATTATATTTTAGAATTAAATTTTAATTTAAATAAAAACTTTGAACCAATGATTAAGAGACAAGTCATATGAGGGGTTCTCATTTCTCTCTCATGGTATCTCACTTATCTCTCTTCCTTTTTTCTAATATTGGGTCCGATTAGTAATTTAAAACGATATGAGATTTTTAGCGGTAAGCTGGATCTTTTAGCGGTAAGGTGAAGTAAATAAGTGCTTATTAAATAGTTAAAAACTGTAAAAAAGAGCTGTAAACAAAAACGGTACAAAAAAGCTGAGTGTAATACTGTTGGTAACGCTTTCTGTACAGCTTTTGTGATTGATAACTATTAAAACAGTATAAGTCTTATAAAGAGCTTTATGGTAAAGTTTTTGGTTACCATTCTAACCCATTCTATTGTTAAGAACTTCTATAAAAACCCTTGGATGGGATGCTCTTAGATGGGATGCTTTTAGAGCATTTCCATTGAAGGTCTCCAACTAAGTACAATATCTCACATGAAAATCTATTATATGAAAGAGGAAAGACACTCTCCTGCTTCTGTCACGTCAGCACATGAGAGAGCGCCACGTGGCACTCCTCATTAAATTTTTTAAAAATTATTTTATTTGAATTAAATCTGAACCAAATAAAAAAAATTTATCCTCTTATTTGCATTCATGGGGATTTGAACCCATAACCCTCTAAATTAAAGAATACCTTTTTTTTCATTCTGCCATGGACACTCTTTGACAGCCCTCTCTAAAAATGTATGATATTGTCTCTATACTTTACATATTAAATTATAAGCACATTTTTAATTTATATGTATATCAATTATAAACTTATGCCCCAAACGTTTAAATAAAAAAAACTTCAAAATGATAAATTGAAAAAAGCAATTTTTTTTAAACATCAAGTAACATAAATATTAACATATGTACAATTAACTATACATAAAAGCCACTAAATTTGATTACAACTATTTAAAAATTATTATAAGTAGATGGAATTCTAATTTAATTTAAAAAATAATAAATATATAAATCTTATATAATATATCATTATATTTTTTTTGAATGTTCTTATTTTCTACTATATGAAAGATTAATAGCTGTCTAAATGATCTGCCACTTCAACATCTCAGAGTATGCCACGTGTCATTTATTATTTAGTTTACAAAAAGTTATTGTATTTGTATTAAATCTGAACCAAACAAAATATTTTTATCCTCTTATTTGCATTCATGCGGATCCGAACTTATAATCTTCTTAATAAAAGAAGGTCGTTCTTTCCCATTATGTCATGGATATTCTTTGACAATCCTCTCTAAAAACTTATGATATTGTCTATATATTTTACATATTAAATTAGAAGCACTTTTTGAAAATTTATATGTATATCAATTATAAACGTATGCCCCAAACGAATAGATAAATAAATCCTCAAAATGATAAATTGAAAAAGTAATTATATATTTTAAAACGTTAAGTAACGTAAATAAATATTAATATATATACAATTAACTATACATAAAAACATTAAATTTGATTTCAACTATTTAAAAATTATTACAAGTAAATGAAATTCTAATTTAATTTAAAAAATAATAAATATATTAATATTATATAATACATAAGTTTAAGTATATCATTATATTTTTTGAATGATTTAATACTTATTTTTAAATAAATTACGGTAGTTAAACTTTGGTATAAGTGCAAAAAAAATATGATATGGAATAAATTATGGAGTTAACTCCAACCTATAAAATCTTAAGACACAACAAAATATTCAATAAAAATCGAGAAGATAACAAATTATATAAAAAAAGAAAAAGAAAAATAGATACAAAAATATACAAAATTTTAAAACATGGAAAATATGGATTTAATGCAAGATATGTAAAATAAATCTTCAAAATGATAAATTGAAAAAAAAAATTATTATAATATTAGGATATAGATAAATGAGAAAAGTATGGAAATTAAAGATTCATAAAATAATATATGAAAGAAATTGCACTGATCATCAAGAAAAAAGTAAAAAAATAAATTCCTTAAAAAAAAAACAATAGTTAAAATATATATTTAAAAACAATTTATTTAAAAATTAATTTAAAATAAAACTTGCGCATCGCGCGGGTTCTCTGTAGTAGTAATATAAAAGTAGAAAAATAGAAGAGAGAGAATGGAGAGAATCTCTCACATAAAAAACTTTGAGAGAGACTCAATCTCATACTTGTTTTCATATCATTGGTTTAAATTTTATTCATAACTTAAAATTAAATAATACAATTAATTTATATTAAAAATATTATTATTAAATTTATAAGAAACTCTTGCAAGTCTCACCTATGCAGATGGTATGTGTTTCGGTAAGTGGTACGGTGTCGTTTCAGTGTTTACCGAAGAGGAACAATGCAGATCTTCTCCTAGGAATTGAATCAAAATCTCACCCATAAAATTTCATAATTTTGCTGGTACTTAACTAATCATATCTTAATGCGCTTTATATTAGATATGGAAAATAATAATCAGTTGGGTCCTCGAAAATTTAACTTTCTAACTTGTACAAATTTAAACAAATAAAAGAAAGCAGGTTACTGAAACTCTATCTTACAAGTGACATTAGATTAAATTATAAACATCTCAAACTTATTACTCTGTCATTTGGCTTTCAACTCTCAAAATATTTCGACGAAGGAGAGCTTACACTCACTTTATTGAAACTATCTACCTTACAACTTACAAGTACCATTAGTTGCTCTTTGATTAGAAACAAGGGGCGATACAAAATTTGAGGAAGTTAAGAAAAAAGCAATTTTACAACAAAAAAACTCATCATCAATGAGTACCTGTCCCTTTTATTACAGTTTAGAATTGATAAGACTGTGAGTTAAAACAAGTCCGATGATGAAAGAGTGATCAACTTGTGACTCCACCATCATCGTCAAAACATCTTCTCCTAGCTCCAAACCATTCCTCGATTGTTTTCTCTTCACTTCTGCCACAATTCTTCCACAACTGTCCTCGATTCCTAAACTTGATCCCCGAGTTACCATCTTATAACAACATTGTTCATCGTTTCTATACGATCCCGTTATGACTCTATACGAAGAAGATGAATCTTTATTCGGAATCTGAAAATTATTATTTTTCACTCGGAAATATTCTAAGTGTGTTGTTGATTCAGCTGTCCCAGATGGTGATCTATATCCTTCCCAGGTCTTGAATAATCCAAATTTCTACAAAGAAAAATAAAAATTAATTATTTTCAAAGTGAATAAATGTGTTATGCAACAACAACAAAAAAAAGAACTTGCATTAAAAAAAAAAAAAAAATTGGGACGTGTGTCTACCTGTCTACGCAAGGTAAACAAGAGATGACCGTGTAAATCCATGAGATAAACTTCACGGCAGCTCTTAGAATTATAATTATCGACACGATAAATTATATTTCCTTTCGAATCGAACACGGTGCAGCCATTTGTATTGAAAACCAACGACTTCATCCAAATCGTGAAACTCTCTTTCTCCGTCGTCAAGTACGGCGAACTTGTTTCTTCTCCGGCGCCGGAGGTTGTCTGTTTGGGATAAATCTTCACCATGTTTTCCGCTGGAGAGATTCGATTCTGCCAAGCTTTTGTCTCGTAAGGTCGTCGGTATATTTGCATATAATAATGACAATGATTCAGTTTTTTTTTTAATGATTTAATTTGGTCGATACAATTGGACTAAAATTGGGGTTTATATACACAACTGATTTGTGGAAGTTACTTACTTTGCTCGTTTGTAATTAATTTAAGTCAACTTGATTATTGTCTACGTACTATAGTTTATAATTATTCGATGTTCAAAGTAATTACAAGTTTCTTATCACATTTTAAGTCTCCACGTGTTTTAGAAGAAAGTTGGTCTCATTATATGTTTGAATCTTCGATTCTTTTACAATTATTAATTATGCATGTTATATCGAGTTATTTATATAATTATCTGTTGTGTATATTGATATGTGAACAGCTATGTATCGACATCAAGGTCTTCTTCCACATGTTTAATGTGAAATCATAACGACGATCTTTGGAGAGAAAGAAAGAATAAAATACTACATTTATAATTTAAATACTACATAGATTAGAGATGTATGTAGTAGAAATCTCTAGGTAGCTTGAGAAGTTGCCCAATCGATTTTGAGTTGTATTTCCTCGTGTGTGCATGTCACTCTCACTCTCACACTAATGCTAGTAAGTGTTCTTATAATGACAATTTGAAGTTTAAACAGGAAAAAAAATTATTATCCCGTGTTTTTTTTTAATTTTTGAAAGTGTTGAGTATTACCTTTGGCTTTTGTAACTATTCATTTTAGGAGCATTCGCATCGTCGGGGATTCATTCCGGCAAAGGTGTGGCGACGTGTTCAAGGTTTGTTTCAGTAAAAACGTTCACGAGATTCTCGTTTTATTTGTATCTATCATTGGTCTATGCTCCATACTATTACACATCACATTACAAATTTTATGCTAAAATTAAAATTTCTAAAAACCCTTGTTAAAAAAAAAAATCAAAAAAACCAAAAAAATAATAATCCTTATTAGGCGGCCAATTAGTGCCCGAATCGGCCACCTAATAAGGATTTGAATTTTTTTGTTTTGCTTTTTTTTAATAGTGGCATTTGTAAACAGTAAAATTCAAGATGAAATTTCTATTTCTATAGACATAAAGCTTGAATTTGAGAGCATTAGCGTCGTTGGAGATTATTTTCGGCAAATGTGCGACGTCGTGATCAAGATTTTATTCGGCAAAAATCGGTCACGAGATTCTCGTTTTCTTTGTATCTTTCATTGCTCTATGCTCCCCACTCTTATACCTCCTATTCCCCTCTGCTAAAACCCACATTTCCAAAAATTTGTGTTTTGTTAAAAAAAACTTTTATTATGAGGCTTTAGTCAATTATGCGGTCGATTTAATATCTATTTTTTGTTTATTACGAGACTTTGACTTTTGTAACAACTCATTTTATGAGCATTAGCATCGTCAGGGATTCATTCCAGCAAAGGTGCGACGACGTATTCAAGGTTTGTTTAGGTAAAAACGTTCACAAAATTCTCGTTTTATTTGTATCCATCATTGGTCTATGCTCCCTACTATTACACATCCCATTACAAATTTTATGCTAAAATTAAAATTTCTAAAAGCACTTGTTTAAAAAAAGGAAATAAGTTATGACCCCTTGATTTGTCAATTTTTAAAAATATTGATAGTCATTCTTGGGTTTTTGAACAAAACCGAACACGTTCGGTTAGGTTAGACAACGTTCGGAAATTTTACCGAACGGGTTCAGTTTGTTTTGTATTACGTTCGGACTAAATCAGAACATCGAATTAAGTAAATCCGAATCAAGACATTGAAAATCTGCTGTTAAGTAAGTATTTTTATAATGAAAATTTGAAGTTTAAAAAGGAAAAAAAATTATTATTCCGTGTTTTGTGAATTTTTGAAAGTGTTGAGTTACTGAAACAATTCGAATCGATCATGATCACGACCAGAAACAATTATGATCGATGACGACAGTGTTCATACGATCTCACTTGATCTCGCCGATCGTCATGATTGGTCAAAAATCAAACACGTTCGAATATCCGAAAGGTAAGAAAATGATTTTTTTTATTAAATTTTTTAGTACCTTGCCCACGGTTCCTTTTTCGGTTTGAAAAGGAAATAAGTTATGACCCCTTGGTTTGTCAAATTTTGAAAGTATTGATAGTCATTCTTGGGTAGACATTGAAAATCAGCTGTTTAAGTAAGTGTTCTTATAATGACAATTTGAAGTTTAAAAAGGAAAAAAAATTATAATCCCGTGTTTTGTTAATTTTTGAAAGTGTTGAGCACTACCTTTGGCTTTTGTAACTATTCATTTTAGGAGCATTAGCATCATTGAGGATTCATTCCGGCAAAGGTGCGGTGACGTGTTCAAGGTTTGTTTCGGTAAAAACGTTCACGAGATTCTCATTTTATTTGTATCCATCATTGGTCTATGCTCCATACTATTACACATCCCATTACAAATTTTATGCTAAAATTAAAATTTTTAAAAGCCCTTGTTAAAAAAAATAAAATAAAACAAAAAAAAAAATAATCCTTATTATGCGGCCGATTCGGGCACAAATCGGCCGCCTAATAAGGATTTGAATTTTTTTTTTTGCTTTTTTTTAATAGTGGAATTTGTAAACAGTAAAAATCAAGATGAAATTCTATTTGTATTGACATAAAGCTTGAATTTGAGAGCATTAGCGTCGTTGGAGATTATTTGCGGCAAATGTGCGACGTCGTGATCAAGATTTGGTTCGGCAAAAATCGGTCACGTGATTCTCGTTGTCTTTTATCTTTCATTGCTCTATGCTCCCCACTCTTATACCTCCTCTTCCCCTCTGCTAAAACCCACATTTCCTAAAGTTTGTGTTTTGTTAAAAAAAACTTTTATTATGAGGCTTTAATCGATTATGCGGTTGGTTTAATATATATTTTTTGTTTATTACAAGACTTTGACTTTTGTAACAATTCATTTTAGGAGCATTAGCTTCGTCGGAGATTGATTCCGGCAAAGGTGCGACGACGTGTTCAAGGTTTGTTTAGCTAAAAACGTTCACGAGATTCTCGTTTTATTTGTATTTATCATTGGTCTATGCTCCCTACTATTACACATCCCATTACAAATTTTATACTAAAATTAAAATTTGTAAAATCCATTTTTTTTAAAAATGAAATAAGTTATGATCCCTTGGTTTGTCAATTTTTAAAAATATTGATAGTCATTCTTGGGTTTTTGAAAAAAACCGAACACGTTCGGTTGGGTTAGATAACGTTCGGAGATTTTACCGAACGGGTACGCTTTCTTTTGTATTACATTCGGACTAAAACAGAACATCGGATTAAGTAAATCCGAATCAAGACATTGAAAATCTGCTGTTTAAGTAAGTGTTTTTATAATGAAAATTTGAAGTTTATAAAGAAAAAAAAATATTATCCCGTGTTTTGTGAAATTTTGAAAGTGTTGAGTTACTGAAACAATTCGAATCGATCATGATCACGACCATAAACAATTATGATCGATGACGACAGTGTTCATACGATCTCACTTGATCTCGACGATCGTCATGATTGGTCAAAAATAAAACACGTTCGAATATCCGAAAGGTAAGAAAACGATTTTTTTATTAAATTTTTTAGTACCTTGCCCACGGTTCCTTTTTGCGGTTTGAAAATGAAATAAGTTATGACCCCTTGGTTTGTCAAGTTTTGAAAGTATTGATAGTCATTCTTGGGTAGACATTGAAAATCAGCTACTTAAGTAAGTGTTCTTATAATGACAATTTGAAGTTTAAAAAGGAAAAAAAATTTATTATCCCGTGTTTTGTTAATTTTTGAAAGTGTTGAGCATTAGCTTCGCCTTTTGTAACTATTCATTTTAGGAGCATTAGCATAGACGAGGATTCATTCCGGCAAAGGTGTGACGACGTGTTCAAGGTTTGTTTCGGTAAAAACGTTCACGAGATTCTCGTTTTATTTGTATCCATCATTAGTCTATGCTCCATACTATTACACACCTCATTACAAATTTTATGCTAAAATTAAAATTTCTAAAAGCCCTTGTTAAAAAAAAAAGTCAAAAAAACCAAAAAAATTAATAATCCTTATTAGGCGGCCAATTTGTTCCCGAATCGGCCGCCTAATAAGAACTTGAATTTTTTTTTTTTTAATAGTTGCATTTGTAAACAGTAAAAATCAAGATGAAATTCTATTTCTATAGACATAAAGCTTGAATTTGAGAGCATTAGCGTCGTTGGAGATTATTTTCGGCAAATGTGCGACGTCGTGAGCAAGATTTTGTTCGGCAAAAATCGTTCACGAGATTCTCGTTTTTTTTGTATCTGTCATTGCTCTATGCTGCCCACTCTTATACCTCCTATTCCCCTCTGCTAAAACCCACATTTCCAAAAGTTTGTGTTTTGTTAAAAGAAACTTTTATTATGAGGCTTTAGTCGATTATGCGGTCGATTTAATATATATATTTTGTTTAATACAAGACTTTGACTTTTGTAACTATTCATTTTAGGAGCATTAGCTTCGTCGGAGATTCATTCCGGCAAAGGTGCGACGACGTGTTCAAGGTTTGTTTAGGTAAAAACGTTCACGAGATTCTCGTTTTATTTGTAACCATCATTGGTCTATGCTCCCTACTATTACACATCCCATTACAAATTTTGTGCTAAAATTAAAATTTCTAAAAGCCCTTTTTAAAAATTTATGATCCCTTGATTTGTCAAATTTTAAAAATATTGATAGTCATTCTTGGGTTTTTGAACAAAACCGAACACGTTCGGTTAGGTTAGATAACGTTCGAAAATTTTACCGAACGGGTTCAGTTTGTTTTGTATTAAGTTCGGACTAAACCGTAACATCGGATTAAGTAAATCCGAATCAAGACATTGAAAATCTGCTATTCAAGTAAGTGTTTTTATAATGAAAATTTGAAGTTTAAAAAGGAAAAAAATTATTATCCCGTGTTTTGTTAAATTTTGAAAGTGTTTAGTTACTGAAACAATTCAAATCGATCATGATCACGACCCGAAACAATTATGATCGATGACGACAGTGTTCATACGATCTCACTTGATCTCGCTGATCGTCATGATTGGTCAAAAATCAAACACGTTCGAATATCCGAAAGGTAAGAAAATGATTTTTTTTAATTAAAATTTTTAGTACCTTGCTCTTGGTTCCTTTTTGCGGTTTGAAAAGGAAATAAGTTATGACCCCTTGGTTTGACAAATTTGAAAGTATTGATAGTCATTCTTGGGTTGACATTGAAAATCAGTTGTTTAAGTAAGTGTTCTTATAATGACAATTTGAAGTTTAAAAAAGAAAAAAAATTATTATCCCGTGTTTTGTTGATTTTTGAAAGTGTTGACCATTACCTTTGGCTTTTGTAACTATTCATTTTAGGAGCATTAGCATCGTCGGGGATTCATTCCGGCAAAGGTGCGGCGACGTGTTCAAGGTTTTTGTTTCGGTAAAAACGTTTACGAGATTCTCGTTTTATTTGTATCCATCATTGGTCTATGCTCCATACTATTACACATCCCATTACAAATTTTATGCTAAAATTAAAAATTTTAAAAGTCCTTGTTTAAAAAAAAATAAAAAAAAACAAAAAAAAAAAAAAAAAATCCTTATTAGGCGGCCAATTAGTACCCGAATCGGCCGCCTAATAAGGATTTGATTTTTTTTTTTAATAGTGGCATTTGTAAACACTAAAAATCAAGATTAAATTCTATTTCTATGGAAATAAAGCTTGAATTTGAGAACATTAGCGTCGTTGGAGATTATTTTCGGCAAATGTGCGACGTCGTAAGCAAGATTTTAATCGGCAAAAATCGTTTACGAGATTCTTGTTTTCTTTGTATCTGTCATTGCTCTATGCTCCCCAATCTTATACCTCCTATTCCCCACTGCTAAAACCCACATTTCCAAAAGTTTGTGTTTTGTTAAAAAAAAACCTTTTATTATGAAGCTTTAGTCGATTATGCGGTCGATTTAATATATATTTTTTGTTTATTACAAGACTTTGACTTTTGTAACTATTCATTTTAGGAGCATTAGCTTCGTCGGGGATTCATTCCGGCAAAGGTGCGACGACGTGTTCAAGGTTTGTTTAGGTAAAAACGTTCACGAGATTCTCGTCTTATTTGTATCTATCATTGGTCTATGCACCCTGCTATTACACATCCCATTACAAATTTTATGCTAAAATTAAAATTTCTAAAAGCACTTGTTTAAAAAAAGGAAATAAGTTATGATCGCTTGGGTTGCCAATTTTTGAAAATATTGATAGTCATTCTTGGATTTTTGAACAAAACCGAGCACGTTCGGTTGGGTTAGATAACTTTCGGAGATTTTACTGAAGGGGTTCGGTTTGTTTTGCATAACGTTCGGACTAAACCAGAACATCAGAATAAGTAAATCCGAATCAAGACATTGAAAATCTGCTGTTTAAGTAAATGTTTTTATAATGAAAATTTGAAGTTTAAAAAGTAAAAAAATTATTATCCCGTGTTTTGTGAATTTTTGAAAGTGTTGAGTTACTGAAAGAATTCGAATCGATCATGATCACGACCAGAAACAATTATGATCGATGACGACAGTGTTCATACGATCTCACTTGATCTCGCCGATCGTCATGATTGGTCAAAAATGAAACACGTTCGAATATCCGAAAGGTAAGAAAATGATTTTTTTATTAAATTTTTTAATACCTTGCTCACGGTTCCTTTTTGCAGTTTGAAATGGAAACAAGTTATGACCCCTTGGTTTGTCAATTTTTGAAAGTATTGATAGTCATTCTTGGGTACACATTGAAAATCAGCTGTTTAAGGAAGTGGTCTTATAATGACAATTTGAAGTTTAAAAAGGAAAAAAAAATATTATCCCGTGTTTTGTTAATTTTTGAGAGTGTTGAGCATTAGCTTTGGCTTTTGTAACTATTCATTTTAGGAGCATTAGCATCGTCAGAGATTCATTCCGGCAAAGGTGCGACGACGTGTTCAAGGTTTTTTTCGGTAAAAACGTTCACGAGATTCTCGTTTTATTTGTATCCATCGTTGGTCTATGCTCCATACTATTACACATCCTATTACAAATTTTATGCTAAAATTAAGATTTCTAAAAGCACTTGTTTAAAGAGAAAAAAAATCAAAAAAAAATAATAATCCTTATTAGGCGGCCGATTTGTGCCCGAATCGGCCGCCTAATAAGGATTTGAAATTTTTTTTTTTTTGGTTTTTTTTAATAGTGGCATTTGTAAACACTAAAAATCAAGATGAAATTCTATTTCTATAGACATAAAGTTTAATTTGAGAGAATTAGCGTCGTTGGAGATTATTTTCGGCAAATGTGCGACGTCGTGATCAAGATTTTGTTCGGCAAAAATCGGTCACGAGATTCTCTTTTTTTTTGTATCTCTCATTGCTCTATGCTCCCCACTCTTATACCTCCTATTCCCCTCTACTAAAACCCACATTTCCAAAAATTTGTGTTTTGTTGAAAAAAACTTTTATTATGAGGCTTTAGTCGATTACGCGGTCGATTTAATATACATATTTTTTGTTTATTACAAGACTTTGACTTTTGTAACTATTCATTTTAGGAGCATTAGCATCGTCGGGGATTCATTCCGGCAAAGGTGCGACGACGTGTTCAAGGTTGGTTTAGCTAAAAACGTTCACGAGATTCTCGTTTTATTTGTATTCATCATTGGTCTATGCTCCCTACTATTACACATCCCATTACAAATTTTATGCTAAAATTAAAATTTCTAAAAGCCCTTGTTTAAAAAAAAGAAATAAGTTATGATCCCTTGGTTTGTCAATTTATGAAAATATTGATAGTCATTCTTGGGTTTTTGAACAAAACCGAACACGTTCGGTTGGGTTAGATAACGTTCGGAGATTTTACCGAACGGGTTCGGTTTGTTTTGTATTACGTTTGGATTAAGGCAGAACATCAGATTAAGTAAATCCTAGTGAAGATATTGAAAATCTGCTGTTTAAGTAAGTGTTTTTATAATGAAAATTTGAAGTTTAAAAAAGAAAAAAATTATTATCCCGTGTTTTGTGAATTTTTGAAAGTGTTGAGTTATTGAAACAATTCGAATTGATCATGATCACGACTAAAAACAATTATGATCGATGACGACAGTGTTTATGCGATCTCACTTGATCTCGCCGATCGTCATAATTGGTCAAAAATCAAACACGTTCGAATATCCGAAAAGTAAGAAAATGATTTTTTTTTTATTAAATTTTTTAGTAAGGCAAATAGCACATATACATAGATATTATAGTAATTAATTAGTCAATAACGTATATCAATAAAAACTTAAAATGGCATTTAACATATTAACTCAGATTTTGTTCAATATAATTCTAGATATTAAATAATTAATCACTTTTCTTGGTGTACATATAAAGGTCACACAATACCAGCAACTACATATAAACAAATTAGATTACTCAATGCTTAATAGTACACTGAACAATTTTTAGGCGCATTAGGTCTTAATATTAAGATATGTATATTGATACGGAAATACGTCGTCACTATACAGTTATAATTTTTTTAAAAGTGTATCGTTTACACTAAGATTGAAAGATGTACCGTACGTTTGATTTATACAAATTTTGTAATTATGTGATACTTAATAAAATTAAATTTAAAATTTAGTCGTCACTGTTAGTAAATGGAGTTGAAAGTCGACGAAGAGTGCATTGTGTCACAGGTTTTAGGTCTTAGGCGGATAAGCGTCAGACATCATTACCCTTTGTTTCTGTCTTAGCCAAACTCCAATTTTACAATTGAAGCTGAAATCATCCACCATTTGTAGTTTCTTTCTTTAATCGTGCAACTATAAATTAGGTTTTAGTTTGTCGTATTAAACTTTATACAGTTTAATGGAGTAATATCAAATTTCTGGCATGTTGAACTTTTCTCGTGGCTGACGGATTCCCTAAACGATACTAAACAGCAAGTTGAAGTAAATATATTTTGATGAGATAACTGAGAAAAACAAACATTTTGTAAATATAAACATAACCGTTTTTGTTATACCAGCTGGTAACAAGTTATTCGTTCGGATTTGAAAGATTTTAGTTCTATGATTCAATCCTACAGCTAGTATCTTTTTATGTTGTCTTAATTAAGTCGTATAACTATATATCTCGATTTAATTAGATTTAAAAGTTCAAAACTTAATTACCCGTTTTGAAATGTTTATAGTTCACGTACGGCTTCATGGTATGGTAACACTCGTAAGAAAACACACTTATATTAATTGACACTGTATCCTTGTGTTACTTTTTTTCATGTAGATTGCGTTAGTCCAAGAGTTTCATTGTTTAAAATGACAAATTTATTACACTTTCTGACGTAAGTATTTTGAACTATTAATTAAGTAACCTTTTTGTCCCTAAGAGCATCTCCAACCCACAATTGCATTTTGCATTGCAAAATGCAATAATTGCAAAATGCAATTGGATTTCTCTCCAACCCATAATTGCATTTTCCATGTGAAAAGGAATATTTTTAGGTATATTCTTTTTCCTATTTTATTATTAATTGCTAATTATACCTATTTTATTTTAAATTTACAAATTGACCCAATTATTTATTTTCTCTCAAAATTTCCATAAATTATGATATTTTTTAAATTTCATTATTATAATTTAAAAAACACATTACACTACATAAAATGATAAAAAAATTAATTTAATTTAAGCATCCTCATTTGAATATTCTATCATTGTTGTTCTATATTTATTTTCTGTTATTTTTAAGTTTAGTACTTTTTAATTATTATAAATTTAGTATTATGTTTTTATATTTTCTATTAAATAATGTTATTTGCATTTTAATTTTATATATATTATAGTGTCTTAATATTTATACTCATAAAAAAGAAATTATCATCAAAATAATTATTTATAAGTGTAAAAGTAAAAGTATCTAAAATTTGAAGGACTATTTTATAAATAAAAAAGTTCAATTGCAAAATGCAATTGAAAATGAGATGGTTGCATATTTGAAACCAAAAATGGCATTATACCATTTTGCAATTGAAAATGAGATTGGGTTGGAGCTAAATTTATTGCAAAATGCAATTTGACACCAAATTTGGTATTGGGTTGGAGATGCTCTAAGTATGCATCATCCGTTACAAATCCAAATTAGATGACACAAACGGTCCAATATATTTAACTTTTTGGAGGGTACTTTTTGTGCCTTTTGTGTTAGGATAAGCACCAGGTCCGTATACTGACAAAAAGCAAGGATTTTTTTATTTTAGAATTTTGTTAGACTATTTAAAAACTAATTTATGATCTAGTGTATGAACAATGAAGTACTTTATTTGAAGTATTAGGTAGCCTAATCTTTGTTCAAAAAACAAAAAAAAGGTAGCCTAATCTTAGTTTTCAAGCATATGCATTTCTCTATTGGTGTGCATTCAAAAGGCCAAATAGTGATACATCTTAATCTTATAAGCTATGCGCGTGAGTCATATCCTTATTCATATTATTATTAAAAGAACACTTTTTGGGGTCATTTTAAGAAATTGGAATAAGACGCATAAGATTACATGCTTGAGGTTGACAAGACAAAAATGCTTGATGTATAAAAATAAACTTACAAATTAAAAATTATTAGGGTAAATAGTGGTTTTGTCTCTATAGACGTAAGAAACAAAATTATAACAGCAAATTATGTTAATAAGTAAGAATTTTTTCAAATTTATAATAATAATAACTGCCGTACAGAAATAAACAAAAACGTTCCACTATAAGTTTTTAAAATAATAAACTAAAAATCTAAAATAAAATAGTACATAGCATTTTTCAAACCCTAACCACTTTATGCCACTTAATTATCCAACTCCAAACGGGATTATGCACTTGTCTTTTTCTTTGCTGATGTCAAAAATAGACCTGTGTAGGCCCATTGAGTCCTACAAACACATTACATGTGTAGGCCCATTGAGTCCATTATACTTCACACCGGCCCAAAATCATGAGCGGAGATATGGCAAGAAGATAGCAATTATGGCATCGATTAGTTCCAATTATCTGATCCACTGAATTATTTTTATGCCTGTGTAAAAACGTAAAAACATCTATATAATTTATGGGATACATGCCGTTTTAGGCTATGTTGTTGCATTATATCCATTAGTTTTATCAGAATCCTGAAGCAATCAAATTTATGATGGTGATTCAAGCGTGGACCCAAAATCTCCGGCGGCAATATTGATTCAAAAGGAAAATGTGAATTCTGATAGAGTTTCTACTTTCTATTGATGTGGTTTAGATTCGAGACAGTTGGAAGATGTTTGAGCAGAATTTATAGGAGCCAACGGCTCAACTTACTTATCACTAGTGTTCAAGTTACCTAGAAAGCATGCAAATGCAATATACACAAAACACAATCTAGGATTTTAGTATGCAAGACAAGAATAAACAAGACTCAAATGCATGCTTATGATACAAAAGAAGTGCAAAAGATGAATGAAACAAGACTTAAACTAGTGCTAAAACTATGCAAAACATACACATATCATCATATGTCCACATTAAGCTCGTCTCCACCTCTGAAAAACTTGAGATAATCCTCACTTAAGATGTAGATGCTGCTTCCACAGCTGCAAATGCCACCTCTACACAAATAGTTGGTAAAGACTTCCTCTCTATCTCTGAGTCTGCTCCTAACTCTTCAAAATCTACAACCTTTTTTTGAGGCTGACCTCATCTCTGAATCAATCGAGACTTCTTGAGGAAACTGTCCCTACTACTCAAACTAATGCTCTCTCTCCTTTTTTTTGAAACCATTGTCACGGGTGATGATCCAAAGGTTTTGGTAAATGATGAATAGTTGGGAGTTTTATTTGTAGCTATCGTGAACCTTTTGCGTTGGAGAGTATATAAGATGTGGATCATCTAGTGTCCGCATTTTTTGAGAGAATCCTGCAAGAACGACCTGTTAAACCAACACAAAGAGTTTAAGACAGAGTAAACAAGTCGAGGAAAACGCAGTCAACGAAGGACGTGGTGGATACGTCGGTTAATCCCCATCCTTTCCTAATTTGGAATTCCATATTTAGGTGGTGAATGTTTGTATGGTTTTTGGATTTTAATTTTTGGTTTTTGGATTTTGGTTTTTGTTTTTAGATTTTGGTTTTTTGATTTTGGTTTTTTTATTTTTGTTGTAGATTTTGGTTTTTCTAAAAACTTGAATGGTGATTTATTTAGTTTTTGGTTTTAAGTATTTTTGTGTTTTTTTGTTTTAAGATTAAAAATGATAAAATAAATATTTATTTAATTAATACAAAAATATTATTTTTCTACACTCCTCTTATATGTTTTTTCTACATACACCATATGTTTTCTCAAGCTTCAGTTTAACAATTGTAAACTCTTGTCACATATATATATATATATATATTTATATATATTTTGGGTCAAACTTCTCACATTTATATTAATTTTAGTAAAAAAAAAAAAGAACTGAGTATGATAAATTCAGACTTTAGATCAAATTGTTATTTAGCTTAAATCTGCAACTTTGTTTGCAATATTGACCACTAAGTGACGACAAAGATACAAATCAAATCGCGTCTGTGACTTTTAAAATTAGGACAACATGTGATGAAAATATGGTTTTCTTATTTTTATTTTTAATTTCATAGCGTTTTTAAAAATAGAGAAACCACATGATTTCTCATAATTAAAGGCAAACTTAAACGGATCAATCATCACTTTATATAATAACAACAACAATAGTCAGGTTCTTCTTGAAGCTTCGCATAATCTGAAATACGGCAATTTCCTGTCGGGTACCCCAATGATATGCAGTACGAGGAGCATTGTTGTGACTAGTGATGTATATGAATATATGAACTCGTACAAATAATATCAAGGCATTACTTGCCGACCGAGTCTTTTTCCGCTGTGATGTATATATATTTATTTATTTTTTTGAAAAGGGCTACTATATGTACCAACAAAATTCTGAGAAATGCTCAAAGAATATTGCAATAATTAGTATATAAAAAACATACCGGATATCATATCAGTTTTTGTGGACAACGAAATAGCCAATATAACTACAAGAAAGAAAGGCACAATTTTGTTCTGAAACCCATTATATATCTTCTTCTTTTGTTTGCAAATTTTCAGATCTCAAAAAAGCTCTATTTATATATTTTCTGATTTTGAAATTCAACACATCAATCTCATTACATTACTTCCAAAACAATGTCAACATTTAATGAGATTTTTTTTTTTTTTTACCATAAACAATTATTTTTATTTGTTAAAAACATCATATATAATATGATAAGGAGAGAATCACCATCGTGGTTAGTCAAGATAATCGATAAAAATGTAAGGAATCAGCTCATCACAATAAGATCTACGGGTGACGATCATAAGTATGAGGAAAGAAAAACTACATATTTTTTACTTGCGTATACTCTTCCCAGGCGTGGGAGACTCTAGCTCGAGGTATTCTTAAACAGCAGTTCACCATTAATTGAAATATTTTAATTGGTATTTTAAAAGACTAAACGAAACTGGTATTCATCTCTTTATTCTAAGGTACATTTTTCAAGTAACGATCTATGGGATACCGAGAGAAAAAAATGGAAGAAAACATAGAAAGAAAGTAATATCACAGTCGCGGATAGTCAAAATAATCGATAAAAAATCAGCTGCACAATAGGATCTATGGATAACCAAAAATATAAGAAAAGCCTCATGTATTGGTTTAACACAAGATCTTGATTTTTTTTTTTTTATCTTAAAATAGTTTTCAATCTAATTTCAAAACAATGAAGCATTTGATGTAAAAATAGTTTTGATTGAATATAATTTTATATTTATTAAAAAATATCATATATAGGTAAATATTATTTGAATAAGTGTTAACATTTAATATTCTGTTTCCAAATTGTGTAATATATTTCTGTTTATAGATGATTTGGTGCAAGTTTATGGAATGTAGTATATTATGTAGTCAAATATATGATTTAAGAGATTATAGGAAAATTAAATGTTAAAATGGTAGTGAGTTTAGATTAGCTACGTGAAGGTCTAGAATTGTAAACTGTGTGACGCGGATTATTGATGTGACGATGTCGCTTTCCCTGCCACAGAAAAACATGAATATCAGTCAAAAGCTCCAAAATTTGGAAAAACAAAAAATTTCAAAAACCTGAAATCAAAGGGGGAAAATCCCGTCAAAATTCGAGTATACGAGAAGACGATCTCCTGGTGACTGGAAGGTTTTTGCTAAGGTAATTCGATGCGATCAATTCGGATGGGTTTTAGGCTCTTCCTCTGATTTTTGTTAATTCCTCCTGATCGTGATATTGAAGGATTTCGATTTCGATGTGCATTTTAGTCTCCTCCAAGCATGCAATTTAGCACATGATCGTTTCCTGATAATTAGGGTTTGCTCGATTTTTGATTTCGTATCTGGAGAGATCTTTCCGTGTTCGTGAAAAAAAACAGAACAAATGTTTCTCTGATCGCCCCTGGAATTTTTCATCTTTCGGATTGGTTTGGTGTTAATCTAGTGATTATTGGATCCGGATCATCATCCTTGACTCTTGTGACAGTTGGATATATACTCTTATTCCGATTCATGAAACATGTGTATTCATCTTGAAACCATTTCTAGATTTTTAACTTGTATGTCTGGTTTTGATTTTTTTTTTTTTTTTTTTTTCCAGTGAGAGGTTAAGCTAAAGGTCCGTCTCTGGGTTGCTCTTGAAATTCGCCTGCTATTAGCAGCCTTTGTAGCAGTTGAATATTAGGGTTTCCATCTGCTATGTGTTGAGCTTTGCTGCTAAGTTGGATTCTAGACTTCCATGACCGTCATATAGCATGATGGTTGGGAAGATTTTAGATGGATACAAGGGATAGTAATAGGACACTCTCAGAGATAGTGGGTCTGGTAAAATCCTGGCTCCCCTGGCGATCGGAGCCAGCCACTGTGTCCAGGGATTTTTGGATGCCTGATCAGAGCTGTCGTGTATGCTACGAGTGTGATAGTCAGTTTACCCTTATCAATCGTAGGCACCACTGCCGTCTTTGTGGGAGAGTTTTCTGTGGCAAGTGTACATCAAACTCAATACCTTTTGCTCCCAGTGACTTGAGAACTCCCCGTGAAGAGCGGGAAAGGATCCGTGTTTGCAACTATTGTTTCAGGCAATGGGAGCAAGGTGATGGTGGAGCACATGTTTCAAATATCCCCGAACTTAGTACTTCAGCTTCAGAGACAAGTCTTCTTAGCTCAAAGACTAGCACAACTGCCAATAGTAGTAGCCTAGCTCTTGGCTCGATGCCTGGATTAATTGGTCCTTATCAAAGGGTTCAACCTGGTTCTGATGTCAGCTTGCACGGAGTATCTTCAATGGATACAAGCACAACCAGGCAAGGCAAAGAAACTTCAAGGAGGAGCAGCTTCATTGCCACAGATGATCCATCTCGCTTTCCTCTAAATAGGTACTCCTTTTCTCTGACCTCTCTTTGATCTCGTAGGTAAGGGTGAAGCTTATTAGACGCTGCAGTTAAGCTCCAGGGTAGGTGCTGTGGCCTATAACCACGCTTTTAATGCAAATCCAGGGTAGTGATCGATCAAAATATTTCTTCTGCATGTGAAGTTGTAGCAGCAACTTATTTTTTGGATTCGAAGCTAGGAAATCAGTGTACTTTTGATCGCAATCGTTTTTTGGTAACTTAAGTCTTTGTTTCCTTATTGCATCAGGAGTGATGATGAGTACGACGAGTATGGTGTATACCAGACTGATATTGAGACGAGTCATTCTCCTCAAGCTAATGAATATTATGGTCCAATGGAATATGATGAGATGAGCGTATGTGATGACCCCTGTAAGCATCTTAGTGGAGAAACCGCTGACCAGAAAAGTTTAAGCGGCTCTCCACCCATTCATCATTGTCTTGAATCTCTCATTGGGAAAGGAGCAGAGCAGTTCCAGAAGAAAGATGAGCATGATGGTCGTGACGATTGTGAAGCTCCTTCTCCACCCGATATTTCAGATGATCAAGTGGCAGAACCGGTGGATTTCGAGAACAATGGACTTTTGTGGGTTCCACCTGATCCAGAAAATGAAGAAGATGAGAGAGAAAGTCCTTTGTTTGATGATGAAGATAATGAGGGAGATGCCTCGGGTGAGTGGGGGTACTTACGACCTTCCACTAGCTTTGGAAGTGGAGAATACCGTAGCGAGGATCGAACAAGTGAAGAGCACAAGAAGGCTATGAAGAATGTGGTTGATGGCCACTTTAGGGCTTTGCTTGCACAACTGTTGCAAGTCGAGAACATCCCTGTGAGCGATGAAGAGGGCAAAGAGAGCTGGTTAGAGATTATCACCTCTCTTTCTTGGGAGGCTGCTAACTTATTGAAGCCTGATATGAGCAAAAGTGGAGGGATGGATCCTGGTGGATATGTCAAAGTAAAGTGCTTAGCTTCCGGGTTCCGACATGAAAGGTAATAGATGCAACAAAAATTAATCCCAAAATACTGCTGTCGAATCCATAGGGCTTCATTTTATGCACTCTGTATTTTTTCATCATACTATCTGGATTCTTGTGAAGTTTCAATTTTTAGTAATCCATCTCGTGTATTACTTTACAGCATGGTGGTAAAGGGAGTTGTTTGCAAGAAAAATGTGGCTCATAGGAGAATGAGAGCGAAGATTGAGAAAGCTCGACTATTGATTCTAGGCGGTGGGCTTGAGTATCAAAGGGTCTCGAACCAGTTATCCAGTTTTGATACTTTGTTGCAACAGGTGAAATTTTCCTGCCACTTCCATATTTCTTTTTCTTCTTGTTGGTGGTTGGATATGGAATTTGCTTATTTATGCCTAAACCCTTCTACTTCTTACACTTATTTTGGTTTTCAGGAGAAGGATCATCTAAAGATGGCTGTTGCAAAGATTCACGCTGAACGTCCAAATATTCTACTAGTTGAAAAATCAGTTTCTCGATTTGCGCAAGAGTATCTTCTAGCCAAAGACATATCTCTTGTTCTAAACATTAAGAGGCCACTTTTAGACCGCATTGCTCGCTGCACTGGTGCTCAGATCATTCCTTCAGTAGACCACCTCTCCTCTCAAAAGCTAGGTTACTGTGAGAATTTTCGGGTGGATAGGTTTCTTGAAGAACATGGTTCAGCTGGTCAAGTTGGAAAGAAAGTAGTGAAGACGTTGATGTATTTTGAGGGTTGTCCAAGGCCATTAGGCTTTACAGTAAGCACCCCCAGCCATAAAAATTTAAAATTCAAAGCAGATTTCTTATATCTGATTGCCTCATGACATTACTTCTTGCTTTTTATGTCGTTTCTTCTTCAGATTTTGCTTAGGGGTGCTAATGAAGATGAGTTGAAAAAAGTGAAGCATGTGGTCCAATATGGAGTTTTTGCAGCTTATCATTTGGCACTCGAGACATCGTTTCTTGCTGACGAAGGAGCCTCACCAGAACTTCCCTTGAACTCCCCAATCACGGTGGCACTTCCTGATAAATCTACGAGCATTGAACGTTCGATATCTACTGTGCCAGGTTTCACGGTCTCCACATATGAAAAATCTCCAACAATGCTATCTGGTTCCGAACCACAACGAGCAAACAGTGTCCCAGCATCAGAGTTGCTTTCAACCACTGCCAATCAATCAATCCAGAAGGATATAAATCCTCTGATACCCAATGGTTCAGGCTGGCAGGCTAGAGAAATAAATCCTAATTTCATATTTTCACGCTACAATGTTTCATTGAATTTGCCTGACCGTGTGATAGAGGGAAGAAACTCAGATTTGTCTGAAAGATCGGTACTGGCTGACACACCAGCAGACAAAAGCAATCCAACTATTGAGGCAGAAGCAATCCTACAGTCAGCAGGGCAAGGCTTTGTTCGAAGGAGTTCTCAAAGTAGTACGAGCATTATGGTCGAAAACCAAGACAATGGTTCGGAGCTTACAACCGTCCAACAACAAAACAGTGAGAATCCAAAGGAACCACAATCTCAAAAAGAGGAATTTCCTCCGTCACCCTCTGATCACCAGAGCATTTTGGTTTCTCTATCATCCCGGTCAGTGTGGAAAGGAACTGTGTGTGAGAGGTCTCACCTCTTTCGGATAAAATACTATGGTAGTTTTGATAAACCCTTGGGACGGTTCTTGAGAGATCATTTGTTCGATCAGGTGAGTTTTTTTCTGTTTTATTTTTGTTGTATAATGTGACTTTCCTATTACGGCTTACATAATAATTTGGTAACCCAAATAAATGCTCAAATTGCAGGGTTACAGGTGCCGTTCATGTGAGATGCCATCAGAAGCTCACGTTCACTGTTATACTCATCGACAAGGCAGCCTTACGATATCTGTCAAGAAGCTCCAAGAATATCTCTTACCTGGTGAAAAGGAGGGGAAGATCTGGATGTGGCATAGATGCCTGAGATGCCCGCGGCCTAATGGCTTCCCTCCAGCGACTCTACGAGTGGTGATGTCTGATGCTGCATGGGGATTATCGTTTGGGAAGTTTCTGGAGCTCAGTTTCTCAAATCACGCAGCTGCCAGTAGAGTAGCATGTTGTGGCCATTCTCTGCATAGAGACTGTCTTCGCTTCTATGGGTACTTTTTCTTGCATCCCCCTGGGGCGGAATATAAACAAATTGTTTAAACATGTCTTATTTAAAAATCTGTGGTTTTTCCTTTGCTCTAACAAGTTGTGCCCATGCAGATTTGGGAACATGGTTGCTTGCTTCCGGTACGCTACAATAGATGTTCATTCGGTCTACCTTCCACTATCAATTCTTAGCTTCAACTATGATAATCAGGACTGGATACAGAGAGAGATAGATGAGGTTAAATACCTGTGATTTTCTCGGATGTAGTTTTAAAAATCTAACACATTGACTTGACTGAGTTCTCCCTCTTTTTTAGGTGGTAGAGAGAGCAGAGCTTCTGTTTTCTGAAGTATTAAATGCTATTAGTCAAATTGCAGCAAAAGGTTTTAGGCGTCAAACTGGTGAACTCGAAGAAGTGCTGCAAAGAGAGAAAGCAGAATTCGAGGTAATAAATTATGTTCTATATGAAAGAGCATCTAGAACTCAGCGATGCAAAATATTTTGGTTCTCTCTCTTAAAACGAATGTACGACAATAATTATTTTAAGACAAAAAGTCTGTTTTGTAACTGTTATTATATTTTTTCCAGGAGAATATACAAAAGATGTTGCACAGGGAGGTGAAGGAAGGCCAACCTTTTGTGGACGTTCTTGAGCTATACCGGATTCGCAGACAGCTGATTTTTCAGTCATATATGTGGGATCACCGCTTGATTAGTGCATCAACTTTACATAAGCTTGAGAGTAGTGATGACACAAAGAGAGAAGAAAATGAGAGACCACCCTTGGCTAAGAGCCAGACGCTCCCCGAGATGAATGATGGGACCAATTCTCTTCTGTCTGGCTCAGATGTTTATCTGAATTCTGATGGTGATTGTACCGGTGACACTGGCTCGTTAAATAAGTCTCAGAAGGAAGCCGATAAAAATTCAGATTTGGGTCAGGAAAAGGAAGATGGGGCAGAAGTTTCTCCCAGCAAGACCTTACCTGATACTTCTGATCCCCCGGAAAATAAATTCGATGTTCGCAGGACACAGTCCGATGGCCAGATAGTTATGAAAAATCTATCCGCCACTCTTGATGCAGCATGGATAGGCGAACGTCAAACATCAGTGGAGATTCCAACCAATAATAAGATCTTGCTTCCTCCTTCCTCCATGTCAAACTCTTCAACTTTCCCTCCAATCTCAGAGGGGTTGAAGCCAGTAGATCTCCCAGAACAGCAAAACGAATTCAAGGTGGCCTATCCAGTTTCACCTGCTTTACTGAGTAAAAATTATGAGGACTCGGAAGATTCTGTAAGCTGGTTAGGTATGCCATTCCTCAATTTCTACCGTTCCATCAACAAGAATTTCCTGCTTAACTCTCAGAAGCTTGATACATTTGGCGAGCATAGCCCTATCTATATTTCATCCTTTAGAGAGACAGAGCTTCAAGGTGGACCAAGGCTACTTCTGCCCGTAGGCATGAATGATATTGTTGTTCCGGTGTATGATGATGAGCCCACGAGTATGATTGCGTATGCCTTGATGTCACCCGAATATCAACGCCAAACTTCTGTTGAAGGGGAATCTCTAGTTTCTTATCCTTCTGAACTGAATATCCCTCGCCCAGTTGATGACACCATTTTTGACCCTAGCAGAAGCACTGGTTCAGTCGATGAGAGTATACTTTCAATGTCCTCATCTCGTAGCAGCTCACTTCTGGACCCACTTTCATATACGAAAGCTTTACATGCTCGAGTCTCGTATGGAGAAGATGGCACTCTTGGAAAAGTGAAGTACACAGTTACGTGTTACTATGCAAAACGGTTTGAGGCGTTGCGAGGTATATGTATCCCTTCGGAACTTGAGTTTATAAGGTCTCTTAGCCGGTGTAGAAAATGGGGAGCTCAAGGTGGAAAGAGCAATGTCTTCTTTGCCAAAACCCTGGACGATCGTTTTATCATCAAGCAAGTCACCAAGACAGAATTGGAATCATTCATCAAATTTGCACCTGCTTACTTCAAATACTTATCCGAGTCTATCAGCACGAAAAGCCCAACTTGCCTGGCAAAAATCATGGGAATCTATCAGGTACTTAACTGCTAAGTTGAGAGATTTCCTGGTCAGGTTTGATTCACTCTTGATGAGACTGCTAAGTTAAGAGATTAACTGCTAATTTGTGTTAACAGGTCGCAACAAAGCAACTTAAGAGCGGGAAAGAAACAAAGATGGATGTTCTGATTATGGAGAATCTTCTGTTTGGAAGAACTGTGAAACGGCTTTATGACCTCAAAGGATCTACCCGGGCGCGATACAATCCTGACTCTAGTGGGAGCAACAAAGTCTTGTTGGATCAAAACTTGATCGAAGCAATGCCAACTTCTCCCATCTTCGTGGGTAACAAGGCAAAACGATTGTTGGAAAGAGCCGTCTGGAACGATACCGCTTTTCTCGCAGTGAGTTTTACTCTTCTACTACAAATCATTTACACTCATCACTACTCTTCGTAAAGTTTAAAAACGCATGCGTCTTGTTTGCGTTTGCAGTTGGGTGATGTGATGGATTACTCGTTGCTAGTAGGCGTGGATGAAGAAAAGAACGAGCTAGTTCTTGGGATTATCGACTTCCTGAGGCAGTACACATGGGACAAACATCTAGAGTCTTGGGTGAAATTTACAGGAATCTTAGGAGGAGCGAAGAATGCAGCACCAACAGTAATCTCTCCAAAGCAATACAAGAGAAGATTCAGAAAGGCCATGACGACTTACTTCCTCATGGTTCCTGATCAGTGGTCTCCGCCTAATGTCATTACTAGTAACTCCAGGTCGGATCAACCGGAAGAAACCTCTCAAGCCGGTACACAAGCAGAGTGATATGTGAATCCTCATAATGTAAGTTATTTTTTTTTTGTCTCGTATAGAAAATTGGTTTTTTTTTTTTTTTTTTGCATTTTGGGAACACTATTCTTCGGTTATGATTCATTTTTTAAATTTTTTTGGAAGATTGGGTTTCTCATAGATATGATTTTGTTTGCGTCTTTTAGATACTGAGTCGTTCAATTAGAGTTTTAGGAGATTGTCTGGAATTTCTTCAGAAAGATGTGAGATTATTTCAATTTTATCCCGTCTGTACAAAACAAAATTGACATTATTCTTGTGTATATGAGATTCTGTTCTAATATGTTATATGCGCTCGCTCATTGTTTCTTGTTGCTTCCGTCTTAATACTTAAGAAAACATTGAAATCAGAATCTGGACATATATTCATGTTTTGTTGTTCTTACAAAAGAGAAACAAGAAAGAAGCAAATCGCTGCTTCTTTCACGGCCTTTTTTTTTGTCTGTACATCCTTATTCAAGAGGCCCTTTTTGAAGAGAGAACAGATTTTGATTTTTGAAAAGAAAAAAAAAAGAAGATAGAGAGAGATTTAGAGGAAGTCGAAGCTGCTCCATTTGATCATCATTAACTCTTGTTGTGAAGCAATTTCCTGTCTTTGACCATCATCCTTCTCTGCATCTCTCAACTCCTGATAACTTCTTTGCAGAAGATCAAGAATCTCTACCTCTCTGTTTAAAAAAAAAAAAAAACCAAATTTAATAATTAAAAACATTGAAACAAGATCGATCTGATGATATTTAATTTAGGATTAAGAAGTTATCATACCTTGAGTAAGAAGCTACCATTGGACTCTCTGGGAGACAACGAGGACCTTCATCGTACCCTTCACATATAACCTCTCCATTATCATCGGTGTAACATATGATCCCTTGTATCGGATCTTCAAATACCTGTTTCAGAAAACAAAAACCAAATCATATTTTGCCAAATGGGTTGTATCCAGATTCTCAAGAAAATCAAGACCCAAATCATACCGTGTTCTTGGTGGAGTATCTTATCGGTTGAGGCTGTGAAACTGTGACTTGCTTGACTTTAACTTGAATTTGACTCTGTTGGAGCATCAAAGTCTTTGATCTTACTGTCTTTGGAACAAAACATGGTGTTTGAAGAGGAAGACAGAGTTTAGTTGAATATGCCATAGCCTCTGTGTGTTCTCCTTTTTTTTTCAGAAGAAACTTTGATCTCTTCTTTTTGGGACAAAATGTTTGGTTTATAGGTCCCCAAGTACTTAAACAAAAAATAATGGCAAAACAAAACTTATAAATTCTGATGATTGATTGAATCTTAGCTTAATTATTTTAGAAGACTTTTTTATACTTTAAATAGACACAAGATGCAAATGATAGAATAGCCGATGAGACTGGTCATCTTATTAGCAAGTTTATTATGTCTTTGTCGTGGGGTCATTACTCTCATATTATTAGTAAAATTATTCTCTTTCTTTCTTTCTTAATGGTTCATTTTTCTCCTTACTTTTAATCTAATGAAAGGTTGGCCAGTCAATTTTTTTTTCCTGTAAGCGTTGAATTTATGCGCATATATGTATTCATAAATAATATTCACTCGTCGTTTACGAAATTCAAACATAAAATGCCTTCACATTTTTTTTTGGTAAAGGGTTGTTAATGCCTTCACATATTTCATTGTGAAAATTACGTTAGTGGTGGTTAATTATCTACCGCCCAGTGACGAATTATTTCCTACTTAATTAAATTGTGGCACGTGTCCCTCTATCCAGTGACGTATAAATTTTTGTTTTATATCAAAATGTCAATAATTGGTTCTTGGTGTATAGTTTAATGATATATATTTTTTTGAACATTTAGTTTAATGATATTAGACGAGAGATTAATTGTTGGCTAAACATGGAGACATCGTCGTACAGTTGCTCTGAAAAGGTCGTCTCTTTCCAACGTCAGTATGGAGTGTTCTAGAGTAGTATTATCTCTAGGCCTGGGAATTTGGTTCACAATCCGCGGATCCCGCCCCGTTAGATCCGCCGCGGGGTGGATGCGGATCAAAAAAAATTTGTTTACAAAAAAACGGGTTTTGCGGGGCGGGTGCGGGTGTTCCAAAATTTTTTTGCGGATTTGCGGGTTACCCGCTAATATATATATATATATTTTTTAAATGTTAATTATTAAAAAAATTATTGACAAAATTATTAAAATTTTAAAATATTATGTAATATATGTATCAATTCGCTAATAATTTTTTTTTTAATTTTAAATAAGTTGTATAGTTGTACATTTCTATTTTGGATTTTTTATTAGGATTTTTTTTGTTAAAATCATACAAAATATTTTTTTTTTATTTTTATTTAAATATTTGCGGGTTATCCGCGGGTATTTTGAAATTCAAACGGGGCGGGTGCGGGTCAAAAAAAAATTTTTGCGGGGCGGATCGATACCGGTAAATAAAATTTAAAACCCGCTGCGGAGCAGGTCGGGCGGGGCAGATCCGACCCGCAATCCAGACCTAATTATCTCGCTAATTTTAAATTTTTAATTAACAATTTATACATGACAACGAATATTCCTCTATCAAATTAAATAAACTTATACGAATCTTTATTCTGTTTTCAGTTTTCTTTAAAGAAAAACCAAAAATGTTCACTAGTTTCTGAGTCATCAGCAACTTTGGACATTTTTAACCAAAATAAAAACTCTAAATGGTGGAATCATAGATCAAGGTAGGTCACAAAACGTTGGAGAAAACTTCCAGAATTGAAGTTTTTAAAATGTGAAAAATAATGAAATGAAGTTGTTAAATGAAACAGAAGGAATATTAATGCTAATTGATTATTCGGTACTTAGTATATAAATTTTATATAAAAACTATAACTAAGGCCTTAAATGTTTGTAGTTTTTGAAAGAGTTTTTGGTTTTTGTTTTTCAAGAACTACTTTATTTGCCAATCAAGTTTTTTGATAATTAGATTTCCTAAAATTTAGAGAAACTAGTTTTTTAAAATAACTTCTAATTTGTAAGCAAAAACCAAAAACCAAAATCTATATTTTTGGAGTTTTTCTTCAAGTATTATCAAAAAACCAAAATCCAAAAACTAAAATTTAAAAACAAAAACCAAAATCGAAAAACCAAAAACCAAAATCTAAAAACAACACAAACATTCATCACCTAAGTTTTTGTGGTCTCTGTTTCAGGAGGTTGGGAGGTTACATACGTCACTAGTTTTTTTAAATCATTTTTCTAGATCGTCGTCCACTTATATCATCGCGTAGTGGTGGCCTAACTTATCAATATCGTACAATCTCCAAATTTTATATAAGCAAGTATATGATTATAAAATTTGATACAATAATTATTAATATTATCTTCTTAATGACTTAATATATTATGATGATGAAGTACATAATAGAGAAACCTAACGAGTTCAAATATAGGGCTCTTGGAGCAACAATTTTGTATTTAAGCTTAATAATTAGGTTAATTAGGCTAAGAATATCAAGGCCCGTAGATAGATAAATCAAATATAGGCCCAAGCATATATGTTTGTTTTACTTTTAACGAACTAACCTGGTTTATTAAAGCATCGATCATCGGTTTATATCCGATCCAATGAACCCGGTTATTCAATCCCGAACCCGGTCGATAGTTTTTAATTAGTGGTTGATTAATTTTAAAACCCAAAAACTGGGAAACAGGTAATGGGTTTGGAGCAACAACAAAATTTATATTTAGCCTAATTTATGGCCCGTTTTACAAGGTATATAAGCCCATTAAAGGCCCAATTGTTCTTCTAAGTCTTACTTGTTATTCAAGAGTGCGTTTTCCGGGAGCTAAAAAAGGAGCAAACTAGAAAGAGATTTTGTTTCTTCGTTTCGATCAATCGATCAGCTGCTAAAGAGTATTTTCTGCATTCATAGAAGTTCATTACTGATTATAGTTTCTTTAATCGTTTCTATTTTCCTTCCATCTGTAAATTTCCAGGGTTTTATACGTTTGTGCAGCTTTCTTTTTTTCAGATCGAAATCGGGAAGAAGATGTTTCTCACTAGGTAAAATTGAGCCTTTCTTTCTCCGTTTCGACGAAGCCCTGTATCTTAGTTTCTGGGTTCACTACGAATGCAACAATTATGGTGCTTGTATTGATCAAAATTTGGGTATATTTGTTCCCAAGGACTGAGTATGACAGAGGAGTCAATACCTTTTCTCCCGAAGGCCGTCTATTTCAGGTTGAGTATGCCATTGAAGCTATCAAGGTGATTTCTCCATTACTCTAGCTCCTATATGTAGCTTCCCTAGAAATTAGCGGCATCGAGAAATTTGGGTTGAAGAAGAGCGAGAGTCAAAGTTAAAAAGTTTTCTCAATTTTTGTTTCTTAGTCACTTCTCGTGTTAGTGTGCTATGTTAGGACTGGCGTAGATTGGGTGTGTGCACTTGTGTATCCGTTTTTGATTCTCGAGGCTTTTGAATTGTTGCAGCTTGGTTCTACTGCAATTGGCGTAAAGACAAAAGAAGGAGTTGTTCTTGCAGTCGAGAAGCGTATCACATCGCCCTTGCTGGTAATTTTTCCCTTTGCGACTTGTCTTTCTATTAACACACTCAGCGAAATCCAACTGGTTGATTGAGATATCAGTTTAGTCCCCATTGTAAGCATCTAAGAAGTAACCTTGTGTGTTTTCTCTGCCTCTATTGGGCTCTTTTGCATCGCATTGTACAACGAACTTAATCTTGGTTTGGCGTGAGTGATAGAATCTTAAGGGCGGTATAACAAAGTAAAACCATTTTTGAAGTGTCAGTCACTGCTTTCTCAGTCTCTCTGTTTTTTCTTTCTTTAATTCAGGAGCCGAGCAGTGTGGAGAAGATAATGGAAATTGATGACCATATAGGTTGTGCCATGAGTGGTCTGATAGCTGATGCCCGTACACTTGTTGAGCACGCACGAGTGGAGACTCAAGTGAGATCTCACTTTCTGCTTCTCGTGGTTTCTTTCTTTCTTACATCAAAAGATCTTTCTGTTACCAACTTCTGTTTTTTTTTCTTTTTCTGCTGCGTAGAACCACAGGTTCTCGTATGGTGAGCCAATGACTGTAGAATCTACAACACAAGCTTTGTGTGATCTGGCCTTACGCTTTGGTGAAGGAGATGAAGAGTCAATGGTAACAATTTCTCCATTGCTCATTAATATCATAGGAATGTTTTGGTGGCTTTCACTACTTCTGCTTGGAATTTAATGATTGATTGCCAGAGATAAACCCTTAGATCGGGGAACTAAGTTTTAGTTGTAAATTGATAGATACAGTTCTTCAAACGCCACTTTAACAATGCCTTGACTCTTTTCCATATCGTTTTATCATAACCTGAATATACTTAGGCTAGGTCTCATGAATTTTCTGCAGTCTCGCCCTTTTGGAGTATCCCTTCTCATTGCTGGGCATGATGAAAATGGACCGAGCCTGTAAGTTGTTGCTCGTTTAGCTTATATCATTTTCCACCGGCTTATAAGATGAAAGTTGATCGATCTCAAATTGGTATACAACAATGTTAAACAAGACAATCTTGTACAGGTACTACACAGATCCATCGGGAACATTCTGGCAATGCAATGCAAAGGCAATTGGGTCAGGCTCAGAAGGAGCTGATAGTTCTCTCCAAGAGCAATTCAACAAGGTAAATAACTTGATTGTTTCAATGTCCCAAGTACAACATTACAGAATCTTGTATTTGCTTCTTCTTTTTTCCCTTCTTCAGTTTCACATCTTTTATCAGGATTTAACTCTTCAAGAAGCTGAAACAATCGCTGTGTCTATCCTAAAGCAAGTAATGGAAGAAAAGGTACTCAATTGATTTCAAATTTGTTTACTAAAACACCATTGAATCCCACTCCGGTTTAGCCCTTTTCGATACTCTCTGATTTTCTGGTTTAGGTGACTCCAAACAATGTCGATATCGCCAAAGTCGCACCAGCTTATCACCTCTACACTCCTCAGGAGGTTGAAGCCGTCATCAGTCGTCTATGAGGAAATAAACCGGCATTTCTTTCCGGTTATCTTACCTGGTCTGTCAGGGAATATGTCAAGCTTTGTGTCTGCTTCTAGTTCTCTAAACCGATAAACTTTCTTTTCACCAAATGATTGTTACATCTTAGTATTGCTTAAGTAAGATGAACTGGAGGTTTTTAATTTGCGAGACCATATTCCTTGAATCCTTGGTAAACTGTTAAGATTAATGTTGGTTGACATTTTGTTCGACTTTATACAATTTCATAAATAATATTATGAGGCGTAAAGATTTCCTTTAACGTACACATGAAAATCTCCTTTTGCAGTTTTTAAAACAAAAGGTTAATTTTTACGAAAATGACAAATTTCTCCACTTCTTTTCTATTTTATCTTGGATAGTATCCATTGTGCAGTATGAAATAATTATTAAAAAAATTGTATAGTTATAGTTAAATGTTAAATTTTGTTACATCCAAATCAAATATATTTATTTCATTTTTTATTATTTCTATTGAATATAATTTTTTTATTTAAATTTATTCTTAAGATTTTTTAGTTACTTAAAATAGTGTTTGTCAATTAGTTTTAACATCTTATTATATAAAGTTAGATGCGTCAAAGTTGTGTTTTAACATATATGCGGATCCTATTCTAGTAGATTAGAAAATATAATGTTTGCCAATTAGTTTAGTGTAATAATTTGAATAGATTTAAAAGATCAAAAACAAAAAATAAGAAAAAATTGTGGTACTGTCACATCAGCAAATTTTTACCTCTAATATTTCATGTTTAATATATGTAAGTGTTTTTAGTAGATTGAAATATGTTTGTAAGATTTTTTAATATTTTTATCAACATTGAATTTGTAACTGTGAAATATATTATTTACTAATCATATATTATATCAGTGAATTTTTATCAACACTGACACGTCAGCAAAATTAGCTTTCTAATTTTTTTTTTAATATATAGTAGATCTATCTTACACTTTTGGTTTTAAGTAACTTGATGTGTAGTCGAAAAATGAAAGTAACCTGATGTGGCTCGTATATGTTAAGAACTATTATAAGCTTTGATGGAAAGCAAAACATGAAGAAAACATAAGCAAAACATGAAAAAAACATAAGCAAAATATAAAGAAAACATAAGCAAAATATAAAGAAAAGCAACCATACCTTTTAAGTACTAGAAGGTGGCCGTTTGAAATGTCGAGAATTTAGGTTTGTCGAACCTGTTCATGCTTCCAAATACAACCGTTTTCCTATTTTCGTCGCCAAAAATCACAAGGTTGTTAATGTAAACAATAACATTTTCCTTATAGAGGCCTTCCATAACATGTATGACGTATCTTGAACTTTTCTTTTCAGGTATTTTCGCAACCGCCTCGCTGATCGTTAAGAAAGTTACAGTCTCAGTCTTTAGCCACCATTACGTCTGGTGTCCAGTCACATGCCAGAAGAGCTTTCAAGTCCTCATGACCAAACCAATACGGAAAGCCAGCTACGCTCTTATAATCTAATTGTTTTCTCAAGACACCTAAGGTATTAGAGACAGTAGCTAGGCTATTGCTTGAAACCTCTATGCTTTTCTTCAAAGAATCTGTCAGAATCTTAATTACCTCCAAGTTCCTCGGATAACTCGAGGAATCCAACTCCTTCATCTCCTCAAACCCATCCAAGCAATTTTCATGATTGAAGATGACATAAGTTAACTTCACCCTTGGCTCATCGATTTCAACTTCCGTCAAAACCTCCCCAAAATCATCAAAACGTCCCAAAGCTTCCTTCAAATGCTCTAAGGAATCCACGAGCAACTCGTCACACACCTTCAGTCGGGATTTAACTGCTGCATCAGCTGAAATTAGAGTATTCGGAAATCCAAGGACCTTCACATGCTCTTCGAGAGCATTGTGAACAGAATCTCTTAATGGACTACGCTAGGACAAGTCTAGTCCAATACAGAGTATCAAGTTAAGAAAACAAAGATAATTCATTTTTTTATTTCTGATGTTTAGTGAACTTGATGTATATTTTGTAAGGCTTTCGTAAACTCTTATTTATAAGCCAAAACAAGTATACAAATCACATACAGTTAGATATGAGATGGGTTTTCACAAATTGTGTTATGTGGTGGCCGTTTTCTTAAAAAAAAAAATTAAGTAACTTGATGTGTATGTAGTCGAAAAAAAGGTAACCTGATGTGGCTGTATATGTTAAGAACTATTTTAAGCTTTGATGAAAAACAAAAATAGGAGAAAAGCAAAACATGAGAAAAACATAAACAAAATATAAAGAAAAAAAAAGCAAAACATGAGAAAAACATAAACAAAATATAAAGAAAAAAAAAAGCAAAATATAAAGAAAAGCAACCATACCTTTTAAGTACTAGAACCTAATCTTGATTTAACTCTTATTTTTGTTGTGTGTCAAAATTGTTAAGTTGCTCATTTATTGTATCTCATCGATTTCTGATCATCGGAAAATCAATATGGTATGGATCAAACTCGTGACCCCCAAATAAGCTTTCATCATAGCAGGATCGGCCCTGAGCTCAAGCAGGCCAAGCCCATGCTTGCGGCCCTATTTTTATTTATACAATTTCCGACCCTCAATTTATAGAAATTGTCTCTAGTATAGTGGTAGGTGATGCTCTTTTAGATCTATCATGGGTTCATATCACAAATATGCAAGATAATTTTTTTTAATAAACCAAACTAGCCCATTTTTAATTTGGGCTTGCGGCCTTCAAAATCTCAGGGCCGGCTCTGCATCATAGCTAGCTAAGATTTTAATAATAACGATGAGCCAATATCATAGGAATAGCTAAGGTCATAGCTAGCTAAGATTTCTGATCAACGTTGTTTCTGAGCTAAAATCATTTTAGTAACAACAATGATTATGAAAACCGTGAAACATGACTTCATTTCTCGAACGGATTCTCTTTCTCTATCTCTTTATCTCTTACAGTATCTGATTAGTGTACATCTGCCATTATTCAGTATAATACATTGGCCACTATTCGTTTGTTTCTCTTAACCAGAATAGCAAATATATTATCTCGTAACCATAAGGTAATCTGAATTTGTAGGTTAAACAACTTAACACATACAGTCATTTGAGAGAGAGAAAGAGAGAATTAGTGGGAGAGACATCATGTCTGAGTTAGTCGTTCAGTAATAGTAATTTGTATATTGTAGATCTGTTATGACTTATGTTGTATCTTTGATCTGATTTTAATGAAAGTTTAGTTGGAAAAAGAAAAGAAAAGAAAAAAACAAAAAAGATTAACGTATTTTTTTCAACGGAGAAAGTAATAGAGGCTGATCGGATGGTGGAAATATAAAATAATATATTATTTTGAAGTTACAAACCAATAAATTATTTTGTTTAAAAGCAAAAGAATTGCTCTTGAACAATCTAAAATCCAATAAACATATAAAGAATGATCTAAAATCCAAATAATACGATTGCTACGAAAGAATAAAGTAATCAATCACAAAGTTAGCTGATTGGGCACTTTAGTCGGCGGTAACCAATCGCCTCCTCGGATAAACGCGGCAACGGTAAACCTCGCTGCCTGGGAGTCAGTCATAACGGGCTTGTATGCGGCCCATTTAACTCTCTGGGCCACGCCCGATCCAGGACCCGTATTCTTGTACTCCCCGTACATTATTTTCAACGGCTCAACCTCGGCGTCCCAGCGCATCCATCCGGCGGGATTCACGAGCGGCCCAATCTCCGATTGCATAATCACAGTCGTCGAAAACTCCTTCCACGGACGGCCGAGATACGTCTCAGCGGTTACGTTCCCGTTGGCGGAGATTGTGCACCGCTGGATCGAGATCCCGGTCTTATGGTTAGGGTCTTTTCCGCCATGGGCGGTGATTGCGTTGAACTGGTTCGGGAGCGGCTGACGCGGCCGGATATTGCAGTTCTGAAGTACGACGGCGGCGTTCCCGAATATAAAATCGACTGTTCCGGTGACGTCGCAGTCGCGGTAGAATTGGGGGTGGGAATGAGTGTAGAGAGTGTCTTGGTAGCCAACGAATGAGCATTGGTAGAAGGCTGAGCGATGGGAAGCTGATCGGAACGCAAACGCCTGGTGCTTCTCTGGTCCGGCGGTGTTTATGATTCCCATGTCCTTCATTATGAATCCTTTGCCTTCAACACCTGCGTGAAGGGAGGGGTAAAATCGTAAATAACAATGAATTAATGGTGACATCTGGGTCAAGTTTCGGTTTAATTCGAGTTAAGTAAACAATGGTTTGGTTTGGGTCGATTTGGGTTTAGTTGGTTAGGTTTGGTTCAAATTAAATGATTCAGTTTCATCATTTATTACAGATTACCAAATAAAAAAATGTTTCTAAATTGGGTAAAAAACTAAATTCTCCCATAGCAAGAAATATTTTAGTAAGAGAGTAGTAGTATTTTAAGAAAGAGGGAGTTACCTAACGTCGCCGTTTCACAGGTTTTAATCCCGTCATAGTAGTTCTTGCTGCCGGAAATAATGGTCTTGTCTTTGCCATCTCCGTACATCATAACATTCCATTTGGTATTATTCAAACATACAATCTCTACATACGTACCGGCTTTCACGTATATAACGAACCTTGTGTTACTCTTACTCGGGACCTTTGCCACCGCCTCGTTAACCGTTTTCACGTCGCCGGAGCCATCCGCCGCCACCGTCACGTTGGGAGTTACATTCTCCGCAAGAAGTAGCCGACGCACCCGAGGACTCACCCAATCTGGGGACGAGTTCGAGCCGAGCAGCCGTCTCCTGTGAACCGTGATCCCGGAATCGCTCAAGGTAGAGAGTACACACGCGACGATTGCAAAACTGTTGCTGGTGAACTCGGTGGAGTTTCTCATGGCGGATTTCAGCTTCTGCGGGATCGTGGAACTCGCGTACTCCGTGCTGTTGTCCTCGTCGAGCGTGTCGAAACACGTTTCGTGGTAGGTCAAGGCGGCGCTGAGCCACGACTGGAGATCGTCAATGTTCGCCGGGTTTAGGATGTTCTTCCCGTCTCCGACATCCATGACGGAAACAGTCTCGTTGAGACTATCCATCGCGTTGTCTAACATGTATCCACAGACCCGGAGGGCCGATTTGATGCTCTCTTTATCCGTCTCTTCGGCGAGCTTCTTCGGAAAATNCGTCCCAAAGCTTCCTTCAAATGCTCTAAGGAATCCACGAGCAACTCGTCACACACCTTCAGTCGGGATTTAACTGCTGCATCAGCTGAAATTAGAGTATTTGGAAATCCAAGGACCTTCACATGCTCTTCGAGAGCATTGTGAACAGAATCTCTTAATGGACTAGGCTCGGACAAGCCTAATGCAATACAGAGTATCAAGTTAAGAAAACAAAGATAATTCATTTTTTTATTTCTGATGTTTAGTGAACTAGATGTATATTTTGTAAGGTTTTCGTAAACTCTTATTTATAAGCCAAAACGAGTATACAAATCACCTATGTTACATGGAAACGGAAACGGGTACGTGGAAATGGAACGTTTCGAAACGTGAAAACGTCATTTTTAAAAAATATAAAAATGGAAACGTTTTGGAAACGTATAAATAAAAAAAATAAATAAATAAATATATATATACATGTATATATATATATTAAGCATTAAAATATATAATAAGTAGAATATTTGAATCAACAAAATCTAATATATAATTTTACATAATTATTAAGTAATAAAGATTAAAATATGTAAATTCAAAAATTTAGAAGATTTTCTTAATTATCAATTTCATTAGTTTCATTAACCAAAACTATATCCAATTCTAATTTCAAACTCAATAATACCAAAATTATTTTTAATTATCAAATAAAAATAATTATTAGCAAATTAAATAATAACTTACTATAAAGAATTAAATTGATCACTTAATTTTATTTTTATAATTATTTATTTGTTCTAAAAAACAAAACAAAAAAAGTTTTTTTTCTTGTTTTTAAAATGGAAACGTGTGTTTGTAAAATGGAAACGCGTTTCCAAAGTGTTTCCAAACTGGAATTTTTAGGAAACGCGATTTTTCGTATTTCCGACGAGTTTTCGAGAGTTTCGGTTTCCGAAACGTTTCGGAAAGGGAAACGCACTTCGGACGGAGTTTCCATGCAACCTAGCAAATCACATTGTTAGATATGAGATGGGTTTTCACAAATTGTGTTATGTGGTGCCATTTTCTTAAAAAAACAAAAAATAAGTAACTTGATGTGTAGTCGAAAAAAAAGGTAACCTGATATGGCCGTATATGTTAATAACTATTTTAAGCTTTGATGAAAAGCAAAACATGAGAAAAACATAAAGAAAAGAAAAGCAAAATATAAAGAAAAGCAACCATACCTTTTAAGTACTAGAACCTAATCTTGATTTAACTCTTATTTTGTTGTGTGTCAAAATTGTTTAAGTTGTTCATTTATTGTATCTCATCGATTTCTGTTCATTGGAAAATCAATATGGTATGGATCAAACTCGTGACCCCCAAATAAGCTCTCATCCTAGCGAGCTAAGATTTAGGTAATAACGATGAGCCAATATCATAGGAATTGCTAAGGTCATAGCTAGCTAAGATTTCTGATCAACGTTGTTTCAGGACGCGATTTCATTTTCCTAGTAAATCTCCTTTTTACGTATATTGCAAATCTAGAAATGCTATTTTCAGGAACTGTAGCAACCGCTTCAGTCATTGTCTTGTAGTCTCCACTGCCATCTCCGGCCACAATGGTATCAGGTGTCAACCCACAGCTCACAATCCATTTTTGACCCTCGTAAAACCAGTATGCCCAAGTAAGCCCTCATCGTTAGCTAAAATCATTTTAATAACAACAATGATTATGAAAACCGTGAAACATGACTTCATTGCTCGAACGGATTCTCTCTTTCTCTATCTCTTTATCTCTTACAGTATCTGATTAGTGTACATCTGCCATTATTCAGTATATATGGTTAAGAATAATACATTGGCCACTATTCGTTTGTTTCTCTTAACCAGAATAGCAAATATATTATCTCGTAACCATATACTGAGTAAGGTAATCTGAATTTGTAGGTTAAACAACTTAACACATACAGTAATTTGAGAGAGAGAAAGAGAGAATTAGTAGGAGAGACATCATGTCTAAGTTAGTCGTTCAGTAATAATCATTTGCCGCTATTCTTTTGTGTTTAACCAAAATAGCCACTACTTTTTTTGAACACATTTTCCCAAATTTGAGAAATCCTTTTAACCTATATTTTTATATTATATTATTATATAACCATTTTTTTTTACTAAAGGGTATTATAACCATATGTTATAAAGAGCTTTGCACGGCGGCTCTGTTAGTAACAACAATGATTATGAAAACCGTGAAACACGACTTTATTTTTCGGACGGATTCTCTCTCTCTATATGACTAGTGCATCTGCCATTATTCAATATATATATATATGGTTAAGAATCATACATTGGCCACACTATTCGTTTGTTTCTCTCAACCAAAATAGCTAATATATTACTCCCTCTGTTCCACATAGTTTGATTTTTTAGATTTTTCACACATATTAAAAATCAATCATTACTTACTTTTTTCTATTACTTTTTGTTTGCTTTTGAATTTAAATTTACTTTTTCTATTACTTTTTGTTTGTTTATTGTTTTGAAAAAAGGAATATATTAAATCTAATCTAAAAAATTAATCTTTGGGGAACAAAAATAAAATCTAAAAAATCAAACTATCAGGAACGGAAAGAGTATCTCTTAACTATATACTAAATAAGGTAATCATCATCAGAAAGAGAGAGACATCAGACCATGAACATTAATAGTAGAGAGGTTCTCAACAAATAATTAAATATACAAAACCATAAAAAAATAAATTTATTATTTAATAATATTATTTATTATTTTATATTTGTTGAGAGACTTTCTTAAAAACTACCAATGTTGATCCTCTCGTGTTATAATCATTTGCCGCTATTCTTTTGTTTTTAACCAAAATAGCCACCGCTTTTTTCGAAAGCATTTTCCTAAATTTGAGAAATCCTTTTAACTTATATTTTTATATATTATTATAACCATATGTTATAGGCTATTAAATGAATCTCAAATTAGCTGGTTAAGAGAGCATTTACAATTAGATGAACTTTGAGATTAATAAATAAACATAGTTTAACGAATTTTTTTGAAGAATGCTTACTCGTCCAAGTCCACGCAAAAAGGCTTTGCTTTGGAGAACACACCCTTTCTCTCGAGACGGCAAATAAGGCGATTCAGTGAAACCACTTTTTTCATCGTTTCTTCGGCAACAATGGCTTTGTGATGTTGGTCGGCACTATTCATTCTTCTTTGAAAGTGTGACACCTCGATCCAGCGAAGCTGAAAAAATCGGCGGTATCAGGACACCTGTCTCTAGCCACACGGGTCCAGACAGCATATCTTTTACCAGAGTAGGATTCCAGGATAATCTTTGACCAAAAGCCCACCAACATGATCCGAACCTGCAAAACGAAACGAAGAAAAGAAAAAAAGGGAAAGGAGAGGTGAGCATAACGACAACAGCTCAGTGAGAGAAGCTACGATCAATCACCATCAAACATCACACATCATAACAAAAGTACCTAGCTAGAACATCCAGTAAAGCATAAGAAATCAACAGAGATTGTGGCTACCACGTGACCCGCGCCACCTCAATCGGTCACCGCGCGTTCACGCCCCTATACCCCACAAGGTCTACCGTGATCCGCGCCACCCTCATGGTGTACCAACGCGCTCACGCGTGATCCGTGCCACCTAAATCGGTACCCGCACGTTCACGCCCCTATACGGATATCAGTGTCCGCACCACTATCTTTGGGCTCGCTGCTTGCCCCCTCCAGCGATGGATCTCGCCACCTCATGCAGTACCCGCTTGATCCAACAAGAAAGACGATGCAACCCTGCTAGGGGATCCTCCATCCTAACAGGCCTTACACCGACAACACACAGGCGGACGATGCAACCCTGCTAGGGGATCCTCCATCCCAACAGGCCTTACACCGACCGCACACACAGGCCTCAAGCCTCATCCTAAAACTCGTACTTCCCAAACCCGCACAAGACATATCCCCACGAAATGCACACACCCGCAAACAATCCGCAAACATCATACAACCATATTCGTTCTCAGCAACCTAAGCATAATTCTAGGTGTATCACACATCAACCATCAATATAGTATATATATATATATATATATATAGCTTTACGTACGTATATATAGTGATAATACAGCGCTTACTAATCCGATTCAGACAACAATCAAATACGTGTATTCGTATAGATACATCGTAGGTATGAATGAACCCTAGACACTTCTATCATGATACGCGGTGTAAGAGGAATTGATCGGAACCACCTCACCTTGGCAAAATGCCGATATCTGATGGTTCTGAACTCCGGATGCTCAAACGGACGCCAAAAATAGAACCAGCACGGAAAAACGTGTGGAAACGGCCTTCGAACGGCGGAAAACGGATAATGGGTCAATTCCGGTCAAAGTCAACGGTCAACACTGGTCAAATCCGGTTAACCTGGTCAAATCCGGTTAACCCTGACCAAACCAAACCGGACCCGATCCGATAACCCGATCCGACCCGATAACCCGACCCGGTGACCCGACCCGATAACCCGACCCGTTAACTGATCCGATAACCCGACCCGACAACCCGAACCGAACCAAACCAAACCGGCCTAACCGAACCGAATCGGATTGAACCGGCCGGTTGACGATCACCGGCGACGGTCACCGGCGGCGAGGAAGAGCGGCGGTTTCCGGCGACGGTGACGGCGGCTCCGGCAACGACTCCGACAACTGCTCCGGTGGCGGAGCGCGGCGGCTGACGGCGGCTCCGGTGGTCGGCGGTGACGGTGAACGGCGGCGGCTGCGGCGGCGCATGGATCACACGCGCCATCTTCGGAAGGCGCGTGCGGGCGCGTGCGGCTTTGGAATTCGACGATTTCGGCGGCCGCGGCTTCGTCTCGATGTCTAGAATCCGATGGTGCCTCCAGAGTTGTGGAAATAAAAACGTGTAAGGCGCGAGGAGAAGAAGAAGGGAAAACATGTGTTTAAGAAGATGAGGATGAAAGGAATTGTGTGTGAGGATTTATGAATGAGAGGAAGAGTTTAAATAAGGGGAAGTTTAGATGAAATAAAACGTGGGTTTAGCTAATGGTTTGGTGACAACAATATTTAGGTGAGGATTAGGAATTAAAAATGTGGGAAATGTATTTTGGGTTGTTACAATTCTTCCCCACTACCGAGGAATTCGTCCCCGAATTCAGACAAAATCCGAGGAGAACACAACTACCTCTAAGGGAAGATGCACAACGAATTGGAAAGAACTGACTCGGTTGAAAGAACTCAAGAACGAACCAAATGAGCAAAAGACGAATGAGGAAGGAAACACTACTCTTGGAACTTAAACTTGGAAACACCACATGGACTCTTCTCCGGGGCGATGGACAACAAGAAGGATTTAACAAAAGATCAACTGACTTAAGGAACGAGAACTTGGTTCAGATCGTGTTGGTTTGAGTCGAGATTGGCCATCTAGGTTAGGACTAGAGAGCCTTTCCTGGGCTCTGATACCACTTGTGACGCCCCGACCCAGCGAAGCTGAAAAAGTCGGCGGCATCATGACACCTGTCTGCAGCCACGCGGACCCAGACAGCGTGTCTTTTATCAGAAAAGGATCCCAGGATAATCTTTGACCGAAAACCCACCAACATAATCCGAACCTGCAAAACAAAACGAACAAAAGAAAAAGGAGAAAAGGAGGGGTGAGCAAAATGACAACAGCTCAGTGAGGGAAGCTACGACCAATCACCATCAAACAACATGCATCATAACAAAAGTATCTAGCTAGAACATCCAGTAAAGCACAAGCAATCAACAGAGATTGTGGCTACCACGTGACCCGCGCCACCTCAATCGGTCACCGCGCGTTCACGCCCCTATACCCCACAAGGTCTACCGTGATCCGCGCCACCCTCATGGTGTACCAACACGCTCACACCCCTATAAGGATATCAGTATCCGCACCACTATCTTTGGGCTCGCTGCTTGCCCCCTCCAGCGATGGATCCACGCCACCTCAATCGGTACCCGCATGATCCAACAAGAAAGACGATGCAACACTGCTAGGAAATCGCCATCCTAACAGGCCTTACACCGACCGCACACACAGGCCTCAAGCCTCATCCTAAATCTCATACTTCCCAACCCGCACAAGACATATTCCCACGAAATGCACACACCCGCAAAAATCCACAAACATCATATAACCATATTCGTTCTCAGCAACCTAAGCATAATTCTAGGTGTATCACACATCAACCATCACTATAGAATATATATAGATATATATATATATAAATATAGTTTACGTACGTATATAGATCACGACAACTACATGTATGCTTATAGATACACATAGGTATGAATGACTACCTAGACACTTCTACCATGATACGCAGTGTAAGAGGAATTGATCGGAACACCCCTCACCTTGGCAAAGTGCAGATATCTGCGGATCTGAATTCTGGATGCTCAAACGGACGTCAGAAATGGAACCAGCACGGAAAATCGAGTGGAAACGGCCTTCGAACGGCAGAAAATGGATAACGGGTCAAACCGGTCAAGTCAACGGTACGGTCAAAGTCAACGGTCAAACCCGGTTAAACCCAGTTAACCCAAACCAAACCAAACCGGACCAGACCGATAACCCGATAACCCGACCCGGTGACCCGACCCGATAACCCGATTACAAAACCGGTTACGAACCGAATCAAACCGACCTAACCGAACCGAACCAGATTGAACTGGCCGGTTAACTGATTACCGGAGACGGTCACCGGCGGCGAGGATGACGGCGGCTCTGGCGGTCGGCGGCAGCGACTCCGGCGACGGTTGACGACGGCTCCAGTGGTCGGTGGTGTCGGTTCCGGCGGTGGTGTCGGTTCCGGCGGTGGTGGACGGCGGCTCCGGCGATGGTGGACGGCGGCTCCGGCATCCGGCGGCAGCGGCTCCGGCGACGATTGCGGTAGCGCGTGAGACGTACGCACCAGCTTCGGAGGGCGCGTGCGGGCGCGTGCGGGCGCGTGAGGCGGTAACTCCGGCTGATTTTGGCGGCCGCGGATTCGTCTCGTCGTCTAGAAGATGATGGTGGCCTCAGACTGGCGGAACTAGATGTGCACACGGCTACAGAAGGAAGAAGACGATTTGAAGAGGCTTTCTAAGAAGGGAAGAAATGGTTTTGGTGTGAGGAATTAAGAATGACAAATCCTCCTTTTATAGGGAAGAGAGAGAGGAGAAAAACGTGGGTTTAACTGATGGTCTTTTTAGGTGAGTAGGAGATTAGGTGAGTGAGGGAAAAGGTGGGAGAGAGAGATGGGGTTGTTACAATTCTTCCCCACTACCGAGGAATTCGTCCCCGAATTCAGACAAGATCCGAGGATAACTCAACTGCTTCGAAGGGAAGAAGAACAACGAATTGGAAAGAACTGACTCGATTGAAAGAACTCAAGAACGAACCAAATGGGTAAAAGACGGAGGAGGAAGGAAACACAACTCTTGGAACTTAGACTTGGAAACACGACACATACTCTCCTCCAGGGCGATGGACAACAACAACGAGTTAACGAAAGACCAGCTAACTTAAGGAACGAGAACTTGGTTCAGATCGCGTTGGTTTGAGTCGAGATTGGCCCTCTAGGATAGGACTAGAGAGCCTTTCCTGGGCTCTGATACCACTTGTGACACCCCGACCCAGC
>JAHZTW010000002.1:11031231-11182627 GCA_020283515.1 Alliaria petiolata | reverse complement strand
GGGGGGGGGGGGGGGGGGGGGGGGGGGGGGGGGGGGGGGGGGGGGGGGGGGGGGGGGGGGGGGGGGGGGGGGGGGGGGGGGGGGGGGGGCGGGGGGGGGGGGGGGGGGGGGGGGGGGGGGGGGGGGGGGGGGTTAAATGATATTATAATTAATGCATAAGAAATGTAAAATTTCTTTCTTTGCATCGGCCTATTTTTGGAGTGCAAACAAAGATTTTGCAAAGTCGAATCAGAAGAAAGATTATAGAGGAATTGTCTTCTATATTTATTCTTATAATAGTATGGTGTATTGGATGTTAAAAAAAAAAAAATTAGTATGGTGTATTGTTGCAAATTATGCGCTTAATTTGCTAGATTGACAAAAAAAAAATTGTGTAGACAGAAGATTACTGGTGAGTGTAAAATCGGTTGAGGTGTATTTATCCATTTTGTGTTTTAATTGCTTCCGCACTTTAATTCAAATTAAATGAGCCTTTACCAAAATTTTCAATATGTTTTACGAGATGGAGGTTTTTTTTTAACGTTAATAAAAGTAAGCAAGTAAGAAAAAACTAATCTGAACGCTTGCCATTTGGTCAACTTTCTATAAAAATGCGGGTTTAGCCATTTTGTATAAAACTAAACATCTAAAAACATTTCTCGTGGACTCACAAGTCACAACACCAACTTGAGTTTTTTGTAGCTACGATGAACCGGACCGGACCAATTTAGTTGGACTTGTTTTGCTGGAATCTCGGCTTACTGGTAGAGTACGTGTACGCCATCCCCGAACCGGTAAATTGTCCTAAACACCAAATAGATGCCCTTTCTTGCAAGGGAACACAAATTGATTTATTTATAAAAACAATAATCATTCGGGCAACAATACAATACGTAGGAACTAGGAGGAATACACAACACTCATATCTTCTCAAAGACCGAGCGAGAAAGGGAAACCGGTCGAAGCTAACCATCCGCCACCACCAATAAACTGACCAGCCGTATATTGCAGATGTGTATAAGAGACAGGTTCAATTAACATAATTAAGAAGTTCGTTAATGTCTAGTAGCCATTTTTTGTCTCTTCTTAAATGTCCAATAATCATTTGTAGTTATATATAGTGTGCTAATTAATTAGTTTTTGGATTTTAATGCATGCTTATGTTTATAACATGATTTTATTTGAAGATATATTATAATGTGATCGGTATACCAATTCTAATGGTTTTCGTGTCTTTACGATGGAAACTTTGAATGTTTGGGATTATGATTGATGAGTGATATAGTTGATTAGATATTGTAGTGATTTTGCATTAATTTCGGATCAGTTTGTTGCAGAATACTAAAGAAGGTTAATTTGCTGTCTAAGTTCTACAAAATATCGTTTATAGAAATATCATATTCAATAATATTTGGTTTTAAAGAGGTTAATTAGGTTCATTTTCCCTTATCGGATGATGTATTTTATTTACAGTATATATAAGGGAGTGATTCCGAGATCTAAGAAAGGCCACTACGATATTGTTAATTAGGTTCATTTTCCCTTATCGGATGATGTTTTTTATTTACAGTGATTCCGAGATCTAAGAAAGGCCAATACGATATTGTTTTTTTGTAAGTACGAATATCTCCCAGCTGGTATAAAAACAGAGAGTTGGAAACAAACAGCTGTTTTTTTTGGAGGGGTTAAATGATATTCTATTTAATGCATAAGAAATGTAAAATTTCTTTCTTTGCATCGGCCTATTTTTGGAGTGCAAACAAAGATTTTTGCTGTGGAAGCCCCCTTGGCCCAATGGTTTATCAAGGGTTCATTAATGCTTCTATATCAGGAGGTTTGGGTTTCAAATCTAAGAAAGCGCGATTTATTATTAATTATGCAAGATTAGTGAAAAATTATGCAAATTAATGGAGGCAAGCTTACAAGAGATCTTCAGCGTGGTGCAAGCAGAACCGTCAGACGTAGATCTTCATATGATAGTAAGTGTGGTACAGGTAGAGCCGTTAGTCGTGGATCTTCATAAGACGGTAGAATTGACCGTTGTAAAATCGTTGATGTAACAGTTCTCATAATTTGTAATAGATTAATAAATCAGTGTTTAAAAAAAAACAAAGATTTTGCAAAGTCGAATAAGAAAGAAAGATTATAGAGGGAATTGTCTTCTATATTTATTCTTATAATAGTATGGTGTATTGGATGTTAAAAAAAAAATAGTATGGTGTATTGTTGCAAATTATGTGCTTAATTTGCTAGATTAACAAAAAAAAAAATTTGTGTAGACCGAAGNGTTTCTTGTTCGATTTTGGTAGTTCAAATTCAAATTTAATTTTATCTCGTTACTAGGCTTCGTGTGCGAATCATCGGTTGTAGTGGGTACTAAGAATCTACTTGTGTATAATCTATGTGCATGAAAAGAGTAAAGATTTTCCCACCAAATAAAGGACCACATCGTGCAAAAATACTTTAATATTTTTTTTCCGTAAAATAATAATTAAAATTTGCTTACCAACGGTGGCGGAGTTAAAAGTGGTGCTACCGTCGACGACATTTCTACTTGCGGTGATAATAGTTCTCGTTCGTCCATCGCCCACAAACATTATGTTCTTTTTCTTCTTCGCCACATCCACATTCTCTCTATAAACTCCGGCTTTTATATGTATCACATACCTCTTATTGCTATTCTCCGGTGCCGCCGCAACCGCAGCGGCCACCGTTTTGAATGTCCCACTACCATCAGCCGCCACTGTGGCGTCGGCTTTCACGGTAGACCCTTGAAGAAGCCTCCTATCTCCGGCGGATAACCAAGTCGGCCACCCCTCGGCGTCTAGTTCTCCGGCGCCGGCGATATCTACGGCCGCCGTAGTCTCCTCCTCCTTGAGCTTACGGTTGTTTGAGGTGCTTTTAGCTTTTAGCTCGAAATTGGCTATGTCGGTATCAGTCATGTTCTTGATCATTGCTAGTGCGTTGCTGCACATGTGCTCTACGTGTACCTACACATAATCATTTCGTTACAAAGCTGTATTTTTAAAAAATCGTGTAACAATAAGTTTATATAATTAAATGCATATACTCTAATAACAACATTTGATAGCAACTATTCATACATATAGACCAACACTAGCTAACAACATCTCATTACAAGAATATGTATATACAAAAAAAAAAAGTGATGTGATGTGATGTATGAATAACTTGTTACCCTCTCTATAATCTTTTGGCACTATATACGTTTTTAAAAAACTTATTTCGTACACACGATGAAATAATTGCTTGTTACCCTATCTATAATCTTTCCATAAATTTAGTGAATCAAAACAACTGCATTTTGTCGACAATTGCAAATTTTAAAATTACTAAATCTTTTTTAGTTTTACCAATTCGATCTTACACATTTCACATATTTATCTTAAATTTTCAATGGTTCTGCAAATCTACATGTGAGTCGTAATGGCTAACGATGTTTGTTTACGTACCTGACCCTTCAACAAGACCTTACGGACTTTCTTGTCGGCGGCGTCATGAGAGAAGCCGTCGAGACAAGTCTCCTGGTTGGTAATGGCGGAGCTAATTAGCGTTTTGAGATCACCGGCGTGCTCCCGGAGAGATTTCTTGTTAGGATACAAATGGAGATCTTCCACCGCCTCGTGGAGCTCATCGAGTGTCTCATCAATAGTCTCCAAACAGTCATGAAGCGCCGTCTTCTCACGAGGAGTCAGTCCTTTCCTATTCTTGATCAGCTTCTTTACCGCGAAGTAATTGTGTTCCACGGCGGTTGTCGTTAGGTTAAGCGACGCCTCGATGACATCTTTTTGCGACGTTAGCTTGACGCCGCCGGAGGTGGCCACGGCGGAGACGCAGAGCTCAGGGTAAAGCGTGGAGCTGCAGGCGGATCTTAGCACCGCGTGAGACGACGCGGATAGAGTTCGTTTTCCATTTTCGTTCGCTTTCGAAGCCCCGGCGGCGATTCCGGCGACGGCGGCTACGAGGAGCAAGGCTACGGCGGCCGATAGTAAAACAAGTTTCTTGTTTTTCTTGAAATTATCTTTGGAGAAGATTTCTTTAATTGCAGATGCCATTGTTTGACACTGATGAGTGAGTGGTGAATGTGCTCAATGCTCCTGAAGAGTGGGTGTTTATATTGATGAAAATGTTCAGACACGAGCTTTTTTTTAAATGACCTCTCTCTCTCTCTCTCTCTCTCTCTCTCTCTCTCTCTCTACTTTTCTTGACTATTATTTGAGTGGGAATTTCAGTACACAAAAAAAAACGACATGTTATAAGCCGCCTCGTTATAGAAGATAAGGTTTTTTTTATTTCGATTATTCGAGTTCCACAGAGGTACTATTGTCGTGTTCCTAAATTTGTAGTTTTGTATTTGATATTCTTCGACGACAAGTGTAACTGTAACATTCGCTGTTTTGCATAACAGTGATGACCTCACCACTCTCGTCCACGTCTATCCTTTATGGTGAAGGTCTTTAAACCAATCAGTTGTCGAAATAACTACATTTTTTATTTATTGAAAATAATGTTTAGAGATTTTCAAGATTTTTTTAAAAAAATGTCTATCTCTTGTTGATTAAAGCTCTATTTAGTTTATATAAAACCCCTTCGTATTTCTTACACTTTACGGTGAAATAATAACACTTTTGTAAAGTAATTGTTATTTTCTATCTTGTCATGCCGTACGAATGGTTCAAATTATAGGCCTTATAGGCATTATTTAAGCAGTAAGCCCCGATACAAAAAATTAAAACTATGAAAGGCAGCGAATTATGTTTTGAGGATTCAACTTATGTTTGGTTGATTAAAAAAAAAAAGTTTTGGTTGATTACTAAGAATGTTAAACACATAGCGATTAGATACCATTTGCACCGAATATATCGATGAAATAATAAATAGAAAGTATTTAGGCCGATGGCTGTGGAACTGCAATAAGCATCTGCAAGGCTGTCATGGCCTCATGGGTCCATTTAACATATAAAAAAAACAATATATTCAATTAATTCGATTAAAATATTTAAATACGTTTTTTCGGTATACATACACGTACAGCGCAGAATCCTAGCTTTCTTGTAAAAACTTTGCGTTCGTATAATACTCTTTATTTTTCTAAGATTTGAATTTTTTAACCTAGAAAAATATTCGATTAAGAATTCAACCGTAGCCATAATAGTATAAAATGCTATTAGTTTTAAAGTTACTTCCCTCGTTTAGAAAATTAAAGCAGGCACAGTTGTAAATTACTAAATTGTACTAATCATCAGAGTCTTTCTTTCATTTTCTTTATTGAAAATAAAAAAGTTATGTCATAATCATTTAAATCCTGTTTTCCTCTCTATCATTAATCTTTCATATCTAAAAGTTGATAATTTAATAGAGTGGGTTAGGGCACGTTAAACAACTTGTATTATCCTTTCCGACAACAACTTGCAAATACAGGGCATCCGATGTAGCGCCTCGTTCTTTATAGTTTAAATAAACGAGGGCCTAGTTATTTTTTTTTCGAATGTGGATCAAATATCATAAATTTATTAGTAACAAACGTAATTAGTTCATAAGTTGTATTTGCATACATGTACAACTATAAATTATTATATCTAGTATCTTCCTACAATTACAAGTCTGTCAATTTTTTTTTTGGTAAGGTGAGTGAGAGTGGTCACATTGGTTTGGTACATTTGTCGGTGTTCACATTTTTCACGTGTTACTGCATAAACAGTAGTTAATTTAAATTAAATCGTTGTCAGTAGAGAGCGTTGGGAAATAAATAAATTACTAAAAGTATTTGTAAAAAAAACATTCATCGCGACATTCACAGTATCTCCGGTTCGCATCTTTCTTGCAAGTTGAAAAAAGCACATTTGGATTTGGATATTATAAAGTTAAATTTTGTGTTTGTGAACAACTTGCAGAAAACGATATATATTAAGATTCTTAATTTTTTTGGTAAGAAATAAACAATAATTCAATGGGGAAAAAAACACACTAGCTGCTACTCTCTCTTTTTTGGTAATATTACGGTAGCTTTGTATATGGGCCGCATCTTCACATAACAATGGGTCTATATTGGCTAAAATGGGCCTAATTTTTCGATATTGTTGGAATCTAGAGTTGTTGTTATAGATAAACTCTCAATTCGTTTTCGCCGGAATATCTACCACCACCGCCGTAAAATCTGGTCGAACACTAACCGTCGTCTTTGTAGCAAGAGGAGGAATGTTCGGAACTCAGGTCGTGGTAACCCTCGTCGCCACCATGTTCCGGTCTCGTTCCTCGCTGCACCGAACTAAGACCATCTCCAACGCTCACAAGCATAAAAAGAGTTTCTTGACCAATTAAATATTGTATTTAAATATAATTTATAAAAGTAATTAATTTTTAATTTTAAAAAGAAAGATAAACCATTCATGAGCTGACAAGTAGCATAAGAGTATTAGAAACAGTTTCTGAAAGTTCTCTCTGTCTCTTTCTTGCTTTTTCTTTTTTTCATTTTTTTATTGTTAAGAAATCCTTTAAAATCTCTGCCTTGGAGATGCTCTAACTCTCTTTGTGCAGATAGGACAAGTGGAGTGAGAGCCAAACCACGGGTCGATGCAATCGGCGTGAAAACAGTGGTTACAGCTCGGCAAAACCCTAGATTTGTCTCCGTGGACGAGATCGGAGAGGCAAACGACGCATTCGACGCCGTCTTTAAAGTCGTTAGAGTTGAAGTCTACGACGGGGATTGATCGGAGAACGGAGGGTTTGATACCAGCACATTCCATGATGGTGATCATGACATGGCCATCGCTGTTGTCGTGATCATGATGAATATGATTGTCATCATCGTTATCGTAGCACTTAATAATACAACTCACCGTTCCATACACAATCCCGAAGAAAAACACGACGAAGCCGATATTTACTCCGAGATGTATTAGAATGTCAGAGAGAGAATCTTTCATGCTCAAAAACCTTGGAAGAAGATTCAGTAACACAGACCCTAGAGAAAGATCTTAATTAGCGTCCGAACCTTAGTCAGTTATATTTAGTTATTTATAACAACGTAACAAAAACCCAATTTCAGTCTAATTAGGATTCCTAATTTATTTTTATATAGATATACTCTTTGAGATGCAATTTAGCTATAGATATATACAATGACACACTCCTAATAATAAGGCACGACAATTTGTGAAGCCAGGATTTTTATCATAACTGTAAAGCTGATCAGAACCTTTGCCCGATCCGAAACTTGTTTTGTTATATATTCTTCTGACACTAATTTTTTCTTGATTATTTTGTTATACATCAATTTTTTCTTTCTTCGATTTAAACCTTTATTGATATATATTACACAAAATTTATGGATATACTCGACGAAATTATATTTCTGATGCAATTAAAATTAGATCAAACAAATAATTAGATAGAAAAAAATAACCAAAAAGGTAAAACTAAGAAATTTCGTAATTGGAAATTGTTAACTAAACCAAAACGATAGACAGGAAAAAACGTGACTAACAACCCAACGCATGACCTGGCTTCCACCTGACGTTACCTTCTTCCTCTTTATCTTTCTTGATGAACACTCCACCGCTTTTCTTCAGTCTTTGATTGCCTTAATATCACTGGTTTCTCTTCATAATGTGTTTTCTTTTTCTTTGACAGAATGAAAGCCTATGTGAGACTTCATCAAATCGACTTCTTCTTCTTTCTTTTTTTGTATTTATAACAATAATATAACAATGTAACAGAACCAGTGGCCATCCTAAATAGGAATGTATTTTATATAGATACTTTTGACATACAAATCGAGTTACAATGAACCGATTACAAAATGGAAACTGCTCCTAAGGCATGGCATTGTGAAGCCAGAACTTTCAGTTCGTACAAGTTTAAGTCCTACAGACATAATTAAGAAGTTAGACTTTGGTACCATTTCGAATATGATTCTCCGCGAGTTTGACCACAGTTTCATTTGTCGGTATCATGACATCCCAATCCAAGTTTGAATTTGACACCCCTGTCTGCCTCAATTTCTAGTTTGCTTACCAGAAGCATAACATAATGTGTTTCCATTAATGTGTACTGATTCAATCAGTTGCATTGCTAGGAGTACGAGCTTTCTACTCTCCAACACTGATGCTTCAGGCAAATTGGTCTCCTGTGGCAGCAAGCTCAAGCCCTTTTCGCTTCGACTCACTTGTTGCAAAGGTTTTTTTTTTTTTGTTCACTTGAATACTTCACCCGTCACCAGTAGTCTTTACATGAGCAGACGCCGTCAACGAAATGGTGGAATCGTTTTGTATCTCTGAGGACAATGACTCTCCCAGTTACTTGCGATACAATCTTCATCCATGAATGGCAGTCTGCACATACTCTCAGATTCTTGGTAACCCTAATTGGAACTCCTACACCGGTGTGAATTAGAGAATAAGTAGTCGCGAGTCTCTCGCTGTGTCCACAAACCCAATTCGCCTTGGTTTCTTCATCAACATCATGAAGCACCACACTTGTATCAGGAGAATAACCGGAATCTTCAATTGCTTCTTCTAGTTCTGACCATACTTTCTTGTACTCGTCTGAGTTACGAAACTCGTACCCACCACCCGCAACAAAGATATGAATCTTATCTATAACCTGAACCCAACTGCAACCAGCTTCTTTTCTGATCCCTCTTTGTTTCATCATCTCTCGGATCTTATCAACATTAACCCACATCTTTGCATCAGCGTATATGTTAGAAACCATAACATAGTTCCCTGGATTATGAGGCTCAAGAACAAACAACTCTTTAGCAGCAATCTCTCCCACTGAAACATTACCATGGAGCCTACAAGAGTTGAGCAGTGATCCCCAAATGGATGCACTCGGCTTAAAGGGCATTGTTTCCACTACCTTTACCGCTTCTTCGATTTTACCAGCTCGGCCCAAGATGTCAACCAAACAAGCATAATGCTCCAAAGCCGGTGAAACTCTGAATTCTGTTTTCATGCGTTCAAACAAACTTAGACCATATTCAGTGAGCCCTGTATCGCTACACCCAGACAACAAAGCAACAAAGGTAATCCCATCTGGTGCGACGCCTGACTCTATCATACATACAAACAGATTAGTTTCTTCTTCGATGTCCCCGTTGAATGCGTAACAGTTCAGCATCGTGTTCCATGAAGTCAGATCCATACTCGACATACCATCGAAGATTCTCCTAGAATACTCAACCTCACCACATTTACCATACATATCCAACAAAGAGTTGAGCAACGGAACATCAGGCTTCTCTTTCGATTTCAGAATCTGTGAATGAATCTCTTTCCCGGTGAGAAGAGCAGCGACACGCGAACAAGCGGGCAATATAGTCGTTAGTGTCGCCCAACTAAACCCGATTCTCTCTTCCTGCATCTTCCTGAACAGATTAAACATCTCATGCACCCGAACTTTCTTGCTGAGCACCGAGATCAAAGAGTTCCAAGTAACGATGTTTCTCTGAGGCATTCCATCGAACAACTTGCGAGCGTCTTCGAAAGAGCCCCTTTCCATGTAAAGCTTCAAGAGCACATTACTCACCACCTGATCAACTTTCTCCATCCGTTTCACAATCTGGGCATGGATTCCTCTCCCAACCCGGAGATCTTTGAGATCAATGCACGCTTTTAACGCGACGGAAATCGAAAAATCCCCTGACTCGATGAAACTAGACAGCATATCCACATACGCAAGCAGAGCGTCTCTCGGTGACCCGTTTCTAGAGTACCCAATCGCCATCGCCGCCCACACTTCCTCAGTGAGAAAGGTAGAATCGGTGGCATCGTCGAATATTTTCCGAGCGAGATCCAATCGGCGGCAAACCGAGAAAAGGGTGATGAGCTTGCTCAGCAATTTGGGGTCGTGACGGAGACCAGGGTCGTTGAGAACCAAAGAGCAGATTTTTTGGCCGTGGTGGAGCGATCTAGCGGAGATGCAGGCATGAAGAACGTCTGTGTAAGCCTCGGGGCTGGAGAGATTGGAGGGCGAGGATGACTTCTCTATCAGAGTGACGACGGCTTCGTCGAGCTTGCCGGATTTAGAGAGGCCTGTGTAGTAGAAGTTTAAACGCTTCGAGAAGCCTGGTTGTTGTCTCCATGGAACTTGTAAGAATCTGGAATGGATTATACTTTGAGACCCTCCCAATGGAGAAAGATGAGCTTGTAGAGTGACAACATCTGCAAGTTTATTGAATCATGGAAACACTTTTATAACCAATGCAATGAACAAAGGCACAACAAGCTTTGAAGAAACATTTTTGCAGAGGCTTTATACATCATCAAGGGTAGAATTCGAACGAATTATCAAATATTATATAAAAAAAAAAAAAAACAGTGAAATCTATTGGCGCATTATCAATTTTCGGAATCCAAATGCAAACGTACCTAAAGAAGGCATTGGAAATTCAAAAGAAGAAGAGTGAGAGAAGAAGGAAAAACTCGAACCCTCTTCTCTGTGAGTGTACGGAAGATTATACGCCAACAATGACAGTAAGAAAGTAGCGGAGAAGGACATGGATAAGCCATGTCTGGTTCTTCTCGTATTTTCTTTTGTTAGTTTGTGTGATTAATGGGCCTCTACTATTTGGGCCTTTCTGTCCTGATGCTTCTCTCTAAAACTATACTCATTTTTTCTCTACAACAATATATAATTTTCTTTGCTCTTAGAGTATTTAAATTTTTGAAACATTTCATGTTCTGGTGATCTGGTCCAAAAAAATTCATTCGTTTCTCTTCGTAGAAGACAAAGGACCAAGAAGTACATTATAATGCATATTGGAAAATTTCGAGATCAAAGAAGAGTAGAGAGTTAAAAAGAAAAATAAACCATGACGAATCTCCGGGAAGAGGAGGATTCATCGTCGCCGTTGGATCCTCTTTGCGAGCCTTCAACTTTTTTCTCAACTTCTCTTCTTTTCTGTTCTCCGTCTTCTCTCCCTTTATTAATCCTCTCCCTAATCTCTTCCTCCTAATCATTACAAGAATTTAATTTCATAATCACAATGACAGAATGTTTAAAAACAAACAAGAATTTGAGATCTTGTATACTCTCCGTTGTGTAATTAGTTGCTAATTTAGCTATACATATATAATTACATTGTCAAGTGCTTTAGCGTCGGGAGTCCTGGAACCATGAACACCGGCTCGGTTCGAGGCTTTTCCAACCATCGTCCTCACGCCGTAGTAACGACCATCACACTTTCCGGCGGTTCCGAGAGCTTTCCAACACTTTCCGATCATCATTCTCTTCTCTCTCTGTTTTGATGAATTTTACAAGGGGACGTGTGTGTGTGTAAATAAATATGGTTATGATTCACACGTGAGGTTTGCATGACTATATGATTCCCACTGCCAGCCACGTGCCGTTCAAGTGTCCACATGGCGTCCTCTGTTTTTTTGTGGCTCTATTCAGTAAAACGGTGTCGTAGCGTGGAGACCAAATTATGTTCCGGGTCGGGTGTCCAATACACGAGTTCGGGTTCCGTATCCATCATCGTCGTCACCCGTCACCTTCAATACTGAAGACGGCGATCTCTCTGGAATGAATTTCAATAATTTCTTAACACGACCGTTTTGTTTAAGCGTCAATCAATTCAGTAGCACCATATTCCAAATATTAACAGGAGAATTATTCAAAAATACAATGAAAAAATAACCGTTTTCGCTCGGAACTCACAAAAGGGATAATTTTTGTTCATGTTGTCGGAATCTAAAAAAACTACTACAAATTGGGAACATATTACAAGGAAACATGGGATTGTACAATGCGTAGAGGTGGTTGTTATTCTCTCGGTTTTATGGGAAAAAAACAAAAAAAAAAAAAAGAGAAGAAGAAAACTTTTGTTTTGTTGATCGTCTGTCCCTGTCACTTGTTCTCGTCCGACCCAGAATCCGAGCAGACATGAAGAAAAAAAAAAGAGGCAAAGTGTTTTTTTTTTTTTGGGATCTCTCAGGCAAAGAATTTACATGTAATCATTGGCGCCGGAGCTACCGGAACCGACTCCGACAGTTCTCTTGCTCATGTTAGCTCTCTGCACCAAAACAACCAACGCCTGCACCACTTCAGACATCGGTGGTCTAAACTCTGGCTCCGGCTGTCACAAATTAAAACAATTCAGATTCCATTCTTTCTATCCGCAGGCACACATGTATATATGTATATACATTAAAACATTACCTGAACGCAAAGGGCGATAACATCTGCAAATCGGGAGAGTGATTTAACTGGGTAAAGCCCTTTCAGAGCTGGATCAACCATTTTGCCCAAAGCATCAATGTCGTGAAGCTGAGGTGTAGCCCATCTCACCAATGACTGCTCAGATCTTGACCTTGTGCTGTCACAACAAATATCACCAAGATTTTGCTTCGATTCAGAACACATTTCCTCGTCTTTTCACTCTCCAGTTGAGAGAGAGAGAGAGAGAGAGAGAGAGAGAGAGAGAGAGAGAGAGAGAGGTTTTCAAATGAAGCCAAGAGATATGGATCATAATATTACCTGTCGAATGGTTTTCTTCCGGTTAAAAGCTCAAGCATCACTACTCCGAAACTATAAACATCGCTCTTCAAAGAGTATTGTCCTGACATTGAAACTTCTGGTGCGCTGTATCCTTCATCGTTTTGGTTCAGTAGCTGCCAACATCATATCAGAATCATAAGTGATGGAGACACAAGAGAGAGAGGTGCTAGAGATTGGAGAAGATATGAATCTGTTGGAAGTTTCTGTATATACCTCATTCGCAGTGGGGAGGAAGCTGGCGAGACCTGAGTCTGAGAGGTGCGGATTTAGCTCTGAGTCAAGTAAAATATTTGCTGATTTGATGTTCTTGTGGACTATGGATGGTGAACAAACTTCATGCAAGTACCTGTAACAACAACAGTACTTTCCAATGAGACTCTTGCCGTGATACAGGAAATACTGTGATTCAGATGTTTAAAGACTTACTCCAATGCGCGTGCAGTGCCAAGAGCGATCTTGACACGAGGATTCCATATCAACGGTTTGCTTTCCTCTTCAGAAAGATGTAAAAAGTCGTGCAATGAGCCATTTCTATGGAACTCATAGATCACCAAGTGTTGTCCATGCTCAGAACAGTAACCGTCAAGCTTTGTGACATTTTCGTGATCCAAATGCGCAATCTTCGATACTATTTCGGTAAAATCATCAGCCGTGTCAGTTGGAAGCGCAGAGGAGTCTATTTTCTTCACAGCAAGTACCTATTAGATAAGAGCAATAATATCTCAGCAGCAAAAACATTATGAAATTGTGCTGTTACGAGTAAAGGATCATATAAAACTAAAATACCTTTCCATCATCAAACTGGGCTCTGTATACTCTTCCAAAAGTCCCTTCACCAAGAAGATTATCTTCGCTGAAACTGTTGGTAGCCATTTGAAGATCCGCAACCGAATACGTGTTCACATTTGAAGGAACCACAACAGCAGCTTTCTTTGCAACAATGGGTTTTCTCACTGTTGAATCATCTTCATCAAACGACTTGTGCCGCTCAGCTGGTGGAGGGCGCAGATTCATAGACAACGAGGTATCCAGCTTCTTTGTCTCAACTAAGGGTGGATTCTGTATAGATTTATTCTCTGCAAACCACATGATCAAAAAGTTAGAAAACCATAAGAATGTAAAATCTCTACGAATTCTTTTAATATGTTACCTTGATGAAAGTCGTTTGAAGCGAGAGTGAAGGGTTGGTTAACGTTATCAGTCTTTTCAATGTCTGTGGACGATGTCCGCTTTGATCTTTTTCTCTTGATCAAGAAGAAAGCTACGACTACTGCTGCTACAACTACCAACGAAATGACTATTCCTGCTATCCCACCAGCTCCAATCCCTGATTTGTCAGAGCCTTTGCTGCTGCTGGAATCACTATTGGACCGGGGTCGTCCACCGTTACCGGATTTAGGAGTGCGTGATTTACTGATCGGAGGTGTACCAGGAGGTGGTGGAGGTGCAGGCCCGGAATTGAATGAATTACCATCTTTTCTGTTTCCAAGATCATTCAGGAAAAAAAATTTAGTGAAATAAGAAAAAAAGGTTCCAAGAAAATCGAAGAAACCAATGAGAAACTTACTGCAAGTTAATGCCTTTCAAAGAATCTGGTATCCAACCCGTGAAACGATTGTTTGCAATATTCCTGAGGAAGCATTCAGCAAGAACAGCATTCAAATTGATGTTTTTAAATGTGATAGATTTCTAAATACAGATAAGCTTAAGTTACCCACAAATTTTCGAGAGACAGGCTTGCTAGTATATCGATGGTCCCTGAGAACTGATTGTTCTGAAGATAACTGTGAAAGTTAAAAAAACACAATGTTAGTACTATTAACTGGTTCCCTTAGCAGTGGTTTCTTTCAATACATGGAGAATACTTAAAGAAGCCTTACATTGATTTTGCACTCGTAAGAGAGCTGAAGGTGCTCGGAAGAGAACCCGTGATAGAGTTGGAAGAGAGGTCCCTGAAAACACACATGATTTTTGTCAAAACTTTTGTTTATTAACTAATCACAAGTTTCGTAACTGATTTAACTCAGGAAGGAAAAAAGGATCTTACAAGACAGTGAGAGAGGTGAGTTTCGTGAAGTCAATAGCTAGTTGCTTCAACTGGTTGTGAGCAAGATTGCTGGACAAAACCAATGGAGCATTAAACAACCAATCTTCTCCGAGAGAAATTCTGAAGATAATATAATTGAACTAAACTATGAACTTACAGGTACTTGAGAGATGTCATCTGAGAAATGGAATACTGAGCAGATCCAGTGAACTGGTTATTAGCAAGATTCCTAAACAAATTCAGAAACTTTATTAACTTGGAAACCCCACGTAGAAGCTTGTAGAGCATATAGAGAAATCATCAAACATACAGTCGCTCCACGTTTGGAGGAAGCTGATACGGCAAATCGCCTCCAAGGTTGTTGTTGCTTAGATCACTGCAGGTTTCACCAAAACAATCCATGAGATTATAACCTTATGCCATTAAATACAAAAGATAGAAACTTTGGACTTTGGAGTATCGTGGAAGATGAATCTTACAACTCAGTAACAGAAGTCAATTTATCAAGCATGTATCCTAGTGTTCCAGAAAGTCCAAGACCTGGTAACTTTCTGCAAGTAGATAAAAAAAAAACAAATGTATTACGCATAGATACAAGAGAGAACAAGATAGAACACAGTGATTTTGAAATCATTATTATGATACAAAAATCATTACATTTGAGTAACTCGTGAGCCAGAACACGTTATGCCTCTCCAGTTTTGTCCACAGGGATCACCTCCTGATCCTGTCCACTGTGATAGCTGTCCTGGAGAATTCATGGAGCTGAACATGGTGTTTAACGCCGAAGCTGCGCATATTGAGGACTCACTGAATCAGAGACCATGAGGGAATATTTCAAACCATGGATTGAATCATAATCATCTTGATTTATTTTTTTTTTGTGGATTCCGTGAAGCAGATCCAAGATTAGAGATCATTGGTGGGTTTTATGAACTGTGAGAGGACTTAAAGTTTCCGGTCTAATTGAAGAAATGCCTGAGACTGAACAAACAAAAAAAACCCAGAAAAGGGATACACACAACAAAGGAAAAGAAGAAACAAAATAGAAAGTGGGAGGAAAAGAGAAAAGATTCGAGATTTTGGGGAAACCCATTTTGGTCGAAACAAACCCGTTTTGAAGAAAAGAACATTGTGACGGAAAGTTTTGAGTTTTGGGGATGAAGAAATCAAAAGTTCGTAGGAGGAACATAAACCCAGAATCACCGATAAAACTTACACAAATGATGGATTAAAAACCTGAAAAGATCGAGACTTTTTGGAAGAAAAGAGAGAAAACACAGTGGAAGATATTTTTTTAAGGAGAAGGGAAAAGTAAACTCACTATCTGATGCATCTGTGGCTCCATGAATGGAACTTGGCTTCAACCCTACAATGCAGAGTATAAACAGAGCCAAAGCCACCCGATTCTCAGTCATCTTCTTCTCCTTCCTCTTCCTCTTCCCTTCTATCCTTTCTCTCTCTCTCTCTCTAAAACCAGATGAGACAGAAGAAAACCCAAATGGCAAAAACCCAAAAAGCTCAATTTGTAAATTTTCAGGCTTTTGTGTTCTGAGATTTATTTTATTAATATTTTTTGAGGATAAATTTTGTTAGCTAGATTTTATACTGTTTCAGCCATAAGACGAATTTATCGAGTAAAGCTGGCAAGCACGATTTGCTATAAGTAAGAATCCAAGAGCCATAGAAATAGTACTAGCAAATAGGCTTCGGCGCTTAGCTTAGCTTTTTTTTTGTTTCTTCGATATACTTTTTACATTTTTTTACTCCTGATTTTCATTTAATACTATTATTAATTAGTGTTCTACTTAATAGTACAGTATGATTTTAAGTTTGTCCATGAGGTTTATTAAAACAATTAATCTTGTGGTTGGTGTATCATGGTTATGGTCTGACGCATTGTCTTTTTTTTTTGTTTTTGTGCATTCTCACATTCTCAGTTTCTCACAAATCAAATAAAAATACAAATAAATACAAATAAAATAATAACTACCTGTAGTTTTCATAAGGCCTACGCGCTTTTAAAGGTTGTATATTCTTCTTTATTTTCATTTTTATAGCTTATAACATTTTTCCTGTGAATAAACATTTCATATACTCAGTTTAAAAAAAATAGAACGAAGCTTTCATACATTACTTTGAAGATTGGCTATGATTGGGTCTTTTCCATCATTGCTTTGAAGAATTAATTACTTTCCCTTCACATCTAAGTGGGTTTTATAAAGAAATAGAGTAAAAAGTGAATTTTCTTACTAAAGTAATGAGTTTGTTATGCAAAAAAGGTAAAAAAAAATTGTGAAGAAACATGTGGGTGAATATGAGTTAAAAACACGCATTAATGTCGCAATTATGGGTATACAATGTATTAAGTATTAACAGATTCATCTTAATTAAACTCACGAGATTCTTGCAGCAAATATGACCTTTTCTATTAGAGAGACGGAAATTAGTTCAGATAATTTGATCATGTGTATGAGAAAAGAGAACTTAGCAAAAGAAGCTATTTACTGATTAAGATTATCATTAGTAGTTAAATGATACAATCCTAAAATGTCATTCAGCATTTTTATATATGTCAATCATTTCGTTAACTTTGAAACTATTGTCAAACTAGAAGTTACATCATCGATAATCAATCATTTAATTTAGATTATCCCAATCAAAATGGAAAATATATAGATAGTTTGTAAAAAACGTGTTAATCGGTCATTGTACGTGGGTTGCCTCTCATTCACTTGGTTAATGTCTTCGTTGAAAATTTCTTCGTTTCGCTTTCATGATTTTTCTCAATTTAATTACTAATAAATTGCTCAGTTGCTCTTAATGTTTTGACCGGCCAAAAAATACGTTATACGTGTCTGGGATATTAGTTTTAAAATGCACCGACGAGACAAATATATATATTTGACACGGGGTTTGGAATTTAGCATAATAGTTGTGCAAATATATTTTTCATACAATTTTGAGAGAACTATTGGCGACATCTATCTATTTTTTCTACAATTCATATATCACAGGTAGATTAAATTTAGATAGCTAAAACTCGGCTACTACGAATCCCGCAAATACAGAGTTTTCATATTCCCACGTAAGTTGGATCATTTTAATTATTGTTAAACTGCCTAGTGTTATACTCATTTAGGTCGATGAACACAGATCAAGGGTCCTTTCTCCACAAAAAAAAACAAAAAACAAAACAAACAGATCAAGGGTCTTGACTCTTGAAGCCAAGCGTGTGCCAGCAAGAAATTATTAATTAGTATAATGTGTTTGCCAAAAAAAACAAAATAGTACAATGAAAGATTTGACGTATCTCTCCAGCAAATTTATTGAATCAAATCGAGCAACTAAACATTAAAAAAAAAAAAAAAACAGAAAAACAAACGAAACACAAACAAGTTAGCTTCGATGAAACCTGACCTTTGTCCACAAATATCAATCGGGTGACAAAAACAATCTCACCAAGCTAATATTTATTATTATCTTTTTCGTTTTCGTTTGTCTCATTGTTACTACTCATTTGAGTTCATTATAAGCTATAAATTTTTTAGGATTGTATCGTGGAGTAGGTATTGGGTATATTCTAATTTCTATTGACACTTGACACGGACTATTAAGTTCGATAAATAAATAAAAAATTCTTATAAATTAAAGAAATGAAAAAGAAGAAGTTCGAATCAATAGACAAATGACCAAAACAACTTACATTCACGAGCTCGTAACCAAAAAATCTTCCAGAAAGGCCAATCAAGCCGTTAACCAGACTATACTACGCGTAATGTGTGTGCCGTTTATTTGTTTGCCGACAAACTACGCGTCGTTTTGATTTCATTTGTGTACAAAAAGCTGGGCGACCTAATTACGTTATTTTGGTAGGTCCATTCGCAAAGATGGAGGAGAACTATTTGTTTGCATAATAAAATGGTCGGTGACGTGTTAGTGTATTTTGTGTATGCTTTATTTATTTATTTTTTCCAACTTTTCATAATCGATGGTGTATATATGCTTGTATGGTTTACTTTAAAAGATTTTTTTTTCCTACCCATAAAACTTAAAGTAACATGTCAATCAATATATCGATTAGCCCACTACAAACCCTTTATATAGACATCCTATAAATTATTCGTAAGTTCGTAACGTTCACAAATTTGGTCGTTATTACTAATCATGCGTATTTTTTAGTGCCTTTATCGTTTTATTCCTTCGGAGTCTAGGCCTGACTATATATGTATTGTATATGTTTATTGTGTTATATACGGACCGAATAATATATTTATCTTTGAATTTAAATAAATAAGAGTACTGAAAGTTATTCCAACACTAATTTTAATTTATAGGAATATCAAATAAGGCACTTGTTAACAAGTAGTCCACCAAAAATTCTCATAGAAACTAGAAAGAAACAGAAAAATAATATCTACGTCAATAAATTAATAAAATAAAGCATAAGATTTGGTAAGCTATAAATACATGTATATGTAAGTCCTTCGTCAAAAACTAGTTCTCTATATGTAGTTTACAAATTCAAAGTACCATATTCAACTAATTAAAGATATTACAACGAAGATTATGATCAGATAGTCCGCTTTGCACAGTTGCACGTAAATTCTATATGCATATATATATTCTTCCTACTATGTGAATTTTTCTCTCTTTAATTTTTTACAATTCCGCTGTATGAATACTTTAAAAATCGAAAAGCTAAATGAAATGGTACATATAATCTTATTTATCTAGTTTTACTCATCTGGAGAAAGAGTAACAATCTACTCATCTGAGAAAAGAGAAACACACAAGAAAAATGCTTTGCTTGTTGAAGAGTTTACTTTCTTTCGGAAGACTTAGGATTAAAAACTGAGAAGAGACAGAAGTTCTGTCACAGAACCGACGTGTTGCGTGCATGTCAAGAGAAGAAAATTTTGTTTGTTCCAAAAAAGCTACAAGCTTTGCATTAAACGATATAATTAAACCGTGCTTTTTAAATCTATCTAAAGCGAGAGTCGAAAGAGCCGCTTTAAACCGATGACCCCTTAACTACACCTTAAACGATGAGGTGCTTACAGCTTAATTTATTACAATGATCATATCTGCTTGCCAAAACCAGTATAATCCTATAATAGCTACAATTTAAAGACTGATCCTTAATCATCCCAAACTCCCAATCATAAGGATTTACCGTGATAATGGGATTCGAGATTTACTCATGATGTACAGTGACATATGTATGTAAAAAATCTAAGCTTATAGATTCCCAAATTTGGTTATGTGGATTATTGGATACCGGTTTTGAGGTAAGGTGTGAGAAAGCAATAAAACATTTGTCAAAATATGGGTAAGGAAGAGCGGGAACGAAAGGACGCGTGGACTCCGTGAGGACCGTGACATGTGTGTTGGATTGTTTTTTTTTTTTTGTTGATAAATATGTGTTGAATAGTTTGGGCCGTTGTGGACAGAGGCCCACTTTCTGAACACCTACACACGTAGGCATGCGCATTTGTTGGGCCATTTGTGATGAAGGCATACTTTCTGAACACCTCTACACGTGCCTGAGTTTATCCGAGCTTTTCATTTTGTCCTTTTTATTTTCTTCCATTAGTCCTTACAGAACATGAATTTTACATCGTTTAATAGCTGGGAGAATAAAATCGATGAATACTGTGAATAGACAAAAAAAAATAAGAAGAAGGATTTACAAAGAACTGTGATCAGGTTATCCGAAAGTGTTCTTTATACTAAACGTGAAGAAAGAAAACGTTCTTTTGATTTATGATGGGACTTTGTAATGTAAACTGTTCTTTTGATTCATGACGGACAGACTTGCTATAATTTGTTGGAAACCCAAATTCAAACGAATCCAGCGAACTTAAAAGTAATATACTTCCCATTTCTAAATTATAAAAAAATTAGGTTTTTCACACATATAAAAATTAATTTAAAAATAACTCTACTAACCTGGTTTTTATTAAATATCACTTAAAAATTAAATAATAAATATTATAAGAGTAAATTAAATAAAAAGATCAATAATTACACCTAAAAAAATTAAAAAACATCTAATTTTTTAAAACAAATTTTTTTCTTCAAAACATCAATTATTTAAAAACAGAGTGAGTACAAATTATATTGGCTTAAATAAATCATAAATGATATGACAAACATTGATAAAACATTAGTGAATGGAAATTTCAGCTATTATTTATCCAAATTATTAACCTGTAAACCAACATCAACGTGGTCCAGGAAACGAAATTACGGAGAGAATCATGCTATTTATATATACGATTGACGACTTAAAGTGTTTTTACAGATTCTAGGTTTGGTTGGATTATTCTTTTATTGTCAACCATTCTAATCTTGGACAGAAACCATTTATTCAAGAAATGCTATATATTTCAAGTTTGAAAGTAGATAAAAACGTAACAAGTAACAACTGAGATCCATTACGCATAGAACATATGAAAAGAAAACATTCCTTAATATAGACTCAAGTTGAAAACTTGAAATGGTAGGTGAGTAAACAAATATTATGCAATATTTGAAGATAAACACTATAAAGTTTTTAATTATCTTCTAGTTAAAGAATCTATAATAATCTACAAAACTACTTATGAATTCTAAGATTAATATGAAATTCTTTTTAAATTAAATAAAATTTTAAAATTTTAAAACCATCAAAACTCTTTCTAAATACACAAACCAATATTTGGTAGGGCATGTGCATTGCACATTTTGACAGATCTAATTAACTTGTCTAAACATTATTAAAATAATAAATCTTAAGATTACAGATCCAACACTGATAAAAAGTGTCTAATATAAGATTTATTTTTGGGCTTTAAACATGTCGACGTGGCCGTTTTAGATTGGAAGAAAAAAAATTAAGATTTGTTTTAAATGTTTTTTATGTTTAATAAAATATTTCTCAAAATTTTAATGAATAAAATATTAATATTTTTTTCCCTTTATATACTCACATTTAAATGTCTCCAATGAAATACTCCATAATCAAAATGTCTTAAAATATTAAATTTATTTAAATTTAATCAAAATTTTTTTTAAACATCCACTTTTAAAGCGTGCAATGCACATGCCCTTAAGTAAGTTGGTTAACTAGTGCACTTTCGTTTTGGTCACGAAATAGTCAAACTTTCGTTTTGGTCACGAAATAGTCAAACTTTTCAAAACTAGTTTTTTTTTTCCGTTTATGCCAACTCTTAAACTCATTTATAATTAACACCATTGTTTTGGTTACCCATTTGACAAAAAATATTAAAAAAAAAAAAAAAGAAAAGAAAAAGTAACAAGTTACAGGCTCACTAAATAAAAATCAGAAAACGCAGTGTACCTGTTAAGAAAATGACGAAATTTATCTATTAAAAAAAACTTTTAACCTAGACAAGCAACTTCTTCTCCTCTGCAACAAATTAAAGACTAAACACAAACAGAGAGATATATGCATGCATATACATTCATCTATATAGAGTACAAGCTAACTTTCATTTGATACAAAGACAGAGAGGAAAGCAGAAACATGCACAAAGACGACGAATCGGGTTCGGGTTCGAATCCGGGTCACGGGTCGAACTACTTGATTGTTCGGCCTCACCGAGGCGGGTACAGGGACTTGCTTCGGTACGGTGTGAGAGGAGACGAAACGAGCAAAGAAAAGTTCCTGGAATGGCCTGATGAGTACTCCACTAGGAGCACGGTGGTGGTCGATGAGGAAGCGGAGGATCACCGTTGGGTAATCGTGGTTTCGATTATGGTCCGCAAGATCATCGGACTTCTCCGTACGCCTATGGAATACACAGGTTTCTTCGTTGACTTTTTCCTCAATCTCTGGTCTGCGAATGGTGGCTTCTTCGGTTTGCTTCTCGGGTTAATTCAAGGTAATCAAAGTTACCAACTTTGACAGAAACGAAAACAAAATGTCGCATTTTTTTTATGAGTTCGGATGATTTTAACGCGAATTGATTGTGTTGCAGCGAAGGTTGTTATACCAGAAAGAGGCTCTGTGGCGTTTATAAGTACAATTGGGCAACTTGACGGGCGAATTGATCTGTACAAGGGTTGGAATTTCGTCGAACAGTTGGTGAGCATAGACTCGGTTGATTCCGGTTCTTCTGGAAGGTTTGGAATCGAACCGGGAAGTCGCGGGCTTATGGATTTGTGTGTGATGGCGTCGAAGCTTGCGTACGAGAACGCCAAGGTTGTTGAAAACGTCGTTAATCTCCATTGGAAGGCAAGTTAAGCTTCAACACACATTTTCACGAGGGGAAAAGTTTCCAACTTTATAAAGTTTCCGTCTTTTAATGTCTGCAGATGAATCTGGTGGAGTTCTTGGATTGTTGGAATGGTGAGAATCAGATAGCAAGATTTAAGCCTTTTTAGGATTTGCTTAATTAGTCAGTCTTAATGAACACTTTGTGTGGATGTGTGTGTTTTTTATTTTGTCTATCTTCGCAGATTATCAGAAGCAGATGTCTACACAAGTATTTCTACTGGCGGATAAGCAGAAAGATGCGAACTTGATCCTAATAAGCTTCAGAGGCACTGAACCGTTTGATGCAGATGATTGGGGAACCGATTTCGACTATTCTTGGTACGAAATTCCCGATGTGGGAAAGCTTCACATGGGTTTCATCGAAGCCATGGGTTTAGGTAGCAGAGACGACACTCCCACTTTCCATTACCATCTTTTAGAACAAAACTCCTCCGAGGAAGAGAATCATAAAAGGAGTCCCCTAGAGATGGGAAAGAGAAGCGCCTATTACGCTGTTCATAAAACTCTGAAACGTTTGCTTTCGGAACACGAAAACGCCCAATTTGTAGTCACAGGTCACAGCTTAGGAGGTGCCTTAGCGATACTGTTTCCCACATTGCTGGTGTTGAAAGAGGAGTCGGAGATGATGAAGAGGCTCCTTGGAGTTTACACGTTTGGACAACCGAGGATCGGAAACAGAGAGATCGGGAATTTCATGAAAGCTCAGCTGAATCATCCCGTGGACCGATACTTTCGAGTTGTTTACTGCAACGATCTTGTCCCGAGATTGCCTTACGACGACAAAACTTTCCTCTACAAACATTTCGGACTCTGTCTTTACTACGACAGCTTCTACAACGAGACAGTAATGTTATCGTCACTTAAAACAAAATTAATGATTTCAGATTTGGAATGTGAAATTTAGTTAACTAATGATGGTTTTTCTTGATTGTTTGACAGAAAGCAGAGGATGAGCCGGACCCGAACCCTTACGGCCTGCGTTATGAGATTCTTGGTCATGCAAACGCTGTTTGGGAGTTGGTTAGAGGCTTGACAATGGGATACATTCATGGACCAGATTATAAAGAAGGATGGTTTAGGATCTTGTTTAGGCTCATGGGGCTGTTGATTCCAGGTCTGTCGGATCATTGCACGACTGATTACGTTAACTCGGTTAGGCTCGGACCGGATTATGACCTTCAGATGTCCCCTCTTTGAAGAGTGGTGCTCTGTTTTTGAACCGGAACTTGTTCTTGGAATGAATCCAGAACTCGGTTAAGATGTTGGTTTGTCAAAATAAAATAACATGAGTTTTGGTTTGTTTAGTTCTTGAGCTTGAGCCAATAAAAGAGTTAAATTACCAAAACTTAAAGTTTTATTCTCATTATATTATTATTATCCTTGCATTTGGTTACAACCAGAGGCAAAAATCAAACAAGAAGATCTTTGATGATAGATGAAACCAAAGAGACTACTTTGGTCAAAATGAAACTAAACCCCAAATCTTCCCAAAGATTTCAAACTGTGAAACTCTTCTTCTTACATAAAATCGTCCATGGCATCTCTCTGTCTGTTCAAAAACAGTAAAAAAAAAACTCCTCCAGCTCGATCAGCGGATAAAGTTTCTCTTTCGGTTGATGCAAATTAACCCATGAAAACAAAAAAACCCAAAAGACTGATTCTTTAGGTTTAAAAAAGGAGACAAGATTTTGCAGGGGTTTGCACCAACCGAAGCGAGATAATCAAAATGGAGAGGGATCAAGCCATGCATCCACCAACACCCAACGGAGAGCCTCAAGAAGAAGAAACATGGGGAGGAGAGGGATATATATATATATAGTTATATGTAGAGGTTAATATGAAGGAGAACTCAAAGGGCTCTATCTATTCATCGCCATGGATGTACCAGCAACAAAGCATGGTGGCGCAACGGCGGAGAATGTAGAGACGAGCTCGTTGTTCCTTCACCAAGGAAACACATTTGCTTGTGAAGGCATGACCTTTGTTGAACTTTCTCTTGAATTCTGCCATGGGATTGACAATTAGCGTTTATATATTAGTGATCAAAGATTGAGACTTTGTTTTTGGTTTAAGGTTGAGACTTTGGGTGCCCAAAGAAAAAGAAAAGAAAAAAAACCCTTTTGCGGGTGATGGAAGAGTGTGCAAATTGAAGAATTACAATGAATGAGAAAGGGATTTTAAAGGTATTTATAGAGAAGAAAAAAGAAGAAAGAGGTGTAGTAAATAAAAAGGAAGTGAACTTTAAGAGGAGATGAACATGGTCTTGATTTTTTTGGTTCATTGACATTGGGATTTGCATGGCTCGCTTTGAAATCTCCAAGGAACTATATACTTCCACGAAATCATATCTTTGTACATAAATATTTTTTTATTCTGTCTTTGTCTAGCCTATTATATTATGGGGTTGCAAAATAACATATCTTTGAAATATCACATTTTTATCACAATTTATGAATCCTTTCAAAATATTTCGGTGGTATTTTAATCGTATATTGTTTTATTCAATATTAGTAAACCCGAAAATTCGAACGTGGTATTGTGTATGGAAAAGAGCAAGATGCATAAGTTTACAATTCGAAATTCTCTGCTCCTCTAGAAAATGAACTTCATCACAGAAATAAATAATCTAATAAGTGTTTTAAAAAGAAAAACTTATTTGGTGTACCTTTATTTATATGTAAGAAACGCGGTAAACACAGCTGTTGATTAATAGTATTATTTGTTTTTATAACCCTTAAAGGAAATGATTTAACTTAACATGCATTGTTTAATATATGCTTCATCAACACAACCTAAAGAAAGAAGTAGAGAAAGAGTAGAAAAGGGAGAAAGGTGGGCATGAAAAGAGGAGAGATGTTGAAAGAAGACAAAACATTGAGATTTGGTTTAGGGGAACATGCAACCGGCAATCTTATCTTCACTTAAGAAGGTTTGTTTGGTTCGCTTTCTCTTTTTATAATCTCAACTTAAGATTTGTTTCAACTAATGTCACTAAAACGTCTGAATTATCTCTAAGAGCATCAAATCATCGAATCAAACCAGATCGAAAGTATAGTGCTAAACCATTTGATTTAAACAAAAACAATAAAAAATTTGTATTTCAATCTCAATGAGACAATGACTGATTCACTGGTATCCGCTTTGCTGTGGATTTCCTTGGCCTGATCTCGATAATTAATAACCCTAAGGAGTGAGTCTATTCCCTGCGTCGAAACTTGATGACTTTAGGATTCATTTTATTGCACATTCTACTAATATCACATTCTACTAATATTCATGCGAATTTTCTTGTGAAAGGAGTAACTAGCACGTCATAATCTTTTCCTATGCAAGTTCTTCGGTACCGATTGACTTTCTCATGCCGACTAGCATCTTTTTTGCCAACTTAATGAAATATAGTGATTTATGTAAAAAAAAAAAAAGGTTTACTTATGGATAGTTAAATTTTGGAAAAAACTTTTACATTTACAATTGAATTTTGTTTGGTTTGTTAAACTGGAAAGTACTTTGATTTTTTGAAAGTATACATCATCAATTTTATTGTATACTATTAAGTTGTAAACCGGTAACAAAACCTAATATCAACTATAATATATTCTAGAATGTGGTCGTCGGAACAACCATATAAACATTGGGTTTAAAAACATTATCTTTAACCATTGTCATAATTTAATTAGGCAAAACAAAAATCTGTAAGCGAGATTGCGACTGTTCCCGTTTCTCTATAACTCGTTGCGGTTTTATAGCTGGTAGAACAAAATCATCCGTCATGATCTCTTCCTCATTTTTATAATCAGTTCTCCGTCACGGCGTGTATCACTATCCGGATCACAACAGATTTGGATCACATTCAAATCGTCATCAGTCATGCTATACATATTAAAATATCAAGACTTTAATATTTGTTATTGAGGATCTAATTAAGGATTCTAAGCCAAACCGGAATCATAAGTTTTATTATGTTGTTTCTTATAACTTAAATAATACGCCCACATTCCAATAAATTGAAGGATACGAGGTGGGCTACTAGCATCCCTTCTTGTCATTTGCATTGAGATCTAATCGTCCTAACCGTAAGGCCCAATATTTAACTCCAGTTCATTTTTTGAATTATTATGAATAGGATCTTAGATCCATTTGTATCTACACGTAGTAACTAGCTTTTATGGATGTTTACAAGGTGCAGTGCAATTGGAAAAAAAACGAAGTTAACATGTTTCCTTTCCGTAAACCTTACATTTTTTTCTTTTTTATATTACCCCGTAGTAGCTTGACATCTGAAAATTTATAAAAACTAAAATAATTATGTACGAGAGAGTCTCTATATAAAACTAAAAAGTAGTTGACCAAAAACTGTAGCCTAAAATAATTTATGTTATTGCCGTCATCAATCATCATCCGGATTTACCCTAACGTATAAATAAAAATGAAAATAAAAAGTCTTCTGTTGTAAAACTTGTAATATATGCTTTATTTTGTCTTGTTAGATTTATTTGGACTCGAAAATTGCTGAAACGTTTCCATATATACATAACGAAGATGTGACAAAAAAAAGTATTTATTCTGATATAGTTTCCATATACAAAATCGTTCAACAATCAACACGTATACAGTATATACATATACACTAATAAACATATACACACTCTATGTTTGTGTTGTTTTTACCTCTAATGTCGTATAAGAATAATTGAAGAAGGAAAAAAAAACGTGACACAGCCTTAAACGCGTTTGCGACTCGCGTAGCTTTTGCCTACATAATGATAATAATTACTGTTGCTCTGATTTTTACTTCCACCATTAGAACTTCTGCCGCGAAGTAAATAAGACAATGCCCTCCACAGAAACGACTTCCTCCGTCGCGGAGAAACGGCGGTCACGTGACCAGCATGTGCTCTCGTCGACTTCTTAATCACAAGACCTCTAACTTCCTCCGGTGGCTTATAATGCCTAATCAACGGCCACTTAATCCCATCGAAAAACGCATGACGTTTGATATCCTGCGCACCCCTGGCGCATCCTAGCCTTTTCATCGGATCCTTAACCAAAAGCTTCTCAATCAAGTCCCTCGCTTCCTCCGAATCACCGTCCACGTGGAAATTCACGGTGTTAGTGGTCGACGCTATATTGCGCAGGGTCTGCTCTTTACTACCTCCCTTAAACGGCGTCGCTCCGTACAACAACTCGTAAAGGAATATTCCGAAGGCCCACCAGTCAACTCCGCTTCCGTGTCCGTTTCCGGAGACTAGCTCCGGCGCGAGGTACTCATGTGTTCCGACGCAAGACCGCGAAAAGGCCGTCACCGGCTCCGCGGCAAACTCAGCAACGATCTCCTCCCTCTCGTACTTTTCCTCAGCCGCTGCCCCGGAGAAGCAACCGCTCCTCCGACGACGTAGCGACGGAGAAGAAGAAGATCTCCTGTACCGGCGAGAATTAAAAGTAGGGACGACGTCGGATTTAAAACAGAGATCGAAATCCGTCAGCATGACGTGTCCGTCTTCGCGGAGCAAAACATTTTCCGGTTTGAGATCCCGGTACACGATTCCCATTGCATGAAGGTACTCTAAAGCGACGAGAACTTCGGCGGCGAAGAATCTAACCGACTGTAACGGTAAACGGTTACCAGGTTGCTTGCGGAGCAAGGAATGTAAGTCTCCGTTGGGAGCATAATCGATGAGGAGACACGTGTAGTGAGATTCGTCGATGCGAGTGTAGAGCGTAGGGAGGAAAGGGTGGTCTAACAAGGAGAGGATCTCTGCCTCCGTCTCGACCTGAGAGAGCTTCTTCGCCGTAGTGAGATTATTCCGATCGATGACCTTTAGGGCGAATCTTGCGGAGGAGTCACGGAGGTTACAGAGGAAGACTCGGCCTAGGTTTCCGGTGCCGAGGTGGCGTATTAGTTTCAGATGACGGAGGTGGATGTTTCCGTCGGAGGAGAGAAGTTTCGCCGATTTGATTGCCGACCATTGAGGATCGTGACGACGGTGGTTGACGGTGGAGGAAGAGGCGGAGGAGGTTGTTACGGCGGAGGAAGTGGATAGTCTGTCGTTGAAGCTTAACGTGAGGCTGGATCGAGCGCTTGTGGAGGAGAATGTACGGTCGGTGACGGTGGATGTGAAGCTGAGATCGAGATCGGTGTCGGGGAAATATATATCTTCTTCTTCCATTTTTATCTTTTTCTTGATTCTCCTCTTTTTTTTTCAGTGTGTGTTGAAAGGGCGGGGAATTCTGAGTTATTTATAAACAGGATAGTGGAGACTGGGAGAGGAGAAAAGTGATTAATTAGTTAATTAATTATTGATTAAAAGAAAAGGTTATGTTCTTGACTTGATGAAGTTTGGGAAAGGACAAGGGAAAGTGATTCGTTTAACCTAAACGGGTCATCTTTTTTTTATTGTTTAAATAATTATAAATCATTAATCATTAATCAAATATTGGATTTATGATTAATCTTTGGTGTGCAATCACATGCTTGTTTTACCATAACACATGGATGATAACATTTTAAGAGAGAGATGCGAGAAGATTCGAGAGGAATTATCGAGTTGGAGAAAAAAAAACAAAATTAGTCTTCTACGAAAATTTGATGTGGTTTTACCCTAATTTTTAATAGGTGCGTGAATGTGAAGAAACTTAAGGTCAGTGAGAGTAAATGCGCGCGACTGTGTGCATTAATGAGGCAGTAACAGTTTGTCGGCTGTAACGTTCCTCAAACTTCGCTTAAGGACTGGACTGAGCCTACGCTAACGATCTTATCTTTCGTTTAAGGACTCAATTATATGCGTTTAGAATATTTCAGCATTTGTTTGCTACGCTTTTCTTTTTCGATTCGTAGCACGACTATTATTAGTTGATAGGCAATAATGTTTGAGATATATAACTACTTTTTCTCTCTCTCTCTCTCTCTCTCTCATATATATAGAAAAAAACAACTAGAATACTAGCAATTTTATTTATCACCATATTCCAACAACTACAAATTTTGATCACCCATTGTATTATCAAATTTAGTTATCAATTTTATCAAATTTACAACTACAAATTTTACTTATCACCATATTCCAATCAACTACAAATTTTACTTAATTTATCACCTATCAAATTTTTTAATGAGCTAAAAAAAGCGTGAGAGATACACTTAACGTGTTAAATATATTTACAAGTCTTCATTTAGGAAAAGAAGTGGTTCACATTTTAGAAGCAGTGACAACTTAAAGATATTACAGAATTTACAGTACTACACAACTGTGAATATAAGGTATTTTAGTAATTGTGTTAAGCAAAAATAATTTGATTGTGATAACAATTCGATGTTTTCTCAAAACGATGCAAGTTTTAATAATTAGTATTTAGTCAGTCGTATTATAACATAAAGTTTCATTGTTAATTTTTGGATGGGTCAGAAATTTAAGAGGGATTCGCATGTTGAAGAGAATATGGGAACTGGATCCATGTGATGGGCCATTACGAAGGCTTCTTACCGCTGCGGGACCCACGTTGGCTCAAAAGTCTTACTTTGTCTGCCACGTGGCCAGCATAGGACCCACCCATGTCGCTTCCATCAATTTTGTAATCTGTTCTATGCGGGCCTCTCTTTTAAAAACTAATAGTAGTACAATATAATTAGATTAATAAATTCTTCCAATAATTATTTCCCATTACTTCCTACCTAAATTAAAATTTAAAATAATATAGGGAACCATCTTTGTTTTTTAATCAATAATTGAAGTTATCAAAGCTCGTGGATTGCTCGTTGATCAGGCTGATGATACATAGAGTTCACTGATATAATATTAAATCTATAAAAATCTAATGTAGGTCTTCTTAAGAAAGCTCAGTGGAAAGATTTGACGATTAGTAGATGGGTTAACCGGCCGTCTAGAGAAGAGTATATATATATACATAGATTAATGATTGGTTTTAGGTGTAGTTTCTTCAAAATATTTGCTTTTTGAGAGCAATTTTATACTATAGTCTTTTATTTAATCATTAATAAACTACAGAGATATCAGCCAGATCAGACCGGTACATAATTGCATGGTGCAAGTTGCAAAACAAAGCCGCGAAACAAAAACTGGTAACACCCCAAGATGTCAGGAAAAGGAAAACACGAGGATCTTACCCTGATTAAGTATATGGGTTCAATGGTAATTGAACACAATAATGTCAAATTGTCAATACATCACCAAGCGACTTGCATTAGAAGCAATGGGATTTTGTTAATCAACCACGTGGTTTGGCATAAGAATCGATACATTTATACTCTGGTCGACGAACGTGATATTAACATAATTAATACCTTTCTAGTTTCTATACTCAATCAGAATTATAATCAAGTATATTTACCTTTACAATCCACTATATTGAGAGTAAAAGTGTATATAGTGGATTGTAAAGGTAAATATACTTGATTATAATTCTGATTGAGTATAGAAACTAGAAAGGTATTAATTATGTTAATATCACGTTCGTCGACCAGATATACCGTTAATATCACGTTCGTCGACCATATATATCATATTAGTTACTTTACCGTTAAAAAATAAAAAATTAGTTACTTTACTAGTATATTATTTCAATAATTAGTTAATTTACTACTCCCTCCGTTTTGATTTAAGTGTCGTTTTAGACTTGTTTTTTTGTTTACAAATAATTGCCGTTCTCGCATTTCAATGCAGATTTATGATAAATTTTTCTGTTTTATCTCTACTTTTTCAGCTTATTAATTATTCTTATCAAACAAAATAATGTTTTAATGAAGGGCAAAACAGAAAAAATTAATGTTTTCTTAATTTATGTGAAATATCCTAAAACGACACTTAATTAAAAACAGAGGGAGTAGTATTTTATTTCAATATATATAACTATTCTCGAATGAACTAACTCTCATTAAAGATTCTTATTTTTATTTGTTTCAGTTTCAAATGCTACATATGAATTATACACTGCAAAGCGAAAAAGAAAAGAATTTTAGAGAAAATAATTGATGGGGGCAAAGAATCCAACCTGTATTAATTATTAGGAGAAATCATTATTTGAAGACGAAATAATGCTTAACATTTCATGTGATGAGTCGTTGCATTTTGCCACAACTACTTCTAACAGAAATATAAAAAATCTCCTCATTTATATAATGCTATATATGTATATGTAATATGATACATTCGTTGGTCACTTTAATCCTGAGACTAAAAGCTAACGCTACAACAGAAACGGTTTGTAACGACATTTAATACTATTAGAGTTAACGCTGGTTACTAAATAACTCAAAAGTAATAACGTCGGTTTGACCACCGACTTAACATCGTCCGACGTTACATACTTACATATATTGGCCTAGCTCACTTAAATAAACGACGTTAAGGTTTACGTTTATTTTAATTCTCTAACAAGGGAGTATTGATATAATTAAGAGGTTTAGAGTCAGTTTCTTAATCAAAGCCAACTCGCTTCCAATTTGAAATTTTAAAATCGGTTTAACACCAAATTCAGTGTATTTCTCTATTTTTTTATATAGAAAAAAAAATAGCAATCTTTATTTTATTTTATTTTAAATAAAGATGGGTTGGAGAATATTTAATTCTAAACTTTATTTTAAAGTAAAAAAATAGAAGTGGGTTGGAGATACTTTAGTTGTATTTTTTGCATTTTTTTGTATTGTAATCTATGTCTTACATGAGAATGAAAATAGATAGATATAAAAAAAAATTGAACCAATTTTTTTTTTGTCACTTATTAAATATGGTCGACACTAAAGTTTTATTAAATCCATGCCTTACGTCGATGTAATGTTGGTTGGTTAAATAAACCCCCCTATATGTAAATGTGTGTTGTTTTGATGTATATATTGCAAGTTTGGTAAATACCATTTTTGTACTCCTCTTCTCTAAGCTCTATCGTCTCTATTCGACAATTCTCTACTGGAGCTCACGTAGTCACGTTCTAGCATTACTATATGATTAGATGGACCTTTTTTTACAGTAAAGTTGTATTTCAATATTATATATGTTAATCCATTCTAAAAATCACATTCAAACTTATGCTGTGATAGTGTATGATATATTACTTACTTTGTGAGGAATTTAAAGGACTTGCACGAACTCTAATTGACCTAATTTATCAATATATTAAAAAAAAAAATTTGTTAGTTAGCAATTCTTCTTTTCAAGACACTATATCTATGCATCGGAGTCACGTTAAACAAATACGCATTGGAGTGTAAACCATATATAGTTAGTTCTTTTTGAGGTGCAATGCATCTTATCTTGAATTTGTTACAATACGATGATTGGTTTTGTTAATTTATTATAATTATTGTGTCCTAATTAAGCTCCATGGTTAGTACAAAGCACTTTAATTTAACAAGTTTGACATGGTCATATCACATGCACCAACGTTCATTGAGATCAAAAACATAACAGAAGCTCATAATCATCACCTTGGAGCCCACAAGGCCACAGCCAATTTATTTAATAAAACAACATACCATATGGGTTTTCAAATACATTGAATTATGCCGATTTTAAGTTAAAACGACTTATCTAAACAGAAACCTAATGGAGACTGAAATAAATATATATAGTGTCTTGCTCAAAAATAAATAAATAAATATAGTGTTACTTGGAAATTAATTTTTGACATAACCAACACAAAGGGACATGCCCACAATACGTCTACAAAATACATTTTATAGAATATAATTATCCGAGGTTAGTGCTATCAATAAACAATTGCACTCTAGAAGTCAAATAGTCAACGTTTGTGGCTGACTAATTCGATCTCGGCCCTTACCTGTAAATGGGCTTTATGTGATGGTTTGATTTCGAATTCGCTTCAAATCTTCTTTCGCATGGGGTCACTATAGTTTGTTCTGTTTGTAGATTTTTTTTTTTTTTTTTTGTCAACACTGTTTGTAGATTTATGTATGCAGTTTGTTGTCTTTTTTATTCACATTTGATTCCTAACACTTCTATCTGATAGCCACATGAATCTAAGTTTATAAGTTTGTCCAGTCCACATTAAAAATTAGCCCTTTTTGGTTAAGATAGTACTGCTAATTCTTTGCTACTTATAGGAATTCTAACATATAAATACGTGTTATATACCACCTAGCCGGTCGTTCATTTTATGCAATTGGCCTAATACGAAGTTGGCTGAGGACAATTTGTATTACATTTACTGGAATTAAGTATATGTTTTGGTTTGATCACCATGACTGTGTGATTGTATCAACTTTGTTAAAGAAAAAATTATGGAATATCTAGTTAATATTAGCGAAAAAAGGAACTGATCACATTTCGGTTACTGTTTTATTCAACTTTCTCTTTCACTTAAACCAACAGAACATATTTAATCTTTCATCGTCTCTTGTACTTTTGCCTTCTTGTTTCTGTGTTTTGTTTTTTGTTTTTACTGCTTAGAGCACCTCCAACGGGAATTTTTACCAAAGTTCTAAACAATAAATTATAATATTTTAATAGAAAAAAATATTAATAAACAATTAGAGATTCTTTAAAATAGAAAGAGAAAGTTCTAAAATCTCTGGTTTAAGAGACTGTTTCTATGATTTAAAGAACCTTACATAATATTATATTATTATTTATTTGTTTAATATATTTGTAGAACCTCTCTTGAAACCCATGGTTTGGAGATGGTCTTAGGTGCTTCAAATCTACTGAAGAGTCTATAGGAAGAGATGAGTGAAAGCGACATGTAGAGAATAGACACAAGAAATGTGAACATAACTGAGACCAGTGCCTTGTGACAGAAGACTCCGTAGTAATCACAAGCAGAGCTCCAAGTGATGGCCAAGTTTCCTTTATATACTAAGTAAACCGTCTCTGCAGATACAGTCCCAGCCGCTAGAACAGCATACGTGACAACCTGGTCAAGCAAGAACAATGTCCAGACTCGGAGCTTGCTTATTGGACACGGAATGGCTATTACAAAGATAGCAGAAAGAAGAGAATAGGCAGCACAGACTCCATTAGCATTGACCAAATACCTACAAGAAGAGAACAACAAAAGCAAATTAATGTTCATTGATTGATTACTCTCAAAGTGAAGCAAGAAGAGAAAGAGAGAGAGAAGAAGGTGCACTTGAAAGCTCCAAGAGTTGAGTAAGAAAGGGAGCCAAAGTCGTTGGAGACAGAGTTCTTGATCATGATCACGAGACCCGCAATACTTATAGCTATTGATGCTACTCGCAGGACCGTCTCTACCGTTCTCTCCGTGCGGTTTAGCTCTAAGGCTGAGCCGTCAATAGCGTCTTGATCAGTCTTGTCCATTTTATTTTTGTTTATGTGTTAGGGAAAGAGAGATCTTTGCCTCTTATAATGTTAAGCGTTTCAAGTCGTCATAATAGACAAAACAGCCGCTCAAACATTCAATATAGTCATGTGATGATTATGATCGATGTCACCAATCTCAATTTTAGGTAACTGTCTTGTTTTGTTTGCCCTAATCTATCATTTTATCTAAATTTGGTATTACGTACCAGAAATGACTAAGAGTTTATTTAGACCTAGTCTTTATTAATTATTGAATTAAAAACTACATGTCTAGCAAACAGGAGTGTTGAATTTGGTAAAACTGAATGGAACCAAACCAAATTAAAATAGAGCAATATGATTTGATTTTGGTTATGCCATATATACTAATAGCATGATAGTTGTTTTATAGAACTCGTATGATATGAATATAGTTTGGTTATAAAACGATTAAACTAAAAAAAAATCGAATGAATAATATAGTAAAATATAATGTATGTAAAAAAATTTATAGTATAAGCGATAATCTGTATATGTAATCTCACTTCTATTACATTTATTTTATTTTAATAAACTAAAAAAAACTTGTGCAACAAACTAATAAACTATAAAGTTTTCGTGTAAACCTTTTAAAAAACATCCAAACGAAACTTTGTTTAGAATAATCTCATTAATCTAATATTGACAATTAAGAATCCCTTAAAATAATAACGAGGCCACAAGAGAAGAGCATAGAAACTTACAAGTAAAAAAGAGGATTCAAACATAAAAAAATTCACATGATACTTTAATACGAATCCGTATTGCTTCCGAATTTGCTTATGCAAATTATGAGCATTACATCATAAATGTATATCTCAATAACAAGTAATAGCCTCACCACCATTTTCCTCAATTAATCTGACAATCATTTGGTTAGAAAACCCTCATTTCAATAAACATAGCAACTGTTTCATCAAGTATTGGACCCTCTGACGCAACAATCTATAATCACATCTTTATATAGTTAGTTCAAAGAATAAACTTATGCCTAAGTCCGAGTTTAGAATATTAAATGGATTCGATCAATTGCTTGGCGCGACCAAAGGAATTTTGACCACCCTCAAAGCAGATCGAATAGAATCTGAAATAGTGTAAATGTGATGAACAGTATCGAATTCGTACCACTAGTTATCGCATCAAAATTAGTTTTATAGTATAGACCATTGCATCATCCACGCGTCACATCTTCAACCATCATATACGAGTATATGAAATCTATTTATTCCACCTCTTGATTTCAATTTAATTAGGGGTTTTAAGGGATACAAAGTTTAAAAAAAAAAAAAAGTGATCTTAGACTTCGATCTATTGTTAACTGCATGTATACATTTTTTTTTTTTTTTTATCAAAACCTTAACAATTGAGGAACTGATTTCCGGCAAGAGATGGACTATTTCTTGTTTCTGATGATTAATTGAAGTGGAATAAGAAAGAAAGGGACACTCTAGAATATTTTCATAAAGCGATGTTAGATTCTATGTTCTAGCGAAAAGTTCAAAAAAGAAAAGAAAAAACGAGTAAGCTGTTTTTGTTTGCTTTGTTTTAAGTTTTATCTAACGAATAAACTTGTTTGACTCTCCAAGAATGTAGAATTAGTTAATTGCAATCAAACGAACATCTGAAGCGTGGAAAAATAACGAGATGAATAACCGTGAAACAAATATCGAAATCTAAGTAAATCATTTGGAGGGTTTGCTGGAACATTAATATATAACGTCGTGACAGTTTCACACGATCGCAATCCCATCCATGACCAAATTTCAGTATAATATATCTATGAGTATGTGTATATATATATATATATATATATATATATATCTAGAATCTAACATGGAGGAATAGAGAACGAAACAGAGCCAAGGTCAACTTGCCAGGCACAAATCAACAGATTAACTGTGTGTATATTGACCAAATGAATGGTCAATAAACCGGTTGTGTTTAAACCGGCAAGTCATCCTTGGCTCAACCCCACTCTTTACTCCTTCATGCAAGACCCACTGATACAAGAGGAGACTCCCATCATCGTCTCTCGATCCGAAGCTATCTATTTCAAATGTGTTATATACCTCTTTGAGTACTCTTGTGTTGTGTGGTTAAGGCCTACTTGAGATAGGTTGGTATTTATAGGCATAGAAATGCGATAAATTGTGTAGAATATTTTATATATTGTCGATCCCATTTCCATATATGCATGGTTGAGAATTTTGACCAAAACCCTAATTCAAGAATATTAGAATATAAAAGTTGGGATTAAAGAATATAATCTAGAAGATGGGCTGACCAAATTTTCCGAATTCGAACAGTATATGTTCGTTCCACTACTTTTATGGCACATAAATAAATATATGTAATTAATATTATGAAGTTTTTTTAGATGGTCGCAGAAACCAATAGAGGAATTTCATTTTTGTGGATAAGTGGAATATGAGAGAATGGTCTTTACAGTGGGAAATGGGAATAGTATTATGATATCAGATTCCATATATATATATGATGAGCATTCTTCAACAAGATATACAAGTTCTACAGTGTATTAACGACGGAAAGTGTGAAGCTGCTTATGTCAAACAAACTCTCTAAGTCCATTAATAGATTATAGAGGCTTCAATTTATAGGAAGATTCCAAAAGAAACCTCTCTCTGTGTATATGAGACGTTGGCGGGAAGCTCGAAGAAGCAAAATGGTCCCATGCGACGCCGTATTGGAGCAGCTACCGTTCTCCGCCATAGAATAAAGGTGGTCCTTTAAATTTATATTGTTTTGTTTATGTGGTTTCTATAATAACACATATCAAGTTTTTAATGCTTTATATGGTACGACGTCTAACAACTATGTTACCTGAATTGTCTCATCATGCCATTAAATATGTGGTGGTAGGTTATTGTTTCTTCTTCTAATAAAATAAGATTGTAGGCCTCGTGTTTATAGTTTCTTCTAATTCTACAGTTTAATATTTGATTCTTCATCGAAATAGCTACAAAAGTATTGAGTTTTTGTTCTTTGTGTGGATATGTACGCTAAGGGTTTTTCTGCAAGGTTTTGATGACAACTGAATCACTTATATATATATATATATATATATATATGTGGATTTGGAAACATTAATTGCTTTACAATTTCTCTGTACTCCAGACTGAAACTAAAATAAAAACTAAAGTAACATCATATAAGAAAAATATACACTAATCAATTGATTCCTAATTGGTTTTGAGTTGAAAATTTATAAATTTTGACGGAATAATCGGGGAAAAGAAAGAACACACTATCTATTCAACTAGAACCTATATGCACAGGCACAGCCATACATAAATTCTGGCTTTTGAGTTAAGTTAAGAGACGGTAAATGTATGTATATGTCATCTTCACGAAATCAATGCTAAAAGTTTGGCAAACCTTTGGCTGGCCAACTCGTTTTCCTGCGATGTTACCCTTAAGTATATGTTGCTGTCAATTTTTTCTTTAAGAAACTATGGGATATAACTATTTTAACGGGTACGTATATATTAAAACGATTGGAAAATGAGAATATGTGATAATAATCTTCTATTTAGCAACTCTTTTTTTTATTATTATTAAGCCACCTTATCTGAATTTGAAAAGCAATATACTGTAATCTGTCTTGGGAAATATTATAATATATGAAAACAAATATGAGCTTTAAACGATCTTTAGGATATAAAGAAAAACAAGTGAAATGTGGAAATTTATTTAGAGATCAGCTATATATAACTTGATAAGAGAAACTCAACAAAGCTAAAAAGGCGATGGTTGTCGCTAAATTATTTTGGATTTTGATTATAAATGAAGAGCCCCCACACCGTCGTCCCTTTGAAAGCAACTTCGTATTTTGCATCCGTACCACTACCAGTGTGTTTGTAAATATAAATCTTGATTTGGGTTTGTTTTTTAGGTGGTGTTTCGACTTTTCGATTTAGAACTTTTCTCGTTAAACAAACTTGTTGTAATCCATTAATGATTCCGTCATCATTTACGTTCAAAGTACAAAATGGTTCTTAGTTATTTGGTTGGTACACTGATACTCGCAGATTACATGTTAAGTTTCATGAACTAAAAAAATGTTCAAAAAAAAAAAAAAAAAAAAAAACTAAAAATGAGTAGTAGATTGGATTGTTATATGTTTCATCTCATTTCCGTTGGGGATTCTTAACAATACCAGATAATTATGCTTGGCGATAAGAAAACACAATAGTATCGTTTTGTTAAAAATGGTGGTTGATTAAATAAAAGATCATCAATACAATCATATTACAATTTCAGGTTTGAATTTGTCTAATGACGAGGGGGGGAGTGTAATTAGTACTCACTCTTCCACATATATTATTGTCCTTTTGTAGATGCAAGTACTTCATACTGTCTATAAATTCACTTCAATTGTCACCAAAATCTTTCACAGACATCTTCTTCTGCAATCTCTCATTTCTCTATCCTTTTTTTTTTTTCATTCCCATGCCCAACGAAGAACTTGTCTTCTCCCAATACTCTCTTTTCGATCCAGAAGATCTCAATCACCAATGGAAACAGTTAAGACCTCCAGGTTCATCACCGAGGTGGCTCCGGCAAAGTTGATATCGGCGACGAGAGAACCATTCAAGAACATGTTGACCACAATCTCCGAGGAAGACTTTGACTTTGAAGAATTAGTCAGAGCCACTGCAGAGAGGCTCTCTTCTTCTTGTCCATGCTCCTCATCCTCCTGGTCTCTTGGTCACTACGCCAAGACCAACAGACTCTCTTCTTCTTAGACCATTTAATTTTGCGATCCCAAAAATAAATGCATTTTTCTCTATTTTCAATAAGACGAAGACCCCCCCGAAGAAATCATACGTTTCTTGGTCCAATCATCATCCATCAACCTTTTTAAAAGAGAATGTGTTTGTAATCACTCAGCATCAGAGTTGTTTTGTTAATTTGATTTTTTAATCTACTCATTGAATCTTTCGGCTTCATCTTTCGGCTTCATTTTCCCTGCTCAATATCAAACATTAATTGTTATCTTTGATCGATCTTTTTTATGTATTACCAACCAACAATCCATTAGTTTTGCTGTAACGAAGCCACGTGAATTAATGTGAGTGTTTACAGAAAAGAATACACACAATATCTGCAACGAAATGTAAAGCCGAGAACGCTCTTATATTAACTTCCACAGGACTAATATATGTATAAAAATGTAAGCTTCTTCATCAATAGGGAATAAAAAGAAAAAAAATGGTTCCGAGCAGGCTCAATATTATACAGAATGAGATGTGTTTTTTTTTTGTTGTTTTCTATTTCTTTTCCGTTAATTACTTTTACTCTTCCAAAAATGTAACAATTAATAAGAAAAGAGAAAAAAACTCACTTCACCCTCACAGGAACAAAAATTCTCGATCCGCTTCTCTCTGTGTATCACACAACCAAACGGGGCGGGGTTAAGCAATACGTGTGAATGACTGAGTACCGAGGAGAGTGTAGAGGGAACCAAGTGGGGATACTTTAAGGTTTAAGCAAACAATGACTGGTTCCAGAGTATTTCTCCTTGCTAGTTAACCAGAGACGGTTTTTCAATTCCTCTGGTATCTGGGATAAACTTGATTTTACATCTGCTATCAACCTCCTCCTAATTCACGAAATTAATTAAAAAAATTAACACGATTTCTAATAATCTAATGAAGCATCAAGGTAAAAGACGTCAAAAACCAGTATGAGCAAATATGACAACAGAGAATAAAAGTAGTCGGGGTTTCACTTACTTTAAGTCGTTACCATCTTCACCATCTCCTCCTGATTGCTCTGTACGCAGTCTCTTCTTGGCACGCATTGAGATTTCTACTTGATCATACCATCCGCATGACCGTAAATATGACGACGCTTCTTTCTCTAGGCTGAGGAAATAATGCAAACACAATCATTCCAGGTTAAGATATGTCATCGGATAAAGGAGTATTAAACAAATGCACAAACCGAAGTTACCTCTCTTTCATTGCTTCAAGTTCATCACGAGATGATTCGTCTTTTCTAAGCGAAATGCAGGGGGCTTCATCTGTTGAAGAACCCAAGGCTTGGGCATGTGTTGTACTAACACCGTCCTTCTCAGTTTCCTGGTGATCAGTTCCATTTTGTGAACCATTACTCTTGCAAGGATGTAAGTTATCTTTGTGGTGATCAACCCCATTGCTGGAGCCATTACGCTCGTGGGGATGCAATGTCACTTCATTATTATTACTACTACTACCTTGTGCACCGCCGTTTTCTTTGACTCCATTGCCACCATTTTCAGTACCAAACTTTTTCTCCGAGCAGGTGTAAACCCTAGTTGGCGAAACGGATGCGATATTCTCTTTGTCCGCCTTTGGAGCTATGTTCTCATCTTGGTCGAAAGAAAACCTGCTACTGACAGCAGGAGAGACCCTTTTGGCACCAAGGTTGACAGATATACTGATTTTTGCATGTGGCTTCAAAGGAGCCTTTTCAACTTTGGCGGAAGAAACAAGGGGGAGGGGCTGCTCTGCTCGTGGTTTCATATTAGCATCTTTAAGGGGACGAACAAATTTATGGCGGTTCGAAGAAGCCAGGTTATCCTTCTGGAACGACGACTGCTCGGCCCGTTGTTTCATGTTGACATTATTAAGGGGACCAATAAACTTCTGGGGCTTCGATGTCTCACAGCCATTAGCTTCATGGGATGTAGTCCCATTGGACGTTCCCAGAGTTTTAGCAGCAGATGCTGGCCTCTGGCTGGAACGGCTGAAAAACAGAATATAAGCTTTCTCCGACAAAACCTCTTGCAAGGTGGAGAGTGAGACGAACGAATCATTGCAGCAATACCATTGACCCAAGTAATCCTGTACACGGCAGTTTAAAAGTCAGCAAGCAGTTGGAGAGTTGGCGTTGCGTGAAAACTGAAAAGGGACAGAAACGAACCTTAACGTATGCATAATAGTGCCCGGACTCAGGAGAAAATCCTGCATGCACAATTATCCCAAAAAGCTTGTATTCTGGTTGAGGGTCCTGCAGTTTCGATAGAGTAAACCGATTAAGAAAATCAGGAATTGGGAAGTACAACCAGAAAAATTTCACAAGCTAAAGGCACTATGATGATTTCAAAAGTAGATGCAGACACTTGGAATCATAGTTGAGTTCATGTAAAAGAACTTTAAATTCGAAATAACAGAACTAAAAAGAAACTTAAAGTTAAGTTGAAATTGAAAGTGTCAGAATCTTGTACCTTGCTTGCTTTACTCATGAAGCTCGAGAGAACCAGAATCTCACCAAATGAAATGGCCTTATCAATCTTCCCACCAAAAATGCCCTCAAACCTCTGTTCAACAAATTTATCAAGACAAAACATTTAAAATATTTTCTACTTAACACTGAACTTTTGTAAAAAGAAACATGATATACTTACTTTCAATTGGATAACAAGGATATTAGGCGCTTCGAGAACTGACATCTGCTTCCTCGCCGTCACCAGATTCTTACAGCTAAACAAATCAAGCAGTTATGTTAAAAAAAAAAAAAAGTAACCGGGAACTAAAACACTCTGAAAGAAAGACGACTAAATCACTTACCTTTCGCATCTATACTTATTGTTGCCATCTAAAATCTCTGGCTGAAAGAACTTTTGCATGGATTCTTTAACTGAGTTGCTGTGCAAGATTTCAAGACTGATATCCATAATCTCATCCGCCTTATTCGACTCCGCACCACATGACAAACACTTGACCTGGCTCTGCAAAGCACCACCAAAAATCTCCTTCACCACAGTATTGCCGTTAAAGGGCTCAGCAACACCCTTTGCTCCCAACTTCTTCAGACGGAGAGACGTATTGTGGCATGCATCAATCACATACCGCAAGAACTCATGGGCGTCCTCTTGACGCCCAAACTTAAAATGCTCGGCAAAAATCTTGAGGCATCTTGAAATCTTGTGTGGAGCATCGATAACGTTATCCACACTAAGAGACCTTGCTATTCTTTTCTCAACTATGCAAAAAGGACATTCCCCTTTCCGCTCCCCATCCACAACATACGAGTCGCCTATCAAATATTTGAAAAGCGGTCCCAAACAGAGAGAACAAACCATCAAAAGCGTCAGAGAAGAAGAAACAACGACACAAAACAACAGCTTGTTAATTACCAGTAAACTATCTCTTTAACATATCCAAAAAAAAAAACTAGAAAGCAACTACAATACCAAAACCTGTATGAAATTATTTGAAACTTATGAGCGACTTCCTGGATTACCAATCAGGCGGTATACCTAAAACGTGAAATCAAAACAAGGACACAAGGACTAAAACCTAATGTAAGCGACGTAAGAAGGAAAAGTTTTGAGAGGGGGAGAGAGACTTACAGTGAGAGGAGTGTTTGTGACCAAGGCAGAAATTGGCGAGGGGAGGAGTGTAGGTGAGACACTGAAGAACACTATTGAGGTAGCAGGTGTTGCCGAGATTCCGCAACCCTAAAGGCGGACCGTTCCTCCGCTTCTGACTCAGTAGACTCGGCATCCAGCTCATCTGCAGTTCAAATCCCATCAAAATCGGTTCCTCTCCGCCGGAGAAAAACACCGAAGCAACCGCTCATCGCTGACTCGCCGCCACGGCGAAGCCAACAGCTGCGATCGCATCTCTCGCCGCCGCCACCACCACAACCACGTGTCTCTTTCTCTCTAATTCACGGGCTTCGGGTTCCTCTGAACCAATTATATTATCTACTCGAATTTCCTGGAAGATTTATTGATTTCCAAGGGAAAAAGAGTTTGGAAGGAAAGGGAGATCGATTCGATATGGTGGTAACCGCCGAGGGAAGAGACCCGCCCAGCAACAAACCCCACAATCCCTCGCGAGTTCGTATTTTACCCTTTTTTTTGTCCTTCTCCTCTCCGTTTTTTCTCATTTTATTTTTAAATATAAAAAATTCCAGGTAGATTAACAAATAAGGAAAGACGGTAAGAAAAATGACATTTTGTTACTGTGGGCTTTTAGGGCCCATTTTTAAAGCGAGTAGGAGGTCGAAACACGATTTAACGACATGTGGCGATGTTTCGTCTTATTTTTTTTTTAAAAAATATTTCTTGGAAAGGAAAAAAATCAAACAAAATGTAATGTATACTTTTTTTCTGACTTATGTGAAAAATAATCTTCGCTCATATGTGAACTACATAACAAATGTATATTATGTATCATGAAAATTGGAGGAAGTGATTTAAATATTTGTTTCTTTTTCAGGTACAGAATAGTTTGTATGAGTTTTATATGTATAATTAGGAACGGTACAAATCACAAAACAAAAACAATCAAAGATTACCTCACGACTGATGAGAAACTACATCATCATTTCTCTGTATTAGCCTGTGATACCAATGGTATAGATTCACCATCTCCTGGAGTTTCGGAGGTAACTCGAGATGCTTCTTTCTTCAGCTTATGGTTGTTATAAGCCGCTACACCGGCAATGGCTGCGTGTAAAACACAAAGCACAATTATAAGAGAAGCAAACCTCTTTGATTCTAAGCCAATTTGGTATGTGAGGAGGAGTTTTTGACTTACCAATGCCGTAACCAAAAAGATTGATGATTGTGAGTTTTGTGTCGGCAAAGAGAAGAGCTGAGACCAAGACAACCACCCACTCCTTGACAACGCCAGCAACTCGGATAGTGAGAGCACTCGTGTGAGAAATCACCAGGAAAACCGACAAGTTGAGAGCGAATGTGCAGAGGGAATTAAGGGTCAACACTAAGAAATGGAAGTTCCATGTGCCATTGCCTTCCATCTTCGATTTCTCTAGAAAGATCCACGGTACAAACAGGCAAATGGCACTGCAAAAGGAGGCACATAAAGATAAGTTACACCTTAGGCTTTACATAATGAGAGAATTGAAGATGGAGTTCTTCTTCGATTTCACTTACCTGCAGGGGCTCACATAGTACATAAGAGAGATTGGGTTTAATTTGATGCCCTTCCTCTTGACAAGAATTTCCATGAAGATTAGCCTCAGGGCTTCTCCAACAACACCACCCATTTGGTAAACCACTCCGATCCAGTTGATGTTTAGTTCCCCATAAGAGGCCACTAAAACACCAAAACTTATGATAGACATTATCAAAAGCATCCTGCAGCTCATCATTTCAAGCCCAGCGGCTACCCCAAGGATAAACACAGCAACAGGCACTGCAAGTATGATTCAAGATTTTATTGGTATCCACAGTCAAGCTCCTATGAGGAAGTGAGAGCAGGAACAGTTAGATCTTCTTACTTATAGCCTTCAACATCTGCGCAAATGCAACTGATATGTACAGATAGGCAGTGTTTCCCAACCAGAGGGTCATCGCAAACATCGCACCTATTGGAATAACTGACGTAACATATCTGAGTACATAAAGCGAGTTATTATTACTAAACCAAAGATCAGTACTACATTGATAATATTGGTAAAAACATTTATGGGTGTTTTCAATTACTCCAAAATCAAATTGCTTACGAAGTTTCTTTCTTCCTTACATTTCTAATGTCATTCCTTCCTCAACCTTCACGATCTCCATGAAGAGATAAATACACAGAGAAAAGAGAGACCAAAAGTTAGAATCTATGCATACTTCTTACTTATGAACAACAAAAGGAAGATCATTGCAAGATTGGATACCTTAAGAACTATGGTAAGAAGAAAGCACAAGACAGAGGAAAAGATCATATGGAGTAAAGTCAATCCAAGCGGATAAGGGAAGTTTATTTCCTTAGATGACAACACCCACTGCAACAGAGCGACAAGAACCGTTAGTCATGAAGCCAACTTACAAAAGTATCATTAATTGCTTCAATATGGACGGTGGTGGACTCTGATGCATAAGCAATAATCACATAGAGCCGCCATTAAAACATTACTCAACTGATCTCAGAAACAACCATCAAAGACTTAAAGTGAGCTACGTTTTCGCATATCTTATGCCAGAATGAACACCGGATTTTGATTTCTAAGCTGCCTGGAATCTGCTAGTCAACTTCCCGGGAAACTATCACAGTCAGAGAAATAATACATTGCACCGAAACTCTCACACACGCAGCTCAATCCGAAAACTAGCGATCGGTTTCACAAACAGAAAGAGCACAAAGCAATACGATGCGAGAACACAGATCCAGTGAAAGACAGGTTGTGAGATTTAAGTTAAACCTTATTGAAGAAGATTTGACCGCTAGAAAGGGCGATATAGAGAAGAATGTAAGCATAGGTCACGAATTCATCTCTCATAAAGCCTCTACTCCGATCCGCCATTGAAACCGATGCTTGTGATGATCTCCGGTGACGGAATTTTTTTTAATATCCCCCTTTTTCCGCTTGCTTTCTTCTTTTTCTTTCGTCCTCTCTCCTTCACTGAAGCATTTCACTTTTCCATTTTCTCAAACCACACCCTATATAGGAAAGAAGACGGTGAGAAGAACGACTATAAATGGGTCCCACTTCGATTATCCTCCTCAGCGAGTCGCGTTTATGGGCTTTTTCTCACATGTAAAGCCCAATAATTTGGGCTTTTAAGCTTCTAGTTGAACCTATTGTTTTGTTTCATCAGGCCCATGAATGTTCTTCCTCGCACCCTTTTCATTTTGTTTTTGATTTTTTCTTCTGTTTCAGTTTTCATCATCTCAAGTCTTCTTGGATTTATGTCCTTTCAAAAAGAAAAGAAAAACAATTGGTTTATGAAATTATTTTTTTTTCCTCGAGATTGTGAACGATAATATGAAACAAAAGCTGAGGAACACACAAGTTGCTTGTGGATTAGACACAACCCATCTGATCTTTGTCCCTATCTCCTCCTCCATTCTTCACCTCCAGCTTCTCATCCATATTCTTTTCCCAACAATTTTGACACTGGTACAAATAAATCAATCACAAAAATTTTTACATTTAACTTATATATAAACATTGGACGACAAAAATATATATATGATATAAGCTTTACTTACCAGTCGCACCCTTCATCTCTCCCGAGAGCTCCATTCTCATCATCAAGGTTTGTGAGATTCTGTGTTTTAAGTCCAAACAGAGACACTTGTGTCTGAATTCTGGAGATTAGAATCGTAGCTGCGACTATGTCAGAATTCTACAAAAGATGACTACGTACTAGCTCATGCCTCTTTACTCTTTTGACAGACTAACATCAGAAAATGGAGATCACAAACGTTACCGAGTATGAAGCTATCGCAAAGCAGAAGTTGCCAAAGATGGTCTACGACTACTATGCGTCTGGTGCAGAGGATCAATGGACACTTCAAGAGAACAGAAACGCTTTCGCAAGGATCCTGTGAGTTTTTTTTTTTTTTTTTTTTTTTAAGACAAGATACACTTTTTCTTTATTGGTTTTACAAGAGATGTGATTTGATATACATACAATTGCGTTGTTTTAAACAGCTTTCGTCCTCGGATTCTGATTGATGTGAACAAGATTGATATGACAACAACCGTCTTGGGATTCAAAATCTCGATGCCGATCATGGTTGCTCCTACAGCCATGCAAAAGATGGCTCACCCAGAAGGTAAAAGACGTTCTGTTTTTTCCTGAAACATTATGTAGAAACCGAGTTATGTTGTAGAGAGTGAAAACTTGCTTTAGTAGTATTGCTAGAGACAAAAGAGTAAGGCTTGTTCTAATGGAAACCAATACAGGGGAATATGCTACGGCTAGAGCTTCGTCTGCTGCTGGAACCATTATGGTATGCTATTATATTGTCACGATTTTTTTCATCTAAAGCAAGATTATTCACCTTTTTTGGTCTTCGGAGCTTCTTAACACTCTGTTTTGAGTTTTTTTTTCTTCCATGATGCTTTCAGACACTCTCTTCATGGGCTACTTCCAGTGTTGAAGAAGTTGCTTCCACAGGACCAGGGATCCGATTCTTCCAGCTCTATGTAAGTAATTTCAGTCGCTTGTCATACATCCTGATAAACCCGGTCACATTTGATGGTTCACACGTTATGATCACTGTGAGTAGGTATACAAGAACAGGAAGGTGGTTGAGCAGCTCGTGAGAAGAGCCGAGAAGGCTGGGTTCAAAGCTATTGCTCTCACTGTAGACACCCCAAGGCTAGGTCGCAGAGAGTCTGATATCAAGAACAGGTAAAGCCACGCTCCATTCGAACATGCAGACAGATAGATAGAAATTATAGAGTAACGATGTTCGTTCTTCTACTACAGATTCACTTTGCCTCCAAACCTGACACTGAAGAACTTTGAAGGTCTTGACCTCGGAAAGATGGACGAGGTAAGCTTATATCAGATACTATCCAGTACTATAGTCTGAATAGTGGCAATGATCCACTCTTAAAACAACTCTTAAAGCAGACTTGTTATGTTTACGTTTCCTGAGCTTGTTATGTTTCCCACCTGCAGGCCAACGACTCTGGTCTGGCTTCATATGTTGCTGGTCAAATTGACCGTACCTTGAGCTGGAAGGTAAACGAATACAGCAAAATAGCATAGTAAAACTTGATTCAGATTTCTCTAACTTTCATCTACACATACAGGACGTCCAGTGGCTACAGACAATCACCAACATGCCAATTCTTGTGAAGGGCGTTCTTACAGGAGAGGATGGTGAGTTACAATTTGACAAACCAATGTTTCCATCACTTTACTTTCATAAGAGTTATCTGACCAGGTCAGCTGTTATCGTCCTCGTGCAGCAAGGATAGCGATCCAAGCTGGAGCAGCAGGGATCATTGTGTCAAACCATGGAGCTCGTCAGCTTGACTATGTCCCCGCCACAATCTCAGCCCTTGAAGAGGTAGGTCATACTCGACTCCAAACATCAAATTTGTGTTGTTCTGTCCAACAGTCTCGTTTCTTTCCTCGTGTGTTCAGGTTGTCAAAGCGACACAAGGACGAGTTCCTGTCTTCTTGGATGGTGGTGTTCGACGTGGCACTGACGTCTTCAAGGCACTTGCACTAGGGGCCTCAGGGATATTCGTAAGCATCGTAGTTTTCCAATTACCAGAAAGCTGCTTGAAACCATCGACAGTATTCTTAACTGTCCTCAAAATCTCAGATTGGAAGACCAGTGGTGTTCTCACTGGCTGCTGAAGGAGAGGCTGGAGTCAGGAAGGTGCTTCAAATGCTACGTGACGAGTTCGAGCTGACCATGGCACTAAGTGGATGCCGGTCTCTCAGCGAGATCACCCGCAACCACATTGTCACCGAATGGGACACTCCGCGCCATTTGCCGAGGTTATAGAGCAAAACAAACACAGAGCATGTAATGGCTTAAAACTTATTCATATTCTGATTGGTCACTTTTGCTGCTACTCTGCTACCTTTATCTCCAAAAGACTTGTTTCTCCTTATATCGAATCACAAACCTCATCCCTAGAGAATTCTCTGTAATGCTATTTGGATACTTCTACCTTCAGTCCATGCCTCTTGCTTATAACAATACAAGACCACAAAACAATACAATGAGATTTTAAGTCAAAACCTCATTATAGAAGGATTTTGACCGCTTGAAAGGGCGATATAGAGAAGAATGCATAGGTCACGAATTCATCTCTCAGAGAGTCTCTGCTCCGATCCGCCATTGATATCGATAATTTCGATTTCTCAATCTCAATCTCAACAACAGCTAAATCGTGGCCAGAGGAAACTTGGTGTTCCACTTTGATTGTCTTCCTCAATGAATTGTGGGCTTTACCACCCATTTTAAAGCCCAATAGATTTTGTGCTTTAAGGTTTATAATTAGGCCTATATTGTTCTGTTTCATCAGGCCCATGAATTCGGTTCTTCCTCGCGCGCTTTACTGTCTCAGTTCCATCTACTAACTGAGAAAGCAAAACAATTGGTTTAAAAACTATTTATTTTTCCTCTAGATTAAGAACGATAATGTGAAAGAAAATATAAGGAACACACAAGTTGCTTGTGAATTAGACACACACAACCCCATCTGATCTTTTGTCTCCATCTCCTCATCCATTCTTCACCTCCAGCTTCTCATCCATATTATTTTCCACTTTGCCAACAATTTTTCAACTGTCAGTCACACAACATATATTTCACAAACTAATAATAAATCCATGGCAAGTATTTAACTTTTAAACCAACTATCAAAAGACATTGAGATATAACATAAGCCTTACCGGTCACTCCCCGAGAGCTCCATTCCCATCAAGGAAGAAGGTGTGTGAGATTCTGTGTTTAAGACCAAAAGAGAGAAACCAGATTGTTTTGGGTTCGTGGAGTACTATGTCTTGAGTTTCACAAGAGATAACTAACTCGGGCCTTTTTTGCTCTTTTTGACAGGCCGATATCGGAAAATGGAAATCACAAACGTTAACGAGTATGACGCGATTGCAAAGGAGAAGTTGCCTAAGATGGTATACGACTACTATGCCTCTGGCGCAGAAGACCAATGGACTCTTCAAGAGAACAGAAACGCTTTCGCTAGGATCCTGTAAGTTCTTTTTTTTTTTTCCTCTTAAGACACGCACTTTTGTTATAGGAGATGTGATTTGATATACATATTGGGATGTTTAACAGCTTTCGTCCTCGGATTCTGATTGATGTGACCAAGATTGATATGACAACAACCGTCTTGGGGTTCAAGATCTCGATGCCGATCATGGTTGCTCCTACAGCCTTTCAAAAGATGGCTCACCCGGAAGGTAAAGATGTCTGCTTTTGTTCCTGCAACACTCTTTGCTAGTAGAGAAACATTCTGTAGAAACTTAGTTATGTAGAGAGTGAAAAACTTGTTTGGGCGTAGCTAGAGATAAAGACCTAAGGCTTGTTCTAATAACTAATGCAGGGGAATATGCTACGGCTAGAGCTGCGTCTGCTGCTGGAACCATCATGGTATGTTATTATTTCAGTCTTTGGAGCTCATTAATCCAAAATCCATGCATACCCATGTCTCTGGCTTGAGTTCTTCCCATGTTGCTTTTCAGACACTCTCTTCATGGGCTACTTCCAGTGTTGAAGAAGTTGCTTCCACAGGGCCAGGAATTCGTTTTTTCCAGCTCTATGTAAGTAATCTCAGTCGCTTGTCAATACATCCTGATAAACCTGGTCACATTTGGTGGTTCACACGCGTTATGATCATTGTGAGTAGGTTTACAAGAACAGGAAGGTTGTTGAGCAGCTTGTGAGAAGAGCCGAGAAGGCTGGGTTCAAAGCCATTGCTCTCACTGTGGACACCCCAAGGCTAGGTCGCAGAGAGTCTGATATCAAGAACAGGTAAAGCCACGTCAACTGAAGTGTGATACGAGTTTGATTGGATTTTATTATGCATTTAAAATAGCAAGAAAGTATGAAGCGCTGTGCCTTCTTCTACTACAGATTCACTTTGCCTCCAAACCTGACATTAAAGAACTTTGAAGGTCTTGACCTCGGAAAGATGGACGAGGTAAGTATCCATCAGATACTATCTAGAACTATAGTCTGAATATGATTCTCACAAGACAAGGCCTTAAAGCAGACTTGTTTACGTTCCCTGAGTGTTCCTGAGCTTTTTATGTTTCCACCTGCAGGCCAATGACTCTGGCTTGGCTTCATATGTTGCTGGTCAAATTGACCGTACCTTAAGCTGGAAGGTAAGAGAGTACAACAGTTTAAAAGATAACCACCAAACCGAGTAGCTAGAACAGAAACTTGATTTTTGACTGCTCTAACTTTCATTTACGCGAACAGGATGTCCAGTGGCTCCAGACAATCACCAAAATGCCGATTCTTGTCAAGGGTGTTCTTACAGGAGAGGATGGTGAGTTACCATCTGACAAACAAATAGAGATTTAGTAAAAACACCTAACCAGGTCAACTATAATTATCCACTTGCAGCAAGGATAGCGGTTCAGGCTGGTGCAGCCGGGATCATCGTGTCAAACCACGGAGCTCGCCAGCTTGACTACGTCCCAGCAACAATCTCAGCCCTAGAAGAGGTAGATCATTCTCGTCTATATATAAAGGTCAAATTGTGTTCTCATGAAAATGTTTTTGGACGGCGATTTCAGCTTTCGTTCTCCTGTGTTCAGGTTGTCAAGGCGACACAAGGACGAATTCCTGTCTTCTTGGATGGTGGTGTTCGACGTGGCACTGATGTCTTCAAGGCACTTGCACTTGGAGCCTCAGGGATATTCGTAAGCATCATATTTGTATTTACCAGAAAGCTGCTTGAAACCATTGACAGTAATAACACGCTATTTTTTTTTTGTTTTTTACGCCCTCTCAATCTCAGATTGGAAGACCAGTGGTATTCTCACTGGCCGCTGAAGGAGAGGCTGGAGTCAGGAAGGTGCTTCAAATGCTACGCGATGAGTTCGAGCTGACCATGGCACTAAGTGGCTGCCGCTCGCTCAAGGAAATCACCCGTAACCACATTACCACCGAATGGGACACTCCCCGACCTTTGGCCAGGTTATAGAGAGACCAAAACAACCAGAGAACAGCAAACAACACAGAACATGTAATGGCTTAAACTTATGCATATTCTGCTATTTATCTCACGACTTGTTTCTCCCTATATCGAATCACAAACCATGCCTAGAGATTCTGTAATGATATTTGGCTTCTTCTTCGTTCAGTCCATTACTCTTGCTTAAACAACAGAGATACGTATCTGAGATATAAAACAAAAACTAAACCACGGAATTATCTTGCATCACCTCCTATGCTTACATTGAACTCAACTCAAACACATACGCTAAATTCTCACGGTTCAGTTTCTTGTAAGATTGAAATGAACATGGACATGCCAATAAGCCGATCGAGAGTAGTGATTGCTAGTTTGCAACTTATAATCACTCAAAAACACAAAAGAATTTAAAGAAAAAGATGAATTAAAACTATGGAAGTAGAATTACACTGACCAATTGAACAAAGTAACATGTACAAGTGAAGAAAGATAAGCAGTTCATCGCCGTGTACAAGCGCACACAGGTCCTACAGAAACATGAGTTTTATTAACCACTCAAAACAAATTCTCTTTTTTTTTTCCGTTTAGAACGGCCAGACGTCATATCCACCGGGTTTATCCACAAGCATCCGATTGTAATCCGGCCTCGCCGTCTGCAAAAGCAACAAAAACTTTCAGAGGAGCAATCAACACGAGGAAAAAATGCGATCCCCTGTCGAAACCTTCATGATAACAAGAAGTAATTTTCAACGGATCTCGGGGTGAAATTACCAGATCTTTGAAGATGACGTAGGCTATTACGATGAAGAGTACAAACAGGATCTCAAACTCAGCCAATCGGAAGAAATGGAATACTGAGTCAACAAACCGAGTCAGAAGGGAGTCGTCCCTCCTAATACCGACTCGATTCGTTCCAGCACGACGGCCGATCATCCTCGACGATCCTCCCCGCCCACTTTGATCACGGTCCACCGTCGCTCCGCGGTTGTTCTCTCTTCCCGAGTCTTACCGGCGGAGTGTGTTATCCGTCAACGAATAAGAAGAAAATGTTTTTGGGTTATAACTAAATTCTTAACTATAACGACTTACGAGAGTCTGGGCCGTTATTATTTTTAAAAGGCGATGTATGGATCAGAGGCTCAGAGCCCAATAACAGATTATCAGAGAAACGACATAGTGTTCAGAGGTCTATAGAGGAGACTGCACGTTTTCGATACAGCGGAACATCGAAACGACGAGGCGTTTCACCTCCGAATATCACAGACAGTATGTTTTTATATAACGTTTAACCACGTCGTGGAATGAATCTGGGCCGTTGGTTTAAAGACGACGGCGAATCCGGACAGTCGAAATTTGCCGGCTTCGTCTTGACTCCCTCATTCGCAGGTCTAGGGATCTACATTTGCCGGACGCGATTCCTCCTAGAGATCAGATCACCAAGCATCGCACCTGAATCCTTTTCGCAGGTACGAATTAAATTGTTGTGTTCAAGATTAGGTTAGAAATGAGGATTGTGCTCTCGAAATTAGTGTTGTTTGTAGACGTAATTAAGGTCCTTTAGGCTCGAGGTTATCCTGTTCTTAACGGGTTTCACGTTTAATCTGCGCTGTAAAAGTCAATCAAGGGTTTTGAATTATGAAAAATTTGTGGTGACTTTGCAAATTATAGAGATGGATTGGCAAGGGCAAAAGCTGGCGGAAGAGGTGATGCAGATTCTGCTCCTATTCTTTGGAGGCGTTGCTTTCGTTGCTGGATATGCAACGTCTTCGTTCCGGACAATGATGCTGATCTATGCCGGAGTTGTGCTTCTTACGACTTTGGTCACTGTCCCTAACTGGCGTCTCTTCAATCGTCATCCCCTCAAGTGGTTAGATGCAGTCGAAGCCGAGAAGTATCCCAAACCCGAAATGACGAATGTTACTTCGAAGAAGAAAAAGAATATGCATCATTAGGTTTGTTGAACTTCTCTCTGTTGTGAAGTTCGAGATTGTCTGATATCAGCTATATGGTCTCGATTGTCTTTAAATTCTCAATCTTTAATGTAATGAGATATTCTAATTTGCAGACCTTGGTGAAAGTTTTGAAGTTTCTCGGATTTAGTTGGTTTCATCTTATCATCTATGTTCATTATAGTGGATTTGTGCTTAAGAGGTTTTCTAGGATCGGTTGCAGGTCTGTGTCGAGATTCACGGAATTTTTAAAGTCATAGTATATCTGAAGCTAAAACGTTTTCATGTCTTTGATTTTGGGTTTTATTTTCCAAAGTTTGCAACTTGGTAGGTCAAAAAGCTGAGTTGTTCACTAAAAGGATGATGCATCGTGTGTTCTCTGTGTCGCATTAGTTGGTCACATGATTCTTCTTCACTTGGCGGCGGATTGATTTTGGTAGTCTTAATTTTTGATTAGCAGAAACTTTATTTGTGCACTGATTCCTGGTCAGAAGTTGCTTGCAGTCCCAATATGGCGGCAGATTTGATTTGTCAGCCTTTTTGCTTCTTCTCTTTGTTCTCTTGGCCTTGTCAGATTTTCCAATGTCGGTATCAAATTCGAAGTGGGTCAATAAGAAGAAGCATCGTTTTCGTGTCATTAAAGAGATGAGGAGAAGATGTTAAAAGAAAGAAGATATGTTCTTCTTCTTCTTCTTCTTCTTCTTCTACTTTTTAATCAGTGAGTGCCCTGTGAGACTGGGTTTGTGGTTACGTTGACGGTCACGTGGTCATGTCCTTCTCGGCCTTCAAAACCAGAATACGTCCAGAGGTTTCTGCGCGTGGCTGATTGCGACGTATTATCTCTTTTGGGAATATGACGATGATGATTGAAAGCAAATTGATTTTTTTTTAAAGTTAAATCCCCAAAATAAGGAAGAAAAACAAAATGAAAAAAAAAAAGAGAATTGGTCTTCTTTATCCGTTTTGTGGCTTTCAATCATGTGCAAAAAGTTTTCATATCATCTTAAGCGGTCCATGGTGGCTTTGCTCCAGACAGATTATTTTTGTCGCGATAATGCAAGATATGGAAACTAATTAATAATATCTAACTGGGATAACATGCGAACGTTATGTAAATTGTCATGGATCAAGATTTTTTTTTTTTTTTTTGGTTGCTAATGGATAAAGTTTTTCTGAAACATGTAATATCTTCTGTATATCCAAGTTTAAAGCAGATTTATTAAGTTTTGGTAATCAGGTTAGATCTTACACCGAAACCCTAACTAAACTTTATTTTATAACATTAGCGACAACAAAAAAAAACTCTATTTTATAAAAAGTGAAAATATTATTTGTCACTTAAGATGTCTGTAATGGCTAAATAGATTCCAACAATTTTGTAAATGGTGGAACTCGTTTCTTTTCTAGATCCACATGATGAATCTTCTTCCACACCACACCAATAAATCACTAGGCCACTAGTTAATCTAATCACGTTCATTATTTTGGCAGTGCAATAAGTGTTTTTCAACCATTTTTTTTAATTTAATTGATAAGCCTGATTTAAAAATATGGTTAAGTGGAGCAGATCTCATCATAATTGAATTGCATGTTAGTCTGCAAAATCGGTTTTTGGTCTTTGTATTGAAAGGACTATTTTAGCTTTTTTTTTAGCCATTTTAACTAAATCAAAACAAAGAACTATTTTAGCTTCTTTTTTTTTTTCTTATTATGAACTAGGTTTGACTTGCGCGTTGCGCGGAGTTATTTGTTAATCTATTTTCGTACTTTATAATTTTATATATTTATATTATTATTATGTTTATTTTTAATCTTTTCTATTGCTTTAAAGTTATTTTTAATTTTTAATTATTGTTTTATTATTTTATCCTAAAATATATAGATATATTATGAACTTATTAACATGTGCTAATTGTTTAAAAAATTTATCCATATTTGTATATTGTCATAAGTATTTAAGTTTACCACTATATATATATGTCTATTCAATTGGTTTCTACCTTTTTTATATTGCTTATTTCCGGCGAGATTAACAATCTCAATGTTTTGAATTGAATAAATTGAATAAATCCTAACTCATTCTGAAGCATAAATAATCAATTTTTTTTTATTATTTTTCCTTCATATAGATCAAGTTCATTTCATTCTTTATGATTAAACACTTTAGTCTTATTATTCATGTAAAACCTTTATTTATTTTGACAATAATATAGATATGACTGATTTTACTTTACTTTATATATGTATATATATCTTTCCAGTTTTTCTTTTTAAGTTTGATAACTTCGCAAGTTCTTCCGTCATCTTTCGTATTTGTTTGCATTCCAACTACTTTCCATATTCTCTTTATTTGTATTTGAAATAACATTTTGAATTTTTTTATTTCATAGAGAATTTGTAGTTTTTATGATTTATAAAATAAGTATTTATTTTATATAAATAATTTTACTTTAGTTTATATATATATATATATATATATATATATATATCTTCTCAAGATTATTTTAAGAAGAAAGTTTGATAACTATCTTTCGCAAGTTTTTATGTCATGTTTTGTATTTGTTCGCCTTCCAAATTTTTTTCTACATTCTTTTGTCTTCTATTATAAATAATATTCTCACTTATTTATTTCGTAATTTTTTTTTTAGTTTTTATGATTTGTAAAATAAGTATTTGTTTTTTTTACTTTTAAATTTATTTTGTATGAAGGCCTAAAAAATACAAACCTAAAATATGTAGAAGCTGATAAAAAAAACAAAGATCACAATATGTAAAAGTCCATACAGAAAAGAATTACTTGCCGAGTTATATAGGTTCAATGGAGAGAAACTTTTTGTAACTCATTCTCATTCACAACAGTCCTAAAATTTTTTTTTTTCCTTTTGTGTAGCTTTTTTTTATCGTCACCTATTCTATAGTCTTTTTTCTCAGCAAAAATTTAGTTTTTTTATATAAAAAACCTTCATTCATTCTACAACGTAAAGTATGAATGATTTTATTTTATTTTCTGCATACATTTTTCTAAATATTTTTTAAAAACTTCAACAACTATTATGTGTAAGTTCGTTCATTGATCGATTTTAACCTCTATTTTCACATCATGTTTGTTTCTTATTAGAATTAGCATACTTTTATTATAAAAAATTATACAGCTTTTGTGTTTTGTAAAATTGGTATTTTATTTTTTAAGTTAATATCTTAGAAGGCCCAAAAACCTGCATAAAAATAAACTTACATTAGTTAATATTATGTGAAAACCCAAAATACATAAAAACCCATTAAAAAAAAATTAAAAAAATGCTGATGTGGATAGCTTAGATGGAGAGATGTTTGCCTAATTATATATATGATTCGATAGAATTATAGCAAAAAAAAAAAGAAGAAGATAAAATTAGAGCAACAACTAATAAAAGGGATAATGGGTAACATCTTAATCAGTGTATGCGTGATATCACGTGAACATTCAAAAAGATCATGAGTCATAATAATAATAACGGATGTTAAGGGTGAGATAATAATAGTATAATATAATGCAAAAAGAAATATAAAAAAAATTGTACTATACTCCGTCGAACAAAAAAGTTTGTACTATAGAAAAAATAACTAGTATACTAATATTAGATAACATCACAAATATAAAACAAAAAACATGATTGGCCTATTTTAACGCTGAAAGGTCGACCTCCACACAGCACAAAATCCCCCAGCTGTTTATTTGTTTAATGATGTTGGTTTCTTTCTGGGGAGCTTTACACTGTGTATCTATAAATAAATGTATATATTCAGCATCAAATATTCAAACGAATCGATTAGTTTATAAAGAAGGTTAATCAAGTAAAATTCGAATCTATATTATATCGATGACACTAATATATGGTAGTTACTAGTTAGTTAGGATAGTGTGTGTATTGTTTTTTTGGTCAAAAGGATTGTGTGTGTATATAATAAGTATATGCTAAAGTTTTGGAAGTATAGGTAATGTGGCGTGCATTATTGGCGTTTATCTTTTATAGAATATATATATATATGAGGCATTGAATACCCTTTTTAAAAAAAAAAAAAAAAGAATATATGAGGCACGATTATGGTGGTATACATCATCTTGTTCGTCACTCTCCCCAGTCTTTCACATTTTTAAAAAGAACCAATTAATTTCAAATGTTATTTTCTATTTGTTGCAATAATCATTTTCTCGCTTTTATCTACAACAACGATCTTATGCTTACGATGTATGAACACGTGCCCCAACGATAACTATCATCCATTGGAGGCAATTAGATAAAGTAATTCCCTCCCTTTTTATCTAATTTTTATTACTTCTTTCAGTTATCGACGACAATAGAAGCAGCCGTAGTGAGCAAATAATTCAGTTTTGCATCCCCATACTCATAACTCATTGGACTTTCAAGTTTGATAAGGAGTCCAAATTTAGAAAATGACGGAGACTTGGTTGAGATAGTGTATTTACCGGGAAAATAAATAGTTGTTCGATATATATATTTGAGAATACGGCGACATAACCTATTTGTTTCTAAGAAAATCGACAAATTTAGTTAGGGTGGCTAGTTTATATCACTCTCGCGAATTATATATACACCATATATAGTTCGAGTTTATAAACTTACACATACACATAAACACGTAAATACGTGTGTCTGTATATATATCCAGTCAATGAATCATCGTTTTGTCTTGACTTCCCGATATAGTAACACATGTAAAAGTTCAATAAATAATTAATTGCTTACTAGAATGCTGTATACGCTTTAATTATTAAAATTTAAATAGTTGAAAGCATAGGGGTCCCCTCGATATATATTCCTTGCCACTCTTTATTACTTATATTATTATTTGTTTGTATCTTTGGAGATTTCAATATACTTTAAACCAATGGCTGATCATAATTAACATATGCAGCCATTTGCCACGTGGTTCTACTCACATATAAAAAAATATAATATTATTATTTTATGCCGACATATATACATATAAGAATACGACACATATTGTCAATGAGAATATCCTTGGACATTTCGTCGAGCTAATCATTTGATGCTTTATTGATTATTTGACCAGAACAATAAATTTCATGTTTAAATTTTAAAACCAATCTCAAAACAAAGATATAACTTATAGAATTCTGAATTTAACGAAACAACACTACACTATGTCTGTTTAATATTTGAAGAGCATTATTCATGATCGTTTTATATATTCTGTAAGATTGCATAGGTAATCTTTTTAATGTTTTGTGTTTTGATTTTCTGAAAAAAAAAATCACGTATTCGTCATTCTCGCGCGCTAACACTTGTTTGCATGATTTCCATTTTCGACCGGTTCATAATGTTTTCATTATTATTTTATAATTAAGATGAGCACACATTTTAAAATATCGAGAACAACAATAAACTCCTAACATTATTTGTTGTGGCCTCTCCTATTCGAGGAAGAGCCAAATAAAGCGCCGCAAAACTACTCAATGGCCAGTTCACAAGAGTGAACAATTAAGGCAGAAAACAAAAGAGAATGCTTATAAGCCACATATATATGGACTCTACTCCTTAGACTTAAAGAGCATTATTTTTAGCTAGTTAGGTTAAAAAAATAATTACAATAATACTACTATTTGATTGATAATCCAAAGAAAATAATAGAATGGTATAGTAGTTGCGATTTTTTGCCTTTTCAATCGTACAAGTGCATATTTGTAACCTGTGTTCGATAATTCTGCTATTTCATCAATTTTACAAAAAAAAAAAATATATATATATATATATATATAAAATCTTTTTATTTTCGTTAATTTTCGAGCTAAATTATTTGTTGTTATCCACAATTGGACCATCATTATGGAATGGTCCGCCTTCGCCATTAGATACAAGTGTACCGTTGGAAATAATATTAAAGCACACATTTGCTATAAGGAACCTTACAATACCAACCACATGTTGTCTATATATATTGTTTATTGTCTATATGTATTGACTAAGAACCTGTAAATATAAATGCTGTGAAAAAAAACCTTTAAATAAAAATTCATTACAACTATATATAAGAAAGCAAAGATATCATATGTAACCATAGTTCTGCGAATCAGGATGCCGGATTTCGCGCTCTAAATAAGGTAAGAGTAAGTAGTAACTGCCAATATATATAAGTAGAAAGCATTAGTGCCAACCTTCCACTAAAGGAAAGTAGTTAGGCTTTGAATTAGTTTGGAGAAAAGTCACCTTCTACTTTGGGTAAATAGTGAACATCTAATTGTTGGCTTCAAAAGATTCTCTCTATATATATACTATATTACTATATTATAACATTATAAATATTGTGACATGGACGGCCGAAATTAACTGTCTAAGCATATCGTATCATTTCGCCATATCTTTTTTTTTCAGTTGAAAGATTTTTTATTAGCTTACGAAAGATACGAGATACAGACTAGGATTGAGATTCTACAAAGAAAGGCAATACAGAGAACCTTTAAGCTACAAAGCTAAAGATGAAAAATGATACTTAGAATAAAACTAACTTCCATGATTTTGAAACTGAGAAACCACCGATCTCCAAAAAAGAGCAGAAACAAGTTACCAAGCTATTTTGACCCATTTTGCCGTATCCAATGAAGATTTTTTTCGATTTACAAGTTACCAAACTAACTTTCACAATTGTTATTTATTTATTTTATTTTTTTTGGGGTGGGGGGTGTAAAATTACTGTTATTTATTCGTAAAATATTACTACTTCTGTTTCGCAAAAAGTTTCATTCTACTATTTTTCACACATATTAAGAAACCTAATAAAAGTCTATTATACCCCTTATTAATACACTAAACACAATTCTCTTTCTAATTAATACACTAAACAAAATTTTCTTTTTAATTAATACACTAATATAATAAGTGTAAAACTGAATTTTTGTTTAAAATTTTACTTTGAAAATATAAAACGACACTCTTTGTAAACAAAAATAAAACCTTAAAACGACACTCTTTGTAAAACGGAGCGAATATTATTTACAACTTTCAAATATCAACACAAGCCCCATCCCATAAGGGATGATACTCTCAACACCGTAAAAAAAAATATTTAAATAACTTTCAACACTTGTGTTTGAATAATAAACAGAATGTAAAACCAAACCAAAAAACACACAAACGATCTTTCCATAATATTTATAAAAATACAGATCATATGATTGTAAGCATCAGAAAATTTTAAAACTGTTCCAAGTTTTTTTAGTTACCTTTTATAAGCATGAACCTCATACCAAAAACTCATACTACTTACTGAAATATGTTAGAAAGTTGGATATTCCTGTTATTTTTAACATCCACATCAGCTATTCATAATTTAAAATTGCAACTGAACAATCCGATTTGGTCCATACCCACATTCTTAACCATTAGATCTTGAAAATCTTTTAGTCGGGAAAAGTTAATGTTTATACTACAATTATAAGTGTTCATCTTACCTCATCATATTTTGTAACTATAATAAAATCTCTAAAGCAAAAAATAGCTTTTATTTCACACACACATATATATATATAGTACAGAGTGTTCGTCTATATCCGTTTGGTATAATATATGTAAACTATATTTTTTGTTTAGATTTTTGAATCGTTTTAATTATTAAACTATTAACAAAAAAAAAAAAATATATATATATATATATATATGTTTGTTTGGTTATACGATACATTTGGCTTAAATAATTAGTGATATTTTTATTTTAAACATCTTTCATTTTTAAGATCACATTAAGTTAATTTTACATGAAGTACAATCTCTAAAAATATAAAGAATAAACAATGTATATATTATATATCTACTATAATTATAGTCCAACGAGAACATTATTAGTGGGTTTCTATTGCATTGGAAGAGAACGTGAACAAACAAACAAATTAAAAATCCACCATATGAAGATATCTCCAAGTTGGCCAAATATTAATATTTCTTTTTGACATTTATCCAAAATCATGTATGATCTCTGTTTTAACACTTTTGGTGTTTAGATATTTTCGTGTACACATTTACCCTATAGCATTAATTAACTAATGGAATGTTCGGTTTGTGCTTCTTTTTCACACATTACCCAATTAACTGTTTCCGATATATATATATATATGCCCAATTACGTAGACAAGCAACTTTTTTGTAATTAACCACAAAATTTTCAACCCTTTATGTTTCGATATAAATAAACATAGAGTAGTAATTTAACGGTTGTTATATTAAATAAAGCATATAGTCGTTAACATTTTCGAAAACGTACCCGCTAAATTTAGAAAATAACAATTTATCTGTGTACGTAAAACTTACAAGATTTTAAATTTATGCAAGCAACATAATTAAGGTTGCTCTTCCCTAACTAAAGTAATTGATAAATGATAACAAATGTAAATCATTGCAATTTGTAAACCAATTACTTTGGAAATGTCTTAATCTCAATACACCGAAACACTCGGACAGTTGACTTTGCTTTCTTTGTTAATATCTTTATTTTCTCCAAACAATCAAAGATCACCTATCAGATTAAGTGTTACATCTTATAAAAAAAAACTTTTGAAATATATTTAAGAAAAAGTAACAAAGGCGTTATTACTTATATAATAAGAATATATAATGCCGTTAATTTCGTCATAATTCCACTAGTTTTGATTGGTCTCTCCACTGTGTTACCACCCACACCACTCCACTCCACATATCCAATGTTTACGGTTCTGCTTACCAAAATAACAACATGTTTTTTAGTACTTATGACAACGAGTCAACGACCACTTACTAGATGTCCTTTAATCTTCAAATAGGTTAACATCTGTCATATTCAAATTACATACTAACTCTTTTTTTTACGTGGGTTAACTTCACTCGTTGATTTCAATTTCCAAATTGACTTTTGCGATTCTCTTCCATGCAAATACCAAAAATTGACTAACTAAATTTATACGGCGTGTGATTTGGTTATTACTATTTGTCTTAAAGTCCAAAAGTTTACTTTAGTCTTGTCTTTCTCTCATTGGTCAATTATTTAAAATTATATAATCATAGAAAAATATATTTTTACCAATAAAATTACTGAATGATGGCACAAACCAGAAAACGTTTCCATAAGTAGAAAAGGGAGAAAATTAAAATAAAATTAAACTTATAGACAAAATGGTATCGAGAATCGAATAAATGTTGCTTAATTTTTGCTTGAATATAAACACATATATAAACATTGTGTTTAATATATATATATACTTCTCATTATGAACAACAATAAGTGAAAGAATAACAGAAACCAGCTGAGCTCGAACGGCTAGGCTACCCTACAGCCAAAAGCTACAAACTGGTCCCTCAAAATCTTTCAGATTTCTAGATTGACCCCAAAAAAGAGGGAACTAGCAAACCGCACCCCAAAAGAAAAAAAAACAAAGAAGCAGAGCAAAATCCAAAAAAAAAAAAAAAAAAACACAAGAGGAGAAGATTCCGGGGACGTATATGCAGAGCATCCCACTGGTAAATCCCTCTCTCTTTTTCTTCTAGAAGATTCTTCATCATCACGTATATGTATTCGTCTGCGTATATACACATAACAGATCACACCTGCTTCGCCAAGTCATTGGCTCCGATGAATGTCCCGTGAAATCCGTACGGAACCCTTGACGGAAGTTTAACCGTTGCTTCAACCTCCAAGCTAACGGCGTTAACTATCTGTAACTCCGATTTCCATGTCTTCTCGTCGTGAACGAAACAGAGGATGTGTCCTTCGTCTTCTCCTCCGTTGTTGTTCTCGTCTCCGGGGAGAAACAGAGGCTCTCCACCGTAACGGTTATCGCCGTAGAGATGTTTCTTGACTTCACCGGTCGCGAGATCAACTTTGGCGAATCCAGAGACCTTAGGCCACGGCTCGGCTAAAGCGAGGTAAGCGAATTTGGTTTTACGGCCGAGCATGTTTCGGTTGACCATCCCTGCTTCGAGGTTGACTTGTTGTTCTTCGTCGGAGATTATCGGACGGCGAGTGGATTCGCCGGTTTTAAGGTTCAGGCGGATTTCAGAGAGGACACTCTTGAGATTCTCGTCTGACTCGTTGAAAATTGAGTCAGGTGGAGTCATACACGACCCGATCACGACGATCTCCTCTGTTTCCGGCTCCTCCCAAGCGTTCCAGAGATGGAAGCAGAAGCAATCCGGCGCTTCAATCCACCTGATGTTCGACGAATCTTCGGCGTATTTGTCTAAAATTCCGAATCTTGCAACCTTGTTCTTGTCGTAAACCACCGGAGAGCCGCCGCGGATCATCTCCGGCAGCTTGAAAACGACTTGCTGGTCCGGTATCACCACGAACTTCTCTGTTATCGCGAAATCGTGCATCATCGTCGGCTGATCAAGCTGGATCTCGACGTCCGGCGATTTCGTTCCGTCCGGTGAGAATCGGAAGTACTTCAGGTAAGGTTTCGAAACGACGTCGTAGCTCAAGGCGAAAAGCTCGCCGGATTCCGGGTCGACTTTCGGGTGTGCGATCATTGTGGATTCCAACTGTCCGTCAAAATCGTACCGGCCAACGGTTTTCAAGTCTCCGCCTGGAGTGATCTGCACTTGGTAAGGCAAATCGTCCTCTGACATCGCCAATAACCGGTCGTTGAAATAGACCAAACCGGCGTTAGCTACTCCAGTTCCGTGTGCCGGGTCGACTATACCGGCTGCAGCTCTGGCGTAGAATAGCATGAGTCGGGCAATACCGGTGTGACCGTGAAGCTCGCCGATGGCTTTGGGGAAAACAGGTCGACCCAATTGACGCTCCTGGACAAACCGGTTTGTTTGAGTGAACCGGCAAGCGTAGCTAGCTGAACCGTCCTCGAATTTGACGGCGTGGACCATCCCGTCTCCGTCGAAGAAGTGGTGACCAGTCACCGGTTCGTGAAGCGGATTAGCTCCGTTGCGCACATACACTCCTTTGATGGAATCCGGAATTTTTCCGACCACCGGAAGGTTACGCCGGACGGGCTGTTCATTCACCGGAGCGAAATTCCCGGCGATCTGAACACTAGGATCAGCCGTTTTAGGAAGCGGATGTGTTCGCTCGTGGCTCACGAGGAAACCCTCCGCCGCATCCAACGCGGCCGCCGCCGCTCTCTGGAACAAATTCATATGTTTAGTGTCGGATTCTTTGGCTTTGGGATTGACAACAATGGCGGGAGAGTTGGAGGATTGCTTGGGGAAATGAAGAGCGGGAGGAGTGTGAAGCGCAGAAGAAACATTGAGCTTTCGTTGGACACGACTAGTCATGGGTATGGAGCAACAATAACTCAAGTCGGAGCTTTGAGAAGACGATAATGGCGGCTGGGGATGATTGCCACCAACCCATCTCCGAGAAACCGCCGCCGTCGTGAAAGAAGCCATTTTTTAAGTATGCGCAATCAATATTTGGTGCTTAAAGTGAGAGTTCGATTTCGAGATTTGTAAAGGCTCTGTTTTTGCAGTTTTTTTTTTTTTTTTGAAGTAGAAAGAGAAGAGAGAGTTGGTTTGAGAGCGATGAAGTGTTAAGGGTTTATATAAACCGGGAGGTGGGTAAGGGGAATAGTGGGTCCCATCTGAGTGGCCACGTGTTGAATAAGTGAGAGAGAGAGAAGAATGGAGTGAGTGGCATTAAGAGAAAAAGGGTACTTTAGGAACAAACAGAAAAAACAGAGTAATACGTTATGGTTCAAAGTTGAGACCTTTCACACTTAGACAAATGCATCCACTTCAATCTTTAACTCTCTCTGTCTTTTTTGTTGCTTCTTCTGTTTCTAAGCTTTGTTAACAAAACCTCAAATCTTGTGGCAACTTGAAGATACATCGGTCGTGAAAAAACCTCTAATCTAGTAAAAAATATATCCTCCTGACCTGAGATCGGTGGCTCGAGGCATGTAGGGCATATAGCTTGTCCACCTGAAATCAGTGTGCAAACAAACTCTAAAATAGTCTAAAATTCGCCTTCAAAAATCGATGGAACAAAAAGGATATGTTTCGTTCTTTTTTTTTTTGTTAAAAAAGGATATGTTTCTATACTAACAAAAATGTTTATACGCATTTATTGGCAACATGATGTTTCATTAATTACAATCACCAACTTGGCTTATGTCGTGGCTCAAGTGCTTCTTGTTTGCAAACTCCAACTTGGCATATGTTTCCTATCATCCTATGTATGATATGGTCAAGCTAGTGGTGTTAAAATTTAAAATGCAAGACTAATACAACTATCATTCTACTTGACTCAAGACATTAATTATGTCCGTCAGTCCGTAACAGTTAATTGATCCGGGTTATATAATTTAAATCTCCGACCGTTTTGAAACAATTCTTAATTGTACGGACACAAGCACACAAACACTCCGTGGCCTCATCATCTACATTCTAACTCTGATATCATTTTCTATTTTCTAACTTAACACGGTTTGAAACTTTTGAAAACCTAAAATAAAAATTGCAAACGCAGATAAACCTAACAAATTATGTCTCCCTCAGTCCCTCTATATTTGCCCGAATAAAGCAAAATATCGTCCACTACTTAATTAGTAGCTCATTCACTTGTCTAATTATCCTAGAAACCAGTTACTATCCAAAAAATCATAACTTATAGAAATGAACAAAATCGTTAATTGAACACTAATACACTACGCACGCAAAAAAATTCAAAAGTCGGTGTGTTACATCATATAACTTGCCCTTTAAGATATTAACTTTGAATTGTCTGAAGTGATAATGCTGTTTTTCGCTTAGATTTTTAGTTGACGAGATCTATAGAGATGTTCGACCACTCCTTTTTCTATTGGGTCAACACTCAAACAGGACTTCTTACATTTATGTTTTTGTTCTTTTGTCATCAGATTCTTACGTTTATGTTTAAATAATTATTCCCAAATACTTTTTTGTTTTGGACATTTTTTTTGTTTGTTTGCAAAGTATGTTATTTATGTCATCATTTAAAGATTTAATACGTGGATGGTGCCTTTAAAATACTAAGCACAATATAATTCATTTTTGTGTTAATAATCATAGTGTAGGACCTCGAGTACAAATTCGGAGTTACTTGTTTAACTCTAGTATACATAGCGACTCGAGTCATTAATTAACTATGAGATTACTAGGACTAGAAGAGTTTTAAATTTGTGGGTATTCCATCCGTTTAAAACTTCATTTGAGTTTTTTAATAATAGTATTTTAATATAATTTAATTATGTAATTAAATTTTAATTGAAAAATAAAGAATAGAACCAATGAAAAAAAAACAAATGATAAAAAGAGTTCTTAAAAGTTTAAGAACCGTTTCTTATCTTCTCTCATATTTTTTGATTATTTTTCCTTTTTATATGTTAAGATATTCTCTTAAAAACTCCTTAAGAAATATTGATAGAGATGCTCTAAATTTTTAAAAGAATATTTAAGTAATAAAATAAAAATAAAAAATAAGAGAGACGATGAGAATCAGTTCTCAAATAAAAAATCATGAGAGATCCTTCTAGTACACTTGTCATCTTATGAAAATTTTAATTTTTGCTTTTAAAATTAAAAATTATTTATTTATTTAAAAAACAAATTTTATTGTTGAGATATTTCGAATATCTAAACCGATGGAAATACTCTTATATGTGGACACATATATAAATGAATATATAAATTTAACGAAACAAACTTCGCATATTATTTAATGAAAGAAAAATATTTCACGTATTAATTTTCTAGAAACTACGCCTAATAGTTTAATAGAAAAGAAGCATATAAAAATCGAAAGGAAGAATTCCTACACCAAACCAGCTTTGTATAATCATGGTATGGACTCGTGTAACAACAAAATGTTGCATTATAAAATTAGGTGTATTTGGACATTTTTAAAAGGGGGGAAAAAACATAAAAAAAAAAATAAAAAAAAAAAAAAAAAAAAAAAAAAAAAAAAAAAAAAAGAAAATTAGGAAAAAAAAAAAAAAAAAAAAAACCAAATAGAACAATAAAAAAAAAAAAATTAATTTCTTTCTTTCTTTTTTTGTTTTGGTTAGAGAAGTGAAATCAAATTGGTTTGGTACGTCGTTAGTGAAGAGGACACGTTTTAGAGCTAGCCCCGCGTATTTGCCTCATAACCGAGTTCTCCCATATAACACGTGGCGTTCTTCTCTTTTACACTTCTTCTGATCTCCATCACGCTTGCTTTATGTTTTTCTCTTTTTTTATCTCTTCGTCTTTTTTCATATCATTTCTTCCTTTTCCTTTTTATTTTTTTAAACAACACACAATTTTCTGTTTATTCCTTTTCACCGTAGCACCTAAGTTAACTAAACTGTTTTGGCGACAAAAAAAAAAAGTGAACTAAACTGTATCACAAAAGCAGTTGTATCCATTAACGACTGAATAACTTCAATTTTCATATACATAGTTAAAATAAAATATTAAAAATTCTGAATTTACAATTGAACTCTAACGCTTATTGATCATGTGGATCCATCTAAAATTTCATAGTTTACATTCAATCCACGTTTTTGCACCCAAAAAAAAAAACATTCAATCCACGTACTATAATTCAAATAAATATGTAACTTTGTAATTTTTTAATTAAAATTCATTGATAATAAATAGATTAGTCCATATTTATCATATATATCACCATTATTATTTTAACTTATTTTCGATGTGAGATTATTTCCGATATGAAAATTCTATTATATCTCTTCAAAATGATTCTATCTACCTATTTTCTGGAATAGTGGATTTTTGCGGACTATGTTTGACCAAATTGTACTCTTTGATCACAGTATATTTTTTGAACTATTTTACTTAGATCAAATTTGGGTATGTTTTATTCTTGAACATCTAATTTAAATTCAGTTGACAATAAATCTCTTATATGTTATTTTTGATAACATCAATCTCATCTTTGGATATTCATAACAAAACAAATAACATACGTTCCATTGGATTTATACGACTAAAACAATAATATGATATAATAAACGTAATACTTGAAGGTAACGAATAATATTTAAATCTCATAGAAAAGTCACTACTTTATTATAATTAGTTAGTTATTATCTTAAACCGTCAAAGTTAGGTATAAAATTTTAATTCATCTTCACATTATTCTTTTTCTGGCAACCACTCATATATAATTATGTTCTAATTAAAAATCGTTCTAATGGGTAATACACGTTTCTCGACAACTCGGTTTTGGGATAAGCCCTTTTGGACTTCTCACGATCTTATGTTCTAATAACAATTGTCTACGTTTCCTAAATCTTTGCAAGACTTTCCAACCTACAGATTTTCTTTTATTATTTTTATCAACTATAACTTATATATACAATTTCAAATTTGGTAGCACATCGCAAGGTTACTAATATAAATCACTAAATTACAAATTTCTATCAAACTTAATTAAAGATCATTAGGATGTTCATAATTTTGACAATTTTTGTGAATATATATATATATATATATATATATATATATTTATTTATATATTTCGTATTTTTCATCTTAAATTGTAGCGGAGTATACTTGTATAATAATAAAAAATGTAAGAAAAAAAAAATTAAACATGCATGTATTAAGTTTTGCAGCGACCAAAGAAAAACATATGTATGTCTTTCCAAATTGAGAATGAAGAACCCTTTCGCAAAAAAAAAAAATTGAGAATGAAGATAGTTATTTTCCGTATAATATCGATGTCAAATTAAAGGAGTAATGAACTAACTAATAAAAAGTTTAAAATTATTATCTGAGATTCATGCAGATATGTAACTGTTTTTTATAATAGATTTTTTTTTTGAACTTAGTTTTTTTATAATAGTTAAAAAGAAAATAAAAACTGATGGTTTTTACAGAAATTAAATTATGTATTTATCGATTGGGGAACAAATAGCCAGTATCATGTTCTACCAATCATCATCTATTATTATACTAATATATTTATCTATCGAACGTAATATTCTACAAATGATATTATTTATGTTGTTCTTAGATTTTCATCGATCTCTCGCCACATTGTCCATCGAAAAAGAGTAAATAAACTTGGGTGTGTAATATATAATCAATAATAACAAAATTAAATTTGGTTTAAATTTTAACGGGAAAATGTACTAAACATGTTATATATGTTAATATCATGAGTATTGATGAAAATATGAAGAATTAGGTTTCCTTGACGACCAACGACAATGCCTAATTAGTTAATTAGTACCGTATTTTATGATCGCCAGTTAATTAACTGATAATTTAAATATTAAAATTTCACATTGCAACTGCGAACGACATAGGCTTATCTACCAAATCCTACAATAGTACAATATAATGTCGCTAGAAAAAAAAGTGATTTAAAACTAATTATATAACATCAGCTAAAAAAATTAAGTCTAAGTGGGATTTTTTGTCTCGTTTGATTAGAGTCATCAATGACTCAATTAAAGCCCCATGGAAAGTGGAGGGAAAAATTAAAAAAAATACTAGGAATAACAACATATTAGTATAATATAAAAATAACGGTTGATTCGATCATCATCATGATATTTTATTTATATACATAATTTCAATCATGCTTGTTATTTTAACTATCCTTTCTTTTTAGTTTTATTGTTTATAGAAAAGATACAAAAAGTACAGTATATCATAAGTTATCGCCACGTCAGTTTTATCGACACCTCATTTATAATTTGAGTGTCTTTTATATCTTAAATGGAGTATTTATTAGTGTGTACACACTACACGCGCGATGCGTATACTATAAATACATCTTATCGTGGAGTATGGATGAATGAATACACAACAAGATTTTGCGAAAAGGTAGCGTCGGCGATGTTGTGTTTAACGGACGAACTCGTGGCTCACGAGGCACCTCATCAATAATTTATATAATGGTATAAGATTTTCAATAATTATAACTAGCTAACAATATATAATAATAGCTAGTTTTTTTTTTTTACTTTAATCTATTTCTTTTTTTTACTTTAATCTATTTCTTTTTTTGCTAAAAGGACTTTAATCTCCTTTAACAGAAAAGACTTTAATGTATTTCTGCTATAACTCAGTTAATTGTAACTTTTTGCTTATGATGGTACGCAGGTTCTTAACCATGTCTTAAAGGTGGACACCGATGTGTTATTTAATTATAGGTTAAATTAAGTCAGATAAGTGTGATTTTTAACGACTATATGAGATTTATATACAAATGGGTTAATCATCAATATTTTTACCATACAAAAGCAGTTTGTTTAATATGAATCTACGAAAAATGTGATAAGTTGCTGTCTAGACTAATCTTGTAAACTTGCATATATTTTGTGAGTTGACTCAAATCCAGGTACTCTATAACCCTACGTAGTACGTACTACTAACGAGAGCTACATTCAGTACACGTCGAGATATTTTTTCACCGTACAAATTAAGAAGAATAGGGACATTATGTGCTCTATGCATATGTTTAGACACTTTAGAAAGTAACATGAGTCATGAGGTTGGATCAATTATACAAAACAAACACTTGAACTGAACAAACTGAATACTGAAAACAAATAAGAAGTGTAACTTAATAATTAATATAATATGATATGATTCAAGGAATTATAGAAAAAAAAAAACAGAAATCTTATCCTCCTTAGAATGGAATATTGTCAGAACCCTAATCGATTAGACGTGGCTCCATGGTTTATATTTTTTGGTGGGTCAAAGGTCGTCTCGTTCACGTCACATGTCACATTAATAATTGTGTGCTCCAATTATATCCGATATAACAATTCTGCGTATAATTGAGCTATTGTGCAACACTTTTAACCCGACGCTATGTGGCACTTATACGACTCTGTTTTTAACTGTTTATCTATTAATTTGCTATGGTTTTTTGTGCTAAAGTACTAAGTTGTTATGTGATCTGTATTATATATTCATGTTATTACTATTTTTGAAAAGGGCCTATATATTCATATTTAAACATAGCATCGTTGTTCTTTAACAAAAAAAAAAGAAAGAAAACATAGCATTGTTGTAAAAAAAAAGTGTCTTAAATAATACGGTGTCCTTCGATAACAAATTTTAATATTTAGCCTTAAACATATGGCGAACCACAACAAAATACAATTTGCGGTCAAAGAGTCAAAGTTTCTCAACTCTTGACACGTGTACACTTTGTATTGGAGGAAATCTATCCGACAAAAGATTTCGTCACCATGTGCTGCGCACGCACATGTCAGACCATATAACATTGGAGGACATCTGTCCTAACGCAAGGCCGTTTCCATTTAATTTTGTCATTCTCATTTTTGTCAACAATGTAACATTGTAAATTTGTAACTAATTAATTAGCTGGTAGGACTAACGAGTTTGGAGTCATGTTGTTAACAAAAAAACACGTAAAAAGACACAAACGGACCAAACAATCAGTCTTGAAATTAGAGAAATGTAAATTATAAAGCAAAGTTAAAAAATGATTTTTTTTTTTTAACCGGAAACTTCGTCTAATAATTTCTTTTAAAATCCAAAATTAAACTTTAGATATTTCAATTTGAACCAAACCCTTCCGTTTCATAGATGGTTTGAACCTCAATACATAACAAAATCAATTTCGTTGTATTACCAGTAGACCACCATCTATTTGGTGAAAATATTTTTTTTTTTCATGATAATTTTTGTTTGGAGATAAAAATTAAACTAACGCCAACTAGTTTTCAGCATTAAACGTCATTACAATCAATTTTTTGCAGTCCATGTTGGCATTGTATTTTATTCTATGATATTAAATTATAAAAAGATGTATGGTTAGTTAAATTTTTTAATTGTCAGTAATTGAATTTGAAATCTATAATCATTCATACGGTATTAGAATCAGATTGATTCAATTTGGATGGAATTTGATTTTCCACATGGATTAAACAGATAAAACCAAAATTTAATCGTGTTAAAAATCTTTCTGCTCAAAATAAGATAAAACCAAAAATAAGAAATAAAACAAATTATTTCATTTATTATTTATTAGTTTTAAACTGAAAATTTATAAATTTAAAACGTAAAATCACAGAATATTTCTCCTAAATTAATTTTAATATATCTATTAAAAAACCTACACAATATGATGTATTACACTTTATATTTATCTATGTATTCAACCTTATATTCTTTCTTGTTATGTTATTGAAATTTAGAAGAAGAAAAAACTATATTTTATAAACTCCATTTATTCTCAATGATATTCTAGATTTCACGTGATCGATCCGAAGTTTTACAAGTTAGTAGTACAGATGAAAATTAAAACACAAATGTGTGTTAATTTGTCACGAGTATTTCACGAGTTCAGGTGTTTGTTTGACTCGTATTTTGCTTAAATTTTTCTCTCTTTTTTTTTCCTGCTAAAGCAAATGGAGTTTATAAAATATATAGCTTTTTTTTGTCTAAATTTTATTAAAATAACAAGAGACCATATATAACTCTCTCTTTTTTCTCCCTTTTTTTATTCATGCTGATCCAAAATTGATGGGAATTAACGCATATATATATATATATATATATGCTACATATGTGTGTACAGTTGAAAGTTGGTCTCCAAATTATATTATTGTTTTTTGTTTTGCTGTCATTTTTAATCACGTGTGGGTATATAGATAAGCTAGTACTTGGTCAGTTGGTCCCGTGCTTGATAATAATGTTTCTACATCAAATATTGAATCCGATTTCGAAAATACATTTTCTTGTAACTAATAATTGTAAATTTATCTTTTTTTTTTTTTTTGGTAATTTGTTTTTTATCTTATGTTTTAGCATCTTGTATCTAAAAACCATTAATCGTGGATATGATGCATGTTAATCCGTCTGTATAATATTGATCACGTAAAAAAATCAAAGTATTATGAAGGTCCTTTAACCAAAAAAATGCAAAGTATAATACATATTACAGTTTTATTATACGTTTGGAGCTTGATATTTAGAAACTAATAGTAGACTTCTTCGAATACAATCATAATACAATAAAAACATGTAAGAGTGCGTGATATATATATATTCACTACTATAAGGGATGGTGACAGATTTGTAATAGTAGTAATTTTTTTTTTCTTTTGGACAATAATTTCATCAACGCGTGAATAACAAAAACAAAAATCATTTTTCAAAGTACATGATAGATCCTAATAGATCCCATAGATTAGCTAGTTTTGTATTTTTATTTTATTGTCATGAGAATCTTATAAACATATTTTTTATACATTCAATTACTAAAAAAAATTTTGGTCATCAAATTACTAAAATTATAATTTAAAAATAGTGATTAAATCAAAATAATCCGCCAGCACGAAAATACGCATAAACAATTATAGATATCTCATTAACCTAAAGAAAAAAAAATTAATTTTACCAAACAAAAAAAAAATTATGGATATCCGTTGTCCAAGAGTTGGGTATATTCTAAATGGATAAGAATTATTTTTTAAAAAAATTAATTTTAATTTTTGTTTGGCGAAGGCTATTCCCATGTTATTGGACAATTTGGAGATAAAAAGCGCTGCACCTGATAAAAATAGTACCTTCCACTCTAAATTAACGAAAAAAAAAAAAAAAAACAACTGTGTGTTTACGGTAACGGCCCCACATTAGTCTTCTGCGTGTGGGACCCAACCAAAGTGCCCTAGGCCCCCTGAGTCCCTGACTTTTTGTTAGCCTTGCGCCGACCGGCCAATCAGCGTTCAGATATACAATACACTTACATGTGATGAATCGATGATAGTATATATATATAAATATTTACATGTGTGTTTATCATATGTTTAATTAGATGAATGGTTCAGTGCTTACAAATAAAAATAAAAATGAATGGTTGAAAAAAATGTGTGTTTATCATATGTTTAATTAGATGAATGGTTCAGTGCTTACAAATAAAAATAAAAATGAATGGTTGAAAAAAATGTGTGTTTATCATATGTTTAATTAGATGAATGGTTCAGTGCTTGTCTCTTATACACATCTAGATGTGTATAAGAGACAGGTTCAGTGCTTACAAATAAAAATAAAATTGAATGGTTGAAAAAATGTGTGTTTATCATATGTTTAATTAGATATACACATCTAGATGTGTATAAGAGACAGCATTAGTCTTCTGCGTGTGGGACCCAACCAAAGTGCCCTAGGCCCCCTGAGTCCCTGACTTTTTGTTAGCCTTGCGCCGACCGGCCAATCAGCGTTCAGATATACAATACACTTACATGTGATGAATCGATGATAGTATATATATAGATATTTACATGTGTGTTTATCATATGTTTAATTAGATGAATGGTTCAGTGCTTACAAATAAAAATAAAATTGAATGGTTGAAAAAATGTGTGTTTATCATATGTTTAATTAGATGAATGGTTCAGTGCTTACAAATAAATAAAAAATGAATGGTTGAGGTTTCAAAATCACGTTAAGAAAATAATATATTTTTTAACTTACGTTATCTGTAATAATTTCCTTTAATTGGTAACCACGAAACATATGTTTTTGCTTTTCATTATTTGATGGAATGGAAACTGATTATGAAACCCTTACTGCATTTAAGAATGAATTTAAACACTCAAATTTTAAGAAAACTATTCAAATATTTAATTGAATAAAAGTCTAACGATCAAAGTTGTTGTTTGTCACGAACAAAAATTGTTTGTCTATTTTGAACAAATCGTTTTTTTCTAATGCGTCAAATTTGAAACGTCTTTGAACAACGCTTTCAATTAAACAACCCTAACAGACTATGTAAAATTGGTTACCAATCAGAGTACATAGTTTTTGTTTCGCAAAAGTATAATCAAACGGATCAAAATCTATTATTATTGTTTAATGAAGAAATAGATGTCAGCCTAAACAAAAACTAAATTTTCATATGCTTATGGATCCAATTGGTAACCTAAAACGGTATGAAATTTTTAGCGGTAAGCTAAATCTTTTAGCGGTAAGATGGAGTGATAAGTGGTTATAAAATAGTTGAAAATCGTAAAAAAAGAAGCTGTAAACCAAAACGGTACAAAAAAACTGAGTGTAATACTGTTACTAACACTTTGTGTAATATTTTTGTGATTGAAAATCATTAAAATAGTATAACTTGTACCGCATCTTTATAGTAAAGTTTTTAGTTACCAATCAAACCTGTATATGTGAATGTAAATAATTGGAGCCAAAATGTGCGGGTACGACGACATTGGAATGGAAGGTCTGACCAAAAACTACTCGGAGAGAAGAGCACAAGAAAAAGGGGAACAGACTTAAGGACATGTTTGGCAGGTGTTAAATCAAGTTTCTGTTACCACTAAGAGTTGCAGAGAAAACGCCACAATGTGGGTCCCACTTATAAAACTGGCTTTGTTTCATTTTAATGGAGTTTTAGCTCAATTTTTTTGTTTCTACCCTATTTTATATTTTCAATGCAACTATATTTTTTTTACTATTTCTATTTTGTAGTTTTTAATCACTGGCTAATTTTGTTTTAACAGGACACCAAATACTGTATTTGTATAGAAAAAATATATAAAAAAAACTAATTTACATGATTTCTTAATCTATATATAATTTTTTTTTAACATCATATAAAATGAAAGGGATGGAGTATTATTTATTGTGTGCATGTGTTTTTCATCGTGAATACATATACGAGGGTGAAGTTCTGGAACGCTGACATTATTACTAGACAATTTTCCATTTTCGTCACCTTAAATTTTTTCCCTTATCTATGGGGATATCATGCATGCAAGTTGAACTAAAAGTTGTGAATGAGGTTGAAGTGAAAAATATATCTATTATAATATAGTAAAGTTTTTTTTAAAGTGAGTTTTGAAATGATGGTATGTGACATTCTAAACATTGACATGTGTCATTTACATTTAATTTTTTTAAAAAATTAAACACATAAATATGTCTTTCATAATTATAATACTCAATTTTTTTATCTTTGTTGTTCTTAATTTAATAACCCAAAAATTTATCTATTCTAATTTTAAAAACAGATGTGATATTATATAAGATATAATAAAATTTTTTGAGAAGGAGCCCTGAAAATTTTGGAACCGGTTCTCGTTCCCGCCCCGAATTTTCCTTCCCATGCCCTATCCCGTTCAAAACTGAAATTTCAAATTATCCTGAAATTTTTCCGGGATGTTCTTACCATATTTCTTTTTGCAAATTGTTTTTCAATTCACAAATTTCATGTTCCCACCCCATAGCTGTAAATTCCCGTCCTGAGTCCCAAATTTTTAAGAGCTGATATACCTTCATTCTACACATTTATATTTGAAGGAAAAACTGATTATGAAAAGAAAATAAAAAATCAACTACACTAAATAATTAAATACAATTCACAAAAAACACAAAAAAAATCTGCAATAGAGATTTTACAACAATCTATAAATAGCAAGAACAATACAACAATCAAAAAACAAAACTCACTTTTTTTACCACACAAAATTCCAATAGAATACATATTATATGCATTAAATTATCATATAATTTCTTTCATCCACTCAACCGGAAACAAACTTTATCTCAAAATCACACATAATTCCTTTTAGCACTGATCAAATACTACAAGCAAATAACTCTACCTTCAAAGATGTGATTAACTTCTAACTGACTTATCATGATATGGATGACACAACATCAAATACATTAACCGAGAGTTTAATAAATTTTATTTAGGCATCTATACTATCACGCCGACCACATAACACACAATGCCTCGAAGTCTCTTTTGAGATTGATTATTTCAACACAAATGCATCAAAATAATTATATGTTGATTTTGTAATTGGAGTCTTACAGAGAACACAAATCAAGGCTATATAAGAAGAATATGACAATTGTGATATATGTCTTGATAATCTACAAGAGGCGAAACATATCTTAACACTTTATTTTGCAGTCACAAATTTCATCACAAATGTATTTCAGATTGGTTATACTACATAATAACATGTTTTTAATTATTGTCGAAAAAAATAATTTTATATTTTATAAACGAAGGATAAAAAAATCACTAAAAAATTATTATTACACCAATCTTTCAATACCAAATTATAAAACTATATGATATTCACAAATTAGAAATTAATATTTATCCACAAACTTTTACTAACAACTATTATAAAATAAATTTTAAAATTAAAATATTTAAATTATCACAAATCCGCGCAATACACGGACTTTCTCCTAGTATAATCATATTTTATCTGTTTTTTGACAAATCTTGAAAAATCAAGATAAAAGTCCAACTCCACCATGTTAAAATTTTAGAGAAAAGTATATAAATATTCTCAAATGATATAAAAAATATCTAAAATTTGAGAGATGAAAGGTCTAAAATTTTCAATATTAAATAAAAGTAAGGGTATTTGGAAATAAAAAATGTTATTTAGTTCTAAATACTTAAAGCAAACAAAAAATGCGTTTTAAAAGCTGATACCAATTCTTATTACATTTTCTTTTGAAATTTATTTTTTACGAATATTGTATATACATTTTGTTCTTTATTAAAAGTTTAGCGATATCTTTTTATTTTTGAAAATCCGAATAGTACCAAAGTAGCGGTGCGAATATGCTTATTATCCATATGTTCATTATGCTTCTGTTTATTGACATGTATTGATTGTGTCATTAAACTTCCACGTTATAGTATTTCTAAGAAAACTTTATCAGAAAAAAGTAAATGGCCTAATCAGTCAAAAGATATGTAAAAATGGCTTATAGATGTTATTACCAGAAGAATATCAACTTCAATTTTGTTTACACTTAACTAACTTTGCTGTTTTAGGCCACGATATTTATTTTGCTCCATCAGCCAATAAAGTTGGTCAAAGTTCTACGTATCTTATTATATAAAACACTAATTCTAAGATCACAAACTCAAAGTATTACGTCTCATTCTAATTTAAATTTATCATTTTTAGTTCCGTAGGCATCGATGAATGATAACAACCGATCGTCGTCATTATCTTCTCCGGATAATATATAAGTCAAACAAATTCCTTTTCGGTTTGTTCTGAATGATTTTTCTTACTAATGAACTCGAGTTGATGTCTCGTTTACCCAAATTACCTATGTTAAAAGAAAGATAAAACCACAAATCGTTTTATTAATGATATAGTGAGCTAGGTATGTGGATTGTTTTTTTTTGTTTCTGTGTGTGGCCAATTAGACCAACTAGTTTGCTCCACCCAATAGTCACCGTTCATATGCTTGATATGAAATAATACATGATTTTTAACGAGGTACTCTTTCTGTTCTTTATAGATTGATTAAAACTTTTAACACGTAGTATTATATTAATAATCAATCTATACTTACTTTTTCTAATAAATTATTTTAATTTCTTTAATTCAATGTTCGGTTCTCTCTATTGGGGATAGCTTGCAGGATCAAATGCTTTACGATATGAAAGTCTGTCTATGAAATGAACTCTATGAATCCGAGAGAAAAATTCTCTAAATACATATATGAGAATATAAGATACATATATATAAGTTGACCAAAAAAAAACATATATATATATATATATAGTGCTGGTATTAACATAATGCTAACCAAATCTAAAAAAATATTATTTCGTGTTCACAGATTTCACTCCATGTACGAATTTTCTTATTTCAAAGTATTTGGTACGCAAAATATACATTTTAATAATAATATTATATTCTATAAAATTTGACACTATACAATACTTGTATTGATTTGGTGGAGTTAACTAAGCACCAGTTAGAATGCCCCTCTTCCTTCCGCTTCGCCATCTTGGTCCAACAATCACACTCTCGCTTGACCCAGCACACTTTAATACTTCTCCACGATGCATTCTCAACACAAGAATTGTATACATAGGTTAAACATAACAGTTGAATACTAAGAAATTAATAATTAACAAAAAAGTAATAAGAAATTAATAGATAAATCTATATAGAAATTTTTTTATTAAGATTTATAGAATAACGGTAGTAATTTTGTATGAATAAGAAATTCAAGTCCGAAATATATACATCTCTATATCAGGCTAAAGTATATAATATCCTTTTAAATGTTGTTAGCTCAACTAAATATATATTAAAAAAAAAATTAAAAATCACATGATAAAATGACGGTATTTGTATGTATGACACTAATAAATTTGGAGAAATAAATATTTAAAACTATTTTTTAGAAAGTATATATATATTCAAAGTTACTGGTTGACAAATAAAAAATACGATTATACTGCGTTTTTCACCGTTGCGTGCAATTATTAAATACGACCAACGAACTAAACGACCACAAGAACGTAACATATACTAATATTTGTCTTTCTGTCTAAAGCAAAAATCCTAATGTCGGTAAACTAGCAGTAAATGTTATTATATAAATAACTGAATATCATTTGTCTGATTGGCTAATTTAAATATTAATTCATTATAAATCGTTTAGTCAGTATTGTAAATCACTAAATCATCCTAATTAAGAAAAATATTCCCACCGTCGAATCGTTGTCGTTCGAAAGATATGCGTGGTGAGCTATCGCACCCGAAACCGCGTTCACGTTGAAGTGTCACAAACCAGCATCCAAATAATTAATTTCTGGAGTGGGGTTTATTAATTAGTTCCTGATTTTCTTATTTTACTTAAGCGAACACTTGTACCTAACATTTTTTATTTATTTTTAATACTTCCAGCTAATGCCAGGCGACGATGGCATTGTTTTGTACCACACGGATTTTGTGCAGTACTAGTAGATGTCACTAATAACAATAACATATAATAATATCAACAGTAACATTAAGATACATCATAATATCATATATAGACTAGTTCCACTTCTAACTCTTTTTGAGTTATTCTAAAGGCGGTAAGATGTAAGAAAATCATCAGTAATTTATAATTAAGTTTCAAGGAGGATTTTTTTCCGATTATTGAAAAAGACATTAAACTTAATAATAATTAATGTTTGTTGTCAGACTTTATTTTTGTAAGAAACAAAAAATATAAAAACTAAAGATAAATCATAGTATGATATTTTAGGTAGTCGATTCAAGTGAACCATGTTCGAGAATTACTTATCATAATCAAAGAATAATATGATTGAATATAGTTATCAAGATTTAAATATTTTTACTTTTTTTTAATCACTGAAATTTTTTTAATCAAAATCTATTATATAATAGATGAAGGGAGCTCTTCAAGGACGACACATCATCATTTCTAAACGAATAAAAAATTAACATATGTTCACAATTAATTATAAACAATTAATTATAATTAAAAATATATAATTTAAAACTATTTCATTTGAATCTACCTATTTATAAATGATTAAAACACAAACATAAAATAAATAAAAATAGATTTAATTTTGAAAATCATAAACTTATAAATATTTTATAATACAGTATTTATATGCATATTTTTATATTTTTGCGTGATTTAATCATCATTTCAGAATAAAACGAAGATAATTGAATTTTAATACAAATAAAAAGACCAAATTATTAGACAAAAATTAAGAATAAGAGCTAAAAAATGCTCTAAACAATTAAAAAATTAAAAATATAAAACTATAGGACATAGAAAAAATCGATGAGATAACTAAGTATAAAAAAATAGAGAGAAGAATATGACCAAAAAAAAAAGAAAAAAGAAGAACATGTAAAAAGTATACAAAGTTTAAAAATACGGAAAAAGAAACTGTGAAAGAAAACAAAACTCAAAATATTAAATAAAAAATATAAAAAAGATTTTGATATTGAAATTTGGATAAATGAAAAGAGCATGAGGAACAAATAAATATTTATAAAAAAAATATAAAAATATTAAAATAATGATCAACAAAAAAGCAAATACATTAGAAATTTGTAAAAAAACGTAAGAAAAAATTGATAAATTATAAAAATATGTCACTTATAACACAAATTAAAGTAATCATATGTTTTTTCCTGCGAATTATTAGGAACACACCAACAAAAAAAATATAAAAAGATGTAAATAATATTGATAGTTATAAAAATCTAAAAACTTATTAAATATTCACAAATCAAAACAAAACTCGTGCATTAGCACGGATTCTTTCCTAATAGACTATAAGTTTTTGATCATATGAAGTACCATATATTTTTGCCATTTAAAATATTCACAATAGCCAATCACAATTGAAATCGCAATGAAAAAAATCTAATTTTGATATTCATATCTCATGATGAACCATTTGACCATAATATCAGTATGGATCAGTATTTAATCTTTTGTTTTAATTAATAATTATACATATACATAAAAACACGAGGCTATTGAAGCATATTGTTGACATATTAAAACAATCCCATTTCAAAACCCAAAAAAGATAACTCTAAATGGCCATACTATAATTTTTAACAGTTTAGAGCGAAATCATTAGATTAATCGGACTAAACTGGTCTCACCTACACCCAAATGTGAAATACTAAATTGGACAAAAAATATACTTCTTTACCTTGTTGTTAAGACTTTTAAAATTTTGTAAGGCAAAACATAATTACTTTTTTATCCTAGATAATATAAAATTTTAGATCATAAAAGTGTTTAGATCCGAGAAAACCTGGTTTAAATAGTTTGTTTGAAGTTTGAACATGAATTTTGAATCTAATTGACACTCTTGAATTTAATTGGAAGTCTTCGCCTAAAGACCCTTCCATTAGAATGTATATATATAAAACAAGTCTTAATAATTTAACTTCTTGTATATGTGTGAGTATACAAAAGTTTTAAGACATGTCACAAAAATAAGATCTTCATTCTCGAAGAGCTTAGGTGTCGTTCGTTAATTCGTACCTAACCAGGAGTGACTGATAGAGTTCGTATGTAATATTCCCTTTGTTTGACCTAATATAGTATTTAGCGGAGCCTTATCTTTGTAAACTTTTTCATATTTCCTTTTTGATCTTTGTAATCTTTGGTTCGGTGTACTTAATCACACTTTCCGGAATAATTAAAGACTGCTTTTGATATGATACGTTTTAATTATATTTTAACTACAACAATTAATTAAATAAAAATCTATTGATAAAGCTTAGTCTACACACAGTACGTATAAAAAAATAATAGAAACAGTTGGAGGACCGGGTATATATTGATATAAAGTTTAAAAGCTAATCCGCTTTTAACACAATATTGTGTATCCTATACTATATACTTAATTAGACGCAGAAAGGACAAAAATCCATATATTTAAATATAATAATAAACTTGGTTATTGTAACCATATGTAGCTAAACTTTAATTATCTTTTCTTCTTCAATAGCAACAAAACAATACAAATATATAATGTATTAAATTTTTGGATCCTTCTTTCTTTCTTTTTCGTTTTTTTTCTATCTTCCATTTTATGGGGTAGGCCGGTAGGGTAGTTTGGGCTTGGGACCTAATTGTACTCACTACTCACATTGTTTTTTCAATGCCCCTACATCTTTAAACGTATACGGTATACTTCAAACAAGCGAAAAATATCTAGACATTTGTTTATTACAGTTATCAAATCAGAAGACATGTGTGTTGTTTCTATTTGAGTCACAAATACTTTTTTATGTCAGATATTTTGACTTATCTATTATATTATATCTCCAAAAACTTTTAGTTCAACAGTTAAATTCTTGAAATCGCGTAGTCATTGACATTTTTCTAGTGTAGTTCTCCGTCTTTATTGATATGTTTTAATTTGTTATCAAATAACAGTTATGCTGTTTTTAAATCAAGATAAACAACCAATTCTTATACGAAACAATTCATGTGTTAGACTCGTTTATTTTTTCTTTCTTTTATATCGGAAACAAGCCGTATGATGATGATTTTAATTTTTAACGTTGGCAATTAATTGTCGTCAAATATAAGATTGTATTTGAACTCTAATATGATATGCTCGATGTTCTTTCATTAACGAAAAACAAGCGACACAACTTAGCAAAAAAAAAACTAACGACACAAATTATCTAAGCATACAAAAACAAGTATGTTAGTGGAATAAATTGGTGGGTAGAGGCGTAGAGCTTGTAACTTGTATATCAAACAAATCAAAAGATTTTTTTTTTTTTTTTTTTTGGAGTCGGACCTTTGTTTTAGAAGATTCAAAACTTCAATCTATACTGGATATTTGATTAATTACTACAATATAGTTATTTTGTTCTTCTTATTAATTAAAAAAACGAACATAACCTTCCACATAGTTTCTACTTTTCTCATAGAGAGAGGACAAAATAAGTTACGATTAAAGAAAGTGCGTAAAATAAGAGATAGAGACATTCACTACTTTCATTGATTCATGCACTCCTTTCATTTTAATAGCTCTCTTCCAATCAAATTTCTTTTTCTGTCCCACTCTCTCCATATCCCTTGTTCTTATTTTAACTATTTTAAAAAATCTTTTTATTCGACCGTCTTGTCCAATCAATGCATGTCGTTGAATATCTACTTACTTTAAGATTTCCAAACTAAAGGAGAAAATAAAATAGAGGTCTCTTTTAAATTTAATAATCTATCTAAGCTTAATAGTAATCCTGGATTGGCGGATAAATTTTGTTTTATTTTGGTTTCTTACAAGTAGGTTAATCAAATCTTATACGCCTATTTTGACCAAAAAAACCAATCACATACGCCTAAATAGTAAACACAATACAAGCTTACACGTAAAACTTGCAATTTCATATTATATTTCGGTAAATATGGACAATATTAAGTTTATATCCTGATTTAGACAAGTAACATCACTTTGGCACGGAAAAATCGAAAGTGGACAAAAGAAGAAAAAGGCATTTTATGGTGATACTTTGGTATGTAATGTAAAATACCATTAATACAAATAATAATTATTATCAAACAGTAAATAAAAAGGAGGAAAAAAACAGAGCAAAGACGGCAGGTTCTCCAACGGTTGAAAACTGCCGCCAAATGTAGGATACCGTTAATTAAAAGACACGTAATCGTTCAGAGCTTCCGACAGAATAAGACACGTTGGAGAAAACGTGTCCGTCTCACCAAGATAATGACCGACACGTGGCAAGGCGTGATTTTGTTTTGACGCGTTTCATAACGGTCAATCAAAAGCGCTTTAACCGACCGCACTCGATAGTTGAAACTTTCTGATTGCTTTAATTATTTGCTAACGGAATCCATTTATTTGACCTCATCTATATACTAACCCATGTTACTATGTTATACTAATTAATTACTCCCTCTGTTTTATTTAATTATCGTTTTAGGTGTTTTTACACAGATTTTTATGTTTTACCCCGTAATTAATACACTATTTTATTTGATATAAATAATTAATAAGCTAAAAAAGTAGAGATAAAACTGAAAAATCTATCATAAATTTGCATTGAAAACTGAAAACGACAATTATTTTCAAACAACAAAATAAGTCTAAAACGACAATTAAATCAAAACGGAGGGAATAATAATTTTTCTCGGTTAATAATGTTCGTAAAAATTCAAACAATTTGGTCATGTTTTTCCTTTTCATTTTTTTCATGTGAATAGATTTTAATATTTTCATTTATTCACCGTGAGCTTATTCTCCAAATACATATTAATCGAAAAACTTCACAGCATTATATATAAACAATCGTTATATATAATTTTAAACAATACGCATTATGAAAATTTCAGCCGATATAGTAACACAACGACGATACTCTATGTTACATATTCTGATCACAATATAGTATTATCATAGACTTATGGGGTTATTAGAAGATGGATTTAAAAAAAAATTAAGGGTGGTTAGTGGGAGCTGAATTTATAAAAATTTTGTGGATTTCAAAAGTTTTGAGATTTGTTAAATTTGTAAATAGTTTTGTTAGATTTGTAGAGAGTTTTGTGTATTCAGAAAATCTTTCAAAATACATTAGAGCAACAGCAATGGAGACCCAAGGGTGTCTAAAGCCCAAAAAGAAAAAAGAAAAAAAAAAGAAAAAATGAGTTGGCACTGAACAGTACAAGACATGATGTCTTATTTTGGATCCTATTTCATGGTGTCTTATGACACGTGTCAAGTTGCGATTCGTCAATTTTTTTTTTTTTTTTTCAAATCGTATTTTTGTTTTTTTTTTAAAAATTCATTTTTTTATTATTAAGTTTTTTTTAAGACACTCATTTGAATGTTTGCATTGGGGTTGGTCTTACTGTAATGACTTTAACAATCTCATGAATATCCAAAGTATTTTGAAAGGTTTTGTTTTATGAGTTAAATTGTTAACAATTCATGTCCCAATAACACCAGATTTCGATAGAATGATAGAATCATTAAAAATCAAACTTTTTGAATAGCAATGAATTTTGTATGGAATTTATAAATCATCACACCAATAACAATGGATTTTAGTAATAATATTAGAATCCATGATCCAATAACAATGGATTTTGAAAATTCTAACAATCCTTAAAAATCCTTGTACCAATAACCCATCCTAAAATTTTGAGATTTTATCATTATTGGTTTATAAATTCTTAAAATCCTAATAGAATCCATTGTTATTGGTTTAAAGATTTTAAAATTCTATTCAAAATCCTTTGTTATTCAAAAAGTTTGGTTTTTAAAGATTTTATGATTCTATTAAAAAATCTTGTGTTATTAGGATGAGGATTTTAAACATTTTAACTCATAAAATAATATTTAACAAGATTTTCAAAATACTATCTATATGACTTAAATTCTCAAAATTATTATAACAAAACTGTTTTGATAGATTTTCTAAATACACAAACTCTTTCCAGATCTAACAAAAATTTCACCAAATTTAACAAATCTTTTAAATCTTAAAATCAATAAAAATTTTATAAATCCATCACCCAATAACCTTCTTTATTCTTTTTATGTTTTTTTTTCTAAAGATTTTTTTTTTTAAAACATTTGCTAAAGGGTTTGTTATAGTCTTATAGACCTATTCTTTATACGTGGTTTTTGTATTAATTCAGTTTCGAGTTTCAAGTTTGGTCAAGAGACACGTATTCTCAAAAGCAATATGATATTTTTTTCATGTACTTCGTTAAAAGCAAACACATGTAATCAATGAAAAAGATAGGTCACGTACTCACGTTAAATCGTCAATATATTATGTTTATTTTCCCGTCAATATATAGTCTGTTTCACCTACCATTTGTGGTCAATTCTTCTTTAACTATAAAAGGACATTTCGTAGATTATACATGTTGAAGGAAGTTTCTTAGAAATTTAATTTTTAAGAGAAACAGAAAAAGAAGAACTCAATTCCAATTTTGTTAGCTCGAAGCCTCGAAACAAAGTTCGGTACGTTGGTTTATTGACATAATCATCTAGAATTTACAGATAATTCAAGAATCTAATTTTTTCTTTGTTTAAGCACTACAAGAAAACAATCGAATTGCGACGGAAATTTACGACGGTAATTGGGCGTCGCAAATTTGCGACGGATTTCCGACGATATTGTGACATCTAAAGAAAATCGTCGCAAAACCGTCGCAAATATGCGACGACAAAATTCGTCGCAAACGCGTCGCAGATTGCGACGGTTTTGCGACCTCTTTGCAACGCGGCAACAAGCTGTCGCAAGTCCGTCGCAAATTGCGAGGAATTTGCGACGTAAAATTACCGACGCAAATATTGCAACGGATTTGCGACGTCTTATTTCCGAAGCAATATTTGCGACGGAATTGCAATGGATTTACGAGGGGGACTTAAGTAGGTACACCACGTTTTCCACAAGTCTCACCTACCTTCAAATGCACGAGTAAATCGTCGCAAAATTGTCGGCAGGCGTCACAAATCCGTCGCAAAGCATTCGGCCGCAGTCGCAACGCCGTCGCAAGTACAAGAGTTATCGCAAGTCCGTCGCAATTTATCGTCGCAAATACGTCGCAATTGATAAATTTCCGTCGCAAATACGCCGCAACCAAATCTAAGAATCTATAAATAGCTCACTTGTGGTTGTTGTTTTACCCATTCAAACATAAAAAAAACGAAGAGAGAAAAAAAAAAGTAAAGAAGAGAGAAAAAAAAAATAAGAGTGAAAAAATGTCTTCGAATTACGATGACATCTATGCATTAAGGTCGTGGATGTAGAATCAACGAGATCCGGAGAGTGGTGAAGTGACGAAAGAGTATCGGGACGGATTGCGAGGATTCTTTTATCAGGCAACAAACCAACCATTTGCGATAGAACATGGTAAAATATTCTGTCCATGTAGAAAGTGCAAGAATATACCATATATAGAAATTGATACTGTGAAGAGGCATCTATATAATAGAGGATTTATGCCAAACTACTATGTGTGGTTTTCTCATGGGGAAGGTAGTGGTGCTGGAAGTAGTAGTACCGCGGGTCAGGGGTTTGAACAGCCTAGTAATGATAATTATGATGATGGGTGTAATATATTTGGAAATATTGATCAAGGATATCAACAAGGGAATAGATATCATGATATGGTTGTAGATGCAATGCATAAAGCTCCACCAACCTTATTTGTTGATAATAGTCGAGAAGAACCCAACGCAGATGCTAGACACTTTTATGATATGTTAGACGCTGCAAACCAGCCCATCTACGATGGATGTAGAAAAGGGCAGTCTAAATTATCATTGGCATCTAGAATGATGACAATTAAGAGTGATAATAATGTTAATGAGAGTGAAATGAATTCATGGGTCGAACTTTTTAAAGAGTATTTGCCAGCAGATAATATTTCTGCTGAAAATTACTATGAAATACAGAAGTTGGTTTCGGGTCTTGGGTTACCATCATAAATGATTGATGTATGCATTGATAATTGCATGATTTTCTGGAAAGACGATGATAAGCTGCAAGAATGTCGATTTTGTGGGAAGCCGAGATATCAAGAAACTAGTGGAAGAACTCGTGTCCCGTACCAACGCATGTGGTACTTGCCAATCACTGATAGATTGAAAAGATTATACCACTCGGAAAGGACTGCGGCAGCAATGAGATGGCATGCGCAACATTCTACAGTGGATGGGGAGGTTACACATCCGTCAGATGCAAAGGCGTGGAAACACTTTCAGACGATACACGTTGATTTTGCTAACGAATGCAGGAATGTCTATCTTGGCTTATGCACTGATGGATTTAGTCCATTTGTTATATCTGGGAGGCAATATTCTCTATGGCCTGTCATATTGACGCCATACAACCTTCCTCCGGATATGTGCATGCAACGGGAATTTTTGTTCATGAGTATTCTAGTGACTGGTCCTAAGCATCCGAAGCGGACTTGATGTATTCCTGCAACCTTTGATTCATGAGTTGAAACAGCTCTGGTATAATGGTGTTCGCACGTTTGACTACTCCCAGCAGCGGAATTTCAATATGAGTGAAGTGTTAATGTGGACTATAAGTGACTTTCCGGCATATGGAATGTTATCGGGTTGGACTACGCATGGAAGATTATCTTGTCCATATTGTATGGATATGTCAGATGCGTTTCAGCTGAAGAATGGAAGGAAGTCATGTTGGTTTGATTGTCATCGTAGGTTTCTTCCCATGAATCATACATACCGGAAAAATAAGAAGTTGTTTAAGAAGAACAAGGTTGTTCGTTTTTCTCCACCTGTTCATCTTTCAGGAGATACTTTGTTAGAGCAAATTGATGACTACGGTGCTAAGGAAACGTGTCAGCGTGGGGGAAATTGGCACACACCGGCAAACATGCCTGACGGATATAGTGTATCTCACAATTGGCACAAAAAGAGTATCTTTTGGGAGCTCCCGTATTGGAAGGATCACCTTTTACGGCACAACCTTGATGTGATGCACATAGAGAAGAATTTTTTTGAAAACATCGTGAATACAATCTTGAACGTGAAGGGAAAGAGTAAAGACAATTTGAAATCAAGGTTGGACTTGGTCGAAATTTGCGCAAGACCCGAGTTGCATATTACAAGTCAGGCAAAATTACCGATTCCAAACTTTCGAATGTCCGTGGAGGCGAAGCGGACATTATTCGACTGGGTTGCTTCTGATGTTAAGTTCCCAGATGGATATGTGTCCAAATTCTCAAGATGTATAGAGCAAGGACAGAAATTTTCTGGTATGAAGAGCCACGATTGCCATGTTTTCATGCAACGACTACTACCATTTGCATTACACGAGCTCTTACCGAAACCAATTCACGAAGCAATTGCTGGTACGTAAATTAAAAATAATTAAATAAGTCGATAAGTAATATATAATTCAGTTAATTAATTGATGAAGTTGCATGTAGGCATTGGAGCATTTTTCAGAGATCTATGCACGCGAACACTGACTGAGGATGGTATTGCACAGTTAAAAGAGAATATTCCGGTGTTGCTTTGTAACTTAGAAAAGATTTTTCCACCTTCGTTTTTTGACGTAATGGAACATCTCCCAATCCATCTACCACATGAAGCAGCACTTGGGGGCCCCGTGCAATTTCGATGGATGTACCCGTTCGAGCGATACATGGGATATCTTAAAAGAAAGGCAAAAAATCTTGCAAAAGTGGAGGGATCGATCGTTGCTGGAAGTTTGACGGAGGAAACATCTCACTTCACGTCATACTACTTTAGTCCAACTGTGAGAACCAAAAAAACCGCTCCTAGACGGTATGACGATGGAGGGGAAGCACCTACGTACCACGTTGACGTCCCGGATATCTTCGCCCAAATAGGCAGACTTGCTGGAAAAGTGAAAGAAGTTTGGTGGGAAGATCACGATCATTGTAGTGCGGCGCACAATTACATATTGCGGAATTGTGAGTATGTGCAGACATTAGAGAGGTATTAATTTTTATTTCCTACATACATTATTATGATAATATTCTCCAATTCATATATATCGCTAACTCGGCAGGTGAATTACTGCAGATTATTCGATTCTCAGGTTCGAGAACACTTTCCTGATTTAGAAGAAAAAGATTATGAGAAGTACAACGAACGTGAATTTGTTGGGTGGCTAAAATACTATGTAAGATCAATCTACACTTATTTTGACTTATAAAAATTGTTTTATTTATAAACACTTCATTAAGATTTATTATGTAGGTAACACAGGGATGTTCGAATGAGCCCTTCCCACTATGGATGCACGAAATTGTTAATGAACCAATAGCTATGACCATTAGTGCTCCAATGTACTTGACTCGTGGGTACATATTTCATACGTACAAACATGGATCGAAGAGGTCAACCGCAAATTATGGAATCCAAGTTAAAGGTGAAAGCGACTTCTACGGTGTCTTGCAACAAATAATTGAAGTCACATTTCCAGGAGCCATCGGTTTGAAATGTATTTTATTCAAATGCGATTGGTACGATCCGAGTAGTAGAGGGGTCCGCACAAATAACTTAGGGGTGATTGATGTCAATTCAAACAGACGTTTTGCAAAGTTTGAACCCTTTTGCCTAGCCTCGCAAGCAGATCAAGTGTGTTTCATTCCATATCCTCGGATTAAGGAAAAACGTGAGAGGTGGTTATCAGTGATTAAAGTGAATCCGCGAGGCCGTATTGTCGGGAAGATTGACGATGTAGCTATGCAAGCTGAAAGACATGATGAACTCTCCACTCCAATGGCATCAACAGAAGATATTTTACATATTGATCTAGAGCAACAAGATGTAGAAGACATAGTGAATGATTCAACTGAAGGCGAAATTTCAGACGAGTTCGATGAGACCGATGATGAAGAAGACACTGATGATGAGCATAGTGGAGATGAATCAGATTAGCCAAGACCGAAATTTGTAAAATATGTGTGATTTGTAATTTGTAATTTTTTTTAAAATATAAAACATTTGCGACGGCTTTGCGAGGGCTCGTCGCAAATCCGTCGCAAAAAGGAAAATTTGCGACGGACTTGCGACGAGCCCTCGCAAGTCCGTCGCAAAGCACGGATATTTTCCAAAACTTTTCGTGTAATAAGTTCAATGTATTTGGACGAATATTAGGTTTATTTTTTTTTAGTTTGCGACGGATTTGCGACGGCCCGTCGCAAATCCGTCGCAGCCTTTAAACATTATAACCTAAAATTTCTTTCTTCCTCCTTGCACGAAAACTTCTCTTCTCCTCCCTTGGCAGCCGCCGCAGACCTCTTCCTCTCTCGAGCCACCGCCGTCGGATCTCTCTCCCTCTCTCGAGCCACCGCCGTCGGTTCTCTCTCTCTCCCGAGCCACCGCCGCACCTCTCTCTTTCTCTCCCTCTCTCGAGCCATCCCGTCGGATCTCTCTCTCTCCTGAGCCACCGCCGCACCTCTCTCTCGCCGGATCTGCTCCTCGCTGGACTGCACCCCGCCGCTACACCTCTGCTCATCGCCGGATCTCCTCCTCTCGGCCGAACTCCTCCACCAAGGTAACAAATCCCCATTTTTTTAGATCTATGTTAGATTATTAGGGATTAGAACTTGTTAGATTTTTAGATATGGAATTTAGATTTTAGGAAATTGTTAGGTAATTTTGTTAGAATTATTTTGGAATTAGTTTGAGTTTATGGAAATTTTTAACAAATTAAATCAATTAATACCTTATGTACTTTTAATTTTAGGTATACCTTAGGTAATTTTTTACAAATTTGTTAGATTTATTTTGTAATTAGTTAGATTTATCATTTTGTATTTTTTGTTTATAATTTTTGTTTTAGAATTTTTGTTTAAAAATTTTTAATTACAATTTTTGTTGAAAAATTTATATTTACAAATTTTAATTTAAAAATTTTAGTATAAATTTTATTTTATAAATTTTAGTTTTAGTTTATAAAATTTTAAGTTTAGTTTATAAATTTAAAATTTTATAATTTTATAATTATAATTTTTTTAAAGTTTTTTATTTGTTCTATTTTTCTATGACTAACAAATTTTTTTTGCAGATGTCTAGGAACAACGACTTTTCTCGTTACATTTCGCAAGGATCTGGGTCTCGGTCTTTTCCGTCTACTACAGGGGCTTCTTTCACCTCTCCATCGGTGAGACCCACATTTTCAGCCCCCGTTCCCGAGACAGCTCCCGCACAGCCTCCTACTCCTCAACCGGAGGAACATCAAGACCGAGGTTGGCGTTGGCAAGATATGGATATTCGAGAGCTTCTCGAGAGTCCCGGTCATGACAGCCTGAAACGACTTGATCCAAAACGTCCTCCTGACACCCTTTGGTATTTATAAAATTTATTTTTTTAATTATTTTCAATTATAATTATTGCAAATTTTTTAACAATACTAATTGTTTCTAATTGTTTTTTCCAGGTTCGATTATGATCCATGTGTGGCTGCTAAGGTCCGAGAAATCTTTGAGAGAGATTTCAAAGAAGCTCATGCCAATTGGTCGCAAACTCCGAAAGAGACCATCAACCGGTGGTACCAACAATTTGCCGTAAGTATCATAATTTTTTTATTATTAATTATTTATTCTTATATCTAAGCTATTTTTTAATAACTACTTTTTTTGTAGCAAAAATATCATTGGGATTGGGGCATTAACGGAGTAGTTAGTGAAATGTTTGAGGTCAAGTTGAAGAAACGGATGACCGACCATGTGGGATGTTGGAGGGCAAAGTGGAAAACGCTAGGCGATGATGCGAGGCCCAAATGGATTGATCCGTTAGTTTGGGAGGGTCTCGTTATATTTTGGAATGAGCCGGGGAGCGTAAAGAAGAGCACCAATGCCCGCAAAGCCCGTTACAGTGCTCCTGTTGGAGAGAAACCCTCTAAGCATCGGTCGGGTCAGATTTCGTTTAAAGGACGTGGTCGAATGATAGTAAGTATTTATTTTATATATATTACAGTTTTTTATATAATTTATTCTAATCATTCTAATGTTTTTAACTTTTATGTAGGTTGAGCGGACCGGAACAGGAATTCTAGATCTGTTAGCGGTTCTCGAGGAGACCAAAAAAAATGCGGATGGAACTTTTGTCGATGGACGCTCCGAGAAGCTATACAACGACGTCACTGCGAAGATGCAAGAGATGTCTCAGGCTGATCCTAATGATCCAGAAAGCACTGGATCTTGCTCACTTAGTACGACCGAGAAGAACAAAATTTATCTGGAGGTAAGTATTTTCAATTTAATTACAAATTTTTAAAATTTTTAAATTTTTTTAATTATTAATTTCTAAATTATACTTAAATTTATTTTTAGGTCGCTCCCCGTACAAGAGGGAGAATCTACGGAGTGAGTTCTTTACAGTCGGATATCGAGACTGCCACTCTTCCGACCTTTTCTTCCACCGGACCAGATCCCGCACTTCAGGAGATAATCGAGACCCAGGCCCTTCTGATTCAATCGCAGAACCAGAAGATGCAGAGCTACGATAGGTATTTCGAGTTTATGGCACAACGGGACTCGGCATTCGCAGAACTTTACCGCAACACGGAATCCGGTCCGTCGACCGGAAATGAAGACCCGTCTATCGATTAAATTTAGTTTTTATTTTCTGAACAATAACTTTTTTTATGTTGTATGAATATTATTTTGTATTTTAAATGTCTTTTTAAAATTAGTATTTTTCTGAATTTCTTTTTTTTTAATTATTTAAATTTTAAAACATATATATATATATTAATTAATTTATACAAATATATTAATTTAGAATTTAATTTATTATTTATTTATTCACTTGCGACAGTATTGCGACGAAAATATTGCGATAAGCTTGCGACGCCATTGCGACGGAGTTATTTTGCGACAACCTTGCGACGGCATGTTTTTGCGATGACAGGCGTCTGCTTTGCGACGAAAACATTGCGACCAGCATAAGCCGTCGCTAATATGCCGCAATTTTGCGACATATTAGCGACAAACTGCATTTGCGACGGATTCTTTGCTGTCGCAAATTTGCGACGGATCTGCGATTAGTTTATTCCGTCGCAAATTTTGCGACGGATTTGCGACGGAAATTAATTTGCGGCTAACGATTTGCGACATTTTTTTTGATGTCGCAAATCTGTCGCAATAGCCGTTTTGCAACTGCATTGCGACGGATATTGCCGTCGCAACTCGATGTATTTCTTGTAGTGAAGGAACGGTGGAATATGATTGTATACGTACGTGGTACAGTAATGCACGTGAATGGAATCAGTAACAAAAACAAAATTATTTAAAAAGCCCAATAAGTATTTTTGGTTCGCTACCGATATCGTGTTTTTTTCTCATTACAAATGAATTCATCTGATTTTGTTGGAATTTTCTTACTATTTATGCACCCCTAAAAATCAAAACATAATTTCGTTTTTATTTATTAGTCGACGACACTCGATAACACGACATTGTTGTGGACCTGTGGTGGAAACAAGAAAGAAGTGTAGGCCCATATATGAAAATTGGACCCAAATATAAAATCACAACATAAATAACATTTTTTTGCAAAAAAAAAAAAAACATAAATAACATTTCCTTATTCGACCAATCATATCGAGTTTCTTTCCGGGAAATACCGACGGGCCTAAATGGGCCTGAAACGGTGGAACCTCACAACATAGCGGTGAGACGATTGTTTTTTTTTCTTTCCCCTTTTTTGTTGTTTAGGTTAATCAGGGACTATTTTTTTTTTTTTTTTTTTTGATAATCTGGATTTTTCCCTTACAATGTTCAAAATTCTGTTAGACACTAATCGATCGATATAAACCTAGCGCCTAATAAAAATATCGGAGATTACTCGAACACTAATTTTTAAATTATTTTATCAAGTTTAGGTACATATACAATTTATATATTAACAAAAGTAATAAAAGCATGTTTGGAGTAATGGTTCATATTTCATAAGGTTTTTCTTGATAAAAGATTGTGGGTTCTTTGGTTGATTATGGTGAAATCGCAATGGTTATGAGCCGTCGAACAATTTTCCAACGCTTAATCGGATTTCACGGCCATGTTTTAGAACATAATTACCTTATGATGAATCTATGCAGGATATGAGTATAATCGTTCACTGAATTTTCTAATATACATAGCATATGGTACCATTTCGACTGATAAAGTGAGATTAATAATTAGATAATTTCACATTTGAATAGTAATAACTTAAAAGAGTACTAAACTAATAATCGTTACAATATAACAGCAAATTAAAGTCGGAATTTTAATTTAGCAGAAGCAAACAAAGTCAGCTGCCTAAAGCTTATATGGAGGATCCTATCAGCTCACTCTTCTCTGTGGGTAAATTGGATCAGAATGTACATCATTAGAGAGGGTTCTTTCTGGTCAGTAAAGGTACCATCATCTCTCGGCTCTTGGATGTGGAAGAAACTATTGAAATACAGAGATCTGGCGAAATCACTTACAAAAACGGAAGTGAATACGGGGGCAAATACATCTTTCTGGTTTGACGAGTGGGCACAAATTGGTCGCCTAACTGTGCTCACCGGGAACAGAGGATGCATTGACATGGGTATTCGGATTCATTCTTCTGTTGCATCGGTTTTGGCTACGCATAGAAGAAGATGGCACCGAGTTGAGTTACTGAATACAATAGAAGAGAAAATTGAAACGCTACGCGGGAAAGCTGATATGCAATCTGCAGATAGGGTCTTATGGAAACAGGGGGACAAATATAAACCGAAGTTCAGCTCAAAGGAAACATGGTTGTTCATAAGGGAGGTGCAGCCAATTTGTGCGTGGTCTAAGGGCATATGGTTTCAACACTGTACGCCAAAATACTCATTCATCACTTGGTTGGCCACTCGAAATCGGTTGGCTACTGGGGACAGAATGGAGGCATGGAACGTAGGAGCGAATGTAGCCTGCATTTTTTGCTAAGAACCAAATGAAACTCGGGAACATTTATTCTTCAGATGCAGTTACTCGGCGGAAGTCTGGGGGAGTTTAACACAAAGGATGCTAGATGCTGCCTATACGAATGCTTGGGACGAAATCATGGAGCTCTTATTGGATGAATCGCGAGGAAGCATACAACAGTTCTTGCTGAGATATGTTTTCCAAGCTGCAGTTCACTCGATATGGAGAGAACGGAACAGTAGAAGACATGGCGAGCCTCCTATTGCTCCTTCTCAGATAGCTCACGGGATCGACAAGCAAGTTCGCAACAGATTAACAACAATTCGAAGACTGGGGGATCGAAGATATGAAGAGGGGATAGAGATGTGGTTCTCTTTCCGGTGATTTGGTTTTTTATCGGATTGTAAAGTAGTTCGCTATTTTTTCAAACAAACGATGCATTCATTGTAAAAACGGCTTTTGGTTGGATTAATTTAACATTTTCCATTCAAAAAAAAAAGTCGGAATTTTAAAAAAGTAAACGAAAACAGGTTTAATTAGCTATAATACTTTGTCAACTTTGCTCGTGTGTACATTATTGACTTAAGTGCATAAAGATATATCATAACAAAACATAAACCGTATGTGTCATGTTTTTTTTGACCAATTTTTTTTTTTTTTTTTTTTTTTTTTTTTTTTTTGTAAAACAAATCTCAGGAAATTTACGCAATGTATCACACAGTTGTAAACCAAATCTCAGGCATGTAACACAAAAACAAAATACTTAAAATGTCATTACACGTATTCTCCAGGTTCTTCTAATTAATCTGGAATGCAATACATTTTTCTCCAACAGCTCAAGTCCCTCAGAAAAATGGATCCATGGAATTTTTTGGAAAGTGATGGGAAGTAAGTAATTAACTGGCAACTTGCTGGATCCATCTTTCACCGACAACATCTGATACATGGTAAAAAAACATACCTCCGACTGAACAAACAAGGGAGTAACAAGTCATCAATTCCAATACAACTGATTTCGTTGCCGGAGGTTTATCATATTTGCACTTGAAGTTGCATGGCTGCTTAGATGAGAATCCACGACGGCGATTGATAGGAAGCTTCTGCGGCAAGAGTAGGCCGTATGTGTCATGTTATGTTACAAATGTTGGAACTGATTTTTAACGAACTAGGTTTTAATCATTTTTCGATGAGTTTTTCAACGAAAATATTCATCGGAATAATCAGATTTTAAACATGATGAATTTATCGCCGTGATCACATATCAAAATCAATTTTTGTATTTCTTAATTCCATTCGATTTTTGATATATATATACTTTTAATATTAACCACATATATATATATATATTTACATATTACATATATCATATATGATATATCAATCAGTTTGTCTCATCATAATATTTACGGTTTTAAAACACATTTCGAGAGGAGAACGTCACATTAGTTGTTCTTAATTTGACGTACAAAAAAAACCAAATAAATTAGTCATAAAATTATTTACGCGCATCTCTCGTAAAACATCGCCATGTATATACAATAATTTATTTAACTCTTAAACCAATCGAACGCGTCTTATGTAATAATTTCGTTGAATGTTGGTTTAGTTTACATATAATATATGAATTCTTTCGAAACAGATCCTTCCATTGTTGTGACATGTCGAGTCGTTTGTTTGCAACTGGGACAAAACGTTATTTTTGTTTTTATTTTGTGTGTAAAATTTCACTTCTCGTTTATTAAACCGTTGCAATACATATAAATTAAAATTATCAAAATTTCTTGATTAAAATAATAAAATTTGAAAACAGTAAAAATTAAAGAAGATAAATATTCTAAAATATAGTGACTGCAAATCCAACAATATCAGATGCATTGATAAAAAGGCAAAGCCGGAAACTTAAGAATTGGTCACCTTAGCTTGTGACTTTGAACGAGTCCTATCTTCTTGTCCCGAAAAAATCTATACACAAAAGATAACGAAACGGTTAAAGATTGGTAATGATTTATCAGTTTTAAAAGTTATCACCGCATAAAATTCTCTTCTCAAAAAGAGAGAATACAGAGGTGAGTTTCCCCTAAAAGAGGAGGAGGTGAAAAATGATCTCCCATAACGAAGAAAATGATCTTTGCGTTACGTCAGAAAAAGGTGCAATACAATACTATCACGAGCATATGTTGCTTAAAAAATATGAGTATTGTTTGATGGGCCTTTCCACAAGGGAAAACCCAATAATTTGGCTGACTGGTTTATGCCTAATATGAGAGTAACATCGGGGAAAGCTCCGGCAGAAACCGCATCGGCACAAGAGTATGTCACATAGACGGAGGATCTCGGAAAGGGCAGCCAAATGTGAAGGTTGGTCTTCTGATAGATTGCCGGAGCTGAAGCTGACAACGACTCTGAGCTTGGCGCAGATGGTGGAAACAAACGGTGGAGAGGGTGGAGCTGCGGAAGAGAACATAGTAGATACTGTGGAGAATAAAAATCACTGAGTTTTTTGCAGAACTCCGAAGGGTGATGAGAATCATGGCGGAGGAGAGAGAACATGATAAGCTGAGAGGAAAAAGTAAATGAGGCAGCCGCTAGCAGGGGAGGAGCTGGATCCGGCGGCTGAGGGCAAGATTGCTGAAGCGAGAGGGTTACCACCGGAGGTTGAGAAGCGTCATAAGTGTATCGGCGAGAGAAATCGAGAGAGTTTAGGAAAAAATACGTTTTAATTGATCTTTTTATTTCTAAAATTAAACTTAATATTTATGTCTTGAATATCTATGTGGTATCGTAAAGTTGTAATAACATATCCTTGTGTAGTTAAACATGATAACACTTGTTATAAAAAATAAAATCACGACAACACTTAATTTTTTTTCTTCTATAGTGAATATCGATTTACATTTCTATTTAGTTTTTTTTTTTTTTTTTTTTTTTGCAACAGTACGTTTTCATTTTAGTTACATCGGTGACTTGGCAATAACCTAAACGAATTCATCATGTTAAAGATGATCTGGACCAAGCCCGAAACACTAAATGGCTCACGAGCATTTTGGTTGTTTGATAAGGAATTGGATCCGAAATCTCTGTAAATTTACGTGGAAAATCTTAAGTTATCAACCGCCACACCAATATAGTTTTTCGATAGGATTTAGGGGGTGGAGGCGGAAATTATTTTCATAGAAAATAATATTAAAATTGTTTAAAAATTGCAAAGAAATAAGTGAGCATTATCAAAATTATTTAGCAATTAAATGAAATTTAGAAAAAGCATTGGGGGCAGCTGCCCCCCCCCCCATCTTGTGCTGATAGAATTTATCCATTTAAAGAAAAATATTACCCTTTTTTGTTTATGTAGCTTTAATTTCTTTCATTCCAGTCACATAATGAAGGGAAAGGGATCCTGAGAATCTCGCAATTGTAATATATTTAAGTATTAGTATCTCTCAAATGACAAGTAATAAACGAAAATAATCATCACTTGCCAAAAAAAATCATTAAAGTTAAAACTACTTAAAAACTTATAAATTCACGACGAAGACGGTGGATTCTGTTGTTGAACAATCAGATGTTTACTTTGATTTTTCTTTCAACAATCCAAAATCGCCGAGATTTCAGAATAAAATATATTTAAAAATATTAGAGAGGAACGAGAAAAACGAAAAAATTCAAACAAAAGAAAAGAGAAATAGATAAGATCCTAACAAACCCAAAAATTCATGCAGCAGTAGCAGCATGCAACGGAATTATTAGTTATATAACGAGTCTACGAGCAAAAATTGTTTGAAAAAAAAAAAATGCAAAACAACAACATGTCAACATGGAACTATAAAAGAAAAAAGAAGAAGAATATAATCGGTAAAATGGAATAAGATATTTAGCAAAAAAAAAAAAAAAAGAATAAAGATAAAAGGGTGGTCGATTTTGTCACTTTAAATTATTCCTTATACGACGAATACGACAACATATCAATTTTACTTTACTCGAGTTGTATCGAAACTGAAACAATGCAAACTGTGAGGCATTTTAGAAAAAAAATAAAAAATAAGAGGGGGCGCATGGATAATTAAAATATGTCCGGTTCACTCTTATTGCAAGTAGAAAAGGCCAAAATAGAGAGCGGCCAAAACGGAAGCAAAAAAGCCTCATCATTTCCTTTCTTTTTACTTCATCTCCTCCCTTCTCGCTCATCGCCATAACCACACCACAGAGAAAGCTTTCTGTAATCGCAAACTCTATTTCTCCTTGTCATGGGCTGATTATTACATTCCGACTCAACTCCTGCTTACGAGATCAAGCACTCTCTCGTGTTTGCTTGCGCTAATTTGGTGGATTTTTTTTTATTTTTTTTAAATGGGTTTCAATTAACAGTGTCGCATTTTTGGATTTGGTCGAATTTTTCTGATCATCTTTCGTCAAAGTTTCGTTTTTTTTACGAAATTTTTTACTGAAAAGGAGAGAGTTCCTCCTCCTTGTTTTTCGTGTCTAAGTTATAAAGTTTTTGGCCATTCTGTTTATTGGGAATCTGATCCAATGGCTGCGATCACTGAGATGCCCACTGATGTTGTCAACGATGTTCATGAAATTAGTGTCAATAGCGATGGCGAGAAGATCATTGGTGCCGGAATTGAGAAGAGCTCGATCACGGGTCCTAAAACTGAATCCGAGCTCAAACCCGAATCCCAGTTAGATATGCAGAAGCTTGTGGCGATGTTCAAGAAACTGAACCCTTTGGCTAAGGAGTTTTTCCCTTCTTACTACAACCCCAAGAAGAACAATCTGATTGGGAAAGGCAATCAGTTTCTGTCGGCTGACGATTTTCCTCCGGCCCCGAAGAAGCGATCCGGCGAAGAATTTGATCCTGATGGCAAGAAGGATGACAATACCCGGAAGGTATAATAATCGTGAATTTGTTTTTTTCTTCTTTTTCTTTTTCTTCTTTTTGTGATCATATAATTTGGATGATTTCAGTGTGACTTTTTGTTGTTGATAATTAATCTGATGATTTCAGTGTGACTTTTTGTTGTTGTAAAGCTGCAAACTTTGATTGAAGGGGTTTGATTGTGTTAAGTTTTATTCTGTTTGTGATAACAGAGAAGAAACAATTATAGCCAAGGGAGGAGGAGGTTAACCGGAAGAATTTCCAAGGCTCAGAGAGAGGATAGTATTAGAAGAACAGTATATGTTTCTGACATTGACCAGAGTGTAAGTGTGTTTCGGTCTTCTAAAGGTTTTTCGAAAGAATTCGAGTTAATTTGCATCGATGTTAACATAAAATCTGCTTTGTGATATAGGTCACTGAGGAGGGTCTTGCTGACTTGTTCAGTAACTGTGGACAAGTAAGACGATCCTTAAGCTTTAAAATTGCTTGTTATATCTTTCCCATTCATGGGTTTTGGACAATGTGATATAATTTATACAAGTTTTTTGAGTCTGTGGGAGAGGTAGTTTGAGCTTTAACAGCCTAACTGTTGAAGGGTGAAAGTGAGATTATGTGCTAATTATTACTGCAGAGAATTTTCTATCTAAATGTTTCTTTAGTGGTATGTAATGTTGACGTAACAGTAAGTTCTTCTTTTTGTGAAGGTTGTTGATTGTCGAATTTGTGGGGATCCACATTCAGTTCTTCGATTTGCGTTTGTCGAGTTTGCTGATGACCGTAAGTTTGGCTGATGGAATCTTGAAACTCTTTTAACAAAAAAATTTCCAGTGTCACTCTCTTTTGACCCATTATTAGGCATTTACGTAGTATATTTGCTTCGACAGAGGGTGCACGGGAAGCTTTAAGCCTTGGTGGAACAATGCTCGGGTACTACCCGGTGAGGGTCTTACCCTCCAAAACGGCTATTCTTCCAGTGAATCCCACATTTCTTCCCAGGGTAAGAGCAAATGCTCCATTAATCAGTTTGGTTTCATTTTTTGAGTTTTGAATAAACTTTGATATCTACTATGTTGGTGTTAATTCAGTCAGAAGATGAAAGGGAGATGTGTACCAGGACAATCTATTGCACTAATATCGACAAGAAGGTAAATGCTGAACAATCTACAAAACATATTTATTGTATTGTCTTTGTTTTGTTTGTAGTATCTCTCCTGGTTTAAGATTTATTTTTTAACAACTGCAGGTTTCTCAAGCTGATGTGAGAAACTTCTTTGAGTCGGCATGTGGTGAGGTCAGAACAGAACCTAGACCTGCTTGATGTTTCTGTCTCTCTCTTTCTAAGTTGTTAAATTACCTCAATTTTTTATTTTATTTTGAGTAGTGATGCTTAAGTTTATTTCTAATATGCAAGGTAACTCGCCTGAGGCTTCTTGGCGATCAACTGCATTCAACTCGCATAGCGTTTGTTGAATTTGCTCTGGTGAGCTCTTCAGCTATTCACTAAAGGATAAATTTTCGCCATGGATTTGGCTTAATACATTGCAAGTTAATTCCCTATATTCACTTGTTTTTTAGGCTCTTTTTACTGATTTTAGAAGTTTATTGAGTGTAACGTTTGATTGAGTGATGATGAAATATAAGTTGACAAAAAGTTACAATTTCTTTTCCTTTTCAAACGAACAGGCAGATAGTGCACTTAGGGCACTCAATTGCAGCGGGATGGTCGTTGGATCCCAACCGATAAGGTAAATTCCATCGATGCAGTGTATTAGAGCTTTTTATGAACATCTCAATCGGATCAACATATGAATTTTTTATATTTCAGGGTAAGTCCATCAAAGACACCAGTGAGGCCACGACTCACTCGACCACCATCGACAAACTAGAAAGAGACCTGACTAGCTGGCTTTCCAGAAGAGAGATGATTGCAAACATTTCCTTCAGTAACTCTTTTCCCGCTTTTTCGTTATCTTTTACGTTTTAGAACAGTTTTCTCCAGTTATGTTAGTAGCTGGAAACACTATGATCCTGCTTCTGAATTTGGAGTTCTTGTTAGGCTCTGTCTTTTCGACTGAGATACTTCCATCTGTTTCATCATCTTTCTCTAAGGGATTTTTTGGAGCATTTGCTTTTAAAAGTTCTTGGCTTTTTCACAAGATCTTCTCTGATTTTGTTGCTCTCCTTTTTTTTTTCTTTCCAAGATCTCTTATCATATCAACAGTGCTGAAAAATTCATTCTTTTGAGATAGAAACTGTCAAATGTTGGAGATCTCAGGAGAAGAGCTACAATGGTAGTAAAAAGTATGAATTACAGTAATGTCGTGTGAATCAAGCAAGGTCCCTAAGTGTATTATAAATAATAATCTTTCCTCAAGAGAAGATCTCGCCGTCGATTTCCACATGTGGAATGTTCAATACCTTGAACAACTCTTTTTCTGCTTCCGTCAAGAATGGGCATGAGCTTATTCGCAGGCAAGACAAGGAAGGAGGAAGATCTTCATCTATCGATATCCGTAGCTTATCACAGCCGTTGATCTCCAGCGTCTCTATAGCTTTTGTATCTTGAAACCCTTTTCGATTCAGAGTCTGGAGATTTTCGAAACGGCTTATCCGCAAAAAGAAAAGACCTTTTGGCAGTAACCCTTCATCTGGAAACGATACAATGTCTTGGTTTCCTCCTTCGATCTCCAGATTTCGAAGATTTTCCAGATCTCTCAATCCCCACTCGATCCTCGGCGTGAGCTTGCCGCAGAGGTTGATGCACAGTGTTCGAAGATTACTCGGGAATCCCCCACCAGAGATCGTCTCGATTAATGGGCATCTGATTATGAACAGCGACAGGAGAGAAGTGAGCCCGAACAATTTCTCCGGTAATGCCCGGAGATTCTTGCAGTTTGAGAGCAACATCGAAGAGAGCTTCGGCGTTGGGAGTCCTCCTTGCGGGAAGGTTTCCAGATTTGGGCAATCCCTAATTTCCAGAGACTCGAGTGCAATTCGGTCGTCTCCGAGGCCGGCGTGAATCGAGAAAGTTGAGAAGCTTTCGCAATCCCTAATTGAGAGGGATTTCAGCTTCGGAAACAAGGATAGAGGGAAACAGAGGAGATCGCTGCAGCTACTGCCGATGAAGAGGTACTCGAGCTGCGAGTAACTCCTCGTTGGCTGCAAACTCTCTGCGAAATCTAGATTCTTGCAATCTCTTACGTATAGGGTTTTCAATGTGGTTGGAGGGTGGCTCCCAGGGAAAGATTCCAGAGATGGGCAAGCAACGATGATGAGTTCGTGGAGATTCGGGTAGCTCTCGGATAGGCTCTCCGGCAGAGAAGTTAGTCCGTCGCAGCTGTCAATGTGGAGTGACTGCAGATTCTGGGGAAGCTCCATGAGGTGAGAAATATCTGTCACTTTGAGAAATTCCATGTCTGTTTCATCATCATTTTGTGAGGGCCTTCTCTCACTCGACGATGGACTCTGATCAGATGGCTTTACGGATTGCAGGTAGTGGTAGCTTCTACGTCCAGGAAAATCAGAAGCTTCATTATTAGGATCTGGAAGAACTGATGATCTTGACATGTATGGGCTTAACGAGCTATGTATATCCGAGATATATTCTGAGTATCTTGCCGAGATCACAGCAGGTTCTTCTATATTCTGGTGTGAGCTTTCAAACTGAGTTTCATATTGCTCCAAAATTTCTGTCTGTGACAGTGGACGGTCCTTTGGCAAAGATGACAGGCTTGACATCGAAGTCACTTCAGTGTCATCATTACTTTGACTACTTGAAGCTAAACCTGGCTGAGTACTTGTGCTCGCATCTAATTGTGGATTCTCTGTAGGGGAAGAGGGAATGCTGGCTGGAATTTCACGTCCGCTCATAGAGGGAATGCTGGCTGGAATTTCTTGTTCTCCAGAAACTAGACTTAGGGGGCAATCAGAGATGGTGACTTCAGTGGAAGAAGAGAGTCCTTCTGGAAACTTTTTTGTTAAGAGGGGGCATCTTTGTATTATGAGTTTTTGGAGGCAAGGAAAGATCCCACCTTCTAGTTCCGGACAAATCCACTCTTCCCATCTCGGCATGGCATAGAACTTTAGAGTTTGCAAGGATTGAAACGGTACAAAGCTGGAGTTGTTCTCACCGAAGAAGAAGTCTAAACCAACCTTCTGCAGAATGTTAAATTTTTCAATGCTTAGGTACTTGAGTGAAGGCAACTGCCCCACGGGAGGCAGTGTTATGCAGAGGTTGCAGCTGCTGAGAGTGACAGATGCAATACCGGAGAATGAAGAATCACCCAACCACTTAGGAAATCCTGCACCCTGATAAGACTCAATGCAGAACGTTTTCAAGTGTGGATGAGGTTCTAGCATCTTCAGGACCTCTTTCTGGTCGCAGGCCAATGCATTAAAACTACCAGGGACGAAGCTAGAAGCTCTCACAGTCCACTTCAGGATTAACTCATCAAGGAATAGCTTCCTTTTCATACCAGCGCCTTTTGCTTCTGAGGCGAAGGCCACATTTTGTAGCTCAGAGATGCGAAGTGTCCCTCGGAGATTAGAAAGTTCTTTGAGCTCATGCAGTCCGGCACCGCTCAGTCTTCCTACAACAAAATTAGATAACTTCTGCAAGCTTCTCAGCTTTCTTATTCCTGGTGGCATCTCTACCAAGGGAGTGCCAACAAGGTCGAGGAGGCGCAAGTTGATGAGTTCGGCAATGCTTGTTGGCAGGCTTGTGAGGTCACTGCAATCTGACAATAACAGTGTCTGCAAATTACAGAGGGTACACACAAACTCTGGGAGCTCTTTTATTTTGGTGCTTGACAGATCGAGATACCGTAACTGCTTCAAACCCTTTAATGATTTAGGCAAGTTGGTTATCTGGTAATGAGACAAGCTAAGAATTCGCAGGCGGCTCATTGCCTGAAGCAAAGGATTCAAAACTTTCTCTGTTAGTTGGAGAGATTCAAGACCCGTTGGAACGTTGAACGGAAGAATGGTTCTCAGAAACTCAGCTCCAGAGATGGACTTGAAAGCCACTGAAGCATCACACTGGCTTCTAGAAAACGAAAAATGCCGAGCCATGCTTGGTATCTCCGGAATTTTGTCATCGTCCAGTCTGAAGCAAAAATCTCCTGAAACAGCTTTAGCCAAATCATTCATGAGATCATGCATCACAAAGCTTGTCATAGTGATGTCCAAGCTCTGGAAAAAAGATCGAGCAACTAAATCATCAAGGTAACCGTAACCAATCTCCTCCAATCTTTTGTTGCTCCTTGGTTCGTATAAGAGGTCTATTGCCATCCATAGACGCACTAATTCCTCCCTATCGAAGACATAACCCTTGGGGAATATTGAGCAGAGGGCAAAGCATCGCTTAAGTTGAGGAGGGAGAGAGTCATGGCTCAGTTTAAGAACTGGAAGGATACTGTGGGCGTAGGTCGAGAAATTCTTTGATAGAGCATACCAGTCGTCAGGATTTGGCTTTGACCGGAGATGAGATGCGATGGCTCTCGCAGTTAACGGCAAGCCCTTACACTGTTCTGCAATCCTTTTGCCAATTCCTTCTAGATCTTGGTTGATAGAACCCACAGATATATTTCCAAAAGCAGTTCTAGAGATCAGCTCCCAGCATTCTTCATTAGTCATCAGTTTCATTGGGTAGACTTTTTCAGCCTGTGCAACTGTGGAGACAATTTCACTTCTTGTGGTTATAACGATCTTGCTTCCTTCCATTGAATCAGTAAAGGCGACCTGGAAACTTTCCCATTCTGTATTACTTTCAGACCAAAAATCATCCAGAACGAGTAAAAATCTCTTCCCTGATAGAGTTTTCTTCAGCTGAACTTGAAGTGAAGATAGATCCTCAGTATTAACCGCACTTGAAGTGATCTCCTGCAGAAAGGCTTTTGTAACCGTGAAGACATTAAAGTTTAGCCCAGCAGAGATCCACATTTTAACATCAAAATGTTCGGTCACACTGTTATCGTTAAAAACTCTCTCTGCCAAGGTAGTCTTTCCAACCCCTGGCATACCCACTATGGAGATCACAGCTGGTTTCCAAGTGCCTATTTCATCATCAGAAAGCAGCAAATAAACTAATGCTAGCTTATCTTCTACTCGCCCAACCACTCTGCCTTGTGGAAGATCAACAGGTCTTGCCCGTGATGCCTGCCTCCATTGCGGTTCTCGAATCTCACTATATTCTTTCAGTCCAATAATTTCTATGTGTTTCACATGAAATTCCAGTAGTCTAACTACTTTTTCCATCTTTGGTTCTATATTTTTCTGGATGGCTTCGCGACCAGCCATAAGATTCTGGAATAGTCCTCCGAATCCTCCCACTTCAGCTAATACTCTTCTTCTCAAAGCTTCTGTTAGTAACTCGTCAAGAATATCCTCTGCTTGGAAGAAAGCATCTTTGAGTCCTGTAAGCCAATGTTTTACTTCCCAAACATGTTCTGCTCTCTGTTCAGCATCCGCAAGAACCGGGATCGCAGTCACCAAAGCAGCCTTCAATCTCTTCAGCAATGCACTGGAAGACTTTCCTTTACATACTTCGACCAATTCTTGAGAAGTATTAATCCGTCCAACCATCACGCTAGCACAAATTGATAAATAGGAGTTCGCCATGGTTGTCCGCGTAACTTGCTGGAGCCAAGGAGATGCAACAAGTTACACAGGAAAAATCCAAACCAACTATTTGAATAATCAAGCGGAAAGGGTTTGTTGACTTGCTCTTCTTCTATGCAATTTGTCAGCTGGCCTGCAGCAAGTGACAATAATGTCAAGATTTTGAAGATTTTCTTCTTCCACTTGATCACGAGATTCATAAGTTTGCAGACATTGTGCCTAAAACTGTTAATTTACATCTCCATTTTCTAAACTGTTATTACAACTTCTTTGCAGTGGTTATGGAGCATTCAACGAGTCACATTCAAGAAAAAGAAGACAAATTAAGAAAGAAGTAAGGTGAATCTGACCTGCAGTATGAAGAAGACAAATTAAGAAAGAAGTAAGGTGAATCTGACCTGCAGTATGAAGTTCTATCTCTCTCTTGTGTTTTCTTCTTCCTCTTCCCTATTTCCAAATATCTGTTTGAAGCAGAATTTTCAACGCTTCTTCATCTTCGTCTTCTTCTTCCGTTTTCTCTTATGTTCTTCCTTGTGTCTGGATTTTAGGATCGATGTGCAGCATTTAGATCAGACGAGGAAGCCAAAACGGGTTTGGCCGCATAATATTCAATGTTCCTTAGAAGGGTCAGGGGAAGAAAAGGTCCTGCCAACGTCTCGGTTCAACCGATAAATACCACATGATGTAAGTTTTCTTGTACAGTATATTACACCATCTCTTTTTCTATCTTCTCTAATTGATGTGAAATATCAATAAAAGATTTGACAGATGGCATTTAAGTAACCTCAATTCTGAATTACAACCTATAACAACAAATATAAAAAAAGTTTGAAATAATATTATGTGAACACAAGATTTGTTGGGTCAAATTTCATAAGATGTTTATCACAATTTACAATCTTAGTCCTTTAAATTTATGTATAATCTGGGTTGTGCTTAAGCCAATCTAACTCCAGAAAGACATTGTAGACCCTTCAGCCTTGACCTTATAGAAGACAAAAACATTGAAAGGTCTTACTAAATATTTACGAAGGCTCCAAAAATGTACATCCGTTGATTTAACTCAAGTTTTCTTTCTGCATTTTGTGTGTTAGCGTGTACGATTGACTTAGTCTCAGTTGGTAGACCAAGACATCGTGCCAGCTCACGAGGAATCAATCTCGAATTTAAAATTTTGTTCTTTTGTGGAAGATGACACTTGTCGCCTTTTACCTATTATTTTATCAAATTGTCATCTGTAACTTACCAGAATTTTCATGAGTATTTTCTCAAGTCAACTTAATTCCTCTGCTATTTTAATCTTAAGTAAATGATTTTGACTAATTCATTCATCATAAAAGTTTCGTCCTTTTCAGGCTACCTTTAAGTTTCTACACGAAAATGCAGGCAACTTCCAAGTATTTTTGGGGTACTTTCATTTGGTGATTGGAGAATTCACTTCGGTGGCATGATTCATGCTTTGTTTTCTCAAGTCAACTTTAACTACTTTGTGGGGAAAATACAGTTTACTTAAGGTCTGATTTTTCCTACCAAAATGTTCTGACCACTTTGCCTTGTAATTTCTTATTTGGAATCTTTGATTTTGTGTGTGTATTTCTATTGCAAATTGACCCTTGTGGATCAATTTATTTGAGGAGGATAAACTGAAGAAATAAATAGCCTGCTGTAAAGTTATTCATCCTGAGATATAAATATCCAACTTCTCTTGTTTGTCGTGTTTTCCCAGAGGGCTTTGTGTGGACAAGACAGACGAGATGTTCGTAGGAGAGATGGTTCTCTCAGCTTTCTTACAAGCTCTCTTCCAGACGCTGATGTCTGGTCCTTTCAACGCCTTCTTCAAGAGACGAGAACTGAACGAGAATGTACTAGAGAGGCTCAACACTGCGTTGTTGACAATAAGTGCGGTGCTGATTGATGCGGAAGAGAAGCAGATTACAAACCCGGTGGTGGAAAAATGGGTCAACGAGCTGAGAGATGTTGTTTACCATGCTGAGGATGCTCTTGATGATATTGCTACAGAAGCTCTTCGTCTCAACATAGGAGCTGAATCTTCTTCTTCCAACAGGCTGAGACAACTTCGTGGCAGAATGTCCCTCGGAGATTTTCTTGACGGGAACAGTGACCATTTGGAGACCAGGCTTGAGAAGGTCACAATAAGGCTCGAGCGTTTAGCCTCACAAAGAAATGTCTTGGGTTTGAAAGAGCTATCTGCAATGATACCCAAACAAAGGTTGCCAACGACATCTCTTGTGGATGAATCTGAAGTGTTAGGTAGAGATGATGAAAAAGATGAGATCATGAGATTCTTGATTCCTGAGAACGGAGATGATAGCGGGAAAAACGTTATAGCTATTGTTGGAATCGGAGGGGTTGGAAAAACCACACTTTCCCAACTCCTGTACAATGAACAGCGTGTTCAGAGTCATTTTGGAACTAGAGTCTGGGCTCATGTCTCAGAGGAGTTTGACGTTTTTAAGATCACCAAAAAGGTTTATGAATCCGTTACTTCCCGGCCTTGCGAATTCACCGACCTGGATGTACTTCAAGTCAAATTGAAGGAGAGGTTAATAGGCTTACCGTTTCTGCTTGTTCTAGATGATCTGTGGAATGAAAAATTTGCAGATTGGGATCTTCTACGGCAACCATTCATATCTGCTGCTCGAGGGAGCCGGATTCTTGTGACAACACGAAGCCAACATGTTACATCCATTATGCGTTCAGTCCACGTACACAACCTTCAGCCATTATCTGATGGAGATTGCTGGTCGTTGTTTATGAATACTGTATTTCCTAATCAAGATCCATGCCTAAATCAAGAAATTGGAGATCTTGCTGAAAGGATAGTGAACAAGTGCCACGGCCTGCCATTGGCTGTGAAAACACTTGGTGGTGTATTACGGTTTGAAGGTGAAGTAGTAGAATGGGAGAGAGTTCTAAGCAGCAGGATTTGGGATCTTCCAGATGATAAGAGCAATCTACTTCCAGTTTTACGGGTAAGCTACTACTATCTTCCAGCTCACTTGAAACGATGTTTTGCCTATTGCTCGATATTTCCCAAAGGGCATGCGTTTGAGAAGGAAAAGGTAGTTCTTCTGTGGATGGCAGAAGGTTTCTTGCAGCAGACGAGAAGCAGTAAGAATCTAGAAGAGCTTGGGGATGAGTACTTTTCAGAACTAGAATCAAGGTCGCTTTTCCAAAAGACCAAGACGAGATATTCAATGCATGATTTTATCAAAGAGCTTTCTCAGTTTGCTTCAGGAGAGTTCAGCTCCAAGTTTGAAGATGGCTGCAAACTTCAGATTTCAGAAAGGACCAGATATTTATCCTACCTGCGAGATAATTATGGTGAGCCTATGGAGTTAGAAGCTCTTCGCGAGGTCAAGTTTCTCAGAACTCTTCTACCACTCAGCCTCACAAATTCTTCACAGTCATGCTGCTTAGATAAAATGGTCAGCGAGAAGATACTTCCAACACTGACCCGCTTGCGTGTTTTGTCTTTGTCACATTACAAGATCGCAAAGCTGCCGCCAGATTTTTTCAGGAACTTGACCCATACCCGGTTTTTGGATCTCTCTCGCACTGAACTCGAGAAACTTCCAAAATCTCTTTGTTACATGTATAACCTCCAGACACTTCTTTTGGCCTACTGTTCCAGTCTGAAGGAGCTACCTACAGACATCTGCAACCTCATCAATTTACGGTATCTTGATTTGATTGGGACGAAGCTAAAGCAAATGCCACGAAGATTTGGTAGATTGAAGAGCCTCCAGACTCTTACAACTTTTTTCGTGAGTGCTAGTGATGGGGCAAGGATTTGTGAACTTGGAGAACTCAACGAACTTCATGGAAAACTTAGAATACTCGAGCTACAACGAGTTGTGGATGTTGCTGATGCTGCAGGAGCAAATTTAAACAGCAAGAAACATCTGAAGGAGATAGATTTTGTCTGGAGAACTGGATATAGTAGCTCAGAGAGCAATACAAATCCTCACAGGACGCAGAATGAAGCTGAAGTCTTTGAGAAGTTAGAGCCACATCGTCATATCGAGAAACTCACGATTGAGAGATACAACGGAAGAAGGTTTCCAGATTGGCTGAGTGATTCTTCGTTCTCTAGAGTTGTGTGCATACGCCTCAGCGAATGTCAAAACTGTTCCTCCTTGCCATCTCTTGGTCAACTACCAGGTCTCAAAGAGCTTCACATTTCAGGAATGGTTGGACTGATAAGCATTGATTCAGGTTTCTACTTCAGGAGATTCTCACCGCGTGATCGAGAACAACAGCCTTTTAAGTCGCTTGAAACGCTGCGATTTGATAACCTGCCAAATTGGGAAGAGTGGTCAGACATAAGGGTCACAAGAGGAGACTTATTTCCTTCACTCAAGAAACTTTTCATACTGAAATGTCCAGAGCTTACCGGGAATCTACCAACCTTTCCTTCTCTGATCTCTCTTCGCATCCATAAATGCAGGCTCTTCGATTTCCAGCCAGACCACCATGAGTACAGAGAGCTTCAAACGCTAAGCATAAAAAGCAGCTGTGAGTCCCTCGTTACATTACCTTTAGGCCATTTCGCCAACCTCAAAGAGCTTGAAATCGATCGCTGCATATCTCTGTACTCTCTTCAGCTCTCAAACGAGCATTTGTTTGGTCCGAATGCTCTAAGAAACCTGAGAATCAATGACTGTCAGAATCTGCAGCTTCTTCCAGAGCTAAGCTCCCTGTCTCAGGTCACGATCTCAAACTGCAGGAGTCTCAGACAGCCAATGGAGCAACAGCCCCAGTATCATCATCCTCAGTTTCATCTTCCAAGATTAAGCGTTTCAGGTTCACACAGGTCATATGATTCACGTTCATCGTCGAGATATGAATAAACCTGATTCCCTCGCATCAATCAAATACCTTTTTCTTTGTTTCATTTCTAAGTGGCTTTTTTTCTTCTTCTTGTAGTTGTGTGTTGTGTCTGTATATTCTAAGTGGATTTTCCTGTTCTCCGTTATGTATCAAAAGTATTCCATTATATCCGGTCAAAGGGGATTTTTTGACGTCCGAAAATAAAATCTTTACACTTACTCATAAGGGTACAAATTGTAATTAAGAAAACGTAAGAGTACACACATTCTCAAAATCCTTAGTGGGTTTAGCCTTACACGTATAGCCAAGCCAAGCAGATCTTAGTTTCGCTGTGTTTAAACTTATTAAGAAATAAGACAGACACCAGAGCGACATTAGCCATGCCTTAGGGTAACAGTGAAGCAACAGATAGAACCCACAAAAGACTACCTTTTTTCTTTTCTCCTTGAACTGAAGTCATTATAGAGAAGGGGGTATTGGTGTGTGTTCGACGTCATTATGAAAGGGGTATTGGGTTGACGTACAAGGATGTCATAAAGAGTTCGGTTTTGCCTTTGGGATCACTGTATCCGTCACCCTCTTTGTAGAACAAGTCCAAGATACGTGCAATGTTGAGGCATCGCAGAAGAAGTCGGCGCGGAACGCTTTCATGTGTGTTCATAAACTCTTCCATAACCACTTTGTAGTGCTCTCTATACATTTTACGTAACTCGTGGGATGCTTCTTCCTTGGTGATTCCATGTTGTTTCATGTAACAGTTAAGCCCATTAGCCACCTCTCCTCTGCTAATCTCGGTCTGCAAATATCATTTATTCGTGAGGGATAAAAGAAAGAAAGAAAGAAAAACAACTCAAGAACCAAAGAGATCCCTTTAAGTTGAGATGTATGTACCTCGTAGGTTCCTACGTCATTTGCTAGACGGAACATTAAACTCATTTTTTGGAGGATTGGGGGATTGGAGTTGAGCCACTCAAAAGCTTCCTTCTCACTGATATCTTCCATTCCTATAAAGCAGTAGGCTGCATAATCATCTATTGCGGCTGTCATCGACCCAATCTTCATGTACTCTTCAAAGGTTGGTATGTGAGCCGTCCGTGCCCACTTTGTTATCTGTAGGTACGCCTTCACAAGGATCTTGATCTGCTTTTGGACTTTGGAGTCAAAACACTAAATATGGTCTACTAAAGATAATATGTATATATATTATTTTAAATTCCGTGGGTTATAAGTTTGATCTATTCTTAAGCTGGATCTTACCTTCTCTACCACATGTTTCACGCCGTAGGATCTTCCTTTCGCTCTCATTTCCAGTTCAATATCTCCCATGACTTCAAACAAACTTGCAAAGACGATCCGCAAATAGTCTGGTAGTTTATCATTGGCACCAATATTCCACCTAGTCACACCAAGATTTTTCACCAGGCTTGAATAAATCTAAAAGAGAAAGAAAGAGCCACATTTATGTAGTACCTCTGCAAACATTCCGTAAGAGTTGTAGCTTCAGGAAGAGTAGCATATGCATCATATGTGTCATCTACCACAACCACGATCATATTGACTTTTGCCAATATGATTCTCCCAAGGGAATAATGTGGCTCGAAGTACGGCCCGAGAGACACGAGATGGGACTCCACAATTCTATCCCTAACATATGGTAGCTTGAATGGAAGATCTAAGTCCTTCCACCATCTGCAACCATAAAAAAAAACATTTGAATTGGTACAATTTTGCAATTGAGACGGATGTTATCAACAAGATTGAGGATGAGTATGTCACTTGGAGAGAGTTTTGAGCTCTTGGATGTAATGAAGCTGGCAAAAGTTGAAGTTAAGCTTTGCAAACTTGAGCAGGATCTCTTCGTGACCTTCTTCTTGTTCGTAGTACGATATATATTCTCTTGCCACTAGTACTTCTATGTTACCGTATCGAGGTATATACAATGCGTTTTGTACATGCTTGAGGAGATTAGGAGTAGCACTATTAGATGCATTACCACCCGCCAAAGACTCCAAGTGATTGCGCGTAAAACTCAGCGCTTCGTCCATAATATCTTCAGAGGGTGTCCCGAGATGCGCTACTTCGAACAACTGTAGCATTCCTCTAACATCTCTGACCAGACTCTCCTTGAACCTCCCATCTTCACCTCTGAATCTATCAAAGGCATCTACAATGGAACCGCATAGCCAAATTATATCTATAAGTAACTAAACACATATGTCTTGTTATGAATATGCTGGATTACATGTATTTAAATCAAGGAAACTGGTATTCTTACCACAAGACATCTTATGACCATATAGTCTAAAGACCTCAAACATAATGGAGATCGTTTCCAAATCATTCTCCCGGACTATTATGTCATCCAACTTTGTGAAACTATGGTTAAGGATCTCTTGAATTTCCTTATCAAAATGATAAGAGATCCCGAGGCTGATAAGCAAATGGATGAGACGAATCTTCTCCTTGTCGCTTCTGCGAGAAGACATGAGCATATCTCTCACCAGCGGCTTCGTCGTTTCAATCTCTCTTTCTAGTTCATCAAATTCCTAGGGAAAGATACAGAAATGTCTGGTCAAGAATCATATGTTTTCTGCAACAAGATACGTGAAAAAGGGTCATATCCACCTACCTCGCCGTCGAGGGAAACTGAGAGGAAGTGATCTCCCCAAAGAGAGGGAGAAAAGTGCGTCAGAGGACGACTACTCTCAAGATCATCATCACTAGTAGCAGTCTTGGTAGTAGCCTTAACACAGAACAAGTCGTGTTTCATGGGTTTCAGAGAAAGAGATGGACGGGGAAAGAAAGAGAGGCTGGTCTTAATACAAAGAGGGACTTGGTGAAGATGAGAGAATGTTTTGAGTACAGAACCCATTCTTGTTGCTTCCATTTTTTTTAGTCACAAATCACAATCAAGAGAGATAGATCAAGCTACTCTGTTTTGCCTGAAGTACTCTGTTTTTATGTTCGGTTTCTACTTTAAAAGATGTATCTCATATGTGCTCTTATTTCACTTTAAGTAACCAAGGAAGCTACTTGGTAACGGCCAGGAAACATTTAGTGAATAGTTTTTATAAATAAAGTAGTATAATTACGGAAACTTTCGCCGCAAGAAAAGACTATTGTCTATATACATATGGGATCCGGGAAAAATGGGAGGGAAAATGTCAGATGATCAATTTATTGGGGATACAGACAATCACGTTTAAGTTTGTGTAAACTTTTTTCTACATTTTTTTTTTTGAAAAAAAAAATGTTTTTCTAATGGAGGTAAAAGAATGTGTTCTCACATATTTTTCAACTTGGTTGTGAAGCAAAATCCGAGGAAAGTGATGATTTGTGTTTATCTGCTTTGCGTTAAAACTGGATGCCAAATCTCTAATCTGCAATACGAACCTGTTCATTCCTTAATTACTGGAATATGTGAAACTGAACATACAGAAAGAGATGTTCCCCTGTTTTAGTGTTAGCAGTTATCTTAATGAGATAAGTAGGCTTGACTTGATTTCCTTACTTTATTCAGTGGTCATAGTTTGGCTGTGTTTAAACTTCTTGAGAAACAAGACAGAGACCAGAGTGACATTATTAGTCATGCCACAGGGTAACAGTGACGAAACAGAGAGAACCCACAAAAAGACTACTTTTCTTTCTTTAATTGAAGTCATTATGGAAATATAGACTTTTGTATTAATAAATTTCCTAATGAGAAAAAGCTTGCTTTGTCTTCAGACCAGCTCATTGTCAATGGCTGTGTATATTTATACATTTGGTCCAAGTAAACTCTTTTGCTACAAAAAGAAAAAAGAAACAAAAAAAGTATTAGCAATTGTACAGTCAAAAGAGAATTATTCAGAGGTCATAGTTTTGCTTAGATAATAAGATTGTTTCAGATGAGGCTGAAGAATGAGTCTCCGTTTAGTGTTGTTCCGAGTTTCTTGTAAGATTAAATAACTTTGATAAGCTTTCTGTATAAAACTGAGTTTATATATCATAAGGGATCGTGCAGAAAGAAGTATATGTCAATAGTTTTGATTCAAGGAAAGTGGGAAGTAAGAACATGTCGAACCTGGCTGTTGCACTCGTAGCCTGCGCCGTTTTAGCAGTGGCGGTTATCATCATAAGCTGCATCATCACCCGCAATACGAAGCTTCCCTCTCCACCGCCGCCTCCACCACCTCCACCACAGCCACTGCAGCTCCGGACGCCTGTGTATAGAACCAAAGATGGTGATCTGGTCGTTCTGACAGGCGCTGGCACCGCTATATCAGTTGTTGGAGCCGTTATCTATGGTAGTTCCAGTGGTTGTGGAGGTGGTGGTTGTGGAGGAGGGGGAGGTGGTGGTTGTGGAGGAGGGGGAGGTGGTGGTTGTGGAGGCGGAGGCGGAGGTGGAGGTGATTAAGTAATTTTATTGCCAAGAGGTTGAATAATTAACTCATTCTGTTTTATAAAGTTAGATGTTTAGTGGATTGACTTCGTTTTCTATTCTTTGTATAAATTATTTTCTCGTTTGTTAGTTTCTTTTGCATATTATCAGTAGTGCACCAGAAGGGTGACATAAAATGATGGATGATGTAGATTATTCAAAAAAAAAAAACGACTTTAGCTTTCTATTGAGAACATTTTGTTTTGTTTTGTTTTTTTTTTCTTTTAAGTAATAAACAGAGAATCCTCTGTTTCATCTGCCTCTTCGCTTTGAGCAGCAATGATCACCGTTGACTTTCAAAAATGCTTCAGTTTGATTCTTGTATGTTTCTTCTCGCTCCTATGTTACTCTCTCTTCTTTAAGAAACCAAAGGACGGCTTGGATTTGCCTCCGAGCCCTCAGTCTCTCCCGATTATCGCGGCCATCTTCACCTTCTCCTCTCTGTTCTACCCCATAAGGCTTTTCAGAAGATCTCATCCAAATACGGACCTCTCCTCCATCTCCCTCGAATTGATGATCCCGTAACTCTAAATCTGCAGATTCCAACTTCTTGACCTTGAGATATCACTCAATTTGGAAAATCGTTTCAAGTTATAAGAACTTTGCTTTCACATGTTCTCATCTTATTCATCCAGAGACTCTCACGCTTGTATGTTTACCAGTTTATACTGGTTTACATTTTTGGTTTGATTCATTCAGAGATATGGAGTATGTCAATAGTTTGATTCAAGGAAAGTTGGAAAAAGATTAAGAAAAAATGTCCAACTTGGCTTGGCTGTTGCACTTGTCCAAATCCATCAAATTACTTATAGCATTTTTAAGTGTTCAAATCGGAATTGAGTGGAGGAACAAAGATGCCAGAAGGTCTTTGAGCTTTCGATCAGGATGGCCATATCCATCGCCGTCCTTGTAATACAAATCCATCACTCGTGCAATGTTGACGAGTCTCACCAGAATCTGCCGTGGCACAGCTTTCGACGTCATGAACTCCTCCATCATTATCTTATAATTCTCTCTTTCCATCTTCCTCAGTTCCTCAACAGCTGCTTCTTTGGAAACACCATGTTGCTTCATGTAACAGTTGACACCATTCGCCACCTCTCCTCTGTCCATCTCTTGCTGTTCATAATAATAAAAAGAAATAGTAGGTTTAACTTACATATATAATAAGCAAGGGTAAATAATGTTGTATACATACCTCGTAGGTGACAATGTCATTTCTTAGACGAAACACAGCATTCAAAGCTTGAAAGATTTTAGGTTTGGAGTAGAACCACTCATTCAGTTGCTTCTGTTCACAATCGTCCATCGCTATAAAGCCGTAGGCTGCCAAGTCATCCAATGCAGATGCAGGAATCCCATTCTCTATGTAATCCTCAAATCTCGGAATGTGACTTGCGCGTGCCCATTTTGCTATCGTTAGATACAATTTCATGAGACTCTTACTCTGCAAGAATCATTGCCAATTAGATCATTGGATTAATTGGTGTAGTATACTCCGTTTACTACTTCAGTTCGACTACCTACCGCATCTATTGTTAGTTGCAATCTACCAAATTTTCCTTGAGCTCTCATTTCTCGATCGATATCGTCAACAGTTTCAAGCACATTTCGGTAGATGATTTCCATATAGCTTGGTAGTTCTTCAATGACACTAAGATCCCACCTGGACATTTCTCTTTTCTTTGTTAAATTAATCAAAGAAAACACATGTATATAGATTATATCATACATGCATGAGATCTTGGTATGTCTGCTTTTGTAATTGTAGAAAAGACTCTACATGCATACCTTTGGAAAGCATCATGAAGACTTATAGCTTCAGGAAGAGTGGCATATGCATCAAATGTATCATCCACAACGGTCAGGACCAGTGTAAGTTTCGCCGCAATAATTCGCCCGAGTGAATAGCGTGGCTCGAAAAACATTCCTAGGCCCCCCAAATAGGTCTCCACATTTCGGTTCCTCATGTATGGTAGCTTAGTCGCCATATCTAGCTCCTTCCACCACCTGGAACCATCAATTAAGTTACATGATAAGAAAAATATTAACAATGAAGATCAAACCTTAATATATACACACCAATTTGAATGGCAAAACGTAATTACTTTGTGACAATTTTAAGCTCTTTGAGGTAATGCATCTGGCAAAAGTTGAAGTTGAGCTTGGCAAACTTGAGGACCGTCTCATCATGGCCTTCTTCTTGGTCGTAGAAAGAGATGTACTGCCTTGCAACTAGTATCTCTATGCTATGATATCGAGCTCTATACAATGCGTTTTGTATATGCTTAAAGAGATTGTCGCTTGTTTCTTGGCCTGTCAACGATTCCAAGTGATACCGCGTGAAACTTATGGCTTCGTCCATTATGTCTTCAGAAGGTGTCCCGAGATGCACTGCTTCGTACAACTGTAGCATACCTCTAACATCCTTTGCTAGACTCTGCTTCAACTTCCCATCTTCACCTTTGAATCTATCAAACACATCTACACCAAACCGATATATGTAAGATGTTATCAATGTGAGTAAAGGAAACTGATAAAAAAAAAACACGTTTATGTTGTTTTGTACCACAAGACATTTTGTGTCCATATAGTCTGAAAACTTCAAACATGATTGCTATTGTCTCCAAATCATCTTCTTTCGAGATTAAACCGTCCAGCCTTCCGAAAGCCTCGTGTAGAATCTCTTCGATTTCGCTCTCAAAGTAATGAGCGGTACCGAGGCTGATGAGCAAATGGATGAGACGAATCTTCTCCTTGTCGCTGCTGTGAGGAGACATGAGCATGTCTCTCACTTTAGGCTTCATCACCGTTTCGATTTCTTGCTCAAGTGCCTCAAATTTCTACAAAAGTACAATATGGCTTAGTTAAACAAATCATGTTCTGCAACAAGACTTATCATGAAACACATCAGAGCAGGTGTGTACTTACAGAGTTATCAACGTGAAGAGAGAGGAAGTGATCTCCCCAAACAGATGGAGAAAAGTACGTCAATGGACGAGTACTCTCAAGATCGCCACTACTCTCAGCCTTAACATAGATCAGGTCATGTTTTGTGGGTTTCTTGGAGGAAAGAGTATTATTGTTTTGACGCAAAAGGCAAGGAAACTGAGAGAGGTTGGTTTTAAAGGGAGGGACGTAGTGAGCGTTAGGTAGAATTTTAGGACCAAAACACATTCTTGATGCTTCCATGTTTAGACACTATCACTAAAAGATAGATCCACGAGAAAGCCTTTGTTCTGTTTTTGTGGAAGGATTGTAAGTTTTAATTTGCTTTCTCATCTCTCTGAAAATGTATTTTAATTTGATCATACCTAAAATAGATTAATATTTAAGGAAATTTCTTAAGTAAGTCGAATCTTGATTTGATGACGTTTCATACACATGGGGATCGAAAATGTCAACAGCGTCATTTCTCAACTTGCAACTTCTGTAAAAAAAAAAGGATGAATAGGAATGATTCGAATGAATAAAAAAATTTGAAATAGATATTATTGATGCAATGAAATTAAATTACTAAATTCAAACATTATATTTATAAGTTATTGCCATATCATCTCCATCAACATTACATTATGATTTATAAATCATGAAAGATCTTCTCTACTAGTGGAGTGGATTTGTACAATTTTAAAGTCAGAACAGCAACATAGTCTTGGTATCATGTCTAACAAAAAAGATATATGTACTCTGTTTTTGCTGAAGAACTGTCTTGGTTAAAGAACTCTGTTTTCTTAAGTGATGATGATGACTTTACAGAAATACAGGCATTGGTGATAAATTTGAATACCGTAAAATTAACCGTACCTTTTTTTTTTATAAAACTCTTTCTATTAAACAAAACTATCTATAGCTATTATTTTCATTAAACATTTATTAATTTTAAAAACGATTTGATCAACCACTTTTTTTCTTCTTCTTTTTCTTCCAAACTTATGGCTAAGAGTAGAATTGTCATTCTGTCAAAAAAAAGAGAGAGTAGAAGTGTCATTTTAAGAAAACATTAGAGATAAACATTTACAAAAATATTTAGGGTATTTAATCAAATAAGTACCCCTTTTAAGGGAAAAATAGAGTCAATCGTAAACCAAATTACTTACGAATGCATAAAAACGGGGGAAAACATATATGCATCATGTTTCGACAGAAAAAGAAAAAAAAAAGTTAAAAAGAAAATCGAGTAAATGTGTTCATGCAGGCATGTTTTACAGATTTTGAAGCAGCTAATAGAACAAAATATGAATCTTGGGGATCCAAGTGTGGAACGGTGGAAATAGCCAAATAGGCCATGTCATTATTGATTAATTTCACAAACATGTTTATGATCAGGCATCGGCGGAAGTAACAAAGAGAATTAATATGGATTAAAATTTAAAAGAATGGCAGTCGCACGCATGGTCGATCTTTAAAGCTGAAAGGGATGGAGGAGCACGGCGGCAATGAATCGTTTAAACTTTGCTTGGGGATTGGTGAATTCATCAATACCTTCTTTATAAAACACCTCCATGGGACGTCCAAGGTTGATGCACCGTACCAGAACCGGACGTGGCACATCTTTGATCGTCAAGAACTCCTCCATTAGCATCTTATAGTTGTATATATACATCTTGTTCAGTTCTTCCATCGCTGCTTCTTTGCTTACACCATGCTGCTTCATATAACAGTTCACCCCATTCGCCACCTCTCCTCTGCTTATCTCCAGCTGTTCATTTATCAAAATAATTACACTTAAAATAACCAAAATTTAATGTCTATCTTTTGTTGCTACATCAAAATTGAAATGAGCATATATATAACGGTCATGTATGTTTCTATATATACCTCGTAGGTAGCTATATCGTTCTTAAGACGATACACAGCATGCAAAGGTTGGAAGATCATGGGCCTAGTTTCGAACCACTCGTTCGTTTGCAACTCATCACAATCTTCCATCGCGATAATGCTGAAAGCTAGCAAGACACACATCCCTGAAGTCACAAGCCCAACTTTCATGTATTCCTCAAAGGTTGGCACGTGACCTACACGTGCCCATCTTGCTAAGTCTAGGTACCCTCTCCCAAGTGTCTTAAACTCCTCTACCATCAGCTTTACGCTAGCTAATCTTCCTCGCGGCTTCATTTCCTTTTCAATCTCTTCCACATTTTCCAACATACTTTGGACCGCGATTCTTATATGGCTTGGAAGTTCATCAGTGGCACTAAGTTCCCATCTGACCAAATGCATGTCGACCTACACATATTAATCAACGGAGATAAGTTGAGGAACTTACGGAATTTTAAATTGCATCTACGTAGAGATATCTCTCTACGTACCTTTGTAAAGAATTAATGTAACTCTCAACTTCTGGAAGAGTTCCAAATGCATCGCATGTATCATCCATTCCAACCCCGACAATGAGGAGTTTGGTGAATATAATTCTTCCTCGTGAATATTTTGGCTCGAAGTAAACTATAAGCGCCGAGATATATGTCTCCACAAGCCTATCCCTCATGTACGGTAGCTTAGATGCAAGATCTAAATCCTTCCACCATCTGCAATTTATAGCACATGAAATGTAATTAAAGCAACAAAATCAAGACAGAAGCTCACTCGTAAATTTATATCCTGAATAGCAATAGTGTGTACTTGGTGAGGTGTTTAAGCTCTTGGACGTAATGCATCTGGCAAAAGTTGAAGCTGAGCTTCGCAAACTTGAGTAGCATCTCATCGTGCTCTTCTTCTTGATCGTAGAAAGAAATGTAATCTCTTATGGCTAGTATTTCCATGTTTTGATATCGAGCTCTATACAACGCGTTACGAATATGTCTAGAGAGATTGGGATTACTGATCGCTTCTTGGACCGCAAAAGACTCCAATTGGTTCCTCGAAAAACTAAGCGCTTCTTCCATTATATCTTCAGAGGTTGTCCTGAGATGTGCTGCTTCGTATAGCTGCAACATTCCCCTAACATCCTCGGCTAGACTTGCCTTCAACTTCCCATCTTCACCTTTAAATCTTTCAAAGGCATCTATACGAAACAAAGATAGCCAGATTTGTCATGCTATATTACATCTATACTTGTGAATCAAGGAAGCTAAAATAAGTTGTAACTACCGCTAGACATATAGTGACCGCGTAGTCTAAAAACCTCAAACATGATGGAGATTGTCTCCAAATCATCTTGGCTGTCTGAAATTAAGCCGTCCAAATTCACAAAGGCCTGATTCAGTATCTCATCAATCTCGTTTTCAAAGTGAAACGAGATACCGAGGTTGACTAGCAAGTGAATCAACCCAATCTTCTCCTTTTCGCCGCTGTGAGAAGACATGAGCATCTCTCTCACGTGCGGCTTCATCACTGATTTAATCTCTCGATTGAGTGCATCAAATTCCTGCAAAGATACGATGTAAGTCAAGTCATGTTCTGACAAATCATTAGAACACATCCTTTCAGGTGTATAATTTTTTTGGTAGTGTGTACTCACAGAGTCGTCGAAGGGAACAGAGAGGAAGTGATCGCCCCAAAAAGAGGGAGAAAATTGGATCAAGGGACGAGTGCTCTCAAGATCACCATTACTCTCAGTAGTAGCCTTGACTCGGAACATCTTGTGTTTTGTCGGTTTCCGAGAAAGAGTGTGGTTGTGAAGCAAACGCTGAGGAAAACGATAAAGGTGTGTATTAATACAGAGAGAGACGGTGCGAATTTGAGAGAGATTTTTCAGTCCAAAACCCATTCTTGTTGCCTCCATAACGAATACAGACAAAGAAAAATGGAGGTACTCTGTTTTTTTTGTTGAAGAACTCTGTATTGGTTGAGTAGCTTTTACTTATTTTTTGCTGACTAATAAGTAAAAATTTAAGTTTATAATGAAATTAAGGCCAGATCTGAAGCAATGAAGTTGTTCGTAATTGGATAGGTCAAAATTTGATAAGGGATAGAGGAACAAAGAGGTGATGATATTGTAATTTTTCAGGTTATGTTTTCGATAGAAGAGTTTCTGACACAAGAAATTAATCTGCATGTATATCACATATATACTTAGGCGATCATCTGTACCATGCGTATGATGAAAAATTTATAAATAATTTTATTAAAAATAATTTTAAAATAATTTAAAGTACAAATAATAATTTGTATGAGTAACAACAAAATTTATTTTACTAATGAAATTACAAAAATGATTTTATAATCAATTTTAATATAATTTTTTTTTTACCAATGTAATTGCATATTTAGGTTAACCCACAAAAACAAAAATGCATATTTTGCTTTTTTATCCAATAAAAATAATTTAATATAAAAAATTGATTAAATTAAAATATAATATATTAACAAAATAATAATTTAATTTTTTAATCAAAATAAAATATTTATAATATTATATGTTTTTAACATATTAAACTATTTTTAATATTTCAACTTTTTGATATAATATTTTTAACTTGTTATCAAGTTTACATATTTATATTATTTGATTAATTTATATGATTCTATTAACAAACCATATTAAACAAAAAAAATATTTATAAATATGGATGTCTATTAAATCAAGCTTCTTACTTTTACAGTTTTTTGGTATCATTTATGTTTTTCTTATAATGATTTTTGAACCATCTACACATCCTCATTTCTAATGTGGAACTTTTAAAACATATTCATGTTTAGTAAACATTTGAGTAATTTATATTCATTTTAAAAAAAATCGAATTATAACACTTGTAAAAAAAATCAAAGTTTGAATTATATGGATGTTATGATGATTTTTTTTTTTACAAAACTAAGTTTAAACAAAAATAAGAGAAGAAATATAATGTTTTAAAAAATAATTAGTATGAAATATTTTTGGTAAGAAAAAAAATATCTTCATAAATTAAATGCTGAATTATGTATAAATAAATGATATAAACTATTATCTAACCAAATTGATGTGAATGACAGAACATGTAATTAATATAGTGACATAAGTCCATTTTTATATGTTTAATGAAAATAATTTTGATACATCAGAAAAATGACACCATTGTAAATAATATATAAAATTAAGATTATTTTTAAAAATATTTTTCAATTAATATATCGGATATGAGATCGGGAAAAATAGGAAGGAAAATGTCAGACGATCACGTACGTACCATTAAGCCTCCCTAATAATTATTATTTTTAAAATTTGTAACCCTTATTCAATGTTTCTTAAAAGTCAACGGTCGTCGGTCGATGAGACGAGTTTCAATTTCCTATTATTTGTGGTAAACTATACTAAGGATCATGACAGATCATCTCCACCAAATGAGTGTTTGTATACAATTTTTCAAATCAAAAGGAAAGAGTGGTCTTCGTAATACTCTTGTTTTTTGTTTTTTTTTCACGTAATACTCTTTTATTTTAAGATCAATAATTTTCAGTTACGTTGGCACGTCATGATCATCATATTCATATCAAATGTTTCTTAAAAGTCAACGGTCGATGAGACGAGTTTCCATTTCCAAGCAGACACCATTTTGGGAAAGAGACGAATCTCACAGCATTCGTTTAGGATTTCAATACACATGTGGGAGCCGGGGAAAATGTCAGACTTATCGCTTAATGGGGAATCCACACGATTAAACTTTTTCTTATTATTAAACATGTAACTTCTCTCACTTAGTTTTAGGGTTTGTACACATGAGAAGCGGGAAAATGAGAGAAGAGGTACGTAGTTTAGGACAAGCAGTTAATCTTTTTCTTTCATTTTATATAACAAGAACATGAAAAAAAGAAATTGAAAATTATCTTAGTTTGAAATAAACAAGACGAGAATCAACTGTTTCTGCAGGCAATGTAGCTAGCCAGAGCCACTAGAGGTGCCGCCTTATCCGAATCAAACCCTAGAAGCTGTTCCTCTGCCTCTTTGCTCAATTTCTCCGCAAGCTCCCTCGATTTCTCCAAACCAATCAACCTCGGATACGTAAGTTTTCCGGCGATAACGTCTTTTCCGGCGGTCTTGCCCAATTCCTCTGTAGATTTCGTTACGTCAAGAATATCATCAACCACCTGAAACAACAGCCCGATACATCTCGCGTACTTTCTAAGCTTTTCCATCTCTTCCTCTGTTCCACCTCCCATTATGGCTCCTAAAACCGCCGCTGCCTCCAACAACGCCGCCGTTTTGTGGAGGTGGACGAACTCTAGACGCTCCAATCCGCCGTCGTCTGGATTCAGTCCTTCGCTACTTAGGTCAATCACTTGCCCAGCCACTAGCCCTTTCGTCCCTATGGCCTTTGCGAGCTCAATCACAGCACGGATCATCCTCTCAGGGGCGACCGACCCACTCGGCACGACCGTCATGTGCTCAAACGCCAAAGCAAGGAGTGCATCACCGGCCAAAACCGCCATGTCTTCTCCAAATACCTTGTTTGAGCAAACATTGGTTCAGCAGTAGTGAGCATACATGTAACAACAAATGAAATGATTCAACTCTAGTGAGCCTTCATATGATTTAGCAACATACCTTGTGGTTGGTGGGCTTGCCTCTGCGGAGGTCGGCATTGTCCATACATGGAAGGTCGTCATGAATAAGAGAGCTCGTATGGATCATCTCCACCGCACAAGCGGCTGACATGGCCGTAGCCTCGTCGCCGCCCACGAGCTCGCAGGCAGCAATGCAGAGCAGAGGCCTCACACGTTTTCCGCCCGCTAGCAACGAGTACCGCACAGCCTCCTGGATCGTGAGGGGTTTCAGAAGCGGTACGGAAACGTCGAGAGCCGCGCTTACAGACTCGGCTTTACGGATCATATACGACTTGAAATCAAAGGCAGAGGTGTGATCATTGCGTTTTCCCTCTGGTGGAATCATGTCTCCGCCTCGTGAGGTGAGAGCAGAAGAGAGAGACAAAACAGTGCGTTTCTGGAGACTCTTGACGGAGTCGGAGGATATGGAGTTGAATCTTCTTCCTTTGGATTGGATGAAGAGGGAGGATGAGCTGAGATGAGCAGTAGCCATGGGTGAATCCACCTTATCCAATACAATTTTCTAATTGGGTTTGCCTATTAAGAGCATGTGAAGCTTAATAGGTTTGTTGGACTTGGAAGCAATGAAGGTCAACGTCTTTGCTGTTATTTTAAATTGTGTCATCTGCGAGGAAGATAGTATGAATTTTCAATTATGGGATGAAAAAGTCACGATCTAGGTACACATATTTATAATTAGAATAATTGAAAGCAATTCAGATTTCATTAGTTAGTTATTGGAGGAAGTTCTAAGAAAAAAAGTTGACTTCAGGTACAGAGTTTGTGAAGTCTGATTTGAGGCTTTTGCCCAATCCTTAGTCAAAGACATTGTGAGCTATAAAAGGAAATTTGTGAAGATCTGATCCTAGAACATATTTATGAGTGTCTTAACTTCTGGGCCACTTGGTCAGAGTAAGTAAAGTATAGAGTAATCAGGTACTTACAGTTCATATTTGATCTGTTCCAGGAGAACACGCTTGGTGCGTTGTAGCCACGAAAACAAGCTAAGCTCTTGATCTAAGAGAGAACACCATGTACTAAGATAAGATCCAAAAATTAAGCAGATATACATATCAGATAACATAAGCTGTTATTGTCAGCCATAACTCATGCTGATCTTCACAATTCTTCAGTCCTTAGATCAATGTAGCCAAAGCAGATGTTGTGCAGAACACACAACTAAAAGTTGGGAGCTTTGGATATATAACCGTTTTCCCTAGAGCATCCATCTTACTAAACCAATGAAGCGCCTCCTCTCTGTTGCTCACCATCGCAGTCCAGAAAACTAAATTGGAATACGACATAGGACTAAAAGCCTCTTCCATATTTCCGGTCCTTCCGTGAGTCGTGATCTGAAATTTGCAGCCAAGGACGGGTTTTGCTTCTGTTTCAGAAAATTTGCATGATTCCTAGGTTTCCGACTTGAGCTTATGAGAAAATATGCGTAGAAAAGAAAACTGATGATTTGGAAGACAAAAAAAAGCCAAAAGTGTAACTGAGAAGAAGGCCATGTTCGTAGATCTTGCAAATACATTAAAAAAAAAAAAAAAAGTAAGAATAATGGAAGATTAATGTTGAAATGGTCCGATGCGATTCAAACCAGAATAGGCTGGCTGAACAAAGAGGTGATGAGATCTTTGAGCTTTCCATGCGGATTGGTGAATTCATCAGCCTCGTCGTAAAACACATCGATCATGCGTGCAATGTTGTGGCATCGCACCAGAACCGGACGTGGCACAGTGATTGTCGTCAAGAACTCCTCCATGACTATCTTATAGTTATCTCTAGCCATCTTACTCAATTCTTCAGCCGCTTCTTCTTTAGTAACACCGTGTTGCTTCATGTAACAATTGACCCCATTCGCAACCTCTCCTCTGCTCATCTCTTGCTGCTCATTTTATATTCACTCAAGAGTTTATTCATTTGCAAGGATATATAACGTCACATAGCAAAGAAAAGAAAATGCAAAGAATCCTCTTGATATCTCATAATCTGTCACTTGATATAATTAATATCTCGTAGGTGAATATGTCGTTGTTCAGACGAAATAGAGCACACAAAGCTTGGAAGATTTTGGGTTTGGAGTTGCACCATTCGTACAATGGTTTCTGGTCACAATCTTCCATCGCTATAAAGCTGTATGATGCAAAATCATCCATCCCCGCGGAGAGCAGCCCAACCTCCATGTACTCTTCAAAGGTTGGCACTTGACCTGCGCGTGCCCATTTCGATATGCCTAAGTACGCTCTCCCCAGGCTCTTAATCTTACAGTTTTTTATTAAAACAAACAAAAAAATTAAAAAAAAAACTTATATTTTGAGGAACTTATAATGAATGAAGTCAGATCTATTACCTCGTCTATCGTGTGCTGCACACTAGCAGATCTTCCTCGTGGCTTCATTTCTCTTTCAATCTCTTCCAAAGTTTTCATTATATTTCGGGCCACAATTTTCAAATAACTTGGTAGTTCGTCAATAGCACCAAGATCCCACCTACCCATTTCATATTTCTAGTTAAAATTTATTCTCAACTAAAGACAAAGTGATCTCAGAGTTAAGCTTTTTATTTTTGCGTTCTAAATTCTACAAGACAAAGCGATACGAGCATGCATACACTACGTACCTTTGCAAATAATCAATAAGACTTTTAACTTCAGGAAGAGTTCCATAGGCATCACATGTGTCGTCCAAAACAACCACGACCATGATAAGTTTAGCCATTATAATTCTCCCAAGTGAATATCGTGGCTCGAAATATACTCCCAACGCAGAGAAATAGGTCTCCACAATTCTATCTCTCGCGTAAGGAAGCTTAGAAGCAACATCTAGGTCCTTCCACCATCTGCAAAAGAAAATGAAAAAAAAAAGCTTCAAATATTTCAAGAACACATAGGATTCTAGAATTCTGAGGTGGCTTATTAGAAATGACACATTGAGAAAGAACATGAAACTTTATAATAATTATTATAAGAAAAAATAAAAAATGAGAGTTATATGTTACTCTACTTATTTCCAATTGGCTTGGCAAAAACACGCGCATTGTGAAATTTTCGCAAGCAAAAAAAAAAGGTCCATATAATTGATTACACACCTAAAGGTTGTAACCGTTGAAAAAAAAAAGTGTAAATAAAGGAATATTTGAGTATATCGTGAACTTAGGGTTGGCGTACTTGGTGAGTGCTCTAAGCTCCTGGATGTAAAGCAGCCGGGAATAGTTGAAGCTGAGCTTTGCAAACCTGAGAAGCGTCTCGTCATGACCTTCTTCTTGGTTGTAGAAAGAAATGTATTCTCTCGCAACTAGTATCTCCATGTTATGATATCGAGCTCTGTACAAGGCGTTACGAATATGTGTTGACAGATGGGGAGGAGTAGTATTCGCTTCTTGGACCGCCAATGACTCAAGTTGGTTCCTAGTGAAACTCTTCGCTTCCTCCAATATATCTTCAGAAGGTATCCCGAGATGCGCAACTTGGTACAACTGTAGCATTCCTCTAACATCCCCTACTAGACTCTCCTTGAATCTCCCATCTTCACCTTTGAATCTTTCGAATGCATCTACAATGAAATCGACATATAGCCATCACCATATTGAAATATAGATATGTCCATGTGTACATGTGATGAATCGAGGATAACGATATTCTTACCGCAAGACATCTTGTGCTGGTACAGTCTGAAAACCTCAAACATTATCGAAATTGTTTCCAAATCCTCTTCCTCAGCAATCAAGTCGTCCACCTTCCCAAAAGCTTGACGTAGAATCTCTTCGATTTCATATTCGAAGTAATGCGAGATGCCGAGGCTGATAAGCAAATGGATTACACGAATCTTCTCCTTGTCGCCGTTTTGAGAAGACACGAGCTTGTCTCTCACGTTCGGCTTCATCACCGAATCAATCTCATTTGCTAGTTCATCAGATTCCTATACAAAATAGCTTATCAAGAATATCGTCTTCTCTGCAACATGAGACATAAACGCACGGGTCAAGGTGAACTTACAGAGTGGTCAACAGGAAGGGAGAGGAAGTAATCTCCCCAAAGAGAGGGAGAAAACTCAATCAGAGGACGAGTGCTCTCAAAATCATCATCACTAGTACTCTTAGTAGCCTTTACACCGAGCAAGGCGTGTTTTCTCTGCTTTTGAGAAAGAGTTTGGTTTGGCAGCAAACATCGATGAAAGAGAGAGAATCTGGTCATAAGACAGACAGGGGCTTGGTGAAGGTTAGAGAAACTTCCGAGTCCAAAAACCATGCTTGTTGCTTCCATTTCTACTCTGTTTCTATGGGTTTTTTTTTTTTTTGAATGAATGTTAAAATTTATTCAAACCTAAAAACCTTGTTTACAAAGATTGCTTCTGTTTTCTATGTTTGGTTCTATTTCAAAAGCCTTTTCATTTGTGCTCTTATTTACCTTGCGTAACCAAGGAAGCTACTTGGGAAACATTTAATGAACCTTTGTTATAAATAAAGTAACGCAATTACTACCACAAGTGAGATCCGGGAAAAATGGGAGGGAAAATGTCAGACGATCATTTATTCGGGAACACAGATCTTAAAGTTTGTAACCCTTTTTGCTACATTTGTTTTATTTGAATTTTTAGACGTCTTCTCTCATTGGTCTTTCCACGTGTGTATCATCTTATAGATTTAGAAATCATAATCTGGTGTTGTGCCAAAGACTTCCCTCTCATTGGGGGCAAATCCCAACATGTGTAGAGAGTGGGGGAAGCAATGCTCAAGTGATATAGCTTATGACCTCCTAGGCTCTTGGCTTATGCTATTCCTGGAGATGCAAGGAAAGAAAATAATATAAAAATATCTGGATGAACAAATAAGTCATCAGTCATCACTTCTTTGAGCTTTCGGAAATAAAGAGCTCTTACTAGGTTTCTTGGACTTGGAATCAATGAAGGTCAACGAATCTCCTGTTATTTTATCATCAGCGAGGAAGATGGTATGAATTTTCAATTGTGGGATGAAAAAGTCACGATCTATGTACACATATTTTATAATTAGAATAATTGAAAGCAGTTCAGATTTCATTAGCTAGTTATTGCCTTATCGGAGGAAATACTAAAAAACCAAAAAATTTGACTCCAGGTACAGAGAGTTTGTGAAGTCTGATATGAGTCTTTTGGCCAAATCTTTTAGTCAAGACATTGTGAACGACGGGTTTGCTTCAGTTTCGGACAATTGCATGAATCCTAGGTTTCCGACTTGAGCTTATAAGACAAATATGCGTAGAAAATAAAAATGGGGTGATTTGGTAGAGGAAATGCCAAAAGTGTAACTGAGAAGAAGGCCATGTCCGTAGATTAAGCGGGTCGTTGAAATCTCCCGCAATTAGTCGCATGACCCATTAAGGAGAGAAGGGAGGACGGAATGGCGGGAAACATTTAGGGCTCCATCAGCGTAAGACCTTCTACTTGCTTTAGAAGGTTTCAACAACGCTTCACCCATTTTTAATTTTTTTTTTCTTTTTCTTTTCCCGAATGTGTTTTTTTTTTTTTGGGGGTTTCCTTTTTGAAATTAATACTTAAGTATATTTTTAATTTCAAAGTTGTCAGTTTTTAACCGAAAAAAATAAAATAAATTGTGTATACATTATACAAGCCAAGTTTTTTAGTAAACAAGTTATCAAAGAAAATAATAATAAGTATGGAAGATTTTTTTTTTTTTTTTTTTTTGAACTTTAGTATGGAAGACTTAGACCACCTCCGATGGAGGTTCTGAAGTTAAGTTTCTAAGGAAAAAAAGAAGAAAAAAAAAATCAAAAACCAATTAAAAGATCAGAATCGGTTCTGAACAAAGAGTTTTTAGAATTCATTAGAAACCCATATGTGTCACATTTTTATTGGTCCATATTTTTTCAGAGAAAAGGAAACAAAAAAACTCGGGCTTCTCTCTCTCACTCTGCCTTCGCTCTTTCTCGCATCTGCCTTCTCTCTTTCTCTCGAGTGTGTCGACGGAGGAGATAAACACCGATCAATAAAACTCCTCGCCATGGATCTAGAGCCGGCGGTCTTCCCTCTCTCCTCCGCACACCGTTTTGACTCTTCATCTTTTTCTCATGTCGCCTCCATCGCCGCTTCTTCCTTCTCTTCTTTCGCTTCCTCCTATATCGGAATTTCCCTCTCAAACCGGACAATCCACCGCTTCTCCACAAGTCCGTCGAACTTCCGCCGGTTTCCCCCGAAGAAACGGAAGAAATACACTCCGATTTTGGCGGTTTTCGAGCGGTTCACCGAACGAGCGATCAGAGCTATAATTTTCTCACAGAAGGAAGCTAAATCACTGGGAAAAGACATGGTCTACACTCAACACCTCCTCCTTGGTCTGATCTCAGGAGGAATCGTCTACTTCGTACTCGAAATCCACAGACATGCCGTTCTCCATCAGTTATGTAGAATAGTTTTCGTGTTCTATGAATGAGATTTGAAGCTTTGATCGTACATGTTTCATGTGATTTCAGTAGTAACCTAACCGCATCCCTAATTTGAGAATGCAGATCATAGCAAAGCGGCTAAGATGTTAACTCCGAGTTTCGGGGAGCCTGGACAGTGTTTCCCTCTGAAAGGAAGCAATGGCTATGTTCAAGTCAGGCTAAGAACACCAATAATACCAGAGGCTGTTACCTTGGAACATGTCTCTAAGGTAATTTAGATATCAGGTTGAAAAGGGGGTCATCCCTGGAAGTGTTTGGATCTTCAAATGCCAATTTAACAACTGATTGAATTGCTGGTGATGTTGTGTTTTTAAATAGAGGGCAAGAATCTAGTTTTGTAAATGTGAACTTTGTAGTTCGATGTTCAATTTAGGTCACTAGCTGTGGAAGTATGCATTGATGAGGCTCTAGATTTTGATTAAACCAGTGTCTGTTCGATGTTCTATCATATACTCTTCTCTGCAAACCTCCAGCTTTAGGAGTTTCTTTGAATCTACCCTTTATATCTTCTTGTACTTTGATTTGGGATAGTCCTTTTTATTACAGAGTTTATTGTGATGGTTACTGGTCGCATATTGCGTTTTCTACTCAAGTTGCTTATGTTCCTAGTTGTAACTGTAATGAGTCTTGAGTGGTGTATCTTCTTTCTCACTATCAGAAGCAAAGGCTTTTGCTGCTTTTGTACTTTTGTTTCTTCTTTAGTTGTACGATCTTGAAAAAGCCTTTGCTTCTTGATGCTACTCGATGAGTTTGTTTTTGGCAATTGGAATTAGATAATTCCAATCTAATTCCAATTTATCTTTTATACAAAACAATCAATTGGATATAGTCTCTCTTTATTTCATCAGGTTACAATATTTTTTGTTTTTCTATAACTCTAATTTTTTATTTTACCCATCTTACTTTGACAGCCTTTTACTCCATCTAGTGAAATTGAGGAGAATTCTAGGAGTTTCTACTTCACCACTATCTAGTAACAGAGATTTGGATGAAAAAAAATAAAATGGGAGACACTAGTCCAAGAACATCAGTCTCAACAGATGGCGACACAGATCACCTAATGGTTAGCTAGTGAAATTGCTTGGTGTTGCTTCTTTATGCTCATTAAATGGCTCGTGTTTTGAAATTAAACAGTATTTCTGCAGTTTGATGGAAGGCATGTGGGTGATTCTAAGTTAGATCAGAAGGTGATACAGACATTTTCTATGTAGAAACAGTTTTTCTTTCTAATTGAGCTTTTCAGTTATGTTCTTTCTTGTTAATTCAGTTATGTTCAAAATATATATATTTTTTTATTCTTAAGAACCTTAAGTGGTTTCTACCATTGGAATCATCTAATTTTAATTATTCTTAATGAGTTTCTTAACTTCAAAACTTTCAAAATTTATAATTAAAATAATCTTAAGAACCCACAAGAGTTTTTTACCATTGGAGATGCTCTTACCCTCGGATGTTCCCAAAAAGCGATTTTGTTGATTTACATGTCATTTGTTATTTAGTACGAGAGGCCACTAGAAAAAAAAAAAAAAAAAGAGTGTATATAGACTACGATAAGAATCGTTATAACATGTCACTATTGTTGACGAATGTAAAAACTAATATGATTAAGCCTCGAACAACCACGAACGAAAAAGTTCACAAAACTTATAAAAAGGAAATCATCATCAAACTACAAAAGCTTTGAATCAAATACATATTAAAGAATAATTAGACAAATTTTGGAGAATAATTGGAGAACAAAACGAAAAGAGAGGTGGAGACATGTGAACCGATCGAATTGATGCGATGAAGATGGGGTGGGTCGGTCCACTAGAAGGAACCACCACTCGTGCTAATGCTTCTATAATGCTTCGAATCTCATTTATTCGGTCAAATCATTTCTTCTTCAACGTCCAACACCCACATGTGATACGTACCTTATCAAGCATATCGTATACGACCCCTATATATAAAGTTTTCTTTTTTATATATTTGATATAAATTTAGTGTCGGTACGTGCATTGTGAATGTGACATCCATTTGCACTCTAATCATTCTACATTATATGTTAAATGTACAATTAATAGACCCGAACCGTTTTATAGGCGTGTAAACTATTCTTACAAAACAACTCTATATATATTAGTTAGATTGATTTTAATTTTTTTTTTTTTTTGTTGAAAAAGATGCATATATTTCTTTAACAAAAAAAAATTGTATAGACAGATTTTACAAAATATGAGACAACAGTCACAACACTATATTAAAACTTTTTCCTCCTTGATAAAAGTAGTAGATCTCTCTTTTTTTTTTTTTTACAGTACTTGGCTACTTGTCCATATTAGATCTTCTTTTATAATCTTAAAGTTCGAAATCGAAACTCAAAATTAGACAATTGATAATATCATAACATAACATAAATCATCATTTCCAAAAAATAAAATAAAATTTAACACACAATAAAATCAACTCGTTACACTAACCATTAGCTAAAAACCACACCTTTGGACCAAACGCTTTGGTACTAAACATTTTTTTTTACACACACGACCACACCTTAATTTGTAGAAACATGATTGATTTTGAACAACCGTCATTTTATAATTTCATCATTTTACTGATTAAAAATGAAAGAATTTCTTCGTTTGAAAATTATGTTAAGTTTAATATTTGATATTTATATTTTATTCTATTCCACGTATTTTTTTCTTCTCGTAACTCTGTTGTTATCAATCATAACTTTTTGTTTAACAAAGGGTGATGGTGATTTATGAATCAAAGTATGACATTTCATTTATTTTTGTTTCTCGGTAGAAATCAAATTCCTCAAGAATAAAATCTTTCATGAAAAAAAAACACTTTTGCCGATATTTTATAGTAGTGGTATTTTCCTTGTCTACATAGTAGTGGTAGGGGTATTATCCGGAGCATTTTTAAAAGTTTTCTTTTTCAAAATAAAATAAATGTACGTCCGTTGATTTGTTCCCAAATTAATTGCAAACACGAGTAAAGTAGATGTCTCGGCTTTGTTTCTTCGCTTGTCCTAAACCATATCTATAAGTGGGTTATGCATTGTACCACTACCAAACTTGCAAGATCTTGCCTATACGCATGTTCCACTTGGACACTTGAAATTTGACATTCAACTAATTTATTTAACTTATATATATATGTCTATGAATTAATTTCATTCAGTCATGTCTCCTCGATGGTCCATTATCAGTTAGGCCAAAAGCTATAATATTATCCCATTCTTATTTTTTTATTTTAAACTGTCATTATCATCATCATATCACATTACATATGATCACATGATTGGTCGTGTAGAGTGGGGAGACATCTTATCTGATACGCCAAGATATGCCTAATTAATTAATTCAACATTTCCCTATATATAAGACCTTAGCTTTGGCTCAAGTTATAATATATCCTCTTAAGTTATATATTTTCTCTTCTTAACTGTTTATCTCTCTTCTCACAAAAAATGGCGTCTGTGCAATATGGTTTGGACCAAGGCATGGAGATTTTCAACGATGAGCTTATGATCATGTCGTTTTTGGAAGAAGAATCGCCTGTCGATAATCATAGTAGCGTTAACGAAGAGGAAGAAGAGAAACTAAACCGCGTGATTAGATCGCTAGAAGTGGAGATCAACATGAGTTCTCCGACGACCATAGAATCTCGGAGAATGGATCTCCAACAGACGAACTCCGGTCTCGAGGATGATTTCGGGTGGCTTAACGACTTTGATATTGGTGTGATTTCGTCGCAAAATGATGATGAGATGATGAACTGGTGTACGGAGCTTTCTTACATGGATGGTGTGGATAGTAGTGTTCTTGAGATTGAAGGTGGTGATTTTTATTCTCATATTAATTATGGACTTACGTTTGAGGAACCAACTCTTTCTCTGTGGCAAGAGAATAATGATGTAGTTATGTATTGATTGGTTTTGTGAAATCATAATATAACAAAGGCTCTTTCATATCTCAGTTAATTAACCTTTTAAGTTCATGTATGTATTCGTTAATGTTTTGTTGGTTGTGATTTTTAAGAACTTGCGAAGACTAATGACCAAAACTAGCATGTATCATCAGCATGAGTTAGATACAAATATACACTTCAGTTCACACGATTTTTTTTATTTTTTTTTTTGTGATTAAAAAGTATGAATACTCGTTGACGTAAACAAGAATTGCGTACTTTTACATATTGTGGAATGAAAAATAGCCGAATCATATATAAATTACAAAAAGAGTTCCTTTGGAATATGATTTAGAAACGACAAGAACTTTTAAAATTCCCCACCAAGATATTTATTCGCGTAATCAACTCTCTCTCTTTTTTTTCTGTCGACATATTCGCATAATAAGTTTTTTCTTCTCAAACATATTCGTATAATTAACAGTCATAACCTATATTTGGGATTTACCATAATCTCCAACAATCTGCGGAATGTTCAATTCTGAATTTTGAAACTGTTTCTACCCGGTTACGGATAATCGTAAGTCTTGGTTTCAGTGGATATTTACGTGTCTCATATAAATTTTTGGCATCAATAAATATGGGATGAGAAAGAAAAAAAGAACTATGATATAAAAAGCCAGGTAATGTCACAGTCATATTAAATTTAACAAATCATCAAATTATATCAGTTGATATAACATAATTAACAAATTTAACATATGGCTTTCTTACATGACATAAAGCCCATTGTCCATGGGCTTTAGATAAACCATTCCAAGAAGTATATATTGCCAGATAAGGCTTAAAATTCTACTTTTACATGTCAGGCCCAATCATCACACTAAAACGAACTAATGTACAAATTTTTGTTTGTTAATTGTTAGAACAAATCTGTACCACTAATTGAGCTTTCAATAGAGGTCTATGCACGCTAATGTTAGTCTAATATGAAAAGAAAAAAAACTGAATACATTCATTATCCAAAATCTTGTTGTTTTTTTTCTTAAATATAGTTCTTACCCAATAAATAAAATATTTTTTTTTTAAGTACAAACAAAAATGGGTTTGATTTGGACACCAAGTTCTATTGTGGTCTTTTGGTATATTCTTAGTGACTAAGAAATAGATACATATGCACATCAACTCCGGAAGTATATGCTTTATAGTCCACAATTTGTTTAAATTAGATTTGGCTGCTTTACAATCAATCAACTTTTGTTTTATGTTTTTTCCTTTTTTCCATGCACGTTGGTATTATGGTGTAAACTATATTGCTGTGATGCCTTTTCTTTAGCAAGGATTTAGTAAAAAAAAAAAAAAATTATTTTTCAATAAAACACCAATTGTCTGTTTCTGCATATCCTATTATCGTTCACTTTAACCCTTTCTTTAATCTGTTTATTTTGGAGAAAAAGCTTACTTAGTTAATTAAAAAGTACTTTCCAACTTTAATCTTTCTGACAATTAAGACCAATTATGTAGTAAGCTAATCAACAAAGTAACTCTCATCTATGGAGGACATGGAGTAATCAAAATTTGGACCTACTATTTAAAGTAAATAACAACAATAGTCCTCTCTTATTTATAAATTTATCTTTTGTTCCCGCAAATTAGTATACAGTCTCAAAGTTTTCCCTCTAAAAAAGAACGGCCAACTAATAAAGAAAAGAAAAGCAAAAGCAAAAAAAGAAAAAGAAATCGCACCATCATCATCATCATCATCTCTCAAAATTTCCGCCATGGAAACTCACCTCGCTAAGCAATTACCGCTTTATATAAATCGTTCTCAATCTCCACACCAATCTCCTCCCTCCCGAATGCTTCCCTCCAAAAATCCCACCGACCAAACCCCTAGAAGAAGAATCAGCTTCTCGTCTGATTCTGTTCTGATCTCTCCCAAAATAAAATGTCTCACGAGATCGTCCCCGTGGATCCCATCGATGTCCCCAGCACGAGCTACTCGCGCCCGATTCTGGGCCGGGAAGATTCGCCGGAGCGCCGCCAGTTCACGAGATCCCTCACCTTCCGGGAACACGTGTCGGAGCCATTCGACAGCGAGAGGCTCCCGGCGACATTAGCCTCCGAGATTCAGAGGTTTCTTCGTATAGCGAACTTGGTCGAGTCCGAGGAACCTCGTATTGCTTATCTATGTGAGTTTACCTCTTCCCTAATTGTTAGGATTTTAACTTAAAACCCTTTTTTTTTTCCTTCAAAAAAAATTCGCGCTTTCTTATTCAGTAATCATACTTTGACTACTTCACTACCAATTTTGAGTTTGAAAAATTGAAATTTTCGGTCGCAGGCCGTTTTCATGCTTTCGAGATAGCTCACCACATGGACAGAAATTCCACGGGAAGAGGTGTACGGCAGTTCAAAACTTCTCTTCTTCAAAGGCTTGAACAGGCAAGTCTATATATGTTTTCTTCTTGTCTTAAGATATCAGTTGATGTGGACCACCAGTTTCCGAATATTTCATGAGATTTCTAATCAGTTTGCTTTTTTTGGTTGACTTCTCTGTAGGATGAAGAGTTTACTGTGAGAAGAAGAAAGGAGAAGAGTGATGTTCGGGAACTCAAACGTGTTTATCATGCTTACAAAGAATACATTATCAAACATGGTGCAGCATTCAATTTGGATAATAGGTATGTATCCCTTATCTACTAACTATTGTTGCAGCTCAATTTCAGCTAGCAAACATTAACCTTTTTGGAAATTTTTTTTTTTTTTATCTTAATAGTCAACGAGAGAAGTTGATAAACGCAAGGAGAATTGCTTCTGTCTTGTATGAAGTTCTAAAGACAGTCACAAGTGGCGCTGGCCCTCAGGTTCTGGCCTCCTTTTTCTTCGTTTCTCTCGGTTTTTCGCGAATTTGTGTATCTAACTTGAGATTATGGTTTCTGATAGGCCATTGCGGATAGAGAAAGCATCCGGGCTAAATCTGAATTATATGTGCCGTATAACATTCTTCCTCTCGACAGAGGAGGGGTACACCAAGCAATTATGCATCTGCCTGAGGTACAAAGATATGTGGCCTCATACGGAAAGCGACTTGTTTTGTAGTGTGCATGGTTCTGTCATACAGCGTATTGAAATGTTCCTTTGTGTCCTGAACTACAGATTAAAGCTGCTGTTGCAATTGTACGCAACACTCGCGGATTGCCTCCTCCAGAGGAGTTTCAGAGACACCAGCCTTTCGTGGATCTATTTGAGTTTCTGCAGTATGCATTTGGGTTCCAGGTACTTGTCAGGAACTTGTTATCGGTATTGTAAAAACTATTAAGTTTACATACGGTGACCAAAACTTTCAATTTATCTTTATCATAGAGTGGAAATGTTGCCAATCAGAGAGAGCATATGATCCTACTACTCAGTAACACCATTATACGGCAACCTCAGAAACAGTCTTCAGCACCAAAGGTGTTGTTACTATTCCCTCTCTCTATTTTTGTTGTTGTTTGAATTGATTTAGTTTTCTCCATCTTTGAAATTGACATAACCTTAATTCCTGTAATCAGTCTGGTGATGAGGCAGTAGATGCACTGATGAAGAAGTTTTTCAAGAACTACACAAACTGGTGCAAGTTTCTTGGGAGAAAAAACAACATCAGGTATTCTTAGAATTATATTTCATCTGTCTGACATTCTGTATAGTTTCATCTATTTCTAACTGTATGTCCTCACAATCCACCTTGCAGGTTGCCCTATGTGAAACAGGAAGCCTTACAATATAAAACACTCTACATAGGACTCTACCTTCTCATATGGGGAGAGGCTTCGAATTTGAGGTTCATGCCAGAGTGCCTGTGTTATATTTTCCACCAAGTAAGCTGAAAATTTCTGTTTTCTATGTTTTCAGTACATCTTCTTCAACAGTTTATCTGTCAATCTGATTGATATTCGCAACATTGATGATGATGTTTATTCAGATGGCTTATGAATTGCATGGAGTTTTAACCGGTGACGTTAGTCTGATAACTGGGGAGAAGGTCGAGCCAGCATATGGTGGGGGAAACGAATCTTTCCTTGAGAAGGTGGTTACCCCAATATACAGAGTTATCGAAAAGGTGATCTTCTATCTGATGGAGTGCTTTAATTAACTTGAGAATGATTAGTCAATTGTAAAAAGTATATTGTCTGCAGGAAGCTGAGAAGAACAAGAACGGAACTGCTGATCATTCTATGTGGAGAAACTACGATGATCTGAACGAGTTCTTCTGGTCAGAACATTCACTATCTAGTGTGTCTTTGCTACCATATCTGTGTTTAAAAACCGGGAACATCACTAATCAGATTTTTGTTACGTCTTTCCATAGGTCTGTTGAATGCTTCGAAATAGGTTGGCCAATGCGTCCGGAACACGATTTCTTCTGCGTAGAATCGTCAGATACCAGTAAACCAGGGAGATGGAGGGGAATGCTTAGGTTTCGCAAGAAGACAAAGAAAACAGATGAGGAAATGGAGGATGACGAAGAACTTGGGGTACATATCCTTGTAACTCATGGAAAACATCTCTTCCCCTAATTATGCATTTGCATGTACACACACTTAGTAATCTAAAGGACAATGAAAGCTCTATTCATCAGTAGCTGTTCATTTGTGACATAACAGTATGGTGTTCCTAGCTTGTTGAGGAGACTACGGAGCATATTATCGCTTAAAATCTAAGTAAGCACATTATTCAAATCGGTCAATTCATGAGTGAACGGCTTCCAAAGACATAATTAAGAAAAAGAACTTGGGCTGTCACTAGGACTAATGTTTTTAGGTTCAGAAAATTGCATTGCTTTTAAAATCCTAACAAAATATTCTCTTGTATGTCTCAAAACACTACATGGGTATATTTTAAACTGTGTCATGTGATGTTCTCTTTGCTGCAGGCTATCACTGAGGAACAAACTAAATCAACCCCAAGATGGCTGGGGAAGACGAATTTTGTAGAGACTCGTTCCTTCTGGCAGATATTCCGGAGCTTTGACAGAATGTGGAGTTTCTTTGTTTTGTCTCTGCAGGTTCCTCTTCTTCTCCTCTTTCATCTTTAAAATCATATCCAAGTTTATATTTATTTACAAATGATGAAATTCTTATTTCCCTTTTCAGGCATTGATAATTATGGCTTGTCATGATGTGGGATCTCCACTGCAAATTTTCAACGCCAACATATTTGAAGATGTCATGAGCATTTTCATTACTTCTGCAATTATTAAGCTCTTAAAAGGTTATTAGCCATTTTCTTAATGTCCCTATAAACTAAGATACAATACTTACTGCTGATATTTTAGGGGGTTTGTTGCAGGTGTTCTTGACATAATTTTCAAGTGGAAAGCTAGAAACACAATGCCGGTCAATGAAAAGAAGAAGCAGATGGTGAAGTTGGGTTTTGCTGCGATGTGGACTATTATTCTACCAGTGCTGTATTCTCATTCAAGAAGGAAATACATTTGTTATTTCACAAGTTACAAAACCTGGCTTGGTGAATGGTGTTTTTCTCCGTATATGGTGGCGGTCACGATATACTTGACAGGAAGTGCGATTGAGTTGGTCTTGTTCTTCGTTCCTGCCATCAGCAAGTACATTGAGACCTCCAATCATCGCATCTTCAAAACTTTGTCTTGGTGGGGACAGGTACACTTTAATCTCAAAAACTGATCAGTTTCTTCACTTAGTCTGTTTTTACTTTTGGTGTTCTTCAAACTCACTTTTACTAGTTACAACCCGATTACTCTATAAACGGCTAGCTGTTTTCTGCAGCCCAGGTTATACGTTGGGCGAGGAGTGCAAGAAACTCAGATATCACAATTCAAGTATGTCTCAGGCCAATGTCTCACACTGTGTTTCTTTTGTTAGTTATGTCTTTATTTTTTTGGTGGTTTTGATTTCTTTTTCTTTTTTTCAGATACACCTTCTTTTGGATTCTGGTTCTCTTAACCAAATTTACTTTCAGCTATGCATTTGAGGTAGATAGGCGCTACTGATAATTGATGTTGTATGCGTTGAATTCATAACAGTTTCTTTACATTCATTAGTATGACCTGAAAATGCAGATAAAACCTCTAATAGAACCTACCAGACTGATAATGAAAGTTGGCGTGCGGAATTATGAATGGCATGAACTTTTCCCAGAAGGTTTACTCTTTACTCTTTAACTTTTTTTCTTCTATTTTAAAGTATGTATTGTGGCGCACTAAAGAAAATTTTGTTTTCTCCTTTTATAGTTAAGAGTAATGCTGCTGCAATTGTTGCAGTATGGGCGCCAATCATGGTGGTGAGTTTCCAGCTCCATGCATGTACCAGAAATATGAGTGTTTATGATTAAACTATCGCTTAGCTTCTATTCTGAAACAAATGTTGAGCTTTCAGGTCTATTTCATGGATACACAAATATGGTATTCGGTTTTCTGCACAATCTTTGGTGGGCTGTATGGAGTTCTGCATCACCTTGGTGAGGTAAGCACACATGTCTTCAGTGCAGGAGAGTTGTCATTTTGTGCATTTCCTTGCCAGGTTAATATGTTCCTTTTATTTCTATTCAGATTCGAACTTTAGGCATGTTGAGAGGCCGGTTTCATACTTTACCTTCTGCTTTCAATGCATCCCTTATCCCACACTCAACTAAAGATGAGAAAAGGAGAAAACAAAGAGGATTTTTCCCCTTCAATTTAGGCAGGGTAAGAGGTTTTCTGAATCGACCATGTGTATATACCCAAAGACTATATTTGAGTTCCTTATAAAGAAGTCGTACACCTTTTTTTTGTTGCAGGGGTCAGACGGCCAGAAAAATAGTATGGCCAAGTTTGTCTTGGTCTGGAACCAAGTCATTAACAGTTTCAGAACAGAAGATCTGATAAGTAACAAGTAAACTGCTATCTTTCTGTATTGTTTGCGTGTAAAGCTCTGACATATATAAATATATATAAGTCTAATATTTTTTATCATCAGAGAACTAGATTTGATGACGATGCCAATGTCATCGGAGGTACTATCCGGGATCATCCGTTGGCCCATTTTCCTCCTTGCAAATAAGGTACATTTCTTACAAACTTTCTACACAATCTGTTTTGGTGGGAATTTGTGTTTGTTGGTAAATATAGCTNTCGATCACGTCTATATGCCGAAAGACTATATAAGAAGTCGTACGCTTTTTTTTTTTGCAGGGGTCAGATGGCCAGAAGAATAGTATGGCCAAGTTTGTGTTGGTCTGGAACCAAGTCATTAACAGTTTCAGAACAGAAGATCTGATAAGTAACAAGTAAACTGCTATCTTCTGAATTGTTTGCATGTAAAGTACTGACATATATAAATATATTATATGTCTAATATTTTATCATCAGGGAACTAGATTTGATGACGATGCCAATGTCATCGGAGGTACTCTCCGGGATCATCCGTTGGCCCATTTTCCTCCTTGCAAATAAGGTACATTTCTTACAAACTTTCTACACAATCTGTTTTGGTGGGAATTTGTGTTTGTTGGTAAATATAGCTACCCCATCTTACTAGTTTTCAACAGCTCTGAGCATCGCAAAAGATTTTGACGGGAAGGATGAGGTTCTCTATCGAAGGATTCGGAGGGACGAGTACATGTACTATGCAGTCAAAGAGTGCTATGAATCATTGAAGTACATTCTTCAGATTCTTGTTGTTGGTGATCTCGAGAAAAAGTAAAATCCCTTATAGTATCTTCCTCCAGTTACAACTTTTACTTCAGTTTCTGCTGTTTGTGGTATGTAATTTAGATATATGACATTGGCTCAGGGTTATATCTGGCATAATAAACGAGATAGAGGAAAGCATCAGACAGTCAAGCTTGCTTGAAGAATTCAAGATGAAAGAGCTCCCAGCGTTGCATGAAAAATGTATTGAGCTGGTTCAACTTCTGGTAAATCATCTTTGCTATAGGTTTTTCAGATTTCAAAGTGACAGCTTTTCGTTTCATAAACTTGACTTCTTCTGTACTCCTTAGGTTGAGGGAAGTGAAGAGAAGCTCCAGGCTGAGAAAATTGAAGAGCAGCATAGTAAACTTGTAAAGGCTCTTCAAGATATATTTGAGCTAGTAACAAATGATATGATGGTACATGGTGACAGGTTGGTGAATTTCCGAAGTTGTGGAGCCTCTGTTACTTTAAGTTTTGTCCTCTGTGAAAAGCTGAACTTGCCTAATATCCCTTTGCATGTTTAGAATTCTGGATATGCTCAAGTCCCGGGACGGGTCAGAAGAGGAAACGGAGATTTTTATGAGGGTTATAGAACCACAGTTGTTTGAATCATATGGAGGAATGAGATGCGTTCATTTTCCTCTGCCAGATAGTGCTTCATTGAGTGAACAGGTACCCTTTGATAGTGCTGCAATGCGTTCTTTCATTCAAATGTTCCAAATGCTGCAGTGTGCTGATACTTCTATGTTGGTTTTGGCAGATCCAGCGTTTTCTGCTGTTGTTAACCGTCAGAGACAGTGCAATGGACATACCAGAGAACTTAGAAGCTCGAAGGCGCATCTCTTTCTTTGCTACTTCGCTTTTCATGGATATGCCAGACGCTCCTAAAGTACGCAATATGATGTCGTTCAGGTCTGCCTTCACAAAAGGAACAATACGCAATAAGATACACAAGTTCTTGGATCTGCTCAATAAATGAACTAACACTTTGGTTACAGTGTTTTGACACCGCATTATCAGGAGGATATTAACTTTTCAACAAAGGAACTACATTCCACCAACTCTAGCGTGTCAATCATTTTTTATATGCAGAAGATTTTTCCAGGTAAATATCTCAGCACATGTTCATATTTTGATTGATGACTGTCTTCTCTGTTCTGTTGGTTTCAAGATTGTCTAATCTTTTGGTTGTTAGACGAATGGAAAAACTTTCTGGAGCGAATGGGATGTGAGAATTTGGACGCGTTAAAGAGAGATGGTAAAGAAGAAGAGCTTCGAAATTGGGCATCATTTCGTGGACAAACGTTGAGTAGAACAGGTGAGAAACTATAACAACATGCGCAGATAGCATCATTGATCCTGGTCACTCTTATACAGGGAACTAACAAAATTTCATGCTTAACACAGTCCGTGGTATGATGTATTGCCGTGAAGCTCTGAAATTGCAGGCCTTCCTCGACATGGCAGATGATGAGGGTTTGTCACCTCGACTCTCCACTCTCTGGTCTTTGCAAATTTCTGTTTTGAAAACTATGATTCTAAACGCAGTCTACCTGTTTCTCTCCTCTAGATATTCTTGAAGGATATGATGATGTGGAGCGAAGTAACCGACATTTATCCGCACAACTTGATGCATTAGCAGATATGAAATTCACATATGTTGTGTCTTGCCAAATGTTTGGAGCTCAAAAATCAGCCGGGGATCCTCACGCACAAGACATACTCGACCTGATGATAAAGTAAGCTGTCATTGTCATGTAATCAAAAGTCATTCGTTGAACATGATCTCAGATAGATTTTCAGTAGGCAAAAGTTTGTACATGATTTCCTAAAGCCACATTACATGACTGTTTCACTTAGGTACCCATCTCTCCGCGTTGCATACGTCGAGGAGAGGGAAGAAATAGTGGTGGATAATCCGAAGAAGGTCTACTACTCTATATTGGTTAAAGCTGTCAACGGTTTCGATCAGGTATCAAAAGCTTGTCTACAATCCCTTGGTAATTTGATGTGCGAATTGAACTGTAAAATCTTGGGCACATGGTAACTTGGTTGAGATAATTTAGGAAATATACCGGGTCAAACTTCCTGGACCACCTAACATCGGAGAGGGGAAGCCTGAGAATCAAAATCACGCCATAGTTTTCACTCGAGGTGAAGCACTTCAGACAATTGATATGAACCAAGTAAGTTTTCTGCCTCTTGGATGTACAACCAATGTACCACCTTTGTCTTCCTCTAAAACTTCTCGCATAACGATTTAGGATAACTATCTGGAAGAGGCTTTCAAGATGAGAAATCTCCTTCAAGAATTTCTTCGGAACCGTGGAAGAAGACCTCCAACAATTCTTGGGTTAAGGGAACACATCTTCACCGGAAGGTTTGTTCCACACTTACATGCATATATAATAAATAGTATCTTACTCCTTGTAACAACCAGGACATGGTAAATCATAAGCAGGGTATTTACTGAGTTTCTGATATTGCAGTGTTTCTTCTCTAGCATGGTTCATGTCATATCAAGAAACCAGTTTTGTCACAATCGGTCAAAGGCTTCTTGCTAATCCTCTCAGGCAATAATCCCTCCGTCCTAAACCCTCAAAATCACAGCTTCCACTTGCCAGTGCCACAAAAACTAAAACTTTTTTTTCCATTAATTACAGAGTTCGGTTTCACTATGGACATCCTGATGTCTTCGACAGAATATTTCACATAACAAGGGGTGGTATCAGTAAAGCATCGAGAACTATTAACTTAAGCGAGGACGTTTTCGCCGGTATGAAATCACATATTAAGGACTTCTTTCCTCAGCAAAACTGTGAGGTTTAGCTGTAATTACATTCTTCCTTGTATTATGTAGGTTATAACACCACTCTACGACGTGGATGCATAACCTACAATGAGTACCTCCAAGTTGGGAAAGGTCGTGATGTTGGCCTCAATCAGATCTCAAAGTTTGAGGCCAAAGTGGCAAACGGAAACAGCGAGCAGACTATTAGCCGTGACATATACCGTTTAGGACAACGGTTTGATTTCTTCAGGATGCTGTCCTGTTATTTCACAACCATTGGATTCTACTTCAGCAGCTTGGTAACATCCATGAAGCTATAGATGAAAAAAAACGCATCCTTTGTTTTAGTTGTGGATCATGAGCTTTAACTTTTGCTGACGTTTGTACAGATTTCTGTGATCGGGATTTATATATATCTCTATGGTCAGCTCTACCTCGTGCTCAGTGGGTTGCAGAAGACACTTATTCTTGAGGCCAAGGTGAAGAACATAAAATCACTAGAGACAGCCCTTGCCTCTCAATCATTTCTCCAGCTAGGTCTCTTGACAGGTATACCAATGGTGATGGAGATTGGATTGGAGAAAGGATTTCTCATAGCCTTTCAAGACTTCATACTCATGCAGCTACAGCTTGCTGCATTCTTCTTCACTTTCTCTCTAGGAACCAAAACGCATTACTTCGGCAGAACAATTCTCCATGGAGGCGCCAAATACAGACCCACGGGGCGTAAGGTGGTTGTGTTCCACGCCAACTTCAGTGAAAACTACAGATTATACTCGCGGAGCCATTTCATCAAAGGGTTTGAGCTCATCATTCTTCTGGTGGTATACGAGTTGTTCAAGCATACATCTCAAAGCAACATGGCTTACTCATTCATCACTTTCTCAGTGTGGTTCATGTCCCTTACTTGGTTATGCGCCCCGTTTCTCTTCAACCCTTCAGGCTTTACATGGGAGATAATAGTAGGTGACTGGAGAGACTGGAACAGGTGGATCAAAGAGAAAGGTGGGATAGGGATTCAGCAAGACAAGAGCTGGCAATCTTGGTGGAACGACGAGCAAGCCCATCTCCGTGGCTCTGGTGTTGGAGCTCGCTGTTTGGAGATCATTTTGTCTCTCAGGTTCTTCGTGTATCAGTATGGACTGGTCTATCACCTTGACATTACCCAAAGCAGCACAAATATCATAGTCTACGCGCTTTCTTGGGTCGTGATTCTTGCAACCTTTCTAACAGTCAAGGTAAATCTCTCATCTCCTTGCACTTTCCGAGTAAAAAAACCAGAACAAAAGTCAAGCTAGAAAACATTTCTCTCTGTTTTCTCTTTGCAGGCCGTAGACCTAGGGAGGCAACTGTTCAGCACAAGAAAGCATCTTGTGTTTCGGTTCTTCAAAGTCTTCGTCTTCGTGAGCATTTTAACAGTCATCATCACTCTATCAAACATATGTCACCTCTCTCTCAAGGACCTTGTAGTCTCTTGCTTAGCTTTCTTGCCTACCGGTTGGGGTCTAATTCTGGTACCAATCCTTCCCAATACACTACATTTAATAAAAAAAAAAAAAAAGCAACAGATTTAGTTTCTTATGGAATCACTAAATTGTTGCAGATTGCACAAGCTGTTAGGCCAAAGATAGAAGGGACAAGCTTGTGGGAGTTCACACAGGTTCTTGCTCGAGCTTATGACTATGGAATGGGAGTTGTTCTGTTTGCACCGATGGCTATCTTAGCATGGCTTCCTATCATATCTGCGTTTCAAACGCGGTTTCTCTTCAACGAAGCTTTTAACAGAAGGCTTCAAATTCAACCGATTCTTGCAGGGAAGAAGAAGAAATAGATGAATATGCCTCTCTTCTTTGCTTTGTACATATTGACATATTGTAACTATTTCACTTATTAAATTGCTCTGTACAAAAATCCTATTCATTCAAAATATCTCACTAGTGTTCACTCTAGTAAAAACTAGGGGTTGATATTTAAACCGGTCTGAACCGAATTCGAAGATGCCTCAATTGAACCGCATAAAAATTTTGTATGATTTAATTGGTATTTTTCTCAAACCTGGATAAACCGAACTAATCCTCACAAAGCAGAGGTTTTCTTGCATCATGCTCGTACAGGCGGTGAATGAAATCACCGAGCCTGTGCCCCTCCAAACACTGTTCCACAATCTTCAGATTAGCCAGACTAGTGTTTCAAAAAGGTGTGTGGATATGCCTGGTTCGTCATCGCAAGATGATTTTCTAAGGCTCTGCGAACAACTAGAAGTAAAGATGAAGGTGTGTCTTCTTTTGCTTCTTTCTCGGTTGGGTTGTGTGTTTGTTTTTTAAAACTCTTCTCATCATTTTTTTACTTCTCTGTCCTAAGGGTACTTTGGATGAAGGAACTATAAACAAGCTTTTTCAGGGTCGCTTTGACAAATTTTCCAGCACAGAGACGTTTTCTTGTATGTACTCTAAGCCAGAGATTCTTTTGTTTATATGATCAAGTCTTCTTCTTATTATTAAGGGTCGTATTATTTGTTTCTTATTAGGCCTCAACCTTGATGTTGAAAATTGCAACAACATCTACGATTCATTTGAAAAGTTTGTTGAAAAACAAACATTCTTCACAGATTTTCCACCCGTTCTCTTACTAGAGCTGAGTAGATTTCACAATGATAGCAAGGTTAGTATTTGAAACTAGTAGTTGTGACACTGTTTTTTTTGTTTTTTAATACCTAATGCTTAATTTCCTTTTCTTTATAGCTCAATGATAGGTACTTGTATCCTCTTGATCAGCTTGACCTCGACAAGTATGGTAGATTGTCTACTAATGGCACATGCAATCGTTATACACTCCACAGGTTGAGTTTGCTGTTTCTATGTATCTTTTTGGTTTTGAGAGTTGAAAGTCTTAAGAATTTTTTTTTTGTAATTGCAGTGTTATAGTTCATAGTGGAGGAGTAGATGGTGGAAAATTCTTTACCTTCGCCAAGTCCACAATGAAAGATGTTTGGTAATTGTCAGTTTATAATAATATTGTGCTATTCTGAAAAGAGTTATTTAAACTGAGGAATTGTGCTATGTCAGGCTCAAACTGGACGATGAACAAGTCACCATGGTTGATATTAAAAGTGCCATGGACGAGCAATTTGGTGGCCATGAAGAGGTGGTGCATTTTGTTTACAATTGTTGGCTGTAT
>JAHZTW010000002.1:10970600-11030691 GCA_020283515.1 Alliaria petiolata | reverse complement strand
TTTTTCAGATTAAAACTATTTCATATATGAAAAAGTTGTGTTTAAGGCTGATTTTGAGGTGTAATTGGTAATCGGAGTTAGATTTGGTGTGTCGGAGATAAGTCAGCGGTATGCCGGTGGAGGAGTCAATAGATATGAAATTCAGGTTGGTGTCCTTTATGTTTTCGAAGAAAATGGATCTTTGTTGCTTGTTGATTCGATGGTCTTTATTTTTGGTAATTAGGGGAAAGTGAAATTGATAAAGATGGCCGAGTTGCCATGAACATACTGACGTGGATAAAAAATGATGACCACATGTAGCTCCATGTGTTTGAAGTGCAATAAACAATCATCGATGGACATATATTCATGGACAACAACGTGTGGATGGATTGAGAAATTCAAATATTTGTCGAGAGAAAAGTATATGGACAAGCTCTTATTTAGATCATCATTATATGGACAAACATTCATACTGTAAGAAATAATACATTGTTCTATATCATAATCTGCTTTCATTTTGGCTTAGTTGAGCTGTAAAGATTGTCAGTTTGCAGGAAAGACATGCAGTTGTAGACATGGAGTCGTGAACATGATGGTGTGGACATGAAGTCGTGCACATGATGGCGTGGACATGAAGTCGTGGACATGATGGCGTTGACTGCATATCTAGCTCTCTTCATAATCTTGGTCATTTTGACAGATATTATAGCTCTCTCCGTGATGTAATCTAAATATGTATTGGACACATTACTTATTTTCTTCACACTCGTTTATCAACTATGGGGACAGTTTGTTCACGAACACTCTCAGCAACTTTAAAATTCATGTAGAAAACGAGGATAATCAGGCCAACAGTCGTGTCACAACAGATGTTTAACAACTATATTTACAATACAGTAAAACTTCTATAAATTAATAATGTTAGGACTTCAATATTTTATTATTTTATAGAGTTATTCATTTATAAAGATTTTTTTCGGTTTGAACTCTAACAATAGCAAATTGTTTCCAACAGTGCAAAATTTGTTCAGGAGATGTCACATCAATGAATTTGGAAGATGACGAACAACATTAATAAGCATAAAGTTGTGATTAATAATCTCAATTATCGAAAAAGAATATATGCATATGCCAATAGCATATTCGGCTATTTAGGTGAAAGTGGACTAACTGGAATAATATTTTTTTGTAAACCACATTAACCTCAAATTATACATGATCTTATCATTCACGGCACTAATCTTTTTTTTTTTTGCTGTACTAAGGGCAAATTTTCTACGCCCACGAACGGTTCTAATAATTTTATTTCAATTACTGTTACACTAAGGGCTAACACTAATTATTTTTCTTTATTTAGTTTACAATGATAGACATTGTATATGGAAATATTTAATTATTTTGTTGTGTATATCTTTAAGATGGGGCTAAAGTCTTAAAGCCCTTAAGAAGACATATGTTCTTATACATATTATACAAAAATAAAAACCTTTCTTAGTCCATAATTGAAGAAAAATCTCAACATTCAGTTTCGTTTCGTGGGTTACTTAATTTCACACTTGAGAAATTAGACCATCATCCAATTGAAGAAAAATAATTGTTTCTTAGTCCATCATAATTGTATCTTACCGTACAATACTACAATGAGTCATGACTTATATGAGTCGATGATGAAAAACGAAAACCTCATGCAAAGAATTGTTCGGCCTTAAACTTCGTGCATGACATAATCAGATTTTGGGATCCAAAACCCGTTTTACAGTTACCATCAGTTCTCAGAGAGTAAAGATCGATACTTTATGTCATTTAATTATATTAATCACTCAAATAAACCAATGCACATATTAAAAGTTCAAAAAAACATAAAAAAATCAATGCACATACAGATTGATCTGCCTAGTCACATATGATGATCTATACTTGTTCCTCATTTGCCTGGAAGGTAAATTTGCGATCTTTTAACTAGACACGCATGTTTATTCACAACTAAACCAAATAATTAAGATCATATTAGTGTTTTTTTCCATTTAATAAATATATAATCATTGCAAAGAAAGCAAATGCTATCTTGGTTTGGGATTTGTGATCCCAAATAGTATGATTTTATTCTTCTTTTATTTCATACATAAATATGTGGTAGTAAATAAATACAATCCTTAAATACATAATTAGACTGTTTATCCGTTAGAGGTGTAATTAATAATAATAATCTTTCACCGAAACAAAGTCACCATCACGCAAGGCTCGAAGGCGGAATCTCACCTTTCCTCCCCTTTAGCAGGCGAAGCTTTGGCAATGAGAGAAGCTCTTCCCCTTTGGCAGCCGTAAGCGAAGGATTTGAGAGTATGAACGTCGAATTGGATTCACAGCAACTGATTTTGGCAATCAACTCAAATCTCCAAATCTCTGAGATATATGGAATTCTCCAAGATATCAACAATCTATTTTTACTTTTTTTTTCTGCATGTAGTTTCTCTTTCATTCATAGATTGAAGAACAAGGAAGCCGATGTTTTGCCAAAGCAATCTCTACGCTGGGCCTCTAGTGGGCCTGTGTAATTTCATCTCCTTTTATTTATAAAAGTTTGACAACAAAAAAAAACTGTAAAAAGAGAAAATGATTCTTCGGAGACTTGTTCTCTCTGCAACATCGAACTTAAATCCCAGAAGAAGCCTAACAGTTTCTTCTTCTTCTGCTGTTCGACTTCTCTCATCTTCTTCTGATAGATATACGGCGTCGCAACGATACTCCGGTGACGATAAACTCGCCAGGCTAAGGCACAAGGACTGGTTGGCGCCAAACGAAGTTTTGAAAATCTTCGAAAATGTCAAAGATCCGACCTTTCTGATGCCGGCTTACCAACATTACTCCAAGCGGAAGGATTATCAACCGACGGAAACTCTATATGCCCTTCTGATCAACAAGTTCGGACAAGCCAAGATGTTCGACGAAATCGAAGAGGTCATGAGAACAGTGAAGCTCGAGAAAGGATGCCGTTTCTCGGAGGAGTTCTTCTACAATTTGATGAGGATTTACGGGAACTTAGCCGGAAGAATCAACCGAGCAATCGAGATACTGTTCAGTATGCCGGATTTCGGGTGCTGGCCAAGCGCCAAAAGTTTCAATTTCATTCTGAATCTACTTGTCTCCGCGAAGCTGTTCGACGAGATTCATAAGATCTTCGTGAGTGCTCCTAAGCTGGGTGTGGAAATCGATGCCTGCTGCTTGAATATACTCATCAAGGGACTGTGCGAGAGTGGGAATCTGGATGCTGCACTCCAACTGCTCGACGAATTTCCTAAACAAAAATCACGGCCTAATGTTATGACGTTCTCGCCTATAATCCGTGGTTTCTGTAACAAGGGCAAGTTCGAGGAAGCCTTTAAGTTGTTGGAGAGGATGGAGAAGGAACGTATTGAGCCAGACACCATCACGTTCAACATTCTGATTTCAGGTCTTAGGAAGAAAGGTAGGGTTGAAGAAGGGATTGATCTTTTGGAGAGAATGAAGCTAAAAGGGTGTCAACCAAATCCTGGGACTTATCAGGAGGTACTCTATGGTCTCTTGGATAAAAAGAGGAACTTGGAAGCTAAAGAGATGATGAGTCAGATGATTTCATGGGGTATGAGACCCAGCTTTCTGTCGTACAAGAAGATGGTTCTGGGGCTCTGCGAAACCAAGTCGGTTGCGGACATGGACTGGGTTCTGAGGCAAATGGTGAATCATGGTTTTGTTCCCAAAACAGGGATGTGGTGGAAAGTTCTTCGCTGCGTAGTTTCAAAGAACAATGACTCTCAAGCCGATTTGGATCGCATTACTGATTGCCAAGAAACTCCAGGATAAGCTTTGTACATTCTGCTGTATTGTTTGACAGATGGAGCATCCTGTGCACAGAAGCTATCTGTTCTTTGAGTGGAAGAAGAAAATGGGAAGAGGAAGACAGACTCTCAAAAAGTTGTAAAGCAAGACATAGACTCAAAACTTAAAAGCTGTACAAGAATCCTTTGGCGTAAATTTACATCTACTTGACTGGAACATACTCAAATATCCATCCTCAAGCTTTTGATTATTAGCCTATGATTCCCTTTCTATCCTTCGATATATGTAGTTTCTAAGTTTGCTGGGTTTTCTTGGGCGTGACGATTCTCTCAGCTCCAGCGGAAGAGTTCCTGGCATCGATATATGTAGTTTCTAAGTTTGCTGGATTTTCCTTATGTACTTCTGCTTCTTTATTTGTCGAAATGTCTGCAACTTTATTTACATGATCATCTTCGCCTGCCCCGACAATTTTACCTTCAGGTTTTGCTGTTCTTGGTGTTCCTAGGTCCTGCACACTACTAAGTGCAGATTCATCATCAGAACATTCGGAATCGGACACAGACTCAGATTCAGGAACGACATCTTGCTCTGACACGGTTGAACACTCGTCATCTCTTGATTTCCTTGACCCTTTACGCGAAAATGCATGCTTTATGTGTCTTGCAGACTTTTCAGCATGTTTCAGAATGCTCTTTGCAACATCTTTCATGTGTCCCTTGTGCTGACTGTCTTCAGAACCAACGCTCTCAGCTTTTGGACTTCTTCCTGAGAGCGGCCCCGATAGACGGTCTTCAACGATGAACTTAACCCCAGCATCCTTTTTATTTAACGCCTTCAAATTAATCCGAGGAGACCTGATATCCTCTTCCATGTTCCCTGTGTGGTGACATTCTTCCTTTTTCCCATTCCTTTGAAACACTAAACCGACTTTCTTCAAGCCCCGACCAACAGACCTCATCGTGTTCTTCCCTTCCTGATTTTCATCTGGGCTGCTGCTTTCATTGTTGGGCGATGCAGAGGCGGTGGAACGGACACTACCAGCAGAAGTATCATGAGGAACTCCCTGTATTTGGTTATCGAGGCATCGACTCTTGCCTTTTCTTGGTTCCCAAATCTGTGAGACTTCAGTTCCTAGTTGATGTACCCAGATTCCAGTCTCTTCTTGTCCTTCAATGTTAATTGGTTCCATATTATCCAGAACCCTTGGAGACTTGTCAGATACCACTGACGAGAAGGAACCTTTATTTGCGTCGGAAGCAAAAGAAGCCCACATATCTTCCTTACTTATTGTTACTCCTTCAAACGGGTCATCGTTACACTGTAAAAGAATCAGATGCACATTGCATAAGACTTGATAATGAAACTCTGTGTTTAGGAAAATAAACAGAATCTCAATCTACCTTTGCTTCGTCTTCAAGTACGGTAATAGCAAGATGCAGCCTCCCCACCTTGATGTTCTGAAGTGGCAACCACATATCATTTCGTTGCCCGCCTCTAAACTCTGCAATGTTTACTGAACAATCACCGAGGCTGTCATCGCTGAATCGGTCTTTGTCTTGAACATCAATGTTAAGTATATTTGGAGAGTCCCATGTCAAGATTGGTATCTTGAACTCTTCTTGCCATTTGGGAGCCAATGTTTTCCTTAGTATCTTGGTTTTGAATCTGTAAGCGCCAAGCTGCCCTTTCACATAAGGATCAGCTAAACCTGAAGCATCCAAATCCGAGCAGTTCTTAAAATGCCGTTCAGACTTACTAAAATGGAGAAACCAACTAGCTCAGTGATTTCCAGGACTAACCATTTAGGTCTGATGGTTTGACATCAGATGCTTCAACAACTTCAACAAGAGCGTGTGCAACTGGTTCTTTCTCATCAACAAAGAACCAATTTTCTGGAAGCAAACTCAGACACAAAATGTAATCACATGGCCTGATTGAATGAAGTTTTGAGAGATACTGGTAACTTTTGAGGAACCAACAGAAAGAAGTACAAGATAGAAGTTACAATAGTTACCTCCTGATTGTGGGCTAACAAATTTCTCCATATCAACTACCAGCATATTTGGCTGCAAATTAGACGTAAGCTTCAGCTCCATTGTAGTGACAATTTTTTGCTTAACTACATGAAGGGATAAATCCCGAGCATCGGGAAACAAAGGCGACAAAGCGCGAGAACCTTACCTCGACAAGAGTCTGCTCAAATGCAATAGACAAGAGTTTGTCCTGAATGGGGGGGAAATAATAATTAATGGTGGGATTGTTAGAAGAGTAAAAACTCAAAAGTGCCGGAGGAGAGTTTCTACACTAGTTAAAGATTATAAGCTCGTCAGGCGTCAATACTTACAAGCCAACCTGCAATCCCTGGAAGCACAGCAACATCAACTCCATGAGTGAAGATTGGTTTAACATTCATTTGGAAATAAGGTGGCTCTGCAAAACAGACGCGTACACGCCCCAGAAACGGCCATCGGCGAAGGAACTTCACTCCAACCAACACCTTCGAGAGTAAAAGGTATCCACAGATGAAGCAAGGTACTTCGTTTAAGAGAGCGTGGAAGTATATACGTGTATGTGAATTAACTACAGAAAAGCCATCACCTTTCCTTCGACATGCATTCCTGTCAGATGTAACTTTGTCCAAATTCCAAACCCAAGTCTTTTTCTTAGTTTCACTGCGAGTATAGCGCTCATATCATCTGCTGTGAGGAAATTCATTCCAAGTTCCAGCACCTGTATAATACACTCCAGCGTAAGTTCTACTTCCTCAATAGAGATATAAAACACCAGATGTCACCATGATAATCAAAGTTTTGCAACTATACCAAGTGATCATCGCCCGTAGATTCCCGAATCACCCTTATATCGGTCAACACAGGCGGGTTTCTTCCCAAATACAGATGTTGTATCACAGCTTCTTTCTGCACAAATTATCATACCATCAATAAAATGCTAAGTCGGTTTTTCGGCTGTAAAGCGTGTGATACAGTAAGTGGCCTAGTAATTTCTTTAGAAACCAATGTACAGTAGTATTTCAAATGTCTAACTAGACACAGAAAGATATCGAGAAGACTAAAAAAGAGCCATAAAAACAGAGGAGCAAAATTGAATGGGTTTTTTTTACCGCGGTCCAAGGTCTATATTTCTCCAAGAACCAAGGTATGATCGGACGCAGAATCTTCTGAGACGCAATCTGTTCCATACAAATCGGCCATATCTTCTCCACAGCATGATTCAACCACCGCACTGATTCAGAATCAGATAGAACCTAACAAAAGCTAAAGTCAGCATCTTTCGATTCAAAAATTTAGAACTTAAAACAAATGGGTTCATAATGAATTAAGACAAGCAACCTAATTTCTCATAACTAGAGATTAAGTTAACCGTTAAAGGATAGAACATGAACATCGAATCTTTTTCTCCAAGGAAGGATGCAAATTTAAAAAGTAAAATTTACCCGTCTCTGGTTAGCTTGCTTCATCTCTTCAAACTGCAATTTCCTCTTCAATCTCATCACATACCGTTCATGGACCTAAAGAAAAACCCACCAAAACCACAATCTTTTTTCACCAAATCCATAAAAATCCAGGCTTTAACACCCAAAGGAAACATGTCAACCAGAGAGAGAGAGAGAGAGAGAGAGAGAGAGAGAGAGGCAAAAGAAACAATACCAAGTAGAGATAAATCAGAGCGAGGAAATAGAAAAGGGCGTGTGATCGATTCAAGTAAGAGAGAACCCAAAGAAACATCAACACGATCACCACATGATGGAACACCGAACACTCCATTATCACACTTGCACTCCCGATCGATTGAAATCACGTTACGAAATCCACAAGTGAAGACAAGAAACTCCAAAGACTCTTGCTTTTCTTAACACATGGGATCAAACACCAATCTCATGAAACCAAACCATCCGAATCGATTCGAACTTCTTCATGACGTGTGTGTTTGGTTCAAAAAGATCAAAAAGAAGGCGCCAATTACTGCAACGAGAGAAACAAAACAGATGACTGCAGTGTTTCTTTCTCTTAGAGATTGATTTAGTTAGCGGAGACAGAGACAGAGACAGAGAGACGCGGACAGAGAAAACATTCGATCTAAAAAAAAACTCCTATTGTGGCGATTTGCTCTGTCCTATTCCGCTACACGAAAACGATGTCGTTTATGTTTCCGGATAACTGGAAACAAAGATTGTGGGGACCTGGTCAAAAAAAGAAAACAAATATTTGGGTTCTCTGTGAAAGTGAAACGCGTCAACAGCCTGAGTGAGTGCAAGTGCAAGCGTGTCAGACACGTGTGAGAAAATACCAATAGGACCCATCTCATTGTTTCAATTGAATTATTAATAAGATCCTACCCGTTCATTTACAAGAATGGCATTAATCTGAATCTGATGGACGGCTTACGATCCGATATGTTTCCATATAATCTGATCTGTATGATTATTACTTTATTAATATTTCTCTGCATTTTGGTAAAAATCCGGCCATTTACATTTAAATAAATATTTTTATTCAAAAATAAACAATCTTTTCTGTAAAAAAGTGTTGTGTAGAAGAACAACCGGGATACAAAAAATAATAATTCGAGAAACAACTACACTAACATCCATCAACCACTAAACTATATATATGTTTTTTTATGAAGATAAATATCAGAAGCTTCTGAGGCAAAAATTACCTTTTTAATTTTGTGATGAAGCATAGTAGTTTCCATTGCCCACAACACAAGACGTGAAATTTGTGCAAAAATCTCCTTTTGAATTTCTAAAGGACCTATACGGTACACTTTATAACCCTTTTTAAGCCATCTTTTACCTCTCTTGCATTGGTAACGTTTTGCACCTCTAGGCTGTAACTTGATTAAACTTTTAGGAATAAAATCAGGTGTAATTGAGAATTTCATAAAATTTCACAAAATTATTACTAGTTACAAGAAAAGAAAATGAAAAAGTATTCTTTATTTCATTCATTCTATAAAGAAAAAAACAAAGGTTATAACTGGATTACAATTTTTAGGAATAAAATTATGTGACATTGAGAATTCTATGAAATTCTACAAAATTATTACCAATTACAAAAAAAATATGAAAAATCATTCCTTTTATACCATTCTCTAGAGAGAAAAACAAATCTTTTTAAAAAATTTATTCCACTCCAAAAATGCTAAGAAACGAAATGGAATTCTAATTTTATTTCATTCTATTTTTTATTTCATATAAATTTATTCTATTTATTCTTTACATTCCAATTTGTTATTACTAGTTACATCCAAATCTTTTTGAAACACTATTCCACATCAAAAATGCTAAGCTAAGGAATGAATGAAATTTCATTTTTATTCTATTCCATATAAATTTATTCTATTTATTTCTTACATTCCAATTTATTATTACCAGTTACAGTTTTAATGTATAATATTATTGGTTGATTGATATGTTTAGCAATATCTCTGGGTATTTTGGAATTAAAGATAAGAATTATGGGTGTAACGAAAAGGATAATTTGAAAATTAAAAAATAATTTTAAAAAAGAATCCGATAAAAAAAGAGACGAAAATTTTGGGTAACGAAATAGATTTCAAAAATTCTTTTACCTAAAATCTTTTCACATCTAAATAATTTGGGTAAAAGTCATATATTTCGGTTAATTTCAAAAAAATTTGGGTAAATTCGGAAAATTTTGAGAAATTTTAAAATAATATATATAATGTTTAATTTTTAATTTTATAACGGGTGATACGAATACTCTATTTTATATTTGTTTTCTTCTTGAATTTTTCGTACCTATTTAAATAAAATAAATTATGTTCAATAGATAATTATTTGAACAAAATAAAAATAAGACGGAAAATTAAGAATGGGGTTGGGACGGAAAGAGAAATCTATTCCGAAATGCCCATGGCTAATAGCAGCACATGTGACCAAATTTCTTAATGAACATAGAAAATTGCTGGAAAACAAAAATAAATTAAAGAGGAAAATTGAAAAATAAAAACTAAACGAGATTAACAATGGTTTCACTCTATTAAACGCAACTTAAAATAAAAATATTTCCGTAGGTGTTTTTTCTAATGAAAAAAAAATAAAAAAATAGAGTAACTCTTCCCCTACGATCACGTAAGTTCAAATTATAGGGAAATCTGGTGGAAACCCGACCAACCGCAGAAACAGCCACGTGGCACGTGCACCTCAAAATTCAAAAACCTTAAAAGAAAAAGAAAAAAGGAGAGGCCTTGGGTGTTCTCAGTTTTCACCGTCTCATCAGATCAAAACAAATCCAAATCAGAGAGATTGTTTTTGTTTATTGATCTGAGAGAGAGAGAGATGACGAGCGTCGTAGAAGACGACAAAAACAGATCCGTGGCGACGGATCATCATCACCAGCAGCCTCCTCCGTTTCAAGGCGTCTCCAACTATCCACCTCCGCCGCAGCAGCAGCCGCCGGCCGGCGGTTTTCCACAGCCGGCTCAGCCCTACGTCTCCGGTAAGTTTCTTCCTCATGTTCTCATTTATATGGACAAAATGTGAAATTTATCATTTATGAGATCAGCTGTTTTGATTTCAATTTTTTTTTTGTTTGGTGGGTATATAAAAGCTTAATTTTTCTTGATCTATTGAAGATCCTTTTGATAAATTTTGTTTGGATATTTGATACTTTGTTTTCCGCCAATTAAGCTGCTGAATCTCGCATAGGATTACAATTTACAATTTTCAGGCTTGAACTTTTCGTGCGATCCCTTTGTAGTATTGTATTCGATTCTGAGAATTCGAATCCTTCGTAGTATTTCCTCTGTTAGATTCACTTGAGAATGAGAAGATGATGACATCGATGTTTAAAAAAAATCAGGTTTTTTATTTAGAAAATATTTTTAATTTTCTGATAAAGTGCAAATGCAAATGGAAGGTTGGGAAAAAATAGAATATATAAGATTTGGGGTAGGGAAAAAGAAAAACAGGAACATACACTAAATATAAACGTAAACGCAAACTCAGATTATTTTGCTTAATCATATGCGGAAAATCGATTCTCTTTGCTCAAATTATGAGTAATGTAGATCTGAAAAATTCTCCTGCCAAAGTATAGTTTCTCAAAAAGGGTTGTGTCAATATTGCCACGCAACATTTGGCTGTTCTAAAGCTCGTTCTGGTTTCTCCAGGTTATGCTGTCAATGGAGGAATGCCTGCAACAGAACACCATCGTCTTCCTTGTTGTGGTATAGGCATTGGCTGGTTATTGTAAGTCTAATTCATCATTTCACCTTCTCTTGTCATGTCCTAAGCAAACACAAATTAACCCACGTTTATGTTTTTTTTCATGGTTTTTTTTTGTTTCTTGAAGATTCATCCTTGGTTTCTTCTTCGGTGCTATCCCCTGGTACATCGGGTTCTTCCTTTTACTGTTCTCTAGAAACCCGCGTGAGAAACCAGGATACATTGCTTGCGCAATTGGAGTGAGTTCACATTCTCTGCCTCTCTCTTAACAATACCCTTTTTGTTCTTGTTGTTGTTGCCCTCATCACATTAAATCAATCAATTCTGACTAACGGCATGTCATCACAGGCTGTTATCGCTACGATTTTCATCGTTTTGGGAGCAATAAGAGGATCAGGGGCCTGGTCGTAAAGTGGAGATGTAACGCTCTGAATCCGGTATAGTCGTATAGACCGGTTAGGCCGTTGAAATATTGTTGTGTAAGAAGATTGTACATGTGTGTTTACTTAAAGAGCTCAATGTATGTTGTTTGAAGATTACAGAGCTCAGTGGAAATTGTTCAAAACCATAGAAATGTGTTTATTACTCAAAAAAGAAGAAGAATTGTTTACACAAATATATTGCATTTGTTTTCGATCCATCAATAACTTAATATTTATGATTGTCGACTCTATATGTAAATGGAGAGATATTAGTCTGTCCAAATTTAAATGTAAATTCAAGGATGATTATAAGCACGATTTAATTTATTTTCTTGTTAAAGTTGTACAATAATTTAGGTTTGAGAGCTGGAAAAAAAAAATTATACTAATTGATAAATGGAATTTATTCAAGGCCCAAGTAGAAAAAGAAAAGCCCACAGTAACGTGTACCTTCTTCGCTTAGGGTTTGTCATTTTATTGTTTTCTCATCAGCGCCACCGTCTAGCTCTTGGCTCTCTGTTTCCTTTTGGCTGATTTCGTTGGAGCTTGGATCTCTCCGTTAAAATGGTTACATTCCGGGTAAGTTGGTTCATTCTAACGTAGAAGAACGTGAGTTATGAATGATTCTGGGTTTTGGTCCTTCTGCATTGATTTTGAGTTGTTTTCGAAGATTGGTTTCGTTAGTTATGAACTGGGTTCGATCGGGAGAATGTATCTCAGGGATGAATCAGTTCTGATTCGTTGAGAAAGTACGAAAATTTGTTATCGATATCCGGTTTTTTCCTCATCATACTTGTATAAATTATTTGATCTTCAAGTTTTATTAATTGGGTCCGAATCTCTAGGATGATTTTGCTTGCTTCTTAGCTCCGACTATGATCCGTTTGAACCTTTCCGAGCTTCGTTGGCTATCCTTGATTCTAGATTGGTATTGTCATGCGACGGAGAGTGGTAGTAGATATGGGTTTTTAACGTTGATCGGCTTATAATGTTTTGAGTGTTTGCAAAAACGTGATCTGTTTATGCTTTATAATGGATTTGATTCAATGAACATTTGTTTCTTTGAGCAGTTTCACCAGTATCAAGTGGTTGGGAGAGCCCTCCCGACAGAGAAAGACGAACACCCTAAGATCTACCGGATGAAGCTATGGGCCACAAATGAAGTCCGCGCCAAGTCCAAGTTTTGGTGAGCCATGCAATGCCCCTCTCTGGCGCCAGATTTGTTAACGGCAACTCCATTTTTTTTGTTTTTGTTCACAAACTATTCGCTGATCGTAAATGCATTTGCTTGTGTCTAGGTACTTCCTCAGGAAACAGGTCAAGGTTAAGAAAAGCAACGGACAAATGCTTGCCATCAATGAGGTCTGTTTCTTGCATACCATTGCTGTGAAAGATGGTTACTTGTTATACCCATTGCTTTTTTTCTGCTTCAATGTGTATATGATTTTGTTGTTCTGACTCTTGTAGATTTTCGAGAAGAACCCCACGAAGATCAAGAATTTCGGTATCTGGCTGCGTTATCAGAGCCGAACTGGGTACCACAACATGTACAAGGAGTTCCGTGACACCACGCTCAATGGTGCAGTGGAGCAGATGTACACCGAGATGGCCTCTCGCCATAGAGTGAGGTTCCCTTGCATTCAGATCATCAAGACCGCTACTGTCGCCGCAAGTCTATGCAAGAGAGAGAGTACCAAGCAGTTCCATAACTCGAAGATCAAGTTCCCTCTTGTTTTCAGGAAGGTCAGGCCACCAACCAGGAAGCTCAAGACTACATACAAGGCGTCGAAGCCCAACCTCTTCATGTAAAACCAGTCTTGCATGATTCTCCTCATCCTTTTCAACCATCTGATTAGGCGTCGTGTTCCTCAGTCTGAACAAAACCACCATTTGGAGTGTTACCTTCTCTTGAATTTTGAAATTTTGCATCTTCTGAACTTTAGTCTTCTAGATTATGATAATTATCTGGCAATTTTTATGAATTTTCAAAGTTTTGCTGCTTCAAAAATAATGTTGCCTTAAAGTTTTAACTTTTAAAGTTAGGGAAGTGTGGAGAGTTGAGTTAAACTAGATAATATTATCTCCTATTATATCCTTCATGATGCTTAGTGGATATGTTTTGAAGATTTATTGATTAAAAAATTTGCAATCAGATAAGAACAGATGGAAAAGCCCCGCCCTTACACGACAAGCACAGACAAAGACCCTTTGGCGGCAATGGACGTGCACTGTAAATTGTTTTATCGAAACTCCAGTGTTAGAAAAAAGGTCTTAAATTTGCGGAATCCAGAGTGAGGAAGAGAAGAAGAATCGAAGATGTCTTTTCCAGTATTAGCAGCTTTGGTGGTAGTTGTTGCAGTTGTCTTGCTGTGGACATGGCGGATCGTGAAGTGGGTCTGGATAAAACCCAAGATGCTGGAGAGTTACCTGAGAAGACAGGGTCTCCCCGGAACTCCTTACACGCCTCTCGTCGGAGATATTAAGAGGAACGTTAATTTGTTGATGGAGGCGAGATCTAAACACATCAATCTGACGGATGATATCACACCACGTCTCCTTCCTCTCGCCTTAAAGATGTTCAATTCTCACGGTATCTGTGTCTCTCTTTCGATTTCCTCTTAGAACTTGAGAGATCCCGAGGACGGGTTTTCTGATTTCCGCAAAAATGGGAAGTCAACTGTGAACTGTTGTGGAGTTTACGTTGACTTGATTTGAGTGATGTTGTTGGAACAGGAAAGACTTTCTTTATATGGATTGGACCAATTCCAGCGATCATGATAACGAATCCGGAGCAGATCAAGGAAGTCTTCAATAAAGTTTACGACTTTGAGAAGGCTGCTACATTCGCTTTGATCAGATTGTTAGGAGGCGGGCTCGCGGGTTATAATGGAGAGAAATGGGCGAATCACAGGAGGATCATCAACCCGGCCTTTCACCTCGAGAAGATCAAGGTTTCGGTTTTTTTCTCTGTTGTCTTGAGCGTCTGAATATCAAGTTAGACTGTGTATATGTGTGCGCGGATCCTTTAGCGACCTGCTTTTTGGTTTTTTACAGAACATGGTCCCTGCGTTCCACCATTGTTGCAGCGAGGTTGTCTGCCAATGGGAGAGGCTGTTTACGGATGAAGAATCGTCTTGTGAGGTCGATGTTTGGCCCTGGCTTGTGAATTTGACTGCGGATGTGATCTCACATACTGCTTTCGGAAGCAGCTATAAAGAAGGACAGAGGATATTTCAACTCCAAGGGGAATTAGCTGAGCTCATCGCACAAGCTTTTAAGAAATCTTACATCCCTGGATTGAGGTTAATAAACACCTTCCCCGTTGTCTTTGTCCTATCGTAAACAAAAACTTGAAGATTTGTGAGACTTTTGAGTTGATTTGTTGTTTGGTGTAGGTTTTACCCAACAAAGAGCAATAGAAGGATTAAAGCAATAGACAGAGAAATAGATATAATACTGAAAGGTATTATGAGCAAACGAGAGAAGGCGAGAGAAGCGGGAGAAGCAGCAGCGAACGATGATTTGTTGGGGATACTGCTTGAATCAAACTCAGAGGAATCTCAAAGAAATGGAATGAGCGTAGAAGATGTGATGAAAGAGTGCAAGCTGTTTTATTTCGCGGGACAAGAGACAACTTCAGTACTGTTGGTCTGGACAAGAGACAACTTCAGTACTGTTGGTCTGGACTATGGTTTTACTAAGCCATCACCAAGACTGGCAAGCTCGGGCTCGGGAGGAAGTGAGGCAAATACTCGGTGATAACAATAAACCCGACATAGATTCTCTCAGCAACCTCAAAGTTGTAAGTAAAAAAAAAAAAAATCATAGCTTCCACATCCTCTTGCATTGAAAAACTGCATTTATAGTTTACCAGATTCACTTGAGTTTAATATTTTCAACAGATGGCTATGATCTTCTATGAGGTTTTGAGGCTATACCCTCCGGCGGCTCAGCTTAAAAGAGCTGTCAACAAAGAACTGAAGCTAGGAGAGCTTACCCTTCCAGCTGGAGTTCACGTTTATATACCAACTGCTATTGTCCATCGCGACCCCGAGCTTTGGGGCGATGATGCAGCGGATTTTAAGCCCGAGCGGTTCAAAGACGGGCTCTCAAAGGCAACTAAGAGCCAAGTCTGTTTCTTCCCCTTTGGATGGGGACCTAGGATCTGCATCGGTCAGAGTTTTTCCCTTTTGGAGGCAAAGATGGCAATGGCTTTGATTCTGCAGAGATTCTCCTTCGAGCTCTCTCCTTCTTATGTTCACGCGCCTCTAACAGTCATGACCACTCGTCCTCAATTCGGTGCTCATCTCATCCTGCACAAGCTCTGAATTTGGTAATTCCATGGTGATGTCATCAAATGTGTCTGTTATGTAATAGAAACATATCTTAGAAAGACTTATTATAGCCGTAGATTATGAAGATTTCAATGTATGTGTCTGATATTGGTCGGTATTCGCTAAGGGAAATATGTCTTCTTCAGTCAAGTCTAAAGGTCGTTTTCCATTGTGGGGCTCCATTATTAATCTTGAAAAGTCCATAATACGAAGCCAAGTTAAACTCAACCATCTTTTGGATGTGCTTTAGAAAAGCCAGTTTTTTTTTTTTTTTTTTTTTTTGGCAAGTCATAGAGAAAAAAACCAGAATATTTGAGAAAAACATAAAAAGTGTTTTATGGATTTAAAAATCAAAATCTAGAAAGTTCGTTGAACTTTCCTCTGCCTCAACGTCATTGACTTGAAGAATACGCATATTTACCAATAACTTATCTATATATACATAGCATTTTCATCTGGCAATTTCAATTCGGTAAAAAAGGAAAAAAAACATCAGACGATTCCTCAAAGAAGTGAGTTTATGAGTGAAACAGAGATATCAGCGGTGGCAGTTGCGGCTGCGATTGTGGTTGTAACTGCGGTTGCGGTATGGGTATGGAAAGGCCTGAATCTGGCTTGGCTTCGACCAAAGAAACATGAGGCTTATCTAAAGAGACAAGGTCTCTCTGGAACTCCTTTCACCTTTCTTGTCGGAGACGCTAGAAGGGAAGCCAGTATGGTGGAGCAAGCAAAGTCCAGACCCATCAGTCTAACCGACGACTACACGCCACGTGTCATGCCTCTGATATTACAGACCGTTAAGGATCATGGTAAGCAACGGTTTGTTACGAACTCGGAACAGAGATCCTCTGTTTTTTCTAATCTATGTGTTGGTGGTCAGTGTTGAAATCCTCTGTTTCTATGGTTTGGTCTTTGTCTAGGGAAGACATCTTACATGTGGACGGGACCTATAGCGAGTGTGATTGTGACGAAACCAGAACACATCAAAGAAGTTCTGAACAGAGTTGATGATTTTCCAAAGCCGCCGTTGCATCCAATCGTTGAGCTTTTTGCGACAGGAGTCGCGGTGTATGGAGGAGAGAAATGGTCTAAGCACAGGAAGATTATAAACCCTTCTTTTCATCTAGAAAAGCTCAAGGTCTTTCTTACACCAAATTCTCATGGTTTCAACCTTTGTTATAAAATTGTATGCTGATTTTTTTTTTTTTTTTTTTTTTTTTGCGTTTTTGTTTATTATGTAGATTATGATACCTGCGTTCTACGAGAGCTGCAGCGAGATGATAAGTAAATGGGAGAGGTTAGTTGGCGAGCAAGGATCATCGAGTGAGATCGATGTTTGGCCATACCTTGGTGATTTAACCTCGGATGTAATCTCGCGTACTGCGTTTGGTAGTAGCTACGAGGAAGGTAAGAGAATCTTTGAGCTTCAAGAAGAACAAGGCCGGCGAGTTTTAAAAGCTCTCGAGATGGCTTTGATTCCTGGAATGAGGTAAAAAAAATTTTTTTTTTTAATCTTACTTTCACTTTTAGAAATATGGAAAGACCAAAGTGTTATTCTCATTGTTTAGGTTTCTACCGACAAAGAACAACATGAGGATGAAGCAGATAGACAGAGAAGTGAAGTCTAGACTGAGAGAGATCATCATGAAAAGGCAGAGAGCTGTGGAAGCAGGGGAGGCTCCGAAGAATGATCTGTTGGGAATACTTTTGGAATCGAATTCCGGAGATCACGGGATGAGTACCAAAGATGTGATAGAAGAGTGCAGGCTGTTTCACTTTGCCGGCCAAGAAACCACTGCGGAGCTGCTCGTGTGGACTATGATTATGCTGAGCCATCACCAGAAATGGCAAGATCAAGCTAGAGAAGAGATATTACAAGTCATCGGGAAGAACAGCAGACCTAACTTCGATGCACTATCTCGACTCAAAATAGTAAAAAACATTAAAATCTTGTGTGTTTCCTCTACTTTCCGTTTATTCCTTAACCAAAACTCAGGCTAACGTGTTTCCTCGGGATGGTAATTTACAGATGAGCATGATCTTGAACGAGGTGTTGAGGCTATACCCACCAGGGATTCTACTTGGTCGAACCATAGAGAAAGAAACGAAGCTTGGTGAGGACATGAGACTTCCAGGTGGTGCACAAGTGGTGATTCCTGTGCTTATGGTTCATCGTGATCCCGAGCTCTGGGGAGAAGATGTTCATGAATTTAAACCCGAGAGATTCGCAGATGGGATCTCAAAGGCCACGAAGAACCAAGTCTCGTTTCTTCCGTTTGGATGGGGACCAAGATTCTGTCCTGGCCAGAATTTCGCTCTCATGGAAGCAAAGATGGCTCTAGTCTTGATTCTGCGGAGATTCTCATTCGAGCTGTCTCCATCGTACACTCACGCACCTCACACGGTTCTTACACTTCATCCTCAGTTTGGTGCTCCCTTGATCTTCCACATGCTCTGAGATCAGTAAATCGAAGATCCTCTGTTTTTTTCTGTATCAAGATTCAGTAGCATATAATATCCAAATAATAACGAGGAATTCATGTGAATTCTTCTACGAAATTCTCATTAATTACTAATCCTATCCTGGTTATTCCGGAATTCACGTTAATTTTTTTCTTAATAAGGAAATTGTAACAAAGGTTGAAGTTGGGCCTTTAAAATGTCCAAAAATGGTTTTTTTTTTTAATTTGGGCCTCAATGGTCTACTAAGTCCCAAATTTTCTTTCCCTTGCATAAATAATCCAGGATTCCTCAACTTTCTTCCAATATATGACAAATCCCCTTATATTTAGAAACTAGATGATCGCCCGCACATTGTGCGGACTACAAAATATTTTATATGTTTAATATATAATTAATGCTGTAAAGTTGATCAATTCGTACATACTAATTATGTATTAATAATAATATTATATGAATATTTAATAATAAAAATTAACGATAGATCAAATAAAAAATGTTATATATTTCAATAGAAATTGAAGATAAAAAAGTCATTATCAAAGATTTTAAAATACTTCTTTAGATAAAAAGTGTAAATATGATAACTAAATAAACTGAAAAATATTAAAACATATAATAATTTTTTTAGTTTTTATGCTTGACATGCACGCATGTACATGTATCATTGTTTTTATATACATAAATAGTTATAATATCTAAGTATTAATTAATTTTTTATATATTATGTAAACGTTATGTTCTTATAAATATACAGTTTTAGTGTTTAACAAACGTTATGTTTTTACACGATGCAGTTTTTGCCTTTTAAGAACAATCAGGAAAACTGTTTCTATCGTTTTTTATTTAATCAAAATTTCTTATTTTCAGCATTTTATGGTATATGGTTTCAAAATAAAATTTATATTAAATATTAACAAAAATTACAAAGAATTTTTAAAAAATTTAAAATTTAATATTTGACTTTATCATGAAAATAATATAGTACATTGGATAATCTATTAGTAATTTTAATTTTCAATAAAAATTATAATATATATTTGTTATGAAATTTGTTAAATCATATTTTATTAAATTCTCCGGTAGCTCCCCGCTCCTCTCTTCATCCAATATTGAAGAATTGGTTTGATGAATAAAATAAATTTCTTCTGGTTTGCAACTTGGCATGCACACATATGCATTATAAAATTTGTTTTTTAAGATTTTAAATGACTCTGTAAAACAAATCACGAGAGTGTTACTGAAAAACAAAATTGTAGAGATTTATTTTTATTTTTACTTCTACTTCTTATTTTTTATCCGGTTACATTTTATTTTATTTCTTATCTCAAATTCTCAATATACAATGAGACAGTATATGAGTATGATATAAACTTTTTATTTATTTAAAAAAGAATAAGAGATAAAAATGGTATTACGTATTTACTATCCTATTGAATAATATATTATTATTTTATATAAAAGTATAATATATATTTGTTGTAAAAAATTTGTAATCATATTATGAAATTTATTATGAATTTATGTAAAAAAAAATTTAAATCATAGTAATTATTGTTTTTTGTTAATTTAAATTTGTTATTTTAATGTTATAATCTAGTGTATTCATGTTTTAATTTTATAATTTTTAATTTTAATTCAACCAATCAAAACATTTCGTTTATTTTAGGAAACTTGACATGTCACATTTACATGTCATCTTTGAAATACACTAACTTTCATTGTGGAAGTGACAAATCAGATTTTTTAACTAAAGTGACTTCTCAAATAATAAGTAGTAGGATAAAAAATTTAGATAGACACAAACAAATTGTACCTTGAGAACGTAGAATCTTTTAAGGTGGTTCCGCCTCCATTCTATAACTTTAACCCTGAGGAAAAAATGAAAGACTCTGATTTCTGCACGTATTCAACATGATCTTTGATTGAGATGTGCCCGAGCAATGCAACATATTCTGGTTTCTTTGTTGAGTTTTCCGGTCTGTATCAGTATCCTCCATTAGTACTAAAATGTAAAAACAAGATCTCATAATGTGGTGTATCCTCCAGAAGCAGATACGTTCAAGAGAGTTAGGACAAAATGCTGAAGATAGGGCCTGAAGAGGAGCCTTTCTTCGTTATAAGATGCCTCTCGAGCACTATCAAAGGTGTGAACACAGTTTTTCCCTTTTTGGCTCTTCCGAAATATGATATTTTAGGGCCAGAACTCACTACTCAACAGCAACCCGGATGCATACTTCACCGTACTTAATTATCCTCGTGTTAGTGTTACAAGATAAAGACTTGATCAAACTCACGTTACCTGGTTGAAAAAATATCCAAGTAAAAAGACAAGACTATTGTGGATAAGTGTGGACTATACCTCCTCATGACTTATCGACAATTCTGAAGAGAAAAATACATGACAGATTATTGCTTTTCACTCTGTGACCAATAAGAAGTCATTCGAAGTGACCACGAACAGTGACACTGTCGTCCCGCCAAAAAAAAACGTATCGAAATCAAACTGGTTTACAAAAAGAACAAACAAAAATAGTTCTGACTGAGCAAACCTCACCATATAAAACTTATGCCCCAGGTGTATTTTAGATATCACAAATATTAAAATGAAAGATATTTATGAGATATTTTTTTTTTTTTCGTTTTTGTTACAAACGAACTTCATTTATCAATAATCTAAATACATTACATGCATCAACTATTACATAAAAATATATTATTTTTTTTATGTAATGTTGGACCTGATTGGTTGAAACGTTGTACTTTTAAGCTTTTGTGATAAAATTAAGGCGGTAGATTTTTTTAGCATGTAGAGAATTTACTGTGGTATAATTTTGATTGTAACTTTTTTAAACTAAAAACATAAGTAGTAAAATTTCAGCTATATGCTGTAAATTAATATTTTTATATTTATAGTAAGAAAAATAAATAAAAATAAATATTAAAAAGAAGGAAATAAATTATTTGTCCAACATTTTCTTTGATGTAAATCCTTTTTTATATTTATAGTAAGATAAGATATGCATGAATTTCAATGGATTTTTACAAAATATATGTTATCCTAACTAAAAACGAAAAAGGGACTCAAGGCATGGAAGACAGATGTGGCCAGAGGTCGTGAGGCTCCGAGTAAAGGCAAAATTTCGACGGTTACAAGAAAATATATTATTGTCCGAACACACAAATTCGACAAGTATTAAAGAGACATATCACCACATGCATTTCTCCATCAAAATTCTCAAACTTTTAGAGACCAAAAACAATTAGCAAATGGAGATATCAGTTGCATCATTGGCTATAGCTGTTGTATTGTGGTGGATATGGAGAATTGTGGAATGGGTATGGCTTAAACCTAAGATGCTTGAGAGTTTTCTGAGAAGACAAGGTCTTGTCGGAACTCGTTACACGCCTCTTGTCGGAGATGTGAGAAGGACTTTTAGGATGTTGAAGGAAGCAAGATCGGAACAGATGAAACCAACGGATGATCTCACTTCACTTGTCATGCCTTACTCCTTTCACATGCTCAACACTTACGGTATATATATATATCCTGTCTCTTATACACATCTAGATGTGTATAAGAGACAGTCATTACACTTGATAATTATTGTTTTTTTTTTTTTTTTTTTTGTGTGGTCAAGAAGACTCTTAAGGACCTTTCAACGTGAGATTTCTTACATACTAGATTTGTCTTGGAAATCTCACTTTTGGACCGGATATTTCTAGTACTATGAAAAAATTGACGAGTTTTGTAACAAACCAATAGACAATAAGAGATAGTGCATTCATGGCTAGTATATACTACTATGTTTCATTTTTTTGTCAATGCGGAATTGTGAATTTTATTCTTCATTTTTTTTTTTGTGGCGTAGGCATTTCCCAACAAAGAATAGTAGAAGGATGACGACAATAGTTAGAGAAATCCAAGTTATACTAAAAGGGATCATTAGCAATAGGGAAAAGGCGAGAGACGCTGGGGAAGCACCAAGTGACGATTTGTTGGATCTACTTCTTGAATCAAACTCAGGGCAAACTAAAGGAAATGGACTTAGCACTGAAGAAATTATGGAAGAGTGCAAGTTGTTTTATTTCGCGGGACAAGAGACCACTTCAGTACTCTTGGCTTGGACAATGGTTTTGCTAAGCCAACACCAACACTGGCAAGCTCGCGCAAGAGAGGAAGTGATGCAAGTTTTCGGCGATAGAGAACCTAATCTAGAAGGCATTAACCAGCTCAAAGTTGTAAGTATATAACTAATAAACCAAACCAAAAACCTTTTTCAAGTTTATGCTTTTTTTTTTGCGTAGGCATAAAATCAACCACTTCAAAAAGTGCTACAAGACAATAACAAGTTGAAAATGTGTTATATGTGCAAGCTACTATTATTTGATAGCTCACTTTGATGAATTTGTTGAATATGATGTCCTACAGATGACGATGATTTTTTAAGAGGTCCTTAGGCTATATCCTCCACTCATCCAGATGAACCGAGCAATCCACAAAGAGATAAGGCTAGGTGATCTGACACTACCGGCCGGTGTTCAAGTCAATATGCCTGTTCTGCTAATCCATCGGGACACTAAGCTATGGGGCGATGATGCAACGGAGTTCAAGCCCGAGAGGTTCAAAGACGGTGTCTCCAAGGCAACCAAGAACCAGGTCTGCTTCTTGCCTTTCGGATGGGGACCGAGGATTTGCATCGGTCAGAATTTTGCTCTGTTGGAGGCAAAGATGGCTCTGACTTTGATTCTACGGAGATTCTCCTTCGAGCTTTCTCCTTCTTATGTGCATGCGCCTTACACAGTCATCACTATTCATCCACAGTTTGGTGCTCACCTTATCCTACACAAGCTATGACCTTGTGATGTTATCTAATGAGGGAATCAAGATTTCTTAGAAGAATCGAATCAAGATCATTGTCATAAAAAAATTCATGTAGATAAGAAATTAAATCTAAATTCAAAATTTTATGTATTGACTATTGAACATGTTAGTTAAAATATATATATTAAATTTGCGTTAAAATATATAATTTGGATTCAGAAATTTCACCTTTTCCATTTTTGCTTTTTGTTTTAAAAAAAAAATTTATATCACTCTAACTACTCTTTTTGTTTGTTTATGATCATATCTATTCCTTTAACAAAATGATCATATATATTCGATTTATCCATACACGTTTATAATAAAGTGTGATATTTTTTTTAATATAAAGTTAATACTAGACTTAGAAAAGTAAATTAGTAGTGGAGAGGTCGTAATCGGTTTCATATTAGTTTAGTACATATATATAACCAGTGGCATTACAAAGTAAACAAAAACAAACAAAATATTTCAACGTTTTGGGAGAAAAAGTAAAACGCATGATAAACGTAAAATAATTGACGTTCATGCCTTTTCGTCCACACAAGATATGGCCAATAGATTTCCTCTATCTATCTCTATATAGCTTTGTCACACAATTCGATATTTGCTTTCCAGCGCCTACGTGGCATGTAAACTGTGAGGCTCCAAGTAAATCGAAGGTTCAGAACAAAATAACTGTACGACACACAAAATATTAAAACATCATATGTGATAGATATCTTCACTGAAATTCTCAAGAATATTAGCGAATTCTCCATCTCTCTACCTCCATTCTCTGGGAGAGAACATGGAGATATCAGCTGCGTCAGTAACAGTTTCAGTAGCTATACTTGTTGTGTCGTGGTGGGTATGGACAACTTTGAATTGGGTTTGGTTTAAACCAAAGATGCTTGAGAGTTACCTGAGAAGACAAGGTCTTTCCGGTACTCCTTACACGCCTCTCTTCGGCGATTTGAAGAGGAATTTCAGCATGTTGACGGAGGCAAGATCCAAACCCATCAGACTAACGGATGATATCGCAACGAGAATCACGCCTTATCCCTTGCAAATGCTCAAGACTCACGGTATGTTTAGAGAAATTGGAACGAATGTGTTTTGTAGACCGTATCTGATCAAGAAAAGGTCTCAGCTTTTGTATCCGTCTGAAACAGGAAGGACTTTCTTTACATGGCTTGGAACTACACCAACCATCACGATAATGGATCCTGAGCAAATCAAGCAAGTGTTCAACAAAATTTATGATTTCCAGAAGCCGCACACGTTCCCTTTGGGCAAGACGATAGCCACTGGACTCGCTAATTACGATGGTGAGAAATGGGCGAAACACCGAAGAATCATCAACCCGGCTTTCCACCTTGAGAAGATCAAGGTTTAGAACCCGGAATCAAGCTAGAGTCGCTATATGTATGTTCATTTTGGTCTGACCCAATTTGTGCCTTCTGCTTCTATGTATAGAGTATGGTACCTGCTTTCCACCAAAGCTGCAGCGAGGTTGTTGGCGAATGGGACAAGTTAGTCTCGGATAAAGGGCTGTCTTGTGAGGTAGACGTATGGCCTGGGCTAGTGGCTATGACTGCAGATGTGATATCTCGTACTGCTTTTGGAAGCAGCTACAAAGAAGGGCAGATGATTTTTGAGCTCCAAGCAGAACTAGCACAGCTCATCATACAAGCGTTTCTGAAATCTTTCATCCCTGGATATCTGTAATAAAACAAAACCTCAAACTTGTCTGCTTAATACTCGAGTTTAAGTGCTTTAGAGCTTGACTCTTGGCCTTTTTAAGTGCTGCAATCTATTGGAGATGGGAATCATGTTTGTGTCATATCCTCTGTTTTTTTTTTTTTTTTTTTTGCGTAGTTATCTTCCAACGAAGGGTAATAGAAGGATGAAAGCAGCAGCACGAGAAATCCAAGTTATACTGAGAGGAATCGTTAACAAAAGGTTAAGGGCGAGAGAAGCTGGGGAAGCACCAAGCGACGATTTGCTGGGTATACTTCTTGAATCGAATTTGGGGCAAGCCAAAGGAAATGAGATGAGCACTGAGGATGTGATGGAGGAATGCAAGTTGTTCTATTTCGCCGGGCAAGAGACAACTTCAGTACTTCTGGTCTGGACAATGGTTCTGTTAAGCCAACACCAAGACTGGCAAGCTCGCGCACGAGAAGAAGTAAAGCAAGTTTTTGGCGACAAAGAACCTGATACAGATGGCCTGAACCAGCTCAAAGTTGTAAGTATAAACCAAATTATAAACCTTGAGGTGACTTCTGTTTGTGTTTCTTGATTTTTGCTTAAAAGATTTGACATCTCACAGATGACGATGATACTATATGAGGTCCTTAGGCTATATCCTCCAGTAGCCCAGCTGAACCGAGCCATTCACAAAGAGATGAAGTTAGGCGACCTGACGCTACCAGGCGGCGTTCAAATCAATCTACCTATTCTGCTAGTCCAACGCGACACCAAGCTATGGGGCAACGACGCAGCGGAGTTCAAGCCCGAGAGGTTCAAAGACGGTGTCTCAAAGGCAACAAAGAGCCAAGTCTCCTTCTTTCCCTTTGCCTGGGGACCGAGGATATGCATTGGTCAGAATTTTGCTCTGTTGGAGGCAAAGATGGCGATGGCTTTGATTCTGCAGAGATTCTCCTTCGAGCTTTCTCCTTCTTATGTTCATGCGCCTTACACAGTCATCACCCTTCACCCACAGTTCGGTGCTCCTCTTATCCTGCACAAGCTATAACCCAACACGATGTATCCCAATGAACTTATCATATACACAGAGGAAACGGGACAAGATCATAACATAAAACTCAATCTTGTTATGTATTCATGTCCGAGTCGCATATCATATCTACGGTAACGGTAAAAGAAGATTTGAATCGCTTAGAAAGACACTTTGATTATGATGATATCATATCTACGGTAACGGTAACGGTCCATTCCATTTATTCTACGCTACAAAAACACTTTGATTATATCAACTGACAAAACATTTAAGAGCTTGACCAGATAAAGTACAACGTTTCTTTCTTATTTTATGTCTCGACAAAACAAAACATTTCAACGTTGTTATGGTACAAAAAGAGTAAATCCCATATCAAGTTTTGACAAATATGTTTCTTCCCCATGTCACTTTTCACACAAATCCAAATTGCCTTCGTGTGCATTTGACTGTGAGGATACAAAGTATTTAAAACTTAAAACCAAAAAATAAAGGGGAATATAAGACATCAGGGTGATGTCATCACCATACCAATATCTTCTCCGAAATTCTCAATCTTTTTAAATCCCGAGAAAGTTAGCAGATTATCCAACTCTCTCTCCCTCTCTCTCTCTCTTTTCCCTGTGAGAGAAAATGGAGATATCACTTGCATCGGTGACAGTTTCAGTAGCTATAGCTGTTGTGTCGTGGTGGGTATGGAGAACTTTGAAGTGGGTTTGGTTTAAACCAAAGATGCTTGAGAGTTACCTGAGAAGACAAGGTCTTGCTGGAACTCCTTACACGCCTCTCGTCGGCGATTTGATGAGGAATTTCAACATGTTGACCGAGGCAAGATCCAAACCCATCAAACTAACCGATGATATCCAACCACGTGTCGTACCTTATCCCTTGCAAATGCTCAAGACTCATGGTATGCTTCGGTTAGCTTATAGCTCTTGATTCCTCTCTGTTTACTTAGAGATATAGAGAACAGCAAAACCGTTGCAGAGTAACTGATCTTAACAAAGGTTTCCACTTTTGTATCTCTCTTTGGTTGGAACAGGAAGGACTTTCTTTACATGGTTTGGACATATACCAAGTATCACTATAATGGATCCTGAGCAAATCAAGGAAGTGTTCAACAAAGTTTATGATTTCCCGAAGACGCATGCATTCCCTTTGGGCAGATTGATAGCCGCTGGACTCGTTAGTTATGATGGCGATAAATGGGCGAAACACCGAAGAATCATCAATCCGGCTTTCCATCTTGAGAAGATCAAGGTTTTGACTTCTTTTTCACATCCCTCAGGGTTAAACTGGCTTGTGTATCATTTGGCTGGCCCAACTTATGACTTCTGCTTCTATGTATAGATTATGGTACCTGCGTTCCACCAGAGCTGCAGCGAGGTTGTTGGGGAATGGGACAAGTTAGTGTCGGATAAAGGGTCGTCCTGTGAGGTAGACGTTTGGCCTGGGCTGGTGAGTATGACTGCAGATGTGATCTCTCGCACTGCTTTTGGCAGCAGCTACAAAGAAGGGCAGAGGATTTTTGAGCTCCAAGCCGAACTAGGACAACTTGTTATACAAGCTTTTCGGAAAGCTTTCATTCCTGGATATAGGTAATGAAAAACCTCAACTTGTCTGGTTTAATCATGTTGAACCTATTAGAGATTATGAACCATGTTGTGTCACATTCTCCTTTTCTTTTCTCGCACAGTTATCTCCCAACGAAAGGTAATAGAAGGATGAAAGCAGCAGCCAGCGAAATCCAAGTTATACTGAGAGGAATCGTCAACAAAAGGATAAGGGCGAGAGAAGCTGGGGAAGCGCCAAGCGACGATTTGCTGGGTATACTTCTTGAGTCGAATTCGGTGCAAGCTAAAGGAAATGGAATGAGCACTAAGGAAGTGATGGAGGAGTGCAAGTTGTTCTATTTCGCTGGGCAGGAGACAACTTCAGTACTTCTGGTCTGGACAATGGTTCTGTTAGGCCAACACCAAGAGTGGCAAGCTCGCGCAAGAGAAGAAGTGAAGCAAGTTTTTGGTGATAAAGAACCTGATGCAGATGGTCTGAACCAGCTCAAAGTTGTAAGTATAAACCGAATTGTAAACCTTGAGGTGACTTCAGCACTCTTGTTGTGTTTTGATGATTATTGCTGAATGATTTTGATCCCTCACAGATGACGATGATATTAAATGAGGTCCTTAGGCTATATCCTCCAGTAACACAAGTGACCCGAGCCATTCACAAAGAGATGAAGCTAGGCGACCTGACGCTACCAGCTGGCGTTCACATCAATCTACCTATTCTGCTAGTCCAACGCGATACCGAGCTGTGGGGCGACGATGCTGCAGAGTTCAAGCCTGAGAGATTCAAAGAAGGTCTCTCAAAGGCAACAAAGGGCCAAGTCTCCTTCTTTCCCTTCACATGGGGACCAAGGATCTGCATCGGCCAGAATTTTGCCCTGCTGGAGGCGAAGATGGCGATGGCATTGATTCTGCAGAGATTCTCCTTCGAGCTTTCTCCTTCCTATGTCCATGCGCCTTACCCCGTCGTCACAATTCACCCACAGTTCGGGGCTCATCTTATCCTGCACAAGCTCTAGTCCTGCAACGGATAAATCCCTTTGTGTTGTTGTTGTCAAAGAAAAACTTATCATACACAGAAGAAACGAGTCAATATCATATAATACAAAACTTAAAATCTTGTTATGTATTCAGAACCCTTCGAGCAGTGGTTATCACAGAACAGTTCTCTGTTATGAAACTTTCAAACTAAGAATACAAAAAGGACCCCAATTTCGCGGGTAGACAGGAGACGATAGATGTGCAAACCATTCTCCCAGTATCCTGATCAGTCGTAACCAAACATTCAATACCAATCAAACATGTCGATTACCTCGCGATTTTTCGCCTCAACAATGCTCGACCAAATCTCAGAATCTCTTGCCATTTCAAAACAGAGAACGACATGTGAGATTCTCCTAATCGATCCCTTCAGAAACGGATCTTAATTCTCCTTACGGATCGACTCGCTAAACCCCTAACAGCCGAAACCCTAATTTCAGAGGACAAATCGAGAGATCAACGGCGAGATTCGCCAAGGTTCGGTACGACGGCGTTAAGTTTAGACCGAATAACGACGTTTAAGTTTAGCTTCTCGAAACGACGTCGTTAGAGCATCTCCAATGCTTAGGTACTCTAATGGATTCTTAAGAGTATTTTAATTATATATTTTGAAAATTTTGAAGTTAAGAACCTCCTTAAGCATAATTAAAATAGGAAGGGTCCAATGGTAGAACTCAATTGAGGTTCTTAAAAAGAAAAAAATATTATTTTGAAAATAAGGAAGCATTCATGTTTCAAAGCCGAGTATAAAAGCAAAAAGAAGACAGGCAAAATGTATAGCATACGTATGATGTAAACTAAACCAAGAACGGATTAATGATTAAAAACAAAAAAAACTTGGGATTTAAAAAGGAGACAATGAGCATACTTGCAGTCGCCGAGCATACCAAGGACTGTACCAAGCTGTGAACACAACTCTGGTGTATTTCCCTCCCTCTCTAGTTGATCTCGAATGTCCCCGGTACACATTGCCAACCTTGATTTTGCACTTTCATAATTCTGGGCTTGAAATGCCTGCGCATACAAGTTGAATAAAAACAAGGTCATTAGGTCAATAACAAGAACTCAACAGCAGGGCAGTTTAGAAAACGTAACTGGTTGAAATTCAGGCTAACAAAATCTAGAGATAGCACTTACCCTCATAGCTTGTTGCACCAAGAAAGAACCTCTTTCCATGACATCAGCGTAAATCACCTTTTTATTATCATTTTCGACCTCTTCTTTTTCTGTGCTATTCACAACAGATCTCTTGATTCTAGCATGACCTTCACTAAACTGATCAACCATCTTTTCAAGGTTTTCATCAGACTCAATACTTTCAATGTCAGCACCGCATAGAGGGCAGTCCTAAAACCGTGTTAAGCACACCCTGCATTCAAGAAACACTAAAGTTTAATAAAAGTAGACCCAATAACCATCAATCATGAACCAAAAAGGAAGAAAAGGGAAAATATTCACACTAAGGCGATGATGAGTAACTAGACCTTACTTGCAGAACACATGTGTACAAGGCACACATCTACTGCTCTCATATAGAAGAGCTTGACATAGCATACAGCTAAAAATATCTCGCCTTTATTCTCCATCTCGCCTTGCTTTCGAGCTGAGGCATCGTCGGGACGAGCAACTTTAGAGAAAGCGCAAGCAGAAGCCGTTGCTTCGCCTTGTTTTCGAGCAGAGGCATCGTCGGGACGAGCAGCTTTGGAGAAAGGACAGCCAGAAGCCGCTGTTTCGCCTTGTTTTCGAGCAGATGCATCTTCGGGACGAGGAGCTTTCGAAAAAGGGCAATCAGAAGTCGTCATTCGTGGAAGATACCAACAACCCCTATACCTCAAAACAAAATTTCAATCCAAAATCACTAAAACTGCTTTCTCCACAATGAAAATTATGAAATCGATTCTTAAGCTGATACAACTTCTCGCTAAACTAGACCCCTAACAGCTGAAAAAAGTCGAACATCGCAGCTTAATTGAATTGACTAACAATTTCGGAAAGTGAAATTTCAGATAGCGATTGAGAAGTAGCTCATCAGAGAGAGAGAGAGAGAGAGAGAGAGAGAGAGAGAGAGAGAGATGGATAAACCTGGATTGGATTGGATTGAGATTGAGATTACATGCAGATGTCCTTTAGCGGCTCCTCTCTGCAATCAATGATCGATGGGGATTATAGCGATTGAGCGACGATGGCCAAGGAGAGAGGGAAGACTTCTGCCTGTAGATCCATGGCGAGGTCTTCTTTCTGATTTCTCTCCCGGATGTAGATCCACGGCGAGGAGACGAGGGTTAGATTGATCGATTGTTTCTCCTCCATCGTCACCGTCGAGAGAGAGAGCCACGAGAAAGATGGAGAAAGAGAGAGAATGCCTTTTCCGTATTTAATTTTTCCATTTTTCTCTAAAAAATTATAACAAATAGGAATGTGACACGTAAGGGCTCTTATCAACTCTAAAAACCCTTATTTTAGATCCGATTCTTATGATTTTATTTCTTTTTGAATTTTCTTTTCAACCTTTTTTCTAAGAATTCTTAGAGCATGTGCATTGTAGACATTAAAAGATCTAATAACATTATTTTAATATTAAATCTTAAGATTAGAGATCCAAAACTAATAAAAAGTATCTAATATAGGATCTATTTTTGGGCTTTAAACATGTATGCATAACTAAAGTGTCTTAAAAAATTAAACTTATTTAAATTTAATCAAAAAAATAACTTTTAGACATCAACTCTTAAAGTCTCCAATGCACATGCTCTTAGGATATATACCTGTTGGAGATGGTCTTAGTCTTGGACCCAATAATATGTTATTTTCCCCGCCTCTTTCAGTTTAGTGGCAGAGTCCGTTTGCTGGACATTGCAGATTTAACTCGATTATTCTTCCCTAATTATTCAGTGTTTTCACAAAGAAAAAGAAAAAGAAAGCTAAAAAATAACTTCTCCCAGACTATTGCAATTTTGAAAAGTGTCACGTAACATTTACCAAAACACTTAAAACTGAAATTAAAAAACATCAAAATTTTATGATAAAGACTCACAATCATGGAGACAAGGGGTTTCAATCATGGAGACAAATAATTTGGCTCGGATTAAAAGCCAAAATCAACAGTCCCCAAAAAAAAAACATTAAGGAGAACTCAAATCTAAAAGCATTTAAGACATTATACACTATCTTCTTATTTAAAGACCAACGCGCTTTGCAAATATCTGTCTCTCACACTCCCTCTGCCTCTGACATAATGCAGATGATCGTTGTACAATTGGAACTTTTTTTGAGGTGGATTAAAAATTTTAACTTTGTATTCGAGAACTGAGGGTTTAGTTTGGGAGACATTTGATGTTATACAATAGTTTTCGTGGGGAAATAGATCGTTTTTCCCATTGTGATGTGGTGGACATGGAAAACTCTGAAGTGGGTTTGGCTAAAACCTAAGATGTTGGAGTGTTACTTGAGAGGACAGGGTCTACCAGGATATGAGAAACTTCAGAGTTTTAATCTTGTTATGTATTCATGCATGTCCGAACACCGTGTCGCATATCATATCCAAACGAGAGCAGTTGTTGCTTTGGAATACGTAACGGTAAAAGAAGATTTGAATCGCATAGAAAGACAAGTTGGTCTAAGCTGGATAAGAAAAAGAGACCCAAGTTTTAGAACTAGAACTCAGGCTCTCTCCGGAGGTTTCCCTTGGCTGCCAAATATTGTTCCATTCCTTTTATTCTACGCTACAAAAAACTTTAATTATGATGATAATATCAACTCACGAAACATTTAAGAGCTTAACCAGATCAAATACAACGTTTCTTTCTTATTTTATGTCTTGACAAAACAAAATATTTCAACGTTGTTATAGTAAAAAAAGAGTAAATCCCATATTAATGACTATTCGCAAAGAAACGTCCCGCCACTCAAGTTTTGACAAATATGTTTCTTCCCCTTTTATGTCACTTTTCAGTTTTCATACAAATCCAAATTGACTTCGTGCATTTGACTGTGAGGCGAAAGATCAATGGTCAAATAAATTGGCCAAGGTACAAAATACAAAGCATTTAAGACTTAAAACCAAACCAAAAATACATCAGCGTGATGTCATCACCATACCATAGATGTCGGACACTTATCACACAAGAGCAACCCTGACATTTTAGTGTGATGTCTTATTGATTAAATATTAATATTTTGTTGTTTTTCAATATACAATGGAGACACTTTGGATCGGTGTCTTAAAAACCAAAATTTTTTTTTTCTTTTTTTACATTTAAGTAAAAACTTGTGTTAAGTAAAAAAATATTTTTAAAAAAATTTAAGTAAATTTTTTTTTTAATTTGCCCATTATATTTTCTTCATCCAATCACATAGTGCTACGTAAAGGGTTTTAACTTAGAAAAAAGGTCTTATTTTAGACACTAATCTTAAAGTTAAGACACCCATAACTATTTTTTTAATCTATTTTATTATTAAGAACCATAGTTTAGATCCTTTGGCGTTACCATCGGGGTTGGTCTAATATCTTCTCCGAAATTCTCAATTCTTTAAACCCGGAGAAAGTTAGCAGATTATCCAACTCTCTCTCCCTCTCTCTCTTTTCCCTGTGAGAGAAAATGGAGATATCACTTGCATCAGTGACAGTTTCAGTAGCTATAGCTGTTGTGTCGTGGTGGGTATGGAGAACTTTGAAGTGGGTTTGGTTTAAACCAAAGATGCTTGAGAGCTACCTGAGAAGACAAGGTCTTTCCGGAACTCCTTACACGCCTCTCGTCGGCGATTTGAAGAGGAATTTCAGCATGTTGACGGAGGCAAGATCCAAACCCATCAAACTAACGGATGATATCCTACCACGTGTCGTGCCTTTTCCCTTGCAAATGCTCAAGACTCACGGTATGTTTTCTGGTTAGCTTATAGCTCTTGATTCCTTCTCTGTTACTTAGAGATACAGAGAACAGCAAAACTGTTGCAGAGTACCTGATCTTGATAAAGGTTTCAACTTTTGTATCTCTTTGTGGTTGGAACAGGAAGGACTTTCTTTACATGGCTTGGACATATACCAGCCATCACTGTAATGGATCCTGAGCAAATCAAGGAAGTGTTCAACAAAGTTTATGATTTCCCGAAGACGCATGCATTCCCTTTAGGCAGAGTGATAGCCGCTGGACTCGTTAGTTATGATGGCGATAAATGGGCGAAACACCGGAGAATCATCAATCCTGCTTTCCATCTAGAGAAGATCAGGGTTTTGACTTCTTTTTCACAGCCCTCAGGGTTAGACTGGCTTGTATATAATTTGGCTGGCCCAACTAATTGTGACTTCTGCTTCTATGTATAGATTATGGTACCTGCGTTCCACCAGAGCTGCAGCGAGGTTGTTGGGGAATGGGACAAGTTAGTGTCGGATAAAGGGTCGTCCTGTGAGGTAGACGTTTGGCCTGGGCTGGTGAGTATGACTGCAGATGTGATCTCTCGCACTGCTTTTGGCAGCAGCTACAAAGAAGGGCAGAGGATTTTTGAGCTCCAAGCCGAACTAGGACAACTTGTTATACAAGCTTTTCGGAAAGCTTTCATTCCTGGATATAGGTAATGAAAAACCTCAACTTGTCTGGTTTAATCATGTTGAACCTATTAGAGATTATGAACCATGTTGTGTCACATTCTCCTTTTCTTTTCTCGCACAGTTATCTCCCAACGAAAGGTAATAGAAGGATGAAAGCAGCAGCCAGCGAAATCCAAGTTATACTGAGAGGAATCGTCAACAAAAGGATAAGGGCGAGAGAAGCTGGGGAAGCGCCAAGCGACGATTTGCTGGGTATACTTCTTGAATCGAATTCGGTGCAAGCTAAAGGAAATGGAATGAGCACTAAGGAAGTGATGGAGGAGTGCAAGTTGTTCTATTTCGCTGGGCAGGAGACAACTTCAGTACTTCTGGTCTGGACAATGGTTCTGTTAGGCCAACACCAAGAGTGGCAAGCTCGCGCAAGAGAAGAAGTGAAGCAAGTTTTTGGTGATAAAGAACCTGATGCAGAAGGCCTGAACCAGCTCAAAGTTGTAAGTATAAACCGAATTATAAACCTTGAGGTGACTTTTGTTTGTGTTTGTTGATTTTTGCTAAAAAGAGTTGACATCTTACAGATGACGATGATATTAAATGAGGTCCTAAGGCTATACCCTCCAGTAACCCAGCTGACCAGAGCCATCCACAAAGAGATGAAGCTAGGCGACCTGACGCTACCAGCTGGCGTTCACATCAATCTACCTATTCTGCTAGTCCAACGCGACACCGAGCTATGGGGCAACGATGCAGCGGAGTTCAAGCCCGAGAGGTTCAAAGACGGTGTCTCAAAGGCGACAAAGAGCCAAGTCTCCTTCTTTCCCTTTGCCTGGGGACCGAGGATATGCATTGGTCAGAATTTTGCTCTGTTGGAAGCAAAGATGGCGATGGCTTTGATTCTGCAGAGATTCTCCTTCGAGCTTTCTCCTTCTTATGTTCATGCGCCTTACACAGTCATCACCCTTCACCCACAGTTCGGTGCTCCTCTTTTCCTGCACAAGCTATAAACCAATGCGATGTTGCCCAATGGACAAGATCATAACATAAAACTCAATCTTGTTATGTATTCATGTCCGAACACCGTGTCGCACATAATATGATAGGTAACGATATCATATCCAAACGAGAGCAATTGTTGCTTTGGAATACGTTAAGGTAAAAGAAGATTTGAATCGCATAGAAAGACAAGTGGTCTAAGCTGGATAAGAAAAAGAGACCCAAGTTTTAGAACTAGAACTCAAGCTCTCATAGGCATAGCTACTCTCCGGAGGTTTCCCCTGGCTGCCAAATATTCTTCCATTCCATCTAAGTGGTGACATAAGGAATGATAAGGAATAATATATCATTCTCGTTACTTTAAAAAAAATACACCATTTATAAGTAATATTGTTTCCATGTGATTAATTATAGAACAAAACTATTTCTTATAAATTTTGGGGAGAAATAAAATTATTCCTTATTTCTATTTATTTCTATTATTTTGTTATTTTCATTCTTTTCCTTTTCATTCATTTTGTTTTTTTATTGGTTACTAGTGGTTGGTCCGCGCTTCGCGCGAGAGTTTTTTGTCATTAATCTTTAGTTGTATTTTTTTCATAATATAATTATTCTACTATTGTGTTGATTCATTATACATTCTCTATTTTTTAGATATATATTTTAGTTCTTATAATATTCGCTCACGTCAAATCTTGATCTATGATCTCTTACTTTTATTTTGCAGCAGGATTTTTTATATATATATTATTTATGTTTTGTGTTTTTAATGTTATTTAATACTTGGTAATTCTTGAATATTCTTATGTGTTTGATGTTATGACCATGTTTTGATTTATTTTCTTACTCATTGTGTTGTGTTACTTAAATTATATGGAAATGAATTTGCATATTTTTTCAGGTAGAGTTCGAGTTAATTTCGAAGCGGACAATTGAAGAGTGTTTGTATTAATTTTGTTTTTTCCTTTATTCTAAAAGGTAATCATTGTAATGCATGAATAATTTTAAAAATTAATAACCGGTCATGTTTTTTGTTTTATGGCCACAGCCTCTTATGTAGCCCAATAGAGCAAGAAACCCAACAATTGATCATTATTTTAACCTGGTTTTGTTTGAGCTCGTAATTACTTGAAAAGAACATGAATTTCGACCCAATGAGTTTGATTCAATTCCTAGATACCGAGCGAGAAGCAAATGAAGACCACCAAGAAGGTCCTCCGCTTCACGCCGTGATGATAATCAATGGATACAACTTCTCAACCGTCAACAATCCAGACGATACTCTGGATCTAAATCAACTTTCTTATCCCCAACAAACTCTCAATTGCCCTATCCTTATATAACTGTACTTGAACTGTATTTAATCACTTGAACAAGGAACCCATATCATATTGTGCTATCTTATGCAGTTAATTTTGTGTTCAACTACAGTTGTAGTCTAATTTTCCTTTTCTCCTGCATATTTGCAAGGTCTGAAAAATCAAAGTAATTAATAGTCTATGAATTTGAGAAAAAAGATTTGAGATGATAATTTCTATAAATATTACATGGCGGCACCGTGATGCTATCGAGAAGGCCTTCCATGGCTGAAGAAGGAAGCGGAGATTACGACGGAAGAAGAAATCAGAGTGATTTTAAATTGGACTGAGTGAGGTTGGTATTGAAATTTGTCCCAATTATGTGTTGTCAAATGTAAGAGGATGAGGTGGAAGGAGAAGTGAGGAATAATAAGCATGATTTCTCAATTTTATTTTTTTAAATTATTTTGTTAAAAATTAACCAATCATACATAAATTATACTAATTTTACGTTTCATTCTATACATATTTTTATTAAAGTATGAGATTTTTAACAGCTTAATTTTACTTATATATATCTTAATTTTACTTATTTATCTTTTTATTAGATGTTAAGATTTATAAACTTATATTTTTCTTTATAAATTTAGTTCTAAGATAACTTATATTTTTAATTGTTAGGAATTTTTTGATACCGTAGTTTTTTTATAATATTACCGATACAACTTAAACTAATTCTTTATAAATTTAGTTCTAGGATAACTTATATTTTTAATTGTTAGGAATTTTTTTATATCGTAGTTTTTTTATAATATTAGCGATACAACTTAACCTAATTAAATATTTATAAAAGTTGAAAAATATTAGTATAACCATTTTTAAAAACTTTTTATTATTTATTTCAATTATATTCATATTAATTTTTGGTTTAATTTAGAATATGAATGGTGCCTTTTGGAATTTTTTTTATGTTAAAACAAAATGTATAATTAGTATGTGTATTAAATTTGGAACTAAAAAAAATAGATTAAAAAATACGATGTGACAATGATGTGGAGGATGAGATGTCTTCATGAGAAGAGAGAAAATAAAATTATTTTGTTAAAAATTAACCAATCATACATAAATTATATTAATTTTACGTTTCATTCTATACATATTTTTATTAAAGTATGAGATTTTTAACAGCTTAATTTTACTTATTTATACCTTACTTTTACTTATTTATCTTTTTATTAGATGTTAAGATTTATAAACTTATATTTTTCTTTATAAATTTAGTTCTAGGATAACTTATATTTTTAATTGTTAGGAATTTTTTGATATCGTAGTTTTTTTATAATATTACCGATACAACTTAACATAATCTATATATATAAATTTAACTTTTCTCTCTCCTCATGAAGACACCTCATCCTCCACATCATTTCCACATCATATTTTTTAATCTAATTTTTTTAATTCCAAATTTAATACACATACTAATTATACATTTTGTTTTAACATAAAAAGAATTCCAAAAGACACCATTCATATTCTAAATTAAACCAAAAATTAATATGAATATAATTGAAATAAATAATAAATTAATATGAATACTAGTATAACCATTTTTAAAAATTTTTATTATTTATTTCAATTATATTCATATTAATTTTATATATATAGATAGATTAATTTTTGGTTTAATTTAGAATATGAATGGTGTCTTTTGGAATTCTTTTTATGTTAAAACAAAATGTATAATTAGTATGTGTATTAAATTTGGAATTAAAAAAATTAGATTAAAAAATATGATGTGAAAATAATGTGGAGGATGAGGTGTTTTCATGAGAAGAGAGAAAAGTCAACTTTATATATATAGACTAGTCAGAGCTACGTTACAAAAAAAATTTCGATTATGATGATAAGATCAACTGACAAAACATTTAATGAGCAGATCAAATACAACGTTTCTTTCTTATTTAATGTCTTGACAAAACAAAATATTTTAACGTTGTTATGGAAAAACTAAAAAGATAAAAGTAAATCCCTTATTAATGACTCTGTTCCTAAAAAAAAATTATTTTGAAATTTTTACACATATTAAAATTTGACTAAAAATGCATTATTTTTGTAATTAATAATTTTCTATAAATTTAAACCAATAGTAATTCAGAAAATTTAATTAATTTTTTTGAAGTTTACAATTTTTCATCATTGACTAAAAAAAATGCGTAAAAAACCTAAAACATCTATTTTTATGAAACAAAAATAAAATTTACAATTTTTTTTGTACAGGAACAGAAGGAGTATGTTTCTTCCCCCTTGATGTCACTTTTCATACAAATCCAAATGGCCTTCGTGACTATGAGGCTCCAATTAAAGCGAAAGATCAATGGTCAAATAAATTGGCCAAGGTACAAAATACAAAGTATTTAAGACTTAAAACCAAAAATAAAGGGGAATATAAATCATCAGGGTGATGTCATCACCATTACATCATACCAATATCTTCTCCGAAATTCTCAAATCTTTAAATCCCGAGAAAGTTGGCAGGTTATCCAACTCTCTCTCTCTCTCTTCCCTGTGAGAGAAAATGGAGATATCACTTGCATCGGTGACAGTTTCAGTAGTTATAGCTGTTGTGTCGTGGTGGGTATGGAGAACTTTGAAGTGGGTTTGGTTTAAACCAAAGATGCTTGAGAGTTACCTGAGAAGACAAGGTCTTTCCGGTACTCCTTACACGCCTCTCTTCGGCGATTTGAAGAGGAATTTCAGCATGTTGACGGAGGCAAGATCCAAACCCATCAAACTAACAGATGATATCCAACCACGTGTCGTGCCTTATACCTTGCAAATGCTCAAAACTCATGGTATGTTTCCTGGTTAGCTTAAAGAGAACAGCAAAAATATAGAGAACAGCAAAAAACTGTTTCAGAGTACCTGATCTTGACAAAGGTTTCCACTTTTGTATCTCGATTTGGTTGGAACAGGAAGGACTTTCTTTACATGGTTTGGACATATACCAAGTATCACTATAATGGATCCTGAGCAAATCAAGGAAGTGTTCAACAAAGTTTATGATTTCCAGAAGTCACATACATTCCCTTTGGGCAAGGTGATAGCCACTGGACTCGCTACTTATGATGGCGATAAATGGGCGAAACACCGAAGAATCATCAATCCGGCTTTCCATCTTGAGAAGATCAAGGTTTTGATTTCTTTTTCACATCCCTGAAATCATGGTTAGATTGGTTTGTGTAGCATTTGGCTGGCCCAACTTGTGACTTCTGCTTCTATGTATAGATTATGGTTCCTGCTTTCCACCAGAGCTGCAGCGAGGTTGTTGGCGAATGGGACAAGTTAGTGTCGGATAAAGGGTCGTCCTGTGAGGTGGACGTTTGGCCTTGGCTTGTGAGTTTGACGGCAGATGTGATCTCTCGTACTGCTTTTGGCAGCAGCTACAAAGAAGGGCAGAGGATTTTTGAGCTCCAAGCAGAACTAGGACAACTTATTATGCAAGCTCTTTGGAGAGCTTTCATCCCTGGATATAGGTAATGAAAAACCTCAACTTGTCGGGTTTACTACAAGACGTTTTGACTCTTGATCTTTAAGTGATGCAGCCTATTAGAGATTAAGAACCATGTTGTGCCATATTCTCCATGTCTTTTCTCGCACAGTTATCTCCCGACTAAGGATAATAGAAGGATGAAAGCAGCAGCAAGAGAAGTTGAAGTTATACTGGGAGGGATCGTTAACAAAAGGTTAAGGGCGAGAGAAGCTGGGGAAGCGCCAAGCGACGATTTGCTGGGTATACTGCTTGAATCGAATTCCGTGCAAGGTAAAGGAAATGGGATGAGCACTAAGGATGTGATGGAGGAGTGCAAGTTGTTCTATTTCGCCGGGCAAGAGACAACTTCAGTACTTCTGGTCTGGACAATGGTTCTGTTAGGCCAACACCAAGACTGGCAAGCCCGCGCACGAGAAGAAGTGAAGCAAGTTTTTGGTGATAAAGAACCTGATGTAGATGGCCTGAACCAGCTCAAAGTTGTAAGTATAAATCGAATTGTAAACCTTGAGGTGACTTCAGCACTCTTGTTGTGTTTTGATGATTATTGCTGAATGATTTTGATCCCTCACAGATGACGATGATATTAAATGAGGTCCTTAGGCTATATCCTCCAGTAACACAAGTGACCCGAGCCATTCACAAAGAGATGAAGCTAGGCGACCTGACGCTACCAGCTGGCGTTCACATCAATCTACCTATTCTGCTAGTCCAACGCGATACCGAGCTGTGGGGCGACGATGCTGCAGAGTTCAAGCCTGAGAGATTCAAAGAAGGTCTCTCCAAGGCGACAAAGGGCCAAGTCTCCTTCTTTCCCTTCACATGGGGACCAAGGATCTGCATCGGCCAGAATTTTGCCCTGCTGGAAGCGAAGATGGCGATGACATTGATTCTACAAAGATTCTCCTTCGAGCTTTCTCCTTCCTATGTCCATGCGCCTTACCCCGTCATCACAATTCACCCACAGTTCGGGGCTCATCTTATCCTGCACAAGCTCTAGCCCTACAACGGATAAACCCCTTTGTGTTGTTGTTGTCAAAGAAAAACTTATCATACACAGAAGAAACGAGTCAATATCATATAATACAAAACTCAAAAATCTTGTTATGTATTCAGAACCCTTCGAGCAGTGGTTATCACAGAACAGTTCTCTGTTATGAAACTTTCAAACTAAGACTCAATATAAAAAGGACCCCAATTTCGCGGGTAGACAGGAGACCATTCTCCCAGTATCCTGATCAGTAATAACCAAACATTCAATACCAATCAAACATGTCGATTACGTCGCGATTTTTCGCCTCAACAGTGCTCGACCAAATCTCAGAATCCCTTGCCATTTCAAAACAGAGAACGACATCTGAGATTCTCCTAATCGATCCCTTCAGAAACGGATCTTAATTCCCCTTACGGATCGACTCGCTAAACCCCTAACCGCCGAAACCCTAATTTCAGAGGACAAATCGAGAGATCAACGGCGAGATTCGCCAAGGGTACGACGGCGTTAAGTTTAGACCGAACAACGACGGCGTTAAGTTTAGACCGAACAACGACGTCGTTAGTCCTGGACCCAATAATATGTTATTTTCCCCGCCTCTTTCAGTTCAGTGGCAGAGACCGTTTTGCTTGACATTTCAGACATTACAAAAACGTGCCGATTTAACTCGACTATTCTTCTTCCCTAATTATTCGGTGTTTTCACAAAGAAAAACAAAAAAAAATAACTTCTCCCAGACTATTGTAATTTTGAAAAGTGATTCCCACGTAACAATTTTTGAAAAGTGATTCCCACATAGGCACATAACAACATTTACCAAAACACTTAGGTGATGAATGTTTGTATGGTTTTTGGATTTTTGTTTTTGATTTTTGTTTTTAAATTTTGGTTTTTGGAATTTGGTTTTTGAATTTTGTTCTACATTTTGGTTTTTCTAAAAACTTGAATGGTGATTTAATTAGTTTTTGGATTTTAAGTATAATTTTTTAATCTAGATTTATTAATTTTTTTAGATTAAAACTGATAAAATAAATATATATTTAATTAATACAAAAAAATAATTACCCAGAAAACTTCAATAGCTTGGTAGCTCAATTCGTAGAGATATTATTTCTGAGTTTTTTTTTGTGTGTGTTTAGTTGATCTATAAGATTTGTGTCTTATATAGAAAAAGTTGATACCTAATATTATTAAATTTTAGCAAAAATAAAATTATATGTGAAAAAAATATATATTGTACCTAGTATTTGGCAAAAGCTCTAAAGAATAGAGATTTTAGTTTTATATCAGCAATATTGTAGCACTTAATTGATTATTTAGTGATAAAATAATTTTTTTTTTAAGTATAAAAAACCAAAAAAAAACGGTAATTTTGTTTAAAACCCCATAGATTGTGGTTTTTAGTTTTTGTTTACAAAATAAAAAAAATTTAAAAACTAGTTTTCCTAAATTTTAGGAAATCGATTTTTTCAAAAACTTGAAAGGCAAAAAAAGTGATTTTTGAAAAACAAAAACTAAAAACCATTCCAAAAACTGCAAACATTCAAGACCTAAGTCACATAACAATGTTGTTATGTGGCTATGTGGGAATCATTTTTCAAAAATTGTTGGTAAATGTTGTTATGTGCCTATGTTTGCAGTTTGCAATTTTTGAAAAATGATTCCCACATAGGCACATAACAACATTTAATCAAAAACATAGGCACATAAGAATGTTTGGAGTTTTTGAAATAGTTTTTGCTTTTTATTTCTCAAAAATTACTTTTTAAGTCATTCAAGTTTTTCAATAAATAGATTTTCTAAATTATAGGGAAACTAGTTTTTCATAGTTTTTTATCACTTTACAAACAAAAACCAAAAACTATATTTTGTGAGTTTTTCAAAAAGTTACCGTAATCTTTTTTTATAATTTTTCTTTTTATTACATTGCTATTTTCTCAATTCATCTTTAACTAAATACCATTTTTTATATTTCTACACACACAAATCTCATCTCCATTTGTGTAAACATCTCAACAATAAGTGCTCATAAGGTTATTGTTTTAAAAATAAAACTATGCGTTTTTCTTGCTAATTTTAGTATTATTAATTATAAAATTTTATGAACTTTTATATATATTTTTGAAATAAATCTTCATATATTTTTACAGATATTTTTGATATTACTAATTATTTTCATAAGAAATAGTATTTGTGTTTATTAATAAATTATATATATTTATTTTACAAACTTTAAACGAACGAAAACTAAAAAAAAACATAAAATCATATCTTATAATTAAATCAATAATTTATATTAAAAATATACATATAAAAACAAAAAACTAAACAAATCACCATTCAAGTTTTTTTGTAAAACTATAATCTACAGCAAAATCCAAAATCAAAAACTAAAAGTCAAAGAACAAGAAACCAAAAACTAAAAACCACTCAATTCATGGCTAAAAACATCAAAACTTTTTGGTAAAGACTCACAATCATGGAGACAAGGGGTTTGGTATTTGGCATGTCCGACAATTGGCTCGGATTAAAAGCCAAAATCAACAGTCACCAAAACAAAAAAAATCATTGACGGGCCATCACCAACAACAGTCACCCAAAAAAAAAAAAAACATTTCATTGACGAGAACTGAAATCTAAAAGCATTTAAGACACTACCACTATCAGTTCTCGTTATTTAAAGACCAATGCGCTTTGCAAATTTTCTGTCTCTCACACTCCCTCTGCCTCTGACATAATGCAGATGATCGTTGTATATTCAGTAACTATATCTATTGTGATGTGGTGGACATGGAGAACTCTGAAGTGGGCTTGGCTAAAACCTAAGATGTTGGAGTGTTACTTGAGAGGACAGGGTCTACCAGGAACTCCTTACACGCCTCTTGTCGGAGATATGAGAAACTTCAGAGTTTTAATGAAGGCAAGATCCAAACCTATCAATCTAACAGATGATATCATCCCACGTGTCATGCCTGTAACTTTAAACATGCTCCAAACTCACGGTATATGTTTTCTAACTAGCACCGCTTATTTTATTCATTTTGCGTTACAACTGTAGCAATATTCATTTCTGCGGTTACAACTGTTAGCAAGAATTTTGTAAAAGTGATTTGATGTGTTTGTTGTGTGTGAGTGGAACAACAGGAAGGACTTTCTTCACATGGCTTGGTCCTACACCAGTCATCACAGTAATGGATCCAGAGCAGATCAAACAAGTGTTCAACAGAGTTTACGATTTTCGGAAGCCGCATACACTCCCTTTGGCTAGGCTGATAGCCACCGGACTGGTTTTCTCTGACGGAGATAAATGGGCCAAACACCGGAGAATCCTTAGCCCGGCTTTCCACCGTGACAAGATCAAGGTTTCTTCACTTTCCAAAAATCATGCTATATACTTTATAATATGTATCTTTAGGCTGAAAGATTCATTTTTGTGTGCAGAATATGGTCCCTACGTTTCATAAATGTTGCATCGAGGTTGTGAGGGAATGGGAGAAGCTAGTTTCAGATAAAGGGTCTTCGTGTGAGGTTGATGTTTGGCCATGGCTAGTGAATCTTTCTGCGGATGTGATCTCTCGTACTGCTTTTGGTAGCAGTTTTAAACAAGGGCAGAGGATATTCCAGCTTCAAGCAGAACTAGCTCAGCTTATCGTATTATCTGTTCAGAAGACTTACATCCCTGGATGGCAGTAAAAACCACGCTTCTCTCTGGTCTCTCACCGGTAAAATACTACCCGAGTCATGTTACGTATTCATCATTCTTTTCTCGTCGTTTTTTTTTTTTTTTTGCGTAGGTATCTCCCAACAAAGAGTAACAGAAGGATGATAGCAATAGACAGAGAGATCCGAGATATCCTGAGAAGGATTATTAGTAATCGGGAAACGGCGATTGAAGCTGGGGATGCACCGAGCAATGATTTGCTGAGTATACTTGTTGAATCAAATTCGGGACAAGCTCAAGGAGATGGAATGAGCATTGAGGATGTTATGGAGGAGTGCAAGTTGTTTTATATAGCCGGGCAAGAGACAACTTCAGTACTTTTGGTTTGGACAATGGTTTTGTTAAGCCAACACCAACACTGGCAGGATCGTGCACGTGAAGAAGTGATGAAAGTGTTTGGAAATAAAGAGCCTGGCACAGAAGGCATGAACCAGCTCAAAGTTGTAAGTGGTACCAAATCAAGAACCTTCCATTGAGTTTCATTTATTGTGTGTGTTTGATGACTTTTTTTCTGAATGTTTCTAACAGATGACGATGATATTCTATGAGGTCCTTAGGCTTTATCCTCCAGTAATCTGTCTGGACAGAGCCGTTCACAAAGAGATGAAGCTCGGAGATTTAACAGTACCAGGTGGTGTTCAGATCAATCTGCCTGTTCTACTTGTCCAACGTGACACTGAGCTATGGGGAGACGATGCAGCGGAGTTCAAGCCCGAGAGGTTTCGAGACGGTCTCTCAAAGGCAACAAAGAGCCAAGTCTCATTCTTCCCCTTTGGGTGGGGACCAAGGATCTGCATCGGCCAGAATTATGCTCTGTTGGAGGCAAAGATGGCGATGGCATTGATTCTACAGAGATTCTCCTTCGACCTCTCTCCTTCCTATGTTCATGCGCCTTACACGGTCATCACCCTTCACCCACAGTTTGGCGCTCATCTTCTCCTCCATCAAGCAAGAGGAGTGCCATTAGATTAATCTACTCCAAGGTCCATCAGGAGGAACCATTAAATCAGTAACACTTAAAGAATGAAATTCACCCCAACAATAATATTTTGTTTTGTTTGTTTCCGATTTATATATGTATATATTCCGCTTGTCTTGTTTAGACATCCTTATAATAAACAAGTATGTTCGTATCAATAAAAAAAATATCATTCTAACGTTGGGGAAAGAAAAAGAAGTTAGTGGACTAGTCCTAACAGGAGGATTCATGTAATTTCTGTACATGAGTAGTTATTTTTTGAAAGAAAGAAGAAGAAAAAGTACATAGTCACATGCACAATGGCATTCGCTTATAAAAGCAACCAATTGGTAGCGGACAGAGACATGTCAAAAAGTTGACGTTCAAGCATTTCTCCCTACGCAAGTTATGGCCATCACACAAACCCAAATTTGCTTCTTGCATCTTTGCATATGACTGTATATATAGCTAAAGATCAACGGTCTCAACAAAGCCGAGAGAGAAAGGTCTAGATTAAAGTATCTATGACATCAGGTGTGATGTCATCACCACCTCCCATGTCTTGGAAATCCTCAGTATATATATCCCGAAAAATGTAATCACCACATCCACATCCATCTTCTCTGGGAAAGAAAATGGAAACATCAGCTGCGTCAGTAACAGTTTCAGTAGCTATAGCTGTTGTGTCGTGGTGGGTATGGAGAACTTTGAAGTGGGTTTGGTTTAAACCAAAGATGCTTGAGAGTTACCTGAGAAGACAAGGTCTTTCCGGAACTCCTTACACGCCTCTCGTCGGCGATTTGAAGAGGAATTTCAGCATGTTGACGGAGGCAAGATCCAAACCCATCAAACTAACGGATGATATCCAACCACGTGTCGTGCCTTATACCTTGCAAATGCTCAAAACTCATGGTATGTTTCCTGGTTAGCTTAAAGAGAACAGCAAAAATATAGAGAACAGCAAAAAACTGTTTCAGAGTACCTGATCTTGACAAAGGTTTCCACTTTTGTATCCCGATTTGGTTGGAACAGGAAGGACTTTCTTTACATGGTTTGGACATATACCAAGTATCACTATAATGGATCCTGAGCAAATCAAGGAAGTGTTCAACAAAGTTTATGATTTCCCGAAGACGCATGCATTCCCTTTGGGCAGATTGATAGCCGCTGGACTCGTTAGTTATGATGGCGATAAATGGGCGAAACACCGGAGAATCATCAATCCGGCTTTCCATCTTGAGAAGATCAAGGTTTTGACTTCTTTTTCACATCCCTCAGGGTTAAACTGGCTTGTGTATCATTTGGCTGGCCCAACTTGTGACTTCTGCTTCTATGTATAGATTATGGTACCTGCGTTCCACCAGAGCTGCAGCGAGGTTGTTGGGGAATGGAACAAGTTAGTGTTGGATAAAGGGTCGTCCTGTGAGGTAGACGTTTGGCCTGGGCTGGTGAGTATGACTGCAGATGTGATCTCTCGTACTGCTTTTGGAAGCAGCTACAAAGAAGGGCAGAGGATTTTTGAGCTCCAAGCAGAACTAGGACAACTTATTATACAAGCTTTTCGGAAAGCTTTCATTCCTGGATATAGGTAATGAAAAACCTCAACTTGTCTGGTTTAATACTGGAACCTATTAGAGATTATGAACCATGTTGTGTCATATTCTCCTTTGTCTTTTCTCGCACAGTTATCTCCCGACTAAGGATAATAGAAGGATGAAAGCAGCAGCCAGCGAAATTCGAGTTATACTGAGAAGGATCATCAACAAAAGGTTAAGGGCGAGAGAAGCTGGGGAAGCGCCAAGCGACGATTTGCTGGGTATACTGCTTGAATCGAATTCCGTGCAAGGTAAAGGAAATGGGATGAGCACTAAGGATGTGATGGAGGAGTGCAAGTTGTTCTATTTCGCCGGGCAAGAGACAACTTCAGTACTTCTGGTCTGGACAATGGTTCTGTTAGGCCAACACCAAGACTGGCAAGCCCGCGCACGAGAAGAAGTGAAGCAAGTTTTTGGTGATAAAGAACCTGATGTAGATGGCCTGAACCAGCTCAAAGTTGTAAGTATAAATCGAATTGTAAACCTTGAGGTGACTTCAGCACTCTTGTTGTGTTTTGATGATTATTGCTGAATGATCTTGATCCCTCACAGATGACGATGATATTAAATGAGGTCCTTAGGCTATATCCTCCAGTAACACAAGTGACCCGAGCCATTCACAAAGAGATGAAGCTAGGCGACCTGACGCTACCAGCTGGCGTTCACATCAATCTACCTATTCTGCTAGTCCAACGCGATACCGAGCTGTGGGGCGACGACGCAGGAGAGTTCAAGCCCGAGAGGTTCAAAGACGGTATCTCAAAGGCGACAAAGAGCCAAGTCTCCTTCTTTCCCTTTGCCTTGGGACCGAGGATATGCATTGGCCAGAATTTTGCCCTGTTGGAGGCAAAAATGGCGATGGCATTGATTCTACAGAGATTCTCCTTTGAGCTTTCTCCTTCTTATGTTCATGCGCCTTACACAGTCTTCACCATTCACCCACAGTTTGGTGCTCATCTTATCCTGCACAAGCTATAATTCCATAAATCCATGTGATGTTTTCAAATGAAGTTGTTATACATAAGAAGAGAAAAGATTTCAGTTACAGACTCAGATTTTTTAGACACAATAGAATAAACACAGTTGAAAATGTCCCCAATATTTGAATTTACTTTTTTTCAAGCATATTTTCCTATCATACCCAAGCTTCTTCTCTCCCTGAGATATCTACATTACCAAAAGTTTTTACATTCTTGTTCTAGATTAGTTTTGGGAGAGAAAAAAAACGTTTGGGGAGAAAAAAAAGTTTGTGGACAAAGTCCTAACTGGATTCATATAATTTTAGTTTTTTTGAAACAAAGAAAAAAAAGTACATAGTCACAAACACAACCATTGGTAGGGGACAAAGAAATGTCAAAAGGTTGACGTTTAAGCCTTTTTCCCCAACGCAAGTTATGGCCAATCTTCATACAAATCCAAATTTGCTTCTTACAAACTTCACATATTACTACTGTACAGCTAAAGATCAACGGTGACAACAAAATGATTGTCCGAGACGCAAAATATAAAGTATATATGACATCAGGTGTGATGTCATCACCACCTCCATATCTTAGAAATTCTCAATATATATATCCCAAACACGTCACCACCACATCCATCTCTCTCTCTCTCTTCTCTGGGCAAGAAAATGGAAATATCAGTTGCGTCAGTAACAGTTTCAGTAGCTATAGCTGTTGTATTCCGGTGGATATGGAGAACTCTAAAGTGGGCTTGGTTTAAACCTAAGATGCTTGAGAGTTACCTGAGAAGACAGGGTCTTTCCGGAACTCCTTACACTCCTCTTGCCGGCGACTTCAAGAGGAATTTCAGCATGTCAATGAAGGCAAAGTCCAAACCCATCAATCTTACGGATGACATCGTCCCACGTGTCTTGCCTTTCCCTTTGCACATGCTCAAGACTTACGGTATGTTTCTTGATTCCTATCTGTTAAGAACTTAGAAAACAACAAAAAAGTTGCAGAGTACCTGATCTAGACAAAGGTTTCAACTTTTGCATCTCTATGTGGTTGGAACAGGAAGGACTTTATTTACATGGCGTGGACCTATACCAACCATCACCATAATGGATCCTGAGCAAATCAAGGAAGTGTTCAACAAAATTTATGATTTCCAAAAGCCACATACATTCCCTTTGAGCAGATCGTTAGCCACTGGACTCTTTAGTTATGACGGTGATAAATGGGCAAAACACAGAAGAATCATCAACCCGGCTTTCCACCTTGAGAAGATCAAGGTTTTGGCATTATTTTTCATAGTCCCGAATCAGGTTAGCTTGCTTTACGTATGTATGTTCATTTGGATCTGACCAGATTTGTGCCTTCTGCTTCTATGTATAGAATATGGTACCTGCGTTCCACCAAAGCTGCATCGAGGTTGTTGGCAAATGGGACAAGTTAGTGTTGGATAAAGGGTCGTCCTGTGAGGTAGACGTCTGGCCTTGGCTTGTGAGTATGACTGCAGAAGTGATCTCTCGTACTGCTTTTGGCAGCAGCTACAAAGAAGGACAGAGGGTATTTGAGCTCCAAGCGGAACTAGCACAGCTCATCGTATTATCTGTTCAGAGGGCTTTCATCCCTGGATATAGGTAAGAAAACCTCAACTTGCCTGGCTTGGCTCTTGGTCTTGTAGCACTGAAATCTGTTAGGAGACATGAGTCATGTTGTGTCATATTCTTTGTTCTTTTGTTTACGTAGATATCTCCCAACGAAAGGTAATAGAAGGATAAAAGCAGCAGCCAGAGAAGTTGAAGTTATTCTGAGAGGGCTCGTAAACAAAAGGGAAAGGGGGAGAGAAGCTGGAGAAGCACCAAGCGACGATTTGCTGGGTATACTTCTTGAATCAAACTTGGGGCAAGCTAAAGGAAATGGAATGAGCACTGAGGATGTGATGGAGGAGTGCAAGTTGTTCTATTTCGCCGGGCAAGAGACAACTTCGGTACTTCTGGTCTGGACAATGGTTCTGTTAAGCCAACACCAAGACTGGCAAGCTCGCGCAAGAGAAGAAGTGAAGCAAGTTTTTGGTGATAAAGAACCTGATGCAGAAGGCCTGAACCAGCTCAAAGTTGTAAGTATACACCCGAATCATAAACCTTCAGGAGACTTCAGCAATTTTGTTGTGTTTTGATGATTATTGATGAATGATCTGATCCCTCACAGATGACGATGGTATTAAATGAGGTCCTTAGGCTATATCCTCCAGTACCACAAGTGAACCGAGCCATTCACAAAGAGATGAAGCTAGGCGACCTGACGCTACCAGGCGGCGTTCAGATCATTCTACCTATTCTGCTAGTCCAACGCGATACCGAGCTGTGGGGCGACGACGCAGGAGAGTTCAAGCCCGAGAGGTTCAAAGACGGTATCTCAAAGGCGACAAAGAGTCAAGTCTCCTTCTTTCCCTTTGCCTGGGGACCGAGGATATGCATTGGCCAGAATTTTGCCCTGTTGGAGGCAAAAATGGCGATGGCATTGATTCTACAGAGATTCTCCTTCGAGCTATCTCCGTCCTATGTCCATGCGCCTTACACAGTCTTCACCATTCACCCACAGTTTGGTGCTCATCTTATCCTGCACAAGCTATAATTCCATAAACCCATGTGGTGTTTTCAAATGAAGTTGTCATACGTAGGAGAAATAACCCGTTACCTTACATATCAATTCAATCTAGATATATCCCTGCTGTAATGTCAAACTTTAAGGCAAGCCACTTATATACTGCTAAGTAATCCCAGAAGAAGAAACCAAACAAAAAAAAAGACAAATTCAGGTGAAACACAGAAGAACAAGAAGCCCCAAAATCGTCGAAAACAAGTACCTTTGGGCTAAAACAAAGCAATCTAGTCCTTCTGAAATCTTAGTTGGCAACTTCCTCCTCATTGCTTTTTTTTCTTTTTTTTTGGTTTCCGCTCGTGCGGCGCAAGGAGTTTTGAACATTCCTCTGTTCTATTTTGGTTTTTTTTTTTTTTTATCAATTAAGATTCTGGGTCAATCCTTGAAGTTCTTATTAACATATGTAATTGCTGTTTGAAATCGCCGAATGTTGCAGTTTGTCAGCGAATTTATGTGATTAAAGTGGAATTTGGAGATTGCCTTTTTTTTCCTTCTCTCATCTTCCGCTCTCGATACACATATTCATAAGGTATTTGAAATTTTCTTTTTTCTACTCTTGTTAGGATTCTAATTAGGATAGTTTCGTGATAAACTAGATCTCTCTTGAGTCTTCACAAGGTATTTAGAATTCTTAGCTTTTGGATTTATCGGGGATTTTCACAAGAATGTCTCAGCTCAATATTGCTATGAAGAAGAATTCGATGAGGAAGAATAAGAAATTGGTGGATATAAATATTGCTCTAAAAAAAGAAAGTCTTGCTTCAAGACTGGAAGCTGATCAGGATCTTGGTTCTTCGATAGAGGATGAGAAAAAGAGGTTTGAATCATCAGAGAAGCAGAGAGAGGTGTTTCAAAGGGGTTTGCTCCAAAGCTGAAGAGGTTGATGGTTCCATTGATGAAGATGAGGCAATGGATGATGATCATTCCAGTGCTAGAGATGGAGTGATGCGTGAGGTTGATGTCGGTACAGGGTTATCGGGAGCATTAAACCTTCTCAGAGAGCAAGGAACTTTCAAGGAGAAGAGCAGCAAGCTTGCAGGTGTTAGGGACAATCGTGAAGATGACAGATTCAGAGATGCATTCAAGGAGATTCGGATTGAGAGGGTGGATGAGTGTGGCAGGGTACTGACTACGAAAGAAGCGTTTCGGTCACTGTCTCGCGGATTCCATGGGAAGAGGAAGCAAGAGAAACGTAAGAGGAAGCACGAAGATAAGTCGAAACAGATGGAATCTTCAGATAGAGCTGTGGAAAGAATGAGACAAGTTCATGCCGCACTGAAGAGTCCTTACATTGTTCTCTAATCTTAATTAAACTTCTCTCTCTTTGGTTTTCTTTGTCTGATACATCTCAAAAGGCTTTTTGATAAAATTTTCAGACATTTGATATATATTTTGCCTGATGTTTTGAAGATTTCTTTGCGTGTTCTTACATTGGTTTCACCGCATTGGTTTTTTTTTTAGGCTGTATCAGGGTAATAACATCAATGCATCCCGAGTCAAAACGAGCCCGTTTGGAGACGATTCCTCCATCTTCCATCAAGACTCAGCTTAAAGATAGATTCAGCGATTTGCCTGAGAGCATTCTTGGCATAATTCTGAGCCATCTCCCAACTGTGGAAGCTGTTAGGACTTCTGTATTGTCAAAGTCATGGAGGACCATGTGGACCAACGTCACAGCCTTACAGTTTGATGATAAATGGCATAGGGAACCGAGAGATAATGGATTTATTCAATTCGTTGACGGTGTGGTTCGCGGCATTGGAAGTCTGAGAATCAACAGTTTCCATCTACATTCTGTTAATTCTTACGACGAGACTCCTCTCATCTCGTGGTTATCAAAGGTTATAGAGTGCAATCTCCAGAAACTTGTCATCACTTGGTACGAACTTGAAAGCGTCAATTTTTCTCCGCTCTTTGCTAGTCTTGGCACTCTCGTGGAGCTGAGACTTCATACAAAGAGCATTCTTGACATCTCGGCTCCAGCTCTTCTCCCGAAACTTAAGTTCTTTAGTCTCGAGGACGCTAGATTATTCAACACGTCATCCGTCTCCGGGAACATCTCTCTGAGCTTTCCCGTCTTGGAGACTTTCGAAGCCTCTCGTGTCTGCTGGTTTAGAACCGATACCGTAGTCGTAGATTCTCCATCGCTCAGGGTCTTTGAGATGTTCAAGTGCAGCTCTGGACACGTACCGAATAGTTATGGAGTGTGTACGATCAGTTTATTAGCTCCAAAGCTTGAGAAGATCACATTCTCGGGGCACGGTTCCAAAAAGATGCTCCTGTCTTTTCCGCCGTCTCTGCCTGATGCTTATCTTGCTCTCAGCGGACACAAGTGGCCCAATGTACCACAGTGGCCTAAGAAGTTTCTACATAGCTTCACATGCGTCAAGAGTTTGGGTCTTGAGGTTAGTTACAGCATTACATCTTCCCCTGAATTTTGTTCAAAAAGCTTTTAACGGCGGCGCAATTCACTCACCGACTCTCTATATTGGTGTCCTTCTTAGCTTAGCAGCGATTTTCAGATGATCAGAGTACCCAAATTCAGACAGTTGGTTTACCTGCATTTGATATACGACATGACAAAGCCTTGCATATTCAAACATTTCCTCAACTCCGCACCAATACTCGAGATGCTAAGCATCCGCGTAAGTCATATATAAAATCATAACGAATGTTTATGACACTCCCATTATCGTTTCTCTCGTTTTGATTTTTGCCTTTCCGGTGAAACCCCACCCAGGACTCGACGCCTCATCGTTTAAAACCTAGTTCAGGGTGCTTGAAGGAACTGCGTTCGCAAACAGCACCGGACTGCGTTAGAACAAAGCTCAAAGTCGTGCAAATCAGGGATTTCATGATGCAAGAGCCGCAACTATCAGTGTTGAGGCATGTGATTGCAAACGCCGAGATTCTTGGATCAGTCATCGTTTCCACGTCCTCCCAACCAATCACAGAGGAAGGTAAAGCAATAGTCTTGACTTATCCCAAAGCCTCACCTCATGCCTCTGTCTTCTTCGATTGATCAAAAAGTTGACCTTTTCGAATCTAACCCCGAGTTCCTTGTTGGTTACGGCAAAATTTAATCATCTGTGTTTCGATTCTCTGGAACTTTGTGATATTTAAACTCTCTGTGTGATTCTCTGTTTCAAAAAAAAAAAAAAAAATTAAAAAAATTACATGCTTTTGGACAAGTTAAAGACATACACAAGTGGGTGATGTGCCCTTAACCACATGCAACTTCTTGTGCTATTCTCAGTGGACCACTACTATACATTATGATTTTATTGATATGATGCAGCAACCTCTATTGTCTTCTTTTATCAACTTTATATTATATATATTAAATGTTCTCTGCAATCATTTTTGTATAATAATAACATTAATATTAGACTAAATCTCATAAAATTGTTTATATTAAAAGTTACAGTCTTCTGGTCTAAAGATTGAAAAAGTTGTTTTGGATTTATGCGTAAAAAGATACTTCCTTTTTATTTGATAGGTGACACAAACTTATTAGCATAATAATAATTTTGATAGCGATGTGCTTTTAATATTAAATTGAACTGTAAATAAGGTTCGTTGATTCTTTTCGAAGGCCTACCAAACAAAACAAGAACAAGAAAAAAATCTGCTTGGCGAAGATATTTGGGCTCCCTACTTGTAATCACCACCACTTCAGAATAAAGCCAAATAAAACCAAAGTTATGTTTTTTTCGTGTGGTGAATTGAAATCTGTCGTCTGCGCTGTTTTGGATGATTTTAAAACGGTACTACTCGATTCGGGTGAACTTTTTTTGTTCTGTTTGCTGATTTAGTTTTGTTTTTAACCTGTTATTAGTTAGACTTTCTAGAGTAACTGATGACTTTGTAATGAACTTATTTCAATTAATTAATGGACTAGCAAAAATACCAGAAAACAGAAAACTAATTACGGTTTACCTTACAAGTAAAGATGTCAAACGACAAGATCTATAGCTTTTATCTGAACCCGTACTAAAAGAACTTCAACAAGTATATTATATCTGTGTCAGGTCAGGGCCCAAAAAATTTGGATTGACTTCTATGTCATGTTGAAAAACTATACCTGAAAATCTCAAAATTTTAATGGTGAGCACAAGTTTATATAATATCAACTTTTGACATGTTAATGTTCCAAAAAAAAAAAAAAACTTTTGACATGTTATTTTAAGCAATTATCAAATGTATGGAACATTTGTTGATAAAGCGAGTTTGAAGATAAATTTAGGCTAAATCAGCCTTATTTTTTATATCAGTGATCTAGAGATACCGACTTCACACGTTTCCAGTATAATATAAATTGATAAATAGCTTCTTTTTTTTTTTTTTTAAAGACCACTGGACTTGTATTTATAAAAAGGTCACCACAACGAAGAAAGCGTGATGGAAAATGAAAGATCAACTTTAGTCTAAATGTTTATATATTGTTTCACTTATTTGACACCTTGCCCTACATTGTTAAATTAAATTATACTATTTGTGTGGCTTAAGATTTGAGATTCTTTTTCATCAGTGATATGTAAATTTGTCTTTTTCATGCTTTAGCTAATGGACCGACTTTGCATCTCACCCATATGTTAAAATAGCTCATAATTTAAGCACAATATATATAATAACATAACCAAAGTATAAACATCTAATTAAGGAGCATGATACAAAAGTACATCCGAGCCCAGTCCTAACAGATAACTCAAGTCTCTTCCATTTTTTTTTTCCATCAAAGAAATTAGTTACTCAAGTTAAGTATAAAGTTAGAAACGAACGTCAATAATCTGTTTATATTTCAACAAGTATTATAATGTTTTTATTATTTAGTTTTCTTCAGAGAGAGACCAATGAGACTTTCAAACTTATTTTATTATGATCTTAACGTTCTAGCGGCAGCAACAGCAACAGCAAGGTCGCTTGGGGGGAAGTCTTTATCCTACCTTTTTTTTTTTTGGGACACTTAAAGTCTTCTCATTTTATTAATATGTAATCGTGATAACTAGTATAAACAATTTTTAGAAAACTCAAAAAGTTTGTTTATATCATGCTAATTAAAACTGCGCCATGCGTATACACGTGAAACGTTAAAGATGAAGCGAACAGCATAACTATCTGAGATTTGCCCTTTTTAAAAATGCATGGTAAAACTAGGTGGAAAGATGTGGGGGTAAAAAAATAGAAATTATAGAAATTAAGCTGTTAGCTAGATATTAATATCTATTTGAATAATCTCTAGATTGAATGATACTCCCTCCGTTTCATAATCATAATCGTTTTAAAATTTTATTTTTTTTTCACAAAAAATGTCATTTTACATTTTCAATGCAAATTTTTAAATAAAAATCCAGTTTTGACCCTACTAATTTAATATAATAATTAGAGAGATGATTTAATTTAATGTGTGAATAAAGGGTAAAACAGAACTTTTAATAAATTTCTTAATTTGTGTGAAATGTGTCAAAGTGACACTTTTTGAAACAGAAGGAGTATTAAATAAGAAATACCTGTAACTAATTAAGTATTTTCACGATTTTTAAAAAGAGTGGCTTAAAATTTTAGTAATGGATAATTCGAGGGTGCAACATAGAAATATTTAAATAGTAAAACGGTCCATCGGTAGTTGCCTCACAACGGGTCTATCTCAAAAAGATCACCGACAGTGGGGACCTACCGAAAGTAACAACTAACAAAGGCTCAGAGTTGTGACGAAATTACGATATTGCCATTGCCCTTCCTCGTGACCTGTCTCATCACGTACGCAATAAGTACCACGAAAATTGCTAAAATTAGGAATATATTTATTTTTTGAGGATTCAACAAAATTAGAAGAAGAATTCACGGAAAAAGAAAAATTAAAAAAAGAAATCACATCGGTATATATATATATATAAACATTTGTGATCTACAGATTTTCTATCATCTTTTCTCCGATCGCTGGATCTTGAGTATCTAGATTTTCTCATCTCTCTTCTCTCCCCCTCTCTCGCTTTTGCGAAGAAGAAGCCTGTCTCGGTGGAGTGCATTTGTAGTTCTTTTAAGAACCTAGGGTTTCTCAAAATCTTCGATCGGGTTTTGGTTTCTGGGATTTCTAATCCTGGTTTCGTGATTCGAAGAATTGCCATTTTCTTTGATCACTTATTTTTTAAATTGCGATCTCTTCCGAGATCATATTGAGGGGTTTTTTAAGTTGCTGAGTTTTGGATTTTGAGACTGAGGAGGAAGACGATAGGGTTGTTGAGCGGTATTGTTCTCTGGTTTGGTCGAACTTGCTCACCTTTCTACTTATTTGGTTGCTGAGAAAATCAGCCCTTTGTGCTTATCTTTCCTTTCCTCGCCCTTTGTGTTTGTCTGAAACATCCGGGAAGACTCGGCTTTTTATTTTCTTTGAAGAGGATGCAACAAGGTCAGGGGAAGAAGGTTGGTCTCTCGCTCTATTTTCTCATTTTTCTGCAAAATGTTATTGAATCTGAGTATCTTAGTGGATGTGATTCATCGGAGATCTTCGCTTCAGCATCTCAGAACTGATTATTTCCTTTATTTTTTCTTGGCATAATTTTACTGGATTTTGATTAATTTTGTGCTGTTTCTTTGCTTTGGTGATCAAACAGAACATGAAAGAGATGGAATTTTTCACCGAGTATGGTGATGCCAACCGTTATCAGATTCTTGAAGTCATTGGGAAAGGAAGCTACGGAGTTGTTTGTGCGGCTATTGATACACATACTGGAGAGAAAGTCGCCATAAAGAAGATCAATGATGTATTTGAACATATCTCTGATGCTCTCCGTATCCTCCGTGAGGTCAAGCTTCTCAGGCTCCTAAGGCATCCAGATATCGTCGAAATCAAAAGCATCATGCTTCCACCTTCGAAGAGGGAGTTCAAAGACATTTTTGTTGTGTTTGAGCTCATGGAATCAGACTTACATCAAGTCATCAAAGCCAACGATGACTTGACACGGGAGCACCACCAGTTTTTCCTTTATCAGATGCTTCGTGCCTTGAAGTATATGCATACAGGTGGATTTTTACTTCTTTTTCCCTCTCAAATTATCGCTGTGACTCGTGAACTCATAATTAACTGGATTCCGTCTTGGTGCAGCTAATGTTTACCATCGTGATCTTAAACCGAAGAACATACTGGCAAATGCAAACTGCAAGTTGAAAGTCTGCGACTTTGGACTAGCAAGAGTGTCGTTCAATGATACGCCTACAACAGTCTTTTGGACGGTCTGTACCCTTGTCGCCACCTTTCTGTTAATTATTTAATCAGTTTTGGTAATCTCTATACAGTGCGTTTGAATTTCCTTCTCGTGTCTTTCTTGTTCCAGGATTATGTTGCCACAAGATGGTACAGAGCACCTGAGCTCTGTGGATCATTCTGTTCTAAGGTACTGGTTGTTCTTCTTCTTCCTTGTATGCTTTTTGCCTCTTTCTGGTGGTTGTAAATGTTATAGGTTTGGTGTAGAATCTATGTGAAACAGTGTTAGAGATAGACTGGTACTCTATAAATTAAGAGCTGCGTCCAATGGGATAGAATGAGCCAACGGATTAAAATATTTCCTGTTTAGACTATGCCCGTTTGAGTTGCTTCTTTTTGCAAGCTGCACGTTTTTAGGAATTATATGCTCAATAGTCTGACTGGCAGTTTTTATCTTTTGCAGTATACTCCAGCTATTGACATTTGGAGCATTGGCTGCATCTTTGCGGAGGTATTACTAGGGAAGCCTTTGTTTCCTGGAAAAAGTGTCGTCCATCAGTTAGAGTTGATTACCGATCTTCTTGGCACACCAAAATCGGAGACCATTGCTGGGGTATGTTCTTTTTGCTTCCACATTACCAAGTTTCCTTTTTGGTTGCTGGGAGGATACATGCATAACTAATAATGTATCTCAAATGCAGGTCCGAAATGAAAAAGCTAGAAAATACTTGGGCGAAATGAGGAAGAAAAATCTTGTCCCCTTTTCGCAAAAGTTTCCTAACGCAGATCCTCTAGCATTGCGCCTTTTGCAAAGACTGTTGGCTTTTGATCCAAAGGACAGGCCGACTGCTGCAGAGGTGCTTTTTTCTCTCATTTTTCTTGCTAATAGATTCATTATGCCCTCCTCCTTAGAACCACTGGCTTGCTTCTATTACAAAAGGCTCTTGTTCGTATTTCAGCTCCTTATACGGTGATGTTAACACCGTGATGTTATTTGACAGGCGCTGGCTGATCCTTACTTTAAGAAACTTGCTAAGGTTGAAAGAGAGCCTTCTTGTCAGCCAATCTCGAAGATGGAATTTGAGTTTGAAAGACGAAGGTTGACAAAGGATGACATTAGAGAGCTAATATACAGGGAGATACTAGAATACCATCCACAGCTGCTCAAGGATTATTTGAACGGATCTGAAGGCTCAAGTTTCTTATATCCTAGGTTTCTACTTCCTCTTCTGAACCATAGTCTATATGTCTTCCTTTCGTAGCAAAATAAATGTGTGACCTTAAACTAAACTCTGTTTATTCAATTTTTCGCTGATCGATTGATTTTGACATTGCAGTGCCATTGGTCATCTGAGGAAACAGTTTGCGTACCTGGAAGAAAATAGCGGCAAAAGTGGGCCAGTCATACCTCCAGAGAGAAAGCATACTTCACTGCCACGGTATGTTTTCTCTTCCGTTCATATCAACCGCGGATAACATACATCTCTTTTTGATGCAGTATGGAACGTGTCATTAATTTCTGCATCTTCAACTCCGTAGGTCTACAGTTCACTCCAGTGTAGTAACCTCCAATGCTCAACCTGGCGTGAATGCACCAGAGAGTCGACGTGTTTCTTTCGAGCCTTCAAGAAATGGAGTAGTTCCATCAACTTCCACAAATTCATATAAACCTTTAGGACCTCCTCCAAGAGTACCATCAGGTAAAAATCACAATCTATAAATCTGTGAAAGTATTTGACATTTTCTCTGGGGCTGAAAAGTATTAGCTATCTCCCATCAGTAGATACCACAGATAGAGAAACGGTATTCTTCTCAGACTAAATCGCCTTCCTTGTGTTTTAACAGGTAGACCAGGCCGTGCTGTGGAATCATCTGTAACTTATGAGAATGACAGGAACCTCAAAGAGTCGTCCTATGATGGAAGGACATCATATTACAGAAGCACGGTACTCCCTCCACAGACCGTATCTCCTAACTGTTTCTTCCATCCTAACACCATGAACCAAGAGAAGCGCGGTGGTACAGAAGCTGCTTCTCAGCCAAAACCGCAGTTTATCCCCACCCAATGCAACTCCGCGAAGCCAGCTGAGCTGAACCCAAACCCTTATGCCCAATCACAGCACAAGGTGGGTATTGATGCTAAGCTGTTGCAGGCACAATCCCAGTATGGTCCTGCTGGAGCCGCTGCGGTTGCAGTAGCAGCACA
>JAHZTW010000002.1:10430301-10667874 GCA_020283515.1 Alliaria petiolata | reverse complement strand
GTAAACACGATATGAAAAATATCGTAAAACTCGTCGGATATACGATTTGTATAGAAATCGAGAATTTAAGGGGGGTGCTCTCTGGAAATTTCTGGATTCTCATTTCCTCATCCTCTCTCGGTATTTATAGGAAAATGTTAGTTGCGGTTTTTGACGGAAATGGACCCCACGGGTCTCGTTTCCGGACTTTTAACGGAAATAACAATTTGGATCGAGCCAATTTATGGGCTTTAAGCCCAGTACCAACACAGAGGACTATTCAAGGAAGTTTCTTAAGTAAGTCGAATCTTGAATTGATGGTGTTTCATATGCACATGGGGATCGAAAATGTCAACAGCGTCATTTCTCAACTTGCAACTTCTGTAAAAAAACAGGATGAATAGGAATGATTCGAATGAATAAAAAAAATTGAAATAGATATTATTGATGCAATGAAATTAAATTACGAAATTACTTATTTGACTTCAAACATTATAATTCTAAAGAAATGTATTTCATAATTATTTTTAAAATTTTAAGTATAAAAATCATAAAAAATAATTTGATAAACAATTTGTATACATAACTAAAACATATACATTTGGCATATATAAAAAAACAAAATTGTATACAAATGAATCAACTTAAATCAACAAACACAAATTATGTTAAAAATCAATACAACCCTCAGAAATCTTTTTAAAAAGTCTACTAAATAACAAAGTCTTAAATTTTAATTATAAAATTATAAAAAATATTTTGAATTTTTTAATCAATAAATACATGTTAAAAAAACAAAAACCATGCAGTATATATAACTAACAGTTTTGTTGGCACATCTTATTCAATGTTTATTAAAAGTCAACGGTCGATGAGACGAGTTTCCATTTCCTGTTATTTTTGGTAAGATCATGATTCATGACAGATCATCTCCACCAAATGTATACAGTTTTTTAAATCAAAAGGAAAGCGTGGTCTTCGTAATACTCTTTTATTTTAAGATCAATCATTTTCAATACACATTTGTTTCCAAACAATTTTTTAAAAATTTTATCAAAAAAAAAAAACAATTTATTAAAAAAAACAGCCATGCAGTATAACTAGCAGTTACGTTGGCACGTCATTATCATCATATCAAATGTTTCTTAAAAGTCAACGGTCGATGAGACGAGTTCCATTTCCAAGCAGACACCATTTTGGGAAAGAGACGAATCTCATAGCATTCGTTTAGGGTTTCAATACACACTAGAGAATTTTATAATTTTTCTGTTAAGTAAATTAAAATTTAAAATATAATAATTTTTAATTATTTAAATAAATATTTTTCATTAAATTTTTAATGGAATATATTTTCGAAATCACCAAGTTTATGGCAAGACATATTTTTTAAAGTAACTTGATTGATTATGAAATGGTTAGAATAATAACTTTCCTTTTTATAATGAAAACACAATAAATAAAAATTAGAGGTTTGCGATTTTGGTAAGTTTTATTGTAATTAATAAATTCGTACTTAATAAAATAAATTAAAATAGACTTATTTTGGGACTTCATGAAAGTGGCAGCGAAGGAATATATTTTCGTCGATTTGTTTTCCTAAACTTATTTTGGAGTTTAACGAAAGTGGACATACTTAAGTCACTTAATGTAAATAATTTCGTTGGCCATTATTCCAAAATTTTAAAATAAATAGAAGTAGGTTTATATTATTTTATTTTTATTACTAATGATGCATAATAATTTTTATATAAATATAAAATCTCTGGTTATATAAAAAAATACTTAATGGAAAATTTTATTCTATTTTTATTACTAATGATGCATAATAATTCTTATATATATTTTCTGGTTATAACAAAATACAGAAGGTGGATAATGACATATAATGTAAATAGTTTATAATTTTAATACATAAATGTAATTTATAGATATCTAAAAGAAACTGATTGGGAAACATATGAAATGTCTTTGTGAAAGTGGTTGTGTACTTATTATGTTATCTTCGATGTCTTAAGTCCGATTCTCCAAAAACGAACTAATATTTTTTAATTTATACATAATTTAATTATTATTAATTTTATTAAATAATATGTGAGAATGAACGTGGTGGTGACATATCAGAGGAAAATATCGGACATCGCTTAATGGGGAATCCACACGATTAACCTTTTTCTTATTATTATTAAACATATGTAACTTCTCTCACTTAGTTTTAGGGTTTGTACACATGAGAAGCGGGAAAATGGGAGAAGAGGTATACGTAGTTTAAGAAAAGCGATTAACCTTTTTCTTTCTTTTTATATAACAAAAAACATGAAAAACGAAATTGAAAAATATCTTAGTTTGAAATAAAGAAGACGAGAGATCGAGCTCAATAGAGACTACATTTCCTCAACTGTTTCTGCAGGCGATGTAGCTAGCCAGAGCCACTAGAGGTGCCGCCTTATCCGAATCAAACCCTAGAAGCTGTTCCTCTGCTTCTTTGTTCAATTTCTCCGCAAGCTCCCTCGATTTCTCCAAACCAATCAACCTCGGATACGTAAGTTTTCCGGCGACAACGTCTTTTCCGGCGCTCTTGCCCAGTTCCTCAGTGGATTTCGTTACGTCAAGAATATCATCAACCACCTGAAACAACAGCCCGATACATCTCGCGTACTTTCTAAGCTTTTCCATCTCTTCCTCTGTTCCACCTCCCATTATGGCTCCTAGAACCGCCGCTGCCTCCAACAACGCCGCCGTTTTGTGGAGGTGGATGAACTCTAGACGCTCCAATCCGACGTCGTCTGGATTCAGTCCTTCGCTGCTTAGGTCAATCACTTGTCCAGCCACTAGCCCTTTCGTCCCTATGGCCTTTGCGAGCTCAATCACAGCAAGGATCATCCTCTCAGGGGCGACCGACCCACTCGACACGACCGTCATGTGCTCAAACGCCAAAGCAAGGAGTGCATCACCGGCCAAAACCGCCATGTCTTCTCCAAATACCTTGTTAGAGCAAACATTGGTTCAACAGTAGTGAGCAAACATTTAACATCAAATGAAATGATTCAACTCTAGTGAGCCTTCATATGATTTAACAACATACCTTGTGGTTGGTGGGCTTGCCTCTGCGGAGGTCGGCATTGTCCATACATGGAAGGTCGTCATGAATAAGAGAGCTTGTGTGGATCATCTCTACCGCGCAAGCGGCTGACATGGCAGTAGCCTCGTCCCCGCCCACGAGCTCGCAGGCAGCAATGCAGAGCAGAGGCCTCACACGTTTTCCGCCCGCTAGCAATGAGTACCGCACAGCCTCCTGGATCGTGAGGGGTTTCAGAAGCGGTACGGAAACGTCAAGAGCCGAGCTTACAGATTCGGCTTTACGGATCATATACGACTTGAAGTCAAAGGCAGAGGTGTGATCATTGCATTTTCCCTCTGGTGGAATCATGTCTCCGCCTCGTGAGGTGAGAGCAGAGGAGAGAGACAAAACAGTGCGTTTTTGGAGACTCTTGACGGAGTCAGAGGATATGGAGTTGAATCTTCTTCCTTTGGATTGGATGAAGAGGGAGGATGAGCTGAGATGAACAGTAGCCATGGTTGATCCACCTTCTCGAATACAATTTTATAATTGGGTTTGCCCATTAAGAGCTCTTAATAAGTTTCTTGGACTTGAAGCAATGAAGGTCAACGAATCTCCTGTTATTTTAAATTGTATCATCTGCGAGGAAGATAGTATGAATTGAAAATTATGGGATGGAAAAGTCACGATCAATGTACACATATATTATAATTAGAATAATTGAAAGCAGTTCAGATTTCATTAGTTAGTTAATGCCGAGGAAGTAGTAAAAAAACAAAAAAAAAGTTGACTCCAGGGACAGAGTTTGTGAAGTCTGATAAAAGAAGATTTGTGAAGATCTGATCCTAGAGTATTATTATTAGTGTCTTAACTTCTGGGCCACTTGATCAGAGTAAGTAAATATACAGAGAATAAGGTAGGTACTTACAGTTCATATTTGATCTGTTCCACGAGAACACGCTTGGTGCGTTGTAGCCACGAAACAAAGCTAAGCTCTTGATCCACGAGACAACACCATGCAATAAGATAACATCCAAAAAGCTGATACATATCAGATAACATAAGTTGTTATTGTCAGTCATAAGCCATGCTGATCTTCACAATTCTGCAGTTCTTAGATCAACGCAGCCAAAGAAGATGTTGTGCGGAACACACTAATGAAAGTTGGGAGGTTTGGATAAACGTTTTCCCTAGAGCATTCATCTTACTAAACCAATGAAGCGCCTCCTCATGCTCTCAGTTTCTCACAACCGCAGATATTAACGGTCCAGGAGATATCTTCCTTTTTAGGCAACGCTATGAACAAACTCCACGCATTCCGAGATGTCTCTTTTTTTTCTTCTAGAAAATCATTTTTGGCAACATCGGCCAAAAAAAACCACATCTTTCTCCGGCAATCTTCTCAAAAAGTTCATAAGCTTCAAATGTTTGTTCATGCTCAAACTCTAGAGGCATGGATGAAACTAACCCATAAATTTTCCCACAGGCTTTGAACATGAGAGCCAAGGTGCTAGAATTAACACTGACATCTCTCTCCTGTCTCATTGTCAGAAATCCATCTTTGAAACAACCATCAATCATAGCACATTTTTCACAGGGCTTCTATCAAATAGCATCAAAAATATTTCCCCATTGCAATACCCATCAAACAGCGAGCTAAATATGATACCAGAAACTTTTATCTACGGTACCCTGAAAAAATGCGAATAGCCTCGTTCAAATTCTCTGTTTTCAAATAACCCACTAACCAAGGCGTTCGGAGAAACGGGGATACAATACAACAGCTCCTTCGAATGTCTCAGGTTATAAATTCTGCGCCTTTGGTTACACATCCCTGTCCGAAAGAAAACATTAATCCTCCCAGGAGGCGTAAATCACGACGTTGTAAGAAGCTGTGGTTCTCTCAGGCATTTCATCGAACAGCTTCGTGGCTTTACTCAATCAGGCCGTTTTCTACATCGCCGGTCATCGTCGCAGTCCAGGAAACGAAATTGGAATACGAAATAGGACGAAAAACCTCTCCGACATTTCCGTTCCTTCCGTGATTCGTGATCTGAGAATTGCAGTCAACGACGACGGGTTTGCTTCTGTTTCGGAAAATTGCATGGTTCCTAGGTTTCCGACTTGAGCTTATATGCGTAGAAAAGAAAACTGGGGATTTGGAATTTGGAAGAGGAAATGCCAAAAGTGTATCTGAGAAGAATGTCCGTAGATTAAGCGGGTCGTTGAAATCTCCCGCAATTAGTTAGTTAGTCGCATGACCGACCCATTAAGGAGAGAAGGGAGGACGGAATGGCGGGAAACATTTAAGCCCTTCTAGTTGCTTTAGAAGGTTTCAACAACGCTTCACCCATTTTTATTTTCTTTTTCTTTTTCTTTTACCGAATGTGATTTTTTTTTTTTTGAGTTTCCTTTTTGAAGTTAATACTTTAAGTATATTTTTAATTTCGAAGTTGTCAGTTTTTAACCGTAAAAGGAAAATAAATTTGTATACAAGCCAAGTTTTTTTTAGTAAACAAGTTATGAAATAAAATAATAAGTATGAAAGATTTATTATTTTATTTTATTTTTGAACTTTAGTATGGAAGATTTATCCTCGGATGCTTCCAAAAAACGATTTTGTTGATTTACCGTCATTTGTTATTTAGTACGAGAGGCCACTAGAAAAAAAAGAGAGTGTAGACTACGATAATAATTAATCGTTATAACATGTCACTTTTGTTGACACGAATGTGTAAACTAATAGTATGATTTAGCCTCGAACAACCACGAACGAAAAAATTCAAAAAAAAATTATAAAAAGGAAATCATCATCAACCTAGAAAGCTTTGAATCAAATATACATACTAAAGAATAATTCGACAAATTTTGGAGAATAATTGGAGAACATTAAAGAAAACGAAAAGAGAGGTGGAGACATGTGAACCGATCGAATTGATGCGATGAAGATGGGGTGGGTCGGTCCACTAGAAGAACCACCACTCGTGCTAATGCTTCTATAATGCTTCGAATCTCATTTATTCGGTCAAATCATTTCTTCTCCAACGTCCAACACCCACATGTGACACGTACCTTATCAAGCATATCGTATACGACCCCCATATATATAAAGTTTTCTTTTTATATCTTTGATATATAAATTTAGTGTCGGTACGTGCATTGTGAATGTGACATCCATTTGCACTCTAATAATTCTACAATTTTTTTTTTCTTAACAACAAAAAAAGGCGTGAAAAGTGAAAACTATTCTTACAAGGCAACTTTATATATATTATTAGTTAGATTGATTTTTTTTTTTTTAAAAGATGTATATATATATTTACAGTACTTGGCTACTTGTCCATATTAAATCTTCTTTTATAATCTTAAAGTTCGAAATCGAAACCCAAAATTAGGCAATTGATAAAATCATAACATAACATAAATCATCTTAGCAATAAAATGATGAAATTATAAAATGACGGTTGTTCAAAATCAATCACGTTTCTACAAAAATTAAGGTGTGATCGTGTGTGTAAAAAAAAAAGGCTTAGTACCAAAGGTGTGGTTTAGCTAATGGTTAGTGTAACGAGTTGATTTTATTGTGTATTAAATTTTATTTTTAGTCATTTTATAATTTCATCATTTTACTGATTTCAGCTTTTAGTCAAAAAAAAAAAATCATTTTACTGATAAAAAAACGAAAGGATTTCTTCGTTTGAAAATTATGTTAAGTTTAATATTTGATATTTATATGTTATTCTATCCCACGTATTTTTTCTTCTCGTAATTATGTTGTTACCAATCATAACTTTTTGTTTAACAAAGGGTGATGGTGATTTTATGAATCAAAGTATGACATTTCATTTAATTTGTTTTGTTCGGTAGACATCAAATTCCTCAAGAATAAAATCTTTCATAAAAAAAAACACACTTTTGCGGATATTTTATAGTAGTGGTATTTTCCTTGTCTACATAGTAGTGGAGGTATTAGCCGGAGCATTTTTAAAAGTTTTATTTTTCAAACTAAAATAAATCTACGGCCGTTGATTTGTTCCCAAATTAATTGCAAACACGAGTAAAGTAGATGTCTCGGCTTTGTTTCCTCGCCTGTCCTAAACCATATCTATAAGTGGGTTGTGCATTGTACCAAACTTGCAAGATCTTTGCCTATACGCATATTCCAACTTGGACACTTGAAATTTGACATTCAACTAATTTATTTAATTATCATATATATATATATATATATATATATGTCCATGAATTAATTTCATTCAGTCATGTCTCCTCGATGGTCCATTATCAGTTAGGCCAAAAGCTATAATATTATCCCATTCTTAATTCTTTATTATAAACTGTTATTATCATCATTATCATATGACATTACATATGATCACATGATTGGTCGTGTAGTGTGGGGAGACATCTTATATGATACGCCAATATGCCTAATTAATTAATTCAACCTTTCCCTATATATAAGACCTTAGCTTTGGCTCAAGTTATAATATATCCTCTTAAGTTATATATATTTGCTCTTCTTAACTGTTTATCTCTCTTCTCACAAATGGCGTCTGTGCAATATGGTTTGGACCAAGGCATGGAGATTTTCAACGATGAGCTTATGATCATGTCGTTTTTGGAAGAAGAGTCGCCTGTCGATAATCATAGTAGCATTAACGAAGAGGAAGAAGAGAAACTAAACCGCGTGATTAGATCGCTAGAAGTGGAGATCAACATGAGTTCTCCGACGACCATGGAATCTCGGATAATGGATCTCCAACAGACAAAAACCGGCCTTGAAGACGATTTCGGGTGGCTTAACGACTTTGATATTGGTGTGATTTCGTCGCAGAATGATGATGAGATGATGAATTGGTGTACGGAGCTTTCTTACATGGATGGTGTGGTGGATAGTAGTGTTCTTGAGATTGAAGGTGGTGATTATTATTCTCATATTAATTATGGACTTACATTTGGTGAACCAACTCTTTCTCTGTGGCAAGAGAATAATGATGTAGTTATGTATTGATTGGTTTTGTGAGATCATAATATAACAAAAGGCTGTTTCATATCAGTTAATTAACCTTTTGAGTTCATGTATGTATTCGTTAATGTTTTGTTGGTTGTGATTTTTAAGAACTTGCGAAGAATAATGACCAAAGCTAGCATGTATCATCAGCATGAGTTGGATACAAATATACACTTCAGTTCACACGATTTTTATTTTTATTTTTTGTGATTAAAAAGTATGAATACTCGTTGACGTCAACAAGAATTGCGTACTTTTACATATTGTGGAATGAAAAAATAGCCGAATCATATATAAATTACAAAAAAAAGTTCCTTTGGAATATGATTTAGAAACGACAAGAACTTTTAAAATTCCCACCAAGATATTTATTGCGTAATCAACTCTCTTTTTTTTATTACTGTCGACATATTCGCATAATAAGTTTTTTTCTTCTCAAACATATTCGTATAATTAAAAGAAATTGCTTAAAATAGCATCGTTTTAAGTTTTTTAGTTCAATAATAGCTTCAAAAATCTTGTTAATTATTTTTTGCATTATTAGGAAGTTTTTATACATATTTAGGAAGATTTTCCTAACTTTTAATAAAATCGTTAAATACATTTAGGAAAATTTTCCTAACTCAAATTTAGGAAGCCGTTAGACACATTTAGGAAGACTTTTCTAACTTTAATGAATTTTAACTAGTCGTTAGAATATTTAGGAAAACTTTCATAACTTTAATAAATGCTATTTATGAAAAAAGTTAACGTAGACTATTTTTGAAAAATAAACTTCATTTTGTACTATTTACGAAAATTGCCCTATAATTAATAGTCATAACCTATATTTGGGATTTACCATAATCTCCAACAATCTGCGGAATGTTCAGTTCTGAATTTTTAAACTGTATCTGCCCGGTTACGGATAATCGTAAGTCTTGGTTTGAGTGGATTTACGTGTCTCATATAATTTTTTGGCATCAATCAATACGGGCTGAGGAAAAAAAGACCTATGATATAAAAAGAGAGGTTCACTGCCATATTATTAAATTTAACAAATCATCAAATTATATAGTTGATATAACATAATTAACAAATTTAACATATGGCTTGCTTACATGACATAAAGCCCATTGGCTTTAGATAAACCATTCCAAGAAGTATATATTGGCGGATAAGGCTTAAAAGTCTACTTTTACATGTCAGGCCCAATCATCACACTAAAACGAACTAATGTTGTTTGTTAATTGTTAGAACAAATCTGCACCACTAATGAGCTTCAATAGAGAGGTCTATGCACTATATACCCGCAAATGTTAATATAATATGAAAATAAAGAAATTGAATACATTCATTATCCAAAATCTTGTAGTTTTTTTTCTCTCTTAAATATAGTTCTTACCCAATAAATAAATATTTTTTTAAGTACAACAAATGGGTTTGATTTGGACACCAAGTTTCTATTGTGGTCATTTGGTATATTCTTAGTGACTAAGAAATATATACATATATGCACATCAACTCCGGAAGTATATGCTTTATATTCCAATTTGTTTAAATTAGATTTGGCTGCTTTACAATCAATCAACTTTTGTTTTATCTTTTTTTCCTTTTTTTCCATGCACGTTGGTATTATGGTGTAAACTATTGCTCTGTGATGCCTTTTCTTTAGCAAGGATTTAGTAAAAAACAATTTTGTTTTTCAATAAAACACCAAATGTCTGACGAAAAAGCTTACTTGTTAATTAAAAAGTACTTTCCAACTTTAATCTTTCTGACAATTAAGACCAATTATGTAAGCTAATCAACAAAGTAACTCTCATCAATGGACATGTTGTAGTAATCCAAAATTTGGACCTACTATTTAAAGTAATTAACAACAATAGCCCTCTCTTATTTATAATTTATCTTTTGTTCCCGCAAATTAGTATACACTATACACTCAAAGTTTTCCCTCTCAGAAAGAACGGCCTAATAAAGAAAAGAAAATAAAAAGCAAAAGCCAAAAAAGAAATCGCACCAATCATCTCTCAAAATTTCCGCCATGGAAACTCACCTCGCTAAGCAATTACCGCTTTATATAAATCCTTTACAATCTCCACACCCATCTCCTCCTCCTCCCGAATGCTTCCCTCCAAAAATCCCACCGACCAAATCCCTAAAAGAATCAGCTTTCGTCTGGTTCTGATCTCTCCCAAAATAAAATGTCTCACGAAATCGTCCCCGTGGATCCCATCGATGTCCCAAGCACGAGCTACTCGCGCCCGATTCTGGGCCGGGAAGATTCGCCGGAACGCCGCCAGTTCACTAGATCCCTCACTTTCCGGGAACACGTGTCGGAGCCATTCGACAGCGAGCGGCTCCCGGCGACATTAGCCTCCGAGATTCAGAGGTTTCTTCGTATAGCAAACTTGGTTGAGTCCGAGGAACCTCGTATTGCTTATCTATGTGAGTTTACCTCTCTCTCTCTCTCTCTAATTACCTCTTCCCTAATTGTTAGGATTTAACTTAAATCCTTCAAAAATCCGCGCTTTCTTATTCGGTAATCATACTTCACTAGCTCACTACCAATTTTGAGTTTAAAAAACTGAAATTTTCGGTCGCAGGTCGTTTTCATGCTTTCGAGATAGCTCACCACATGGACAGAAATTCCACGGGAAGAGGTGTACGGCAGTTCAAAACTTCTCTTCTTCAAAGGCTTGAACAGGCAATTCTATGTTTTTTTTTCTTCTTCTTTTCTTCTTGTCAAGATATCAGTTGATGTGGACCAGTTTCTGAATATTTTCTAATCAGTTTGCTCTTTTGGTTGACTTCTTTGTAGGATGAAGAGTTCACTGTGAGAAGAAGAAAGGAGAAGAGTGATGTTCGGGAACTCAAACGTGTTTATCATGCTTACAAAGAATACATTATCAAACACGGTGCAGCATTCAATTTGGATAACAGGTATGTATCCCTTTATCTACTAACTATTGTTGCAGTTCAATTTCAGCTTAGCCAACATTAACCTTTTTGGAAATTTTTTTTTTCTTATCTTACTAGTCAACGAGAGAAGTTGATAAACGCAAGGAGAATTGCTTCTGTCTTGTATGAAGTTCTAAAGACAGTCACAAGTGGCGCTGGCCCTCAGGTTCTGGCCTCCTTTTCTCGGTTCTCTCGGTTTTTGCAAATTTGTGTGTCTAACTTGAGATTATGGTTTCTGATAGGCCATTGCGGATAGAGAAAGCATCCGGGCTAAATCTGAATTCTATGTGCCGTATAACATTCTTCCCCTTGACAGAGGAGGGGTACACCAAGCAATTATGCATCTGCCTGAGGTACAAAGATATATGGCCTCATACGGAAAGCGACTTATTTTGTAGCATATTGAAATGTTCCTTTGTGTCCTGATCCTGAACTACAGATTAAAGCTGCTGTTGCAATTGTGCGTAACACTCGCGGGTTGCCTCCTCCAGAGGAGTTTCAGAGACACCAGCCTTTCGTGGATCTATTTGAGTTTCTGCAGTATGCATTTGGGTTCCAGGTACTTGTCAGGAACTTGTTATCGATATTGTAAGGACTATAATTTTACATATGGTAACCAGACTTTCAGTTTATCTTTATCATAGAGTGGAAATGTTGCCAATCAGAGAGAGCATATGATCCTACTACTCAGTAACACCATTATACGGCAACCTCAGAATCAGTCTTCAGCACCAAAGGTGTTGTTATTATTCCCTCTCTCTTTTTTTTTTTGAATTAATTTAGTTCTCCATCTTTGAAATTGACATAATCTTAATTCATGTAATCAGTCTGGTGATGAAGCAGTAGATGCATTGATGAAGAAGTTTTTCAAGAACTACACAAACTGGTGCAAGTTTCTTGGGAGAAAAAACAACATCAGGTATTCTTAGAATATCTTTCATCTGTCCACATTCTGTATCGTTTCATCTCTTTAGGCCGTGTTTATTTCTTACTGTTTGGCCTCACGATCCACCTTGCAGGTTGCCCTATGTGAAACAGGAAGCCCTACAATATAAAACACTCTACATAGGACTCTACCTTCTCATATGGGGAGAAGCTTCGAATTTGAGGTTCATGCCTGAGTGCCTGTGTTATATTTTCCACCAAGTAAGCTGCAAAAACTCTGTTTCTGTGTGTTTTAGTACATCTTCTTCAACAGTAACACTGATGATGATCTTTATTCAGATGGCTTATGAATTGCACGGAGTTTTAACCGGTGACGTTAGTCTGATAACTGGGGAGAAGGTCACGCCAGCATATGGTGGAGGAAACGAATCTTTCCTTGAGAAAGTAGTTACCCCAATATACAGAGTTATCGAAAAGGTGATCCTCTGTTTGATGGGGGTGCTTTAATTAACTTAAAAATGAGTAGTCAATTGTAAAAAGTATATTGTCTGCAGGAAGCTGAGAAGAACAAGAACGGAACTGCTGATCATTCAATGTGGAGAAACTACGATGATCTGAACGAGTTCTTCTGGTCAGAACATTCACTATCTAATGTCTCTTTGCTACCATATCTGTGTTTAAAAACCGGGAACATCACTAATCAGGATTTGTTACGTCTTCCACAGGTCTCTTGAATGCTTCGAAATAGGTTGGCCAATGCGTCCGGAACACGATTTCTTCTGCGTGGATTCGTCAGATACCAGTAAACAAGGGAGATGGAGAGGAATGCTTAGGTTTCGCAAGCAGACAAAGAAAACAGATGAGGAAATGGAGGATGACGAAGAACTTGGGGTACATATCCTTGTAACTCATGGAAAACATCTCTTCCCCTAATTATGCATTTGCATGTGTACACACTTAGTAATCTAAAGGACAGTGAAAGCTCTATTCATCAGTAGCTGTTCATTTGTGACATAGCAGTATGGTGTTCCTAGCTTGTTGAGGAGACTACGGAGCATATTATCGCTTAAAATCTAAGTAAGCACATTATTCAAATCGGTCAATTCGTGAGTGAAAGGCTTCCAAAACCAAGAATTCAGAAAATAGAACTTGGGCTGTCACTAGGACTAATGTTTTTAGGTTCAGAAAATTGCATTGCTTTTAAAATCCTAACAAAATATTCTCTTGTATGTCTCAAAACACTACATGGGTATATTTTAAACTGTGTCATGTGATGTTCTCTTTGCTGCAGGCTATCACTGAGGAACAAACTAAATCTACCCCAAGATGGCTGGGGAAGACGAATTTTGTAGAGACTCGTTCCTTCTGGCAGATATTCCGGAGCTTTGACAGAATGTGGAGTTTCTTTGTTTTGTCTCTGCAGGTTCCTCTTCTTCTGCTCTTTCATCTTTCAAAATTATATCCAAGTATATATTTTACAAATGATGAAATTCTTATTTCACTTTTCAGGCATTGATCATTATGGCTTGTCATGATGTGGAATCTCTACTCCAAATTTTTGACGCCAACATATTCGAAGATGTCATGAGCATTTTCATTACTTCTGCAGTTATTAAGCTCTTAAAAGGTTATTAGCCATGTTCTGGATGTATAAACTAAGATACAATACTTACTGCTGATATTTTAGGGGGGTTGTTGTTGTTGCAGGTATTCTTGACATAATCTTCAAGTGGAAAGCCAGAAACACAATGCCGGTCAATGAAAAGAAGAAGCAGATGGTGAAATTGGGTTTTGCTGCGATGTGGACTATTATTCTACCGGTGCTGTATTCTCATTCAAGAAGGAAATACATTTGTTATTTCACAAGCTACAAAACCTGGCTTGGTGAATGGTGTTTTTCTCCGTACATGGTGGCGGTCACGATATACTTGACAGGAAGTGCGATTGAGCTGGTCTTGTTCTTCGTTCCTGCCATCAGCAAGTACATTGAGACCTCCAATCATCCCATCTTCAAAACTTTGTCTTGGTGGGGACAGGTACTTTACTTTAATCTCAAAAACTGATCAGTTTCTTCACTTGGTCTGTTTTTACTTTTGGTGTTCTTCAAACTCACTTTACAAGTTACAACCCGATTGCTCTATAAACTGCTAGCTGTTTTCTGCAGCCTAGGTTATACGTTGGGCGAGGAGTGCAAGAAACTCAGATATCACAATTCAAGTATGTCTCAGGCCAATTTCTCACACTGTGTTTCTTTTGTTAGTTATGTCTTTTTTTTTTTTTGGTGGTTTTGATTTCTCCTTTTTTTTTCTTTTTCAGATACACCTTCTTTTGGATTCTGGTTCTCTTAACCAAATTTACTTTCAGCTATGCATTTGAGGTAAATAGGCGCTACTGATAATTTATGTTGTATGCGTTGAATTCACAACAGTTTTTTAACATTCGTTAGTATGACCTGAAAATGCAGATAAAACCTCTGATAGAACCTACAAGACTGATAATGAAAGTTGGCGTGCGGAATTATGAATGGCATGAACTTTTCCCAGAAGGTTTACTCTTTACTGTTAACTCATTTTCTTCTATTTTAAAGTATGTATTTGTGGCGCACTAAAGAAATTTTTGTTTTCTCCTTTTATAGTTAAGAGTAATGCTGCTGCAATTGTTGCAGTATGGGCGCCAATCATGGTGGTGAGTTTCCAGCTCCATGCATGTACTAGAAATATGAGTGTTTTATGATTAAACTATATCATAACTTCTATTCTGAAACATATGTTGAGCTTTCAGGTCTATTTCATGGATACGCAAATATGGTATTCGGTTTTCTGCACGATCTTTGGTGGGCTGTATGGAGTTCTGCATCACCTTGGTGAGGTAAGCACACATGTCTTCAGTGCGAGAGAGTTGTCATTTTGTGCATTTCCTTGCCAGGTTAATAAGTTCCTTTTATTTCTATTCAGATTCGAACTTTAGGCATGTTGAGAGGCCGGTTTCATACTTTACCTTCTGCTTTCAATGCATCCCTTATCCCACACTCAAGTAAAGATGAGAAAAGGAGAAAACAAAGAGGCTTTTTCCCCTTCAATTTAGGCAGGGTAAGAGGTTTTCTGAATCGATCACGTCTACATGCCGAAAGACTGTATAAGAAGTCGAACACTTTTTGTTTGCAGGGGTCAGACGGCCAGAAAAATAGTATGGCCAAGTTTGTGTTGGTCTGGAACCAAGTCATTAACAGTTTCAGAAGAGAAGATCTGATAAGTAACAAGTAAATTGCTCTCTTCTGTATGTAAAGTTCTGACATGTATAAATACATAAAGTCTAATATTTTTGATATCATCAGGGAACTAGATTTGATGACGATGCCAATGTCATCGGAGGTATTATCAGGGATCATCCGTTGGCCCATTTTCCTCCTTGCAAATAAGGTACATTTCTTACAAATTTTCTACACAATTTGTTTTGGTGGGAATTTGTGTTTGTTGGTAAATATAGCTACCCCATCTTACTAGTTTTCAACAGCTCTGAGCATTGCAAAAGATTTTGACGGGAAGGATGAGGTTCTCTATCGAAGGATTCGGAGGGACGAGTACATGTACTATGCAGTCAAAGAGTGCTATGAATCATTGAAGTACATTCTTCAGATTCTTGTTGTTGGTGATCTCGAGAAAAAGTAAAGCCCTATAGTAGCTTCCTCCAGTTACAACTTTTACATCAGTTTCTGCTGTTTGTGGTATGTAATTTAGATATATGATGACGCTGGCTCAGGGTTATATCTGGCATAATAAACGAGATAGAGGAAAGCATCAGACAGTCAAGTTTGCTCGAAGAATTCAAGATGAAAGAGCTCCCAGCATTGCATGAAAAATGTATTGAGCTGGTTCAACTTCTGGTAAATCATCTTTGCTATAAGATTTCAGATTTCAAAGTGACAAATTTTCGTTTCATACACTTGACTTCTTCTGTACATCTTAGGTTGAGGGAAGTGAAGAGAAGCTCCAGGCTGAGAAAATTGAAGAGCAGCATAGTAAACTTGTAAAGGCTCTTCAAGATATATTTGAGCTAGTAACAAATGATATGATGGTACATGGTGACAGGTTAGTGAATTCCCGAAGTTGTGGAGCCTCTGTTACTTTAGGTTCTGTCTCTGTGAAAAGCTGAACTTTCCTAATATCTCATTGCATGTTTAGAATTCTGGATATGCTCAAGTCGCGGGAGGGGTCAGAAGAGGAAACAGAGATTTTTATGAGGGTTATAGAACCACAGTTGTTTGAATCATATGGAGGAATGAGATGCATTCATTTTCCTCTGCCAGATAGTACTTCTTTAAGTGAACAGGTACCCTGTGAACGTGCTGCAAATGCGTTCTTCATTCGAATGTTCCAATCCTGCGGAAAAAAATGCTGTAGTGTGCTGATATCTCTACGTTGGTTTTGGCAGATCCAGCGTTTTCTGCTATTGTTAACCGTCAGAGATAGTGCAATGGACATACCAGAGAACTTAGAAGCTCGAAGGCGCATCTCTTTCTTTGCTACTTCGCTTTTCATGGATACGCCAGACGCTCCGAAAGTACGCAATATGATGTCATTCAGGTCTGCCTTCACGAAATTCCCTCAGAAAGATAGATATACAAGTTCTTGGATCATCAAGAAATGAACTAACACTTTGGCTGCAGTGTTTTGACACCGCATTATCAGGAGGATATTAACTTTTCAACAAAGGAACTACATTCCACCAACTCTAGCGTGTCAATCATTTTTTATATGCAGAAGATTTTTCCAGGTAAATATCTCAGCACATGTCTTCTCTGTTCTGTTTGTTTCAAGATTGTCTAATCTTTTGGTTGTTAGATGAATGGAAAAACTTTCTGGAGCGAACGGGATGTGAGAATTTGGACGCGTTAAAGAGAGAAGGTAAAGAAGAAGAGCTTCGAAATTGGGCATCCTTTCGTGGACAAACGTTGAGTAGAACAGGTGAGAAACTATAACAAAATGTGAAATTTGCCTAATTTATCCTGATCACTCTTATACAGGGAACTAAACAAATGTTATCTTGTTTTCATCCTTAACATAGTCCGTGGTATGATGTATTGCCGAGAAGCTCTGAAATTGCAGGCCTTCCTCGACATGGCAGATGATGAGGGTTTGTCATCTTGACTCTCCTCTCTCATCTTTGCAAATTACTGTTTTGAAAACTGATTCTAAATGCAGTCTACCTGTTTCTCCTCTAGATATTCTTGAAGGATATGATGATGTGGAGCGAAGTAACCGACATTTATCCGCACAACTTGATGCATTAGCAGATATGAAATTCACGTATGTTGTCTCTTGCCAAATGTTTGGAGCTCAAAAATCAGCCGGGGATCCTCACGCACAAGACATACTCGACCTGATGATAAAGTAAGCTGTCATTGTTATGTAATCAAAAGTCAGTCATTGAACATGATCTCAGATAGATTTTCAGTAGACGAAAGTTTGTACAGCTTCCCTAAAGCCACTTTACATGACTGTTTCACTTAGGTACCCATCTCTTCGTGTTGCATACGTCGAGGAGAGGGAAGAAATCGTGTTGGATAATCCAAAGAAGGTTTACTACTCTATATTGGTTAAAGCGGTCAACGGTTTCGATCAGGTATCAAAAGCTTGTCTACAATCCTTTATAATTTGATGTGCAAGTTGAACAGTAAAATCTTCGGCACATGGTAACTTGGTTGAGATAATTTAGGAAATATACCGGGTGAAACTTCCTGGACCACCTAACATAGGAGAGGGGAAGCCTGAGAATCAAAACCATGCCATAGTTTTCACTCGAGGTGAAGCACTTCAGACAATTGATATGAACCAAGTAAGTTTTCTGCCTCTTGGATGTACAACCAGTGAACCACCTTTTCGTCCTCTAAATCTTCTCGCATAAATGTTAGGATAACTATCTGGAAGAGGCTTTCAAGATGAGAAATCTCCTCCAAGAATTTCTTCGGAACCGTGGAAGAAGACCTCCAACAATTCTTGGGTTAAGGGAACACATCTTCACCGGAAGGTTTGTTTCCACACTTACATGCATATATAAATATGTTACTCCTTGTAACAACCATGACATGGTAAATCATAAGCAGGGTATTTACTGAGTTTCTGATATTGCAGTGTTTCTTCTCTAGCATGGTTCATGTCATATCAAGAAACCAGTTTTGTCACAATCGGTCAAAGGCTTCTCGCTAATCCTCTCAGGCAATAATCCCTCAGTCCTAAACCCTCAAAATCACAGCTTCCACTTGCCAATGCCACAAAAACTAAAACTTTTTTTTTCATTAATTACAGAGTTCGGTTTCACTATGGACATCCTGATGTCTTCGACAGAATATTTCACATAACAAGGGGTGGTATTAGTAAAGCATCGAGAACTATTAACTTAAGCGAGGACGTTTTTGCCGGTATGAGATCACATGTACTAAGGACTTCTTTCTCAGCAAATTAGTAAGGTTTATATAATTACATTCTCACTTGTATTATGTAGGTTATAACACCACTCTACGACGTGGATGCATAACCTACAATGAGTACCTCCAAGTTGGGAAAGGTCGTGATGTTGGCCTCAATCAGATCTCAAAGTTTGAGGCCAAAGTGGCTAACGGAAACAGCGAGCAGACTATTAGCCGTGACATATACCGTTTAGGACAACGGTTTGATTTCTTCAGGATGCTGTCCTGTTATTTCACAACCATTGGATTCTACTTCAGCAGCTTGGTAACGTCCATGAAGCTTTAGCTGAATAATAACGCTTCCTTTGTTTTAGTTGTGGATCATGAGCTTTAACTTTTGCTGACGTTTGTACAGATTTCTGTGATCGGGATTTATATATATCTCTATGGTCAACTCTACCTCGTGCTCAGTGGGTTGCAGAAGACACTTATTCTTGAGGCCAAGGTGAAGAACATAAAATCACTAGAGACAGCCCTTGCCTCTCAATCATTTCTCCAGCTAGGTCTCTTGACCGGTTTGCCAATGGTGATGGAGATTGGATTGGAGAAAGGATTTCTCATAGCCTTTCAAGACTTCATACTCATGCAGCTTCAGCTTGCTGCATTCTTCTTCACATTCTCTCTAGGAACCAAAACGCATTACTTCGGCAGAACAATTCTCCATGGAGGCGCCAAATACAGACCCACGGGGCGTAAAGTGGTTGTGTTCCACGCCAACTTCAGTGAAAACTACAGGTTATACTCGCGAAGCCATTTCATCAAAGGGTTTGAGCTCATCATTCTTCTGGTGGTCTACGAGTTGTTCAAGCATACATCTCAAAGCAACATGGCGTACTCATTCATCACTTTCTCAGTGTGGTTCATGTCCCTTACTTGGTTATGCGCCCCGTTTCTCTTCAACCCTTCAGGCTTTACCTGGGAGATAATAGTCGGTGACTGGAGAGACTGGAACAGGTGGATCAAAGAGCAAGGTGGGATAGGGATTCAGCAAGACAAGAGCTGGCAATCTTGGTGGAACGACGAGCAAGCCCATCTCCGTGGCTCTGGTGTTGGAGCTCGCTGTTTGGAGATAATTTTGTCTCTCAGGTTCTTCGTGTATCAGTATGGACTGGTCTATCACCTTGACATTACCCAAAGCAGCACAAATATCATAGTCTACGCGCTTTCTTGGGTCGTAATCCTTGCCACCTTTCTTACAGTCAAGGTAAATCTCTCATCTCCTTGCACTTTCCGAGTAAAAAAAAACAGAACAAAAGTCAAGCTAGAAAACATTTCTCTCTGTTTTCTCTTTGCAGGCCGTAGACCTAGGGAGGCAACTCTTCAGCACAAGAAAGCATCTTGTGTTTCGGTTCTTCAAAGTCTTCGTCTTCGTGAGCATTTTAACAGTCATCATCACTCTATCAAACATATGTCACCTCTCTCTCAAGGACCTTATAGTCTCTTGCTTAGCTTTCTTGCCTACCGGTTGGGGTCTGATTCTGGTACCAATCCTTCCCAATTCACTACGTTTAATAATAAAAAAAAAAAAGCAACAGATTTAGTTTCTTATGGAATCACTAAATTGTTGCAGATTGCACAAGCTGTTAGGCCAAAGATAGAAGGGACAAGCTTGTGGGAGTTCACAAAGGTTCTTGCTCGAGCTTATGACTATGGAATGGGAGTTGTTCTGTTTGCACCGATGGCTATCTTAGCATGGCTTCCTATCATTTCTGCGTTTCAAACGCGGTTTCTCTTCAACGAAGCTTTTAACAGAAGGCTTCAAATTCAACCGATTCTTGCGGGGAAGAAGAAGAAATAGATGCATATGCCTCTCTTCTTTGCTTTGTACATCTTGTAACTATTTCACTCTGTACAAAAATCCTATTCATTCAAAATATCTCACTAGTGTGTTCACTGTAGTAAACTAGGGGTTGATATTTAAACCGGTCTGAACCGAATTCGAAGATGCCTCAATTGAACCGCATCAAATTTTTGTATGAGTTAATTGATATTTATCTCAAACCTGGATAAACCGAACTAATCCACAAACCAAGTTTTTAAAAAAAACTGTTCATTTGGTATTTTTTTGTACTCTAGAACAAAAATCGAACTTGTTTGCCAAACCGAAATATCTAAAACAGTAAACCACTTGGTTTAATTTATTGTTGGACCGTTTTTTTCAAACGTCATATATATATATACGTATCTATTTTAACAATACATCGCAGTTTCAGCGTCTTTAGGAAAAGAAACAATGATTCTTCGGAGACTTGTTCTCTCTGCAACATCGAACTTAAATCCCAGAAGAAGCCTGACAGTTTCTTCTTCTTCTTCTTCTGCTGTTCGACTTCTCTCATCTTCTTCTGATAGATATACGGCGTCGCAACGATACCCCGGTGACGATAAACTCCCCAGGCTAAGGCACAAGGACTGGTTGGCGCCAAACGAAGTTTTGAAAATCTTCGAAAATGTCAAAGATCCGACCTTTCTGATGCCGGCTTACCAACATTACTCCAAGCGGAAGGATTATCAGCCGACGGAACCTCTATATGCCCTTCTGATCAACAAGTTCGGACAAGCCAAGATGTTCGACGAAATCGAAGAGGTCATGAGAACAGTGAAGCTCGAGAAAGGATGCCGTTTCTCGGAGGAGTTCTTCTACAATTTGATGAGGATTTACGGGAACTTAGCCGGAAGAATCAACCGAGCAATCGAGATACTGTTCAGTATGCCGGATTTCGGGTGCTGGCCAAGCGCCAAAAGTTTCAATTTCATTCTGAATCTACTTGTCTCCGCGAAGCTGTTCGACGAGATTCATAAGATCTTCGTGAGTGCTCCTAAGTTAGGTGTGGAAATCGATGCTTGCTGCTTGAATATACTCATCAAGGGACTGTGCGAGAGTGGGAATCTGGATGCTGCACTCCAACTGCTCGACGAATTTCCTAAGCAGAAATCACGGCCTAATGTTATGACGTTCTCGCCTTTAATCCGTGGTTTCTGTAACAAGGGCAAGTTCGAGGAAGCCTTTAAGTTGTTGGATAGGATGGAGAAAGAACGTATTGAGCCAGACACCATCACGTTCAACATTCTGATTTCAGGCCTTAGGAAGAAAGGTAGGGTTGAAGAAGGGATTGATCTTTTGGAGAGAATGAAGCTAAAAGGGTGTCAACCAAATCCTGGGACTTATCAGGAGGTACTGTATGGTCTCTTGGATAAAAAAAGGAACTTGGAAGCTAAAGAGATGATGAGTCAGATGATTTCATGGGGTATGAGACCCAGCTTTCTGTCCTACAAGAAGATGGTTCTGGGGCTCTGCGAAACGAAGTCGGTTGCGGAAATGGACTGGGTTCTGAGGCAAATGGTGGATCATGGTTTTGTTCCAAAAACAGGGATGTGGTGGAAAGTTCTTCGCTGCATAGTTTCAAAGAACAATGACTCTCAAGCAGATTTGGATCGCATTACTGATTGCCTAGAAACTCCAGGATAAGCTTTGTACATCCTGCTGTATTGTTTGACAGATAAAGCATCCTGTGCACAGAAGCTATCTGTTCTTTGAGTGGAAGAAGAAAATGCGAAGAGGAAGACAGACTCTCAAAAAGTTGTAAACCAAGACAGAGACTCAAAACTTAAAAGCTGTACAAGAATCCTTTGGCGTAAATTTACATCTACTTGACTGGAACATACTCAAATATCCATCCTCAAGCTTTTGATTATTAGCCTATGATTCCCTTTCTATCCTTCGATATATGTAGTTTCTAAGTTTGCTGGATTTTCTTGGGCGTGACGACTCTCTCAGCTCCAGCCGAAGAGTTCCTGGCATCGATATATGTAGTTTCTAAGTTTGCTGGATTTTCTTTCTGTACCTTTGCTTCTTTACTTGTCGAAATGTCTGAAACGTTATTTACATGATCATCTTCGACTGCCCCGACAAGTTTACCTTCAGGTTTTGCTGTTCTTGGTGTTCCTAGGTCCTGCACACTACTAAGTGCAGATTCATCATCAGAACATTCGGAATTGGACACAGACTCAGATTCAGGAACAACATCTTGCTCTGACACGGTTGAACACTCATCATCTCTTGATTTCCTTGACCCTTTACGCGAAAATGCATGCTTTATGTGTCTTGCAGACTTTTCAGCATGTTTCAGAATGCTCTTTGCAACATCTTTCATGTGTCCCTTGTGCTGACTGTCTTCAGAACCAACGCTCTCAGCTTTTGGACTTCTTCCTGAGAGCGGCCCCGATAGACGGTCTTCAACGATGAACTTAACCCCAGCATCCTTTTTATTTAACGCCTTCAAATTAATCCGAGGAGACCTGATATCCTCTTCCATGTTCCCTGTGTGGTGACATTCTTCCTTTTTCCCATTCCTTTGAAACACTAAACCGACTTTCTTCAAGCCCCGACCAACAGACCTCATCGTGTTCTTCCCTTCCTGATTTTCATCTGGGCTGCTGCTTTCATTGTTGGGCGATGCAGAGGCGGTGGAACGGACACTACCAGCAGAAGTATCATGAGGAACTCCCTGTATTTGGTTATCGAGGCATCGGCTCTTGCCTTTTCTTGGTTCCCAAATCTGTGAGACTTCAGTTCCTAGTTGATGTACCCAGATTCCAGTCTCTTCTTGTCCTTCAATGTTAATTGGTTCCATATTATCCAGAACCCTTGGAGACTTGTCAGATATCACTGACGAGAAGGAACCTTTATTTGCGTCGGAAGCAAAAGAAGCCCACATATCTTCCTTACTTATTGTTACTCCTTCAAACGGGTCATCGTTCCACTGTAAAAGAATCAGATGCACATTGCATAAGACTTGATAATGAAACTCTGTGTTTAGGAAAATAAACAGAATCTCAATGTACCTTTGCTTCGTCTTCAAGTACGGTAATAGCAAGNCGGTCCAATCCGGTTCAATCACATCAGCTTTCTCTAAACCACTCACTTTGAACAAAACCTCCACATCTGCTTGTGACGCTGTGATCCCATGAACGTCAATTACAGATCCTCCTCCCTCCAAAACTTTGTTTTTCCACTTAACTTGCGTCGTACGTAATGTCTCTATTTCCTTAACCGGCCATTGCACCAATCTCTTTCCTGATTCATCAAGCCATATTTTCCTTGGAATCCCCTGATGAACCCAAATCAATCATTCACCACTCAAATCGGTTAACTACGTAATCAAAAACACACCTAAATTGTAATAAGTCAAATAATAATCTCAGATTGGTTTACCTGTAAACCGGCCCAACCCTTTTTGATGTTATCCTTCCCCGGCGACGACTCGTTGACCCAACCCCACAGAATCCTCCGTCGATGAACCGAGTCGTAAAAAGTCTTCGATGCGTAAAATTTGCCGTAATCGTATCTCGGAGCCGTATCGTCCTGAACAAAACCAACGTCCGGTACATAGAGATCTCTCACGCGATCATACGTCCCAATCGTGTAGTAATCGTGACTTGTGTCTGATAAACTCACTTTAAGCACGTGCTTAATCGACCCACTAAACGACGACGTATCGAGGCCATGTGAATCATATCTCGCCACCGGGAAAAAGTCAGGACACTCCCACATCCCTGTGCCGTCGTTGTGGTGAAGAGGCTTCGTCGATTGCTTCCAGTTGATGAAATCTCGGCTCGTGTAGAGAAGAGCTAATCCCCGGCGACCTTCCTGGCTTCCGGTGATCACGCGCCACCGGCCGTTACGGCCGAGCCACGCGGTGGTTGGGTCGCGAAACGCGGTGGAGTTGATGTGGTTGAGGGCGTTGGGTGTCACGAGGGGATTTTTCGGCGACTTGGTCCAGTGCCGGAGATATGGGTCGGTGAGGTTTTTGGGTTTGGCTAGGTTTTGGACCTGATGGTTGGTACGGTCGTTGCCTGTGTAGAGAATCACGGGTTTGCCATTGGAGAGAATCGTGGCGGAGCCGGACCAGCATCCGTTGATATCGGACGGTCGAGATGGTTTGATAGCTGGAGAATGTGGGGTCCAGTTGATGAGGTCCGTTGACGTTGCGTGTCCCCACACGATTTCGTTAACTTCCATGACGGCGCCGTTAGGGTTCCATTGGTAGAAGAGATGGTAGACTCCTTTGTATATCATAGGCCCTGTCCAATTTTCACAGACACATAACATAACACATACTCATTTATCCATGCGTACTTATACTTTATTCATAACAACAGTTGAGGGAGAGAATGATCACTAACCGTTAGGATCTTGTAGCATTGAAAGAAAGTCCCAACATAAACAAAAATAATAATTATGAGTGAAAAGATTAAAATAGTGTAGACAACGTATATATAGAGAAAGGAAAAGAAAGATAACCAAGTGAAACTGAATTAACGTGTTTGGTATACAATAATACCGTTCATCCAGTTTTTAGGAGGCTGGAAATGATAACCGGTCCGGTAAGGTTGGTTCTTGATTGTATTGGGGGCGTGGTTCAGTGCATCAAGAACAACAGCATTGTCAGCAAGAAACAACGAGGCCAACAAGGAAATGGCAATGTTACACCAAACCATATCAGCCATTAATTAGAACCCTTTTACTTTATTTCTCTGAGACTTAATGTTTGAGGTTTACTTTTATATAAAATAGTGGAATTGTCCAATTTATAGGCAGCGAGGGGTTTTTCGGGCGTGCTTGCGGTGGTGGTCCATATTTTCCAATTAGGTTCTGTAGTCTCCATCCAAATGGCATTTTCATGATCGTTGAAATCAAGATTAATTTGTTTGGTACATATTTTTTTTTAGTCAAAGTATAATCCGTATAGATTAAATAGCCTCAATTTGGGTAAAATCACTATATAGTATATATATTACGTTTCAATTATATTTTCATCCGTTTTGGTTGATATTGGACATAATACGAATATTTGAAAGTATATATAAACTTTAAAGAGATAAACATATACTACTAAATAACTTGTTCCCAACAATCAAGAATGTTCCAAATCTTATAGTCTTTTGTTGTCTCATAATTGAAAATATTTTCCACTCAAATAATATGACTTAATGAGTGTCACTGTTGTCAAAGAAAGTGACAAGGATGTTAGGTGGTGTGTGTTAGGTGGTATCATTGTCAAAGAAAGAGGCAAAGGTCAAATTTTATGTCTCAACAACCCCTTCCATCACCCTATAAATAGATGGATTCTCTACTCCTTAAATCATCCCAAAAATCAAAAAGAAAGAAAGAAGAGAAAGAGAAGCAAGAGAGAACGTGAGAAAGAAAAGAAAAAAAAAAAAACAATTCTCTTCTTTGTAAGAAATTAATCTTAATTTTTTGAGTGTAATTTGGGTTTGGGGTGTGTGGTTGAGTGTTGTAATATTTCTTCCCGGTTGATAAGAAACGATCTGTAGCAGGTCCGGAGACGTAGGCAAAGTTTGGCCGAACTCCGTTAACAAATTGTGTGCGTTTTTATCGTTCTCGTATTTCTGATTCATCGGAAATTGTCATTTTTCCTAACACTCCTCAGTCTCATCGCATACCGTTCATGGACCTAAAGACAAATCCACCAAAGCCACAATCTATTTTCACAAAATCCATAAAAATCCAGGCTTTAACACCCAAAGGAAACATGTCAACGAGAGAGAAAGAGAGGCAAAAGAAACAATACCAAGTAGAGATAAATCAGAGCGAGGAAATAGAAAAGGGCGTGTGATCGATTCAAGTAAGAGAGAACCCAAAGGAACATCAACACAATCACCACGTGATGGAACACCGAACACTCCATTATCACACTTGCACTCCTGATCGATTGAAATCCCGTTGCGAAATCCACAAGTGAAGACGAGAAACTCCAAAGACTCTTGCTTTTCTTAAAACAGGGGATCAAACACCAATCTCATGAAACCAAACCATCCGAATCGATTCGAACTTCTTCATGACGTGTGTGTAAGCGCCAATTACTGCAGCGAGAGAAACAAACGAAAACAGATTACTGCAGTTTTTTTTGTTTCTTTCTTTTAGAGATTGATATAGTTGGTGGAGCCAGAGAGAAAGACAGAGAGACGGGGACAAAGAAAACATTCGATCTATAAAACTCCTATTGTGACGATTTTCTCTGTTCTATTCCGCTACGCGAAAACGATGCCGTTTTTACATTTCCGGATAACCGGAAACAAAGATTTTTGGGGAAAACATGTTCTGTGAAAGAGACGCGTCAACCGCCTGAATGAGTGCAAGCGTGTCAGACACGTGTGAGAAGATACCAAATTACCAATAGGACCTACAGAGATCCCATCTCATTGAATTATGAATAAGATCCTACCCGTTCATTTACAAGAATGGCATTGATCTGAATCTGATGGACGGCTTACAATCTGATATGTTTTCCATATAATCTGATCTGTATTACTATTATTACTTTGTTAATATTCTCTACATTTTGGTAAAAATCCGGCCATTCACCTAATATAATAAAATAAATATTTATATTAAAAAATAAACGATCGTTTTCTTTAAGAAAATGGTATGTAGCAGAAAACAACGGGATAAAAAATAATAATTCGAGAAACAACTACAATCAACAACCACTATATATATGTTTTTATGAAGATAAATATCAGAAGCTTATGAGTCAAAAGATTACCTTTTTAATTTTGTGATGAAGCATAGTTTCCATTGCCCACACAACACAAGACTTGTGAAATTTGTTTGTCATCGAATAACCACTCCTTTTGAATTTCTAAAGGACCTACGGTACACTTTATTACTCTTTTTAACCCATCTTTTATCTCTCTTGCATTGATAACGTTTTGCAACTCTAGGCAGTAACTTGATTAAATTCTTAGGAATGAAATCATGTGCAATTGAAGATTTCATAAAATTTCATAAAATTATTACTAGTTATAAGGAAAGAAAATAAAAAATTATTTCATTTATTTCATTTATTCTATAGAAAAAAATACAAAGGCTATAAATGGATTATAATTTTTAGGAATAAAATTTATGTGAAATTGAGAATTCTATGAAATTCTATAAAATTGTTACCAGTTACAAAGAAAAAAATGAAAAATTATTCTTTTTATTCCAAGAAAATCAAATCTTTAAAAAAATTATTCCATTTTTGAATGGAATTCTATTTTTATTTCATTCTATTTTTTTTATTCGATATAAATTTATTCTATTTATTTTTACATTCCAATTTGTTATTAATATTTACAGTCAAATCCTTTTGAAACATCCTTTTTAAACATTATTCCACTTCAAAAATGGTAAAAAATGAATAGAATTTCATTTTTATTTCATTCTATTTTTTATTCCATATAAATTTATTCTATTTATTTTTTTACATTCCAATTTATTATTACATGTATTATATTATAGGTTGATTGATATGTATAGCATTAGCTCTGGATATTTTGGAATTCAAGACATGAATTATGGGTGGGACAAAAACGATTAATTTAAAAATTAAAAATAATTTTAAAAAAAAATCCGATTAAAAAATGACGAAAAATTTAGGTAATGAAACAGATTCGGAAAATTCTTTTACCTCAATCTCTTTCCATTTCAATAATTTGGGTAAATGTGAACTTGGGGATATATATTGCGGTTATATAATTTCAAAAAAAAATTGGGTAATTTTGAAAAATTTTGAGAAATTTTAAGATAATATATATTTTAATTTTATAACAGGTGATACGAATACTCTATCTTATATTTGTTTTCTGCTCGTATTTTTTTCGTACATATTTAAATAAAATAAATAATTTTTAATAGATAATTATTTAAACAAGATTAAAAATAAGATAAAATATTAAAAAAATAGAATTGGGACGGAAGGAGAAATCCATCCCGAAATGCCTATGGCTACATAGCAGCACATGTGACCAAATGACCGATTGGCATTTAGACTTTTAAGACTGTGAAGACTTTAAACATATTTAACAATTCTCACAGTTTATATTTCATCAATCATACTTTTGTGACTTTATTTATTTGTACAGCCTTAAAAGTCACTTTTTCAGTTATTTTTATCTTTTCTTCTTTGTTTTCATTTTTTTTCTCAAAGTCTCTTTTTAAAGACTCTCATTTTTTCTCTTCACATAAACTTTTTTTTTTTTGTTCTTTTTAAAATTTTATTATTTTTCTTTTTCCCCAAAAAAATCAAAACTTTATATTTAACATTATATTAATTTTATCACAATCAAAATTTGCCTTACTAATGATTAACTTTTTTTCTCATTCTTTTAAGATCCATTTTATAATATTTTATATCATAAAAAAGTTATTAAACTAAAAAAATTTGAAAATTTAACTAAAAAAAAGTTTAATAGAAAAAATATAAATGATTTGTTTAAAGTTTATATTTTTTATAAAAAACAAATTTTGATCCTAAAATATTATAATATATTTAAAAATAACAGTCACAGTTTCTACAGTTTTTTCTACCAATCAAATTTTTTAAAATATATAAAATAACGGTCACAGTTTTTACGGCCGAATTTTCTACAGTCAAAAACCTACAACCACAGTTTACATTCACAGTCCTTACCAATCAGGCCCAAATTTCTTAATGAACAGAGAAAATTGCTGGAATATAAAAATAAATGAAAGAGGAAAATTGAAAAATAAAAAAAAACAACTAAACGAGATTAACGATGATGGTTTCACTCTATTAAACGCAACATAAATATTTCCGTAGTTGTTTTTTCCAATGAAAACAAAAAAATAGAATAACTCTTCCCCTACAATACCGTAAGTTCAAATTATAGGGCAATCTGGTGGGAACCCGACTAACCGCAGAAACAGCCACGTGGCACGTGCACCCCCACAATACAAAAACCTTAAAAAAAAAAAAGAAGAAGGAAACCTTGGGTTCTCAGTTTTCACCGCCTCATCAGATCAAGACAAATCCAAATCAGAGAGATTGTTTTTGTTTATTGATCTGAGAGAGAGAGATGACGAGCGTCGTAGAAGACGACAAAAACAGATCCGTGGCGACGGATCATCATCACCAGCAGCCTCCTCCGTTTCAAGGCGTCTCCAACTATCCACCTCCGCCGCAGCAGCAGCCGCCGGCCGGCGGTTTTCCACAGCCGGCTCAGCCCTACGTCTCCGGTAAGTTTCTTCCTCATGTTCTCATTTATATGGACAAAATGTGAAATTATCATTTATCAGATCAGCTGTTTTGATTTCAATTTTTTTGTTTTTCTGTGGGTGTATAAAAGCTTCATTTTTCTTGATCTATTGAAGATCCTTTTGATAATTTTTGTTTGGATATTTGATATTTGGTTTTCCGCCAATTAAGCTGCTGAAATTCGCATAGGATTACAATTTACAATTTCAGTCTTGAAATTTTCGTGCGAGATCCTTTGCAGTATTGTATTCGATTCTGAGAATTCGAATCCTTCGTAGTATTTCCTCTGTTAGATTCACTCGAGCATGAGGAGATGACATCGATGCTTAAAAAGAAAATCAGGTTTTTGATTTAGAGAATATTTTAAATTTTCTGATAAAGTGCAAATGCGAATGGATAGAAGGTTCTCTTTCGTTTACGTTTACAATTAACAAAATTAGAATATATAAGATTGTGGGTTCGTTCATTTGGGAAAAAAAAAAAAAAAGAACGTACACTAAATATAAACTTAAACGCAAACTCAGATTATTTTGCTTAATCATATGCGGAAAATTGATTCTCTTTGCTCAAATTATGAGTAATGGAAGCTACTAGTAATGTAGATCTGAAAAAAATCTCTTGCCAAAGTATAGTTTCTCAAAAAGGGTTCTGTCAATATTGCCACGCAGCATTTGGCTGTTCTAAAGCTCGTTCTGGTTTCTCTAGGTTATGCTGTAAATGGAGGAATGCATGCAACAGAACACCATCGTCTTCCTTGTTGTGGTATAGGCATTGGCTGGTTATTGTAAGTCTAAATTCATCATTTCACCTTCTCTTCTGGTCATTTACATTCTTGTCAGGTTCTGAGCAAACACAAATTAACCCACGTATATTCATTCTTTTCATTGTTTTTTTTTTGTTTCTTGAAGATTCATCCTTGGTTTCTTCTTTGGTGCTATCCCCTGGTACATCGGATTCTTCCTTTTACTTTTCTCTAGAAACCCGCGTGAGAGACCAGGATACATTGCTTGCGCAATTGGAGTGAGTTCACATTCTCTGCCTCTCGCTTAACAATAATACCCTTTATTGTTGTTGTTGTTGTCGTTGTCCTGATCACATTAAATCAATTCTGACTAACGCATGTCATCACAGGCTGTCATCGCTACGATTTTCATCGTTTTGGGAGCAATAAGAGGATCAGGGGCCTGGTCGTAAGTGAAGATGTAACGCTCTGAATCCGGTATAGACCACCGGTTAGGCCGTTGAAATATTGGTTGTGTAAGAAGATTGTACATTTGTGTGTTTACTTAAAGAGCTCAATGTATAATGTTTGAAGATTACAGAGCTCAATGAAAATTGTTCAAAACCATAGAAATGTGTTTATTACTGAAAGAAAAGAATTGTATACATAAATATATGCATTTGTTTTCGATCGTCCATCAATAACTTAATATTTATGATTATCGATTCTGCATCCACTTTTTCTGTTCGTGTTACTTTAAATGTAAATGGAGATATTAGTCTGTCCATATTTAAATGTAAATTCAAGGATTATGGCACGATTTAATTTATTTTCTTGTTAAAGTTGCACAATAATTTAGGTATGAATGTATTGAAATAAAATTTTATAATTGATAAATGGAATTTACTCAAGGCCCAAGTAGAAAAAGAAAAGCCCACAGTGTATCTTCTTCGCCTAGGGTTTGTCATTTTTATAGTTTTCTCATCAGCGCCACCGTCTAGCTCTTGGCTCTCTGTTTCCTTTTGGCTGATTTCGTTGGAGCTTGGATCTCTCCGTTAAAAATGGATGCATTCCGGGTAAGTTGGTTCATTCTATCGTAGAAGAACCTGAGTTATGAATGATTCTGGGTTTTGGTCCTTCTTCATTGATTTTGAGTTGTTTCGAAGATTGGTTTCGTTAATTATGAACTGGGTTCGATCGGGACAATGTATCTTAGGGATGAATCAGTTCTGATTCGTTGAGAAAGTACGAAAATTTGTTATCGATAACCGGTTTTTTCCTCATCATACTTGTATAAATAATTTGATCTTTTAAGTTTTATTAATTGAGTTCGAATCTCTAGGATGATTTTTTGCTTGCTTCTTAGCTCCGATTATGATCCGTTTGAACCTTTTTGAGCTTCATTGGCTATCCTTGATTCTAGATTGGTGTTGTCATGTGACGGAGAGTGTGGTAGTAGATATGGTTTTTTAATGTTGATTGTCTTATAATGTTTGAGTGTTTGCAAAAACGTTGATCTCTTTATGCTTTATAATGGATTTGATCCATTGAACTATCGTTTCTTTGAGCAGTTTCACCAGTATCAAGTGGTTGGGAGAGCCCTCCCGACAGAGAAAGACGAGCACCCTAAGATCTACCGGATGAAGCTATGGGCCACAAATGAAGTCCGCGCCAAGTCCAAGTTTTGGTGAGCCATGCAATGCCCTCTCTGGCGCCAGATTTGTTAACGGCAACTCCATTTTTTTTGTTTTTGTTGACAAACTATTCACTGATCGTAAATGCATTTGCTTGTGTCTAGGTACTTCCTCAGGAAACAGGTCAAGGTTAAGAAAAGCAACGGACAAATGCTTGCCATCAATGAGGTATAGATTGCATTTCGCGATTCAGTTTCTTGCATACCATTGATGTGAAAGATGCTTACTTGTTGTAGCCATTGCTTTTTTTTTTCTGTTTCAATGTGTATATGATTTTGTTGTTCTAACTCTTGTAGATTTTCGAGAAGAACCCCACGAAGATCAAGAATTTCGGTATCTGGTTGCGTTACCAGAGCCGAACTGGGTACCACAACATGTACAAGGAGTTCCGTGACACCACGCTCAATGGTGCAGTGGAGCAGATGTACACCGAGATGGCCTCTCGCCATAGAGTGAGGTTCCCTTGTATTCAGATCATCAAGACCGCCACTGTCGCCGCAAGTCTGTGCAAGAGAGAGAGCACCAAGCAGTTCCATAACTCGAAGATCAAGTTCCCTCTTGTTTTCAGGAAGGTCAGGCCACCAACCAGGAAGCTCAAGACTACATACAAGGCGTCAAAGCCCAACCTCTTCATGTAAAACCAGTCTTGCATGATTCTCCTCACCCTTTTCAACCACATCTGATTAGGCGTCGTGTTCCTCAGTCCGAACAAAAACACCATTTGGAGTTGCCTTCTCTTGAATTTTTAAAATTTTGCATCTTTTTGAACTTTAGTTTTCTAGATTATGATACGATATATTCTCTGGCAGTTTTTATCAATTTTCAAAGTTTTGCTGCTTCAAAATTAATGTTTCCTTAAAGTTTTTAACTTTTAAAGTTAGGGAAGTGTTGGAGAGTTAACTATATATATTATCTCCCATTATCCTTCATGATGCTTAGTGGATATCTTTTGAGGATTTATTGATTAAAAAAATTGCAATCAGATAAGAACAGATGGAAAAACCCTTACACGACAAGCACAGACAAAGACCCTTTGGCGGCAATGGACACGTGCACTGTAAATTGTATAATCGAAACTCCAGTGCTAGAAAAAAGGTCTTCAATTTGTAGCAGCTTTGGTGGTAGTTGTTGCAGTTGTCTTGCTGTGGACATGGCGGATCGTGAAGTGGGTCTGGATAAAACCCAAGATGCTGGAGAGTTGCCTGAGAAGACAGGGTCTCCCCGGAACTCCTTACACGCCTCTCGTCGGAGATATTAAGAGGAACGTTAATATGTTGATGGAGGCGAGATCTAAACCCATCAATCTGACGGATGATATCACCCCACGTCTCCTTCCTCTCGCCTTAAAGATGTTCAATTCTCACGGTATTTGTGTCTCTCTTTCGATTTCCTCTTAGAACTTGAGAGATCCCGAGGACGGGTTTTCTAGATTTAGAGAGTTTCTTTTTTGTTTCCGCAAAACTGGGAAGTGGACTGTGAACTGTGTAGAGTTTACGTTGACTTGATTGAGTTATGTTGTTGGAACAGGAAAGACTTTCTTTATATGGATTGGACCAATTCCAGCGATCATGATAACGAATCCGGAGCAGATCAAGGAAGTCTTCAACAAAGTTCACGACTTTGAGAAGGCTTCTACATTCGCTTTGATCAGATTGTTAGCAGGCGGGCTCGCGGGTTATAATGGAGAGAAATGGGCGAATCACAGGAGGATCATCAACCCGGCTTTTCACCTCGAGAAGATCAAGGTTTCGGTTTTTTTCTCTGTTGTCTTGAGCGTCTGAATATCAAGTTAGACTGTGTATATGTGTGCGCGGATCCTTTAGCGACCTGCTTTTTGGTTTTTACAGAACATGGTCCCTGCGTTCCACCATTGTTGCAGCGAGGTTGTCTGCCAATGGGAGATGCTGTTTACGGATGAAGAATCGTCTTGTGAGGTCGATGTTTGGCCCTGGCTTGTGAATTTGACTGCGGATGTGATCTCACATACTGCTTTCGGAAGCAGCTATAAAGAAGGACAGAGGATATTTCAACTCCAAGGGGAATTAGCTGAGCTCATCGCACAAGCTTTTATGAAATCTTACATCCCTGGATTGAGGTTAATAAACACCTTCCCCGTTGTCTTTGTCCTTTCGTAAACTAAAACTTGAAGATTTGTGAGACTTTTGAGTTGATTTGTTGTTTGGTGTAGGTTTTACCCAACAAAGAGCAATAGAAGGATTAAAGCAATAGACAGAGAATTAGATATAATACTGATAGGTATTATGAGCAAACGAGAGAAGGCGAGAGAAGCGGGAGAAGCAGCAGCGAACGATGATTTGTTGGGGATACTGCTTGAATCAAACTCAGAGGAATCTCAAAGAAATGGAATGAGCGTAGAAGATGTGATGAAAGAGTGCAAGCTGTTTTATTTCGCGGGACAAGAGACAACTTCAGTACTGTTGGTCTGGACAAGAGACAACTTCAGTACTGTTGGTCTGGACTATGGTTTTACTAAGCCATCACCAAGACTGGCAAGCTCGGGCTCGGGAGGAAGTGAGGCAAATACTCGGTGATAATAATAAACCCGACATAGATTCTCCCAGCAACCTCAAAGTCGTAAGTAGATAAAAATCACAACTTGCACATCCTCAAACTGCATTTATGGTTACCAGATTCACTTGAGTTTAATATTTTCAACAGATGACTATGATCTTCTATGAGGTTTTGAGGCTATACCCTCCGGCGGCTCAGCTTAAAAGAGCTGTCAACAAAGAACTGAAGCTAGGAGAGATTACCCTTCCAGCTGGAGTTCACGTTTATATACCAACTGCTCTTGTCCATCGCGACCCCGAGCTTTGGGGCGATGATGCAGCGGATTTTAAGCCCGAGCGGTTCAAAGACGGGATCTCAAAGGCAACTAAGAGCCAAGTCTGTTTCTTCCCCTTTGGATGGGGACCTAGGATCTGCATCGGTCAGAGTTTTTCCCTGTTGGAGGCAAAGATGGCAATGGCTTTGATTCTGCAGAGATTCTCCTTCGAGCTCTCTCCTTCTTATGTTCACGCGCCTCTAACAGTCATGACCACTCGTCCTCAGTTCGGTGCTCATCTCATCCTGCACAAGCTCTGATTTTGGTATTTCCTTGGTGATGTCATCAAATGTCTCTGTTATATAATAGAAACATATCTTAGAAAGAGTTATTATAGCCGTAGATTATGAAGATTTCAATTTATGTGTCTGATATTGGTCGTTTTCGCCAAGGAAATGTCTTCTACAGTCAAGTCTAAGGTCGTTTTCCATTGTGGCTCCATTATTAATCTTGAAAAGTCTATAATACGAAGCCAAGTTAAACTCCACCATCTTTTGGATGTGCTTTAGAAAAGCCAGTTTTTTTTTTTTGTTGGAAAGTCATAGGCCCATAGAGAAAGAAAACCAGAATATTTTACATAGAAAGTGTTTTATGGCTTTAGAAAATCAAAATCGAGAACGTTCGTTGAACTTTCTCCTCTGCCTCAACGTCATTGACTTGACGCATACGAATATTTAACAATAACTTATCTATATACATACATAGCATTTTTCATCTGGCAATTTCAATTCAGTAAAAAAGGAAAAAAACATCAAACGATTCCTCAAAGAAGTGAGTTTATGAGTGAAACAGAGATATCAGCTGTGGCAGTTGCGGCTGCGATTGTGGTTGTAACTGCGGTTGCGGTATGGGTATGGAAGGGCCTGAATCTGGCTTGGCTTAGACCAAAGAAACATGAGGCTTATCTAAAGAGACAAGGTCTCTCTGGAACTCCTTTCACCTTTCTTGTCGGAGACGCTAGAAGGGAAGCCAGTATGGTGGAGCAAGCAAAGTCCAGACCCATCAGTCTAACCGACGATTACACGCCACGTGTCATGCCTCTGATATTACAGACCGTTAAGGATCATGGTAAGCAACGGTTTGTTATGAACTCAGAACAGAGTTCCTCTGTTTTTTCTAATCTATGGGTTGGTTATTGTTGAAATCCTCTGTTTCTATGGTTTGGTCTTTGTCTAGGGAAGACATCTTACATGTGGACGGGATCTATAGCGAGTGTGATTGTGACGAAACCAGAACACATCAAAGAAGTTCTGAACAGAGTTGATGATTTTCCGAAGCCGCCATTGCACCCAATCATTGAGCTTTTTGCGACAGGAGTCGCGGTGTATGGAGGAGAGAAATGGTCTAAGCACAGGAAGATTATAAACCCTTCTTTTCATCTAGAAAAGCTCAAGGTCTTTCTTACACCACATTCTCATGGTTTCAACCTTTGTTATAAAATTGTATGCTGATCTTTTTATTTTTGCGTTTTTGTTTATTATGTAGATTATGATACCTGCGTTCTACGAGAGTTGCAGCGAGATGATAAGTAAATGGGAGAGGTTAGTTGGCGAGCAAGGATCATCGAATGAGATCGATGTTTGGCCATACCTTGGTGATTTAACCTCAGATGTAATCTCGCGTACTGCGTTTGGTAGTAGCTACGAGGAAGGTAAGAGAATCTTTGAGCTTCAAGAAGAACAAGGCCTGCGAGTTTTAAAAGCTCTCGAGATGGCTTTGATTCCTGGAATGAGGTAAAAGATTTTTTTTTTTGTCTTACTTTCACTTTTAGAAATATGGAAAGACCAAAGTGTTATTCTCATTGTTTAGGTTTCTACCGACAAAGAACAACATGAGGATGAAGCAGATAGACAGAGAAGTGAAGTCTAGACTGAGAGAGATCATCATGAAAAGTCAGAGAGCTTTGGAAGCAGTGGAGGCTCCGAAGAATGATCTGTTGGGAATACTTTTGGAATCGAATTCTGGAGATCACGGGATGAGTACCAAAGATGTGATAGAAGAGTGCAGGCTGTTTCACTTTGCTGGCCAAGAAACCACTGCGGAGCTGCTCGTGTGGACTATGATTATGCTGAGCCATCACCAGAAATGGCAAGATCAAGCTAGAGAAGAGATATTACAAGTCATCGGGAAGAACAGCAGACCTAACTTCGATGCACTATCTCGACTCAAAATAGTAAAAAACATTAAAATCTTGTGTGTTTCCTCTACTTTCCGTTTATTCCTTAACCAAAACTCAGGCTAACGTGTTTCCTCGGGATGGTAATTTACAGATGAGCATGATCTTGAACGAGGTGTTGAGGCTATACCCACCAGGGATTCTACTTGGTCGAACCATAGAGAAAGAAACGAAGCTTGGTGAGGACATGAGACTTCCAGGTGGTGCACAAGTGGTGATTCCTGTGCTTATGGTTCATCGTGATCCCGAGCTCTGGGGAGAAGATGTTCATGAGTTTAAACCCGAGAGATTCGCAGATGGGATCTCAAAGGCCACGAAGAACCAAGTCTCGTTTCTTCCGTTTGGATGGGGACCAAGATTCTGTCCTGGCCAGAATTTCGCTCTCATGGAAGCCAAGATGGCCCTTGTCTTGATTCTGCGGAGATTCTCCTTCGAGCTGTCTCCTTCGTACACTCACGCACCTCACACGGTTCTTACACTTCATCCTCAGTTTGGTGCTCCCTTGATCTTCCATATGCTCTGAGATCAGTAATTCGAAGATCCTCTGTTTTTTTCTGTATCACGATTCAAGATTCAGTAGCATATAATATCCAAATAATAACGAGGACTTCATGTGAATTCTTCTACGAAATTCTCATGAATTACTAATCCTATCCTATGTCAGTGTAGTAGTGGTTTTTCCGGAATTCACGTTAATTTTTTTTCTTAATAAGGAAATCGTAACAAAGGTTGAAGTTGGACCTTTAAAATGTCAAAAAATGGTTTTTTTCATTTTCAACATGATCATCTTTGATTGAGATGTGCCCGAGCAATGCAACGTATTCTGGTTTCTTTGTTGAGTTGTCCGGTCTGTATCAAAAGGCAGAGATAATATGATCATCCATGAAAATGCTTGTCTCCTGTACCGCCCACTCGACATTATAAGAACATGTCGTTGAATCTGCGGATGGGTTCACAAGTATGGATTTAGTCTCATGTGATGGATCTTAGAAACAAATTAAGCTGAATTCCAAGTTTTCATCGACACCAAAATATATATCCTCCATTAGTACTAAAATGCAAAAACAAAATCTCATAAATGTGGTGTATCCAGAAGCAGAAACTTTCAAGAGAGTTAGGACAAAAGCTGAAGAGAGGGCCTGAAGAGCCTTTCTTCGTTATAAGATGCCTCTCGAGCACTATCAAAGTGTGAACACAATTTTTCCCTTTTTGGCTCTTCGGAAATAAGATATTTTAGGGACAGAACTCACTCAACAGTAACTCGGATGCATACTTCACCGTACTTAATTATCCTCGTGTTAGTGTTACAAGATAAAGACTTGATCAAACTCACGTTACCTAGTTGAAAATATATCCGAGTAGAAAGACAAGACTATTGTGGATAAGTTTGGACTATACCTCCTCATGACTTATCGACAAGTGACCAACTTCTGAAGAGAAAAATACATGACAGATTATTGCTTTTCACTCTGTAACCAATAAGAAGCCATTCGAAGTGACCACGAACAGTGACATTGTCGTCCCGCCAAAAAAACGTATCGAAATCAAACTGGTTTACAAAAAGAACAAACAAAAATAGTTTCTGACTGATCAAACCTCACCATATAAAACTTATGCCCCAGGTGTATTTAGATATCACAAATATTAAAATGAAAGATATTTATGAGATTTTTTTTTTTTTCGTTTTTGTTACAAACGAACTTCATTTATCAAATAATCTAAATACATTACATGCATCAACTATTACATGAAAATATTATTTTTTATGTAATGTTGAACCTGATGGTTGAAACGTTGTAGTTTTAAGTTTTTATGATAAAATTTAGGCGGTAGATTTTTTTTTGCATGTAGAGATTTTACTGTGGTATAATTTTGATTGTACATTTTTTAAACTAAAAACATAAGTAGTAAATTTCAGCTATTGTATATGCCGTAAATTAATATTATTATGTTTAATAAAAAAATAAAAAAAAATATTAAAAAGAAGAAAATAAATTATTTGGTCTAGATTTTCTTTAATGTACTTCCTTTTTTACATCGTAAATTTCTAACCTGAAATAAATTTAAGATAAGATATGCATGAATTTCTATGGATTTTTACAAAATATATGTTATCCTAACTAAAACGAAAAAGGACTTAAGGCATGGAAGACAGATGTGGCCAGAGGTCGTGAGGCTCCGAGTAAAGGCAAAATTTCGACGGTTACAAGAAAATATATTATTGTCCGAACACACAATTAAATTCGACAAGTATTAAAGACATATCAACCACATGCATTTCTTCATCAAAATTCTCAAACTCTTAGAGACCAAAAACAATTAGCAAATGGAGATATCAGTTGCATCATTGGCTATAGCTGTTGTATTGTGGTGGATATGGAGAATTGTGGAATGGGTATGGCTTAAACCTAAGATGCTTGAGAGTTTTCTGAGAAGACAAGGTCTTGTCGGAACTCGTTACACGCCTCTTGTCGGAGATGTGAGAAGGACTTTTAGGATGTTGAAGGAAGCAAGATCGGAACAGATGAAACCAACGGATGATCTCATTTCACTTGTCATGCCTTACTCCTTTCACATGCTCAACACTTACGGTATATATATATATGTTTCTTGGTTTGGCTTATAGATTTTGAATTCCTTTTTTTTTTTAATCGGTTCTTATTTGTGGCTGCAACAGGAAAGACCTTTTTCACATGGTTAGGACCCGTACCATCCATCACAATAATGAATCCACAGCTGATCAAAGAAGTGTATAATAAAGTTTATGACTTCCCCAAGACGCACACGTTTCCTTTGATTGCATTGATAACTGATGGGCTCGCTAATGCTGATGGAGATAAATGGGCCAAACACCGGAAGATCATCAACCCGGCATTTCATTTTAAGAAGATCAAGGTTTCATCAGATTCACTTTTTCAATGTTGTGAGAACCAAGTTAAATTGCTTTTGGCTAAAAATGAGTTGATCATGTTCCATTTTTTTTTTATATATATATAGAATATGGTCCCTACGTTTCATAAAAGTTGCAGCGAGGTTGTGTGCGAGTGGGAGAAGCTAGTTTCAGATAAAGGGTCGTCGTGTGAGGTTGATGTTTGGCCATGGATTGTGAATTTGACCGGGGATGTGATCTCTCGTACCGCTTTTGGTAGCAGCTACAAACAAGGACAGAGGATATTTATACTACAAGAGGAACTAGCAAAGCTCATCATACAAGCTCTTGGGAAGAACTACATCCCTGGATATCGGTAAGAAACTTGACTTGTTTTGGTCTAATACTAGCATGACTGATCCGTTTTCTAATTAACAATCAATTCTTATGTATATATGAATCTCCTTGCTCTATGTGCCAGAGGTTGTGGCTTCCATTAAAAATGTGTCAATGCGGAATTGTGAATTTTATTCTTCATTTTTTTTTTTTGTGCGTAGTCATTTCCCAACAAAGAATAATAGAAGGATAAAGACAATAGTTAGAGAAATCCAAGTTATACTAAAAGGGATCATTAGCAATAGAGAAAAGGCGAGAGACGCTGGGGAAGCACCAAGTGACGATTTGTTGGATCTACTTCTTGAATCAAACTCAGGGCAAACTAGAGGAAATGGACTGAGCACCGAAGAAATTATGGAAGAGTGCAAGTTGTTTTATTTCGCGGGACAAGAGACCACTTCAGTACTCTTGGCTTGGACAATGGTTTTGTTAGGCCAACACCAAGACTGGCAAGCTCGCGCAAGAGAGGAAGTGATGCAAGTTTTTGGCGATAGAGAACCTAATCTAGAAGGCATTAACCAGCTCAAAGTTGTAAGTATAATTAATAAACCAAACCAAAAACCTTTTCAAGTTTCTTTTATGGGCTTTTTTTGCATAGGCATAAAATCAACCACTTGAAAAAGTGCTACAAGACAATAACAAGTTGAAAATGTGTTATATGTGCAAGCTACTGTTATTTGATAGCACACTTTGATGATTTTGTTGAATATGATGTCCTACAGATGACGATGATTTTTTATGAGGTCCTTAGGCTATATCCTCCACTCATCCAGATGAACCGAGCAATCCACAAAGAGATCAGGCTAGGGGATCTGACACTACCGGCCGGTGTTCAAGTCAATATGCCTGTTCTGCTAATTCATCGGGACACTAAGCTATGGGGCGATGATGCAGCGGAGTTCAACCCCGAGAGGTTCAAAGACGGTGTCTCCAAGGCAACGAAGAACCAGGTCTGTTTCTTTCCTTTCGGATGGGGACCGAGGATTTGCATCGGTCAGAATTTTGCTCTGTTGGAGGCTAAGATGGCTCTGGCTTTGATTCTACGGAGATTCTCCTTCGAGCTATCTCCTTCCTATGTGCATGCGCCTTACACAGTCATCACTATTCATCCCCAGTGTGGTGCTCACCTTATCCTACACAAGCTATGACCTTGTGATGTTATCTAATGAGGGAATCAAGATTTCTTAGAAGAATCGAATCAAGATCATTTGTCATGCAGATAAGAAATTAAATCTAAATTCAAAATTTTATGTATTGACTATTGAACATGTTAGTTAATATATAATTTGCGTTAAAATATATAATTTGGATTCAGAAATTTCACCTTTTCCATTTTTGCTTTTTGTTTTAAAAAAAAATATATATCACTCTAACTACTCTTTTTGTTTGTTTATGATCATATCTATTCGATTAATCCATACACGTTTATAATAAAGCGCGATAAATTTTTTTAATATAAAGTTAATACTAGACTTAAATAAGTAAATTAGTGGAGAGGTCGTAATCGGTTTCATATTAGTTTAGTACATATATACAGTGGCATTAAAAAGTAAACAAAAACAAACAAAATATTTCAACGTTTTGGGAGAAAAAGTAAAACGCATGAATAATTGACAAAGAAACGTAAAATAATTGACGTTCATGCCTTTTCGTCCACACAAGATATGGCCAATAGATCTCCTCTATCTATAGCTTTGTCACACAAATCGATATTTGCTTCCTGCGCCTACGTGGGCCACGTAACGTGGCATGTAAACTGTGAGGCTCCAAGTAAATCGAAGGTTCAGAACAAAAAAAACTTGTACGACACACAAAATATTAAGGTCTTTAAAACATCATGTGATAGATATCTTCACTGAAATTCTCAAGAATATTAGCGAATTCTCCATCTCTCTATCTCCTTTCTCTGGGAGAGAACATGGAGATTTCAGTTGCGGTAGTAACAGTTTCAGTAGCTATAGTTGTTGTGTCGTGGTGGGTATGGAGAACTTTGAAGTGGGTTTGGTTCAAACCAAAGATGCTTGAGAGTTACCTGAGAAGACAAGGTCTTTCCGGTACTACTTACACGCCTCTGTTCGGCGATTTGAGGAGGAATTTTAGTATGATGATGGAGGCAAGGTCCAAACCCATCAAACTAACGGATGATATCGCAACGCGGATCACGCCTTATCCCTTGCAAATGCTCAAGACTCACGGTATGTTTAGAAAAATTGGAACGAATGTGTTTGTAGATCGTATCCGATCAAGAAAAAGGTCTCAACTTTTGTATCCGTCTGAAACAGGAAGGACTTTCTTTACATGGCTTGGAACTACACCAACCGTCACGATAATGGACCCTGAGCAAATCAAGGAAGTGTTCAACAAGATTTATGATTTCCAGAAGCCGCACACGTTCCCTTTGGGCAAGGTGATAGCCACTGGACTCGCTAATTATGATGGTGAGAAATGGGCGAAACACCGAAGAATCATCAACCCTGCATTCCACCTTGAGAAGATCAAGGTTTTGGCTTTATTTTTCTTAGTCCCGAATCAGGTTAGCTTGCTTTTACGTATGTATGTTCATTTGGATCTGACCAAATTTGTGCCTTGTGCTTCTATGTATAGAATATGGTACCTGCTTTCCACCAAAGCTGCAGCGAGGTTGTTGGCGAATGGGACAAGTTAGTCTCGGATAAAGGGCTGTCTTGTGAGGTAGACGTTTGGCCTGGGCTAGTGAGTATGACTGCAGATGTGATCTCTCGTACTGCTTTTGGAAGCAGCTACAAAGAAGGGCAGAGGATATTTGAGCTCCAAGCAGAACTAGCACAGCTCATCATACAAGCGTTTCTGAAATCTTTCATCCCTGGATACCTGTAATAAAATAAAAACCCTCAAACTTGTCTGCTTAATACTCGAGTTTAAGTGCTTTAGAGCTTGACTCTTGGCCTTTTAAGTGCAGCAATCTATTGGAGATGGGAATCATGTTGTGTCATATTCTCTGTTTTTGTTTTGTTTTTTGCGTAGTTATCTTCCAACGAAGGGTAATAGAAGGATGAAAGCAGCGGCAAGAGAAATACAAGTTATACTAAGAGGAATTGTTAACAAAAGGTTAAGGGCGAGAGAAGCTGGGGAAGCACCAAGCGACGATTTGCTGGGTATACTTCTTGAATCGAATTTGGGGCAAGCCAAAGGAAATGAGATGAGCACTGAGGATGTGATGGAGGATTGCAAGTTGTTCTATTTTGCCGGGCAAGAGACAACTTCAGTACTTCTGGTCTGGACAATGGTTCTGTTAAGCCAACACCAAGACTGGCAAGCTCGCGCACGAGAAGAAGTAAAGCAAGTTTTTGGCGACAAAGAACCTGATACAGATGGCCTGAACCAGCTCAAAGTTGTAAGTATAAACCTAATTATAAACCTTGAGGTGACTTTTGTTTGTGTTTTTTGATTTTTGCTTAAAAGATTTGACATCTCACAGATGACGATGATACTATATGAGGTCCTTAGGCTATATCCTCCAGTAGCTCAGCTGAACCGAGCCATTCACAAAGAGATGAAGTTAGGCGACCTGACGCTACCAGGCGGCGTTCAAATCAATCTACCTATTCTGCTAGTCCAACGCGACACCAAGCTATGGGGCAACGATGCAGCGGAGTTCAAGCCCGAGAGGTTCAAAAACGGTGTCTCAAAGGCAACAAAGAGCCAAGTCTCCTTCTTTCCCTTTGCCTGGGGACCGAGGATATGCATTGGTCAGAATTTTGCTCTGTTGGAGGCAAAGATGGCTCTGGCTTTGATTCTGCAGAGATTCTCTTTCGAGCTTTCTCCTTCTTATGTTCATGCGCCTTACACAGTCATCACCCTTCACCCACAGTTCGGTGCTCCTCTTATCCTGCACAAGCTATAACCCAATAGGATGTTGCCCAATGAACATATCATATACACAGAGGAAACGGGACAAGATCATAACATAAAACTCAATCTTGTTATGTATTCATGTCCGTGTCGCATATCATATCCAAACGAGAGCAATTGTTGCTTTGGAATACGTAAAGGTAAAAGAAGATTTGAATCGCTTAGAAAGAGAAGTGGTCTAAGCTGGATAAGAAAAAGAGACCAAGTTTTAGAACTAGAACTCAAGGTCAAATATTGTTCCATTCCATTTATTCTACGTTACAAAAACACTTTGATTATGATGATAATATCAACTGACAAAACATTTAAGAGCTTGACCAGATAAAGTGTATACGTTTCTTTCTTATTTTATGTCTTAACAAAACAAAACATTTCAACGTTGTTAAAGATAAAAAAAAAAAAAGAGTAAATCCCATATCAAGTTTTGACAAATATGTTTCTTCCCCATGTCACTTTTCACACAAATCCAAATTGCCTTCGTGTGCATTTGACTGTGAGGCACCGATTAAAGCGACAACTTCAATGGTACAAAATACAACGTATTTAGAACTTAAAACCAAAAATAAAGGGGAATATAAGACATCAGGGTGATGTCATCACCATACCAATATCTTCTCCGAAATTCTCAATCTTTTTAAATCCCGAGAAAGTTAGCAGATTATCCAACTCTCTCTCTTTTCCCTGGATAGAAAATGGAGATATCACTGGCATCGGTGACAGTTTCATTAGCTATAGCTGTTGTGTCGTGGTGGGTATGGAGAACTTTGAAGTGGGTTTGGTTTAAACCAAAGATGCTTGAGAGTTACCTGAGAAGACAAGGTCTTGCTGGAACTCCTTACACGCCTCTCGTCGGCGATTTGATGAGGAATTTCAACATGTTGACCGAGGCAAGATCCAAACCCATCAAACTAACCGATGATATCCAACCACGTGTCGTACCTTATCCCTTGCAAATGCTCAAGACTCATGGTATGCTTCGGTTAGCTTATAGCTCTTGATTCCTCTCTGTTTACTTAGAGATATAGAGAACAGCAAAACCGTTGCAGAGTAACTGATCTTAACAAAGGTTTCCACTTTTGTATCTCTCTTTGGTTGGAACAGGAAGGACTTTCTTTACATGGTTTGGACATATACCAAGTATCACTATAATGGATCCTGAGCAAATCAAGGAAGTGTTCAACAAAGTTTATGATTTCCCGAAGACGCATGCATTCCCTTTGGGCAGATTGATAGCCGCTGGACTCGTTAGTTATGATGGCGATAAATGGGCGAAACACCGAAGAATCATCAATCCGGCTTTCCATCTTGAGAAGATCAAGGTTTTGACTTCTTTTCACAGCCCTGAAATCAAGGTTGTACTGGTTTGTGTAGCATTTGGCTGACCCAACTTGTGACTTCTGCTTCTATGTATAGATTATGGTTCCTGCTTTCCACCAGAGCTGCAGCGAGGTTGTTGGCGAATGGGACAAGTTAGTGTCGGATAAAGGGTCGTCCTGTGAGGTGGACGTTTGGCCTTGGCTTGTGAGTTTGACGGGAGATGTGATCTCTCGTACTGCTTTCGGAAGCAGCTACAAAGAAGGGCAGAGGATTTTTGAGCTCCAAGCAGAACTAGGACAACTCATTATGCAAGCTTTTCGGAAAGCTTTCATTCCTGGATATAGGTAATGAAAAACCTCAACTTGTCTGGTTTAATACTGGAACCTAAACCTTGATCTTTTCTCGCACAGTTATCTCCCAACTAAGGATAATAGAAGGATGAAAGCAGCAGCCAGCGAAATCCAAGTTATACTGAGAGGAATCGTCAACAAAAGGTTAAGGGCGAGGGAAGCTGGGGAAGCGCCAAGCGACGATTTGCTGGGTATACTTCTTGAATCGAATTTGGGGCAAGCTAAAGGAAATGGAATGAGCACTAAGGAAGTGATGGAGGAGTGCAAGTTGTTCTATTTCGCTGGGCAAGAGACAACTTCAGTACTTCTGGTCTGGACAATGGTTCTGTTAGGCCAACACCAAGACTGGCAAGCTCGCGCACGAGAAGAAGTGAAGCAGGTTTTTGGTGATAAGGAACCTGATGTAGATGGCCTGAACCAGCTCAAAATTGTAAGTATAAACCGAATTATAAACCTTGAGGTGACATCAGCACTCTTGTTGCGTTTTGATGATTATTGCTGAATGATTTTGATCCCTCACAGATGACGATGATATTAAATGAGGTCCTTAGGCTATATCCTCCAGTAACACAAGTGACCCGAGCCATTCACAAAGAGATGAAGCTAGGCGACCTGACGCTACCAGCTGGCGTTCACATCAATCTACCTATTTTGCTAGTCCAACGCGATACAGAGCTGTGGGGCGACGATGCTGCAGAGTTCAAGCCTGAGAGATTCAAAGATGGTTTCTCAAAGGCAACAAAGTGCCAAGTCTCCTTCTTTCCCTTCACATGGGGACCAAGGATCTGCATCGGCCAGAATTTTGCCCTGCTGGAGGCGAAGATGGCGATGGCATTGATTCTACAGAGATTCTCCTTCGAGCTTTCTCCTTCCTATGTCCATGCGCCTTACCCAGTTATCACAATTCACCCACAGTTCGGGGCTCATCTTATCCTGCACAAGCTCTAGTCCTACAACGGATAAACCCCTTGTGCTGTTTTTGTCAAAGAACCTTATCATACACAGAAGAAACGAGTCGATATATCATATAATACAAAACTCAAAATCTTGTTATGTATTCAGAGCTAGCGTCTCTAAAACCCTTCGAGCAGTGATTATCACAGAACAGCTCTCTGTTATGAAACTACCAAACTAAGACCCAAAATAAAAAAAATTGGGTAAACACGAGACGATAAATGTGCAAACCATTCTTCCAGTATCCTGATCAGTCGTAACCAAACATTCAATACCAATCAAACACGTCGATTACGTCGCGACTTTTCGCCTCAACAGTGCTCGACCAAACCTCAAGAATCTCTTGCCATTTCAAAACAGAGAACGACATGTGAGATTCTCCTAATCGATCCCTTCAGGAAAAACCTCCAAAAATGAAGAATTCCCACTTACGGGTCGACTCGCTAAACCCCTAACAGCCGAACCCCTAATTTCAGAGGACAAATCGAGAGATCAACGGCGAGATTCGCCAAGGTTCTGTACGACGGCGTTAAGTTTAGACCGAACAACGACGTTTAAGTTTAGCTTCTGGAAACGACGTCGTTAGTCCTGGACCCAATAATATGTTATTTTCCCCGCCTCTTTCAGTTTAGTGGCAGAGTCCGTTTGCTTGACATTTCAGACATTACAAAAACGAGCAGATTTAATTGTATGGTAAAGACTCACAATCATGGAGACAAGGGGTTTGGTACTTGGCATGTCCGACAATTGGTTCGGATTAAAAGCCAAAATCAACAGTCACCACACACAAAAAAAATCATTGACGGGCCATCAACCTTCACCAAAAAAAAAAAAATCATTGACGATCAACAGTCACCCAAAAAAAAAAAAAAATCATCGACGAGAACTCAAATCTAAAAGCATTTAAGACATTACCACCATCTTATTTAAAGACCAATGCGCTTTGCAAAATTTCTGTCTCTCACACTCCCCCTGCCTCTGACATAATGCAGATGATCGTTGTATATTCGGTAACTATATCTATTGTGATGTGGTGGACATGGAAAACTCTGAAGTGGGTTTGGCTAAAACCTAAGATGCTGGAATGTTACTTGAGAGGACAGGGTATACCAGGAACTCCTTACACGCCTCTTGTCGGAGATATGAGAAACTTCAGAGTTTTAATGAAGGCAAGATCCAAATCTATCAACCTAACAGATGATATCATCCCACGCGTCATGCCTGTAACTTTAAACATGCTCAAGACTCACGGTATATGTTTTCTAATTAGCACAGCTGATTTTTATTCATTTTGCGCTTACAACTGTAGCAATATTCTCATTTTTGCGTTTACAACTGTAGCAAGAATTTTGTAGAAATGATTTGATGTGTCCGTTTGTTGTGTGTGAGTGGAACAACAGGAAGGACTTTCTTCACATGGCTTGGTCCTACACCAATCATCACAGTAATGGATCCAGAGCAGATCAAACAAGTGTTCAACAGAGTTTACGATTTTCAGAAGCCGCACACACTCCCTTTGGCTAGACTGATAGCCACCGGGCTGGTTTTCTCCGATGGAGATAAATGGGCCAAACACCGGAGAATCATGAACCCGGCTTTCCACCGTGACAAGATCAAGGTTTCTTCATTTTCCAAAAATCATGCTATATACTTTATAATATGTATCTTTAGGCTGAAAGATTCATTTTTGTGTGCAGAATATGGTCCCCACGTTTTATAAATGTTGCATCGAGGTTGTGAGCGAATGGGAGAAGCTTGTTTCAGATAAAGGGTCTTCGTGCGAGGTTGATGTTTGGCCTTGGCTAGTGAATCTTTCTGCGGATGTGATCTCTCGTACTGCTTTTGGTAGCAGTTTTAAACAAGGGCAGAGGATATTTCAGCTTCAAGCAGAACTAGCACAGCTTATCATATTATCTGTTCAGAAAACTTACATCCCTGGATGGCAGTAAAAACCCACGCTTCTCTCTGATCTTTCACCGGTAAAATACTACCCGAGTCATGTTACGTATTCATCATTCTTTTCTCGTCTTTTTCTTTTCTATGCATAGGTATCTCCCAACAAAGAGTAACAGAAGGATGATAGCAATAGACAGAGAGATCCAAGATATCCTGAGAAGGATTATTAGTAATCGGGAAAAGGCGATTGAAGCTGGGGAAGCACCGAGCGATGATTTGCTGAGTATACTTGTTGAATCAAATTCGGGACAAGCTCAAGGAGATGGAATGAGCATTGAGGATGTTATGGAGGAGTGCAAGTTGTTTTATATAGCCGGGCAAGAGACAACTTCAGTACTTTTGGTTTGGACAATGGTTTTGTTAAGCCAACACCAACACTGGCAGGATCGTGCACGTGAAGAAGTGATGAAAGTGTTTGGCAATAAAGAACCTGACACAGAAGGCATGAACCAGCTCAAAGTTGTAAGTGGTACCAAATCAAGAACCTTCCATTGAGTTTCATTTATTTTGTGTGTTTGATGACTTTTTCTGAATGTTTCTAACAGATGACGATGATATTCTATGAGGTCCTTAGGCTTTATCCTCCAGTAATCTGTCTGGACAGAGCCGTTCACAAAGAGATGAAGCTCGGAGATTTAACAGTACCAGGTGGTGTTCAGATCAATCTGCCTGTTCTACTTGTCCAACGTGACACTGAGCTGTGGGGAGACGATGCAGCGGAGTTCAAGCCCGAGAGGTTTCAAGACGGTCTCTCAAAGGCAACGAAGAGCCAAGTCTCATTCTTCCCCTTTGGGTGGGGACCAAGGATCTGCATCGGCCAGAATTATGCTCTGTTGGAGGCAAAGATGGCGATGGCATTGATTCTACAGAGATTCTCCTTCGAGCTCTCTCCTTCCTATGTTCATGCGCCTTACACGGTCATCACCCTTCACCCACAGTTTGGCGCTCATCTTCTCCTCCATCAAACAAGAGGAGTGCCATTAGATTAATCTACTCCAAGATCCATCAGGAGGTACTATTAATCGCTACCACTTAAAAATGAAATTCACCCAAACAATAATCATTTTTTTTTGTTTGTTTCCGATTATATCTATACCACTTGTCTTGTTTAGACATCCTTATAATAAAATAAGTATGATTTCTTTGTAAAAGTTTTAAAATAAAAAATCTCCGAAAAATAAAGTTAGGGGGTCATATTGGATTGATAATTTGGGAAAATTTCATTTTTTTCCCAAATCTCCTCTTATTGAATCTAACATTTATAAAAATTATTCAAAATCCATGGTTATTGGATTAATCATTTGTAAAAATTCTCTCAAATCTCAGCTTATTGGAAAATAGGGATTTGAACAATAAAATATATCAAAAACAATTTGGAATGATTTGTAAGATAATTTGTAGTTAAAAAACAATAGATCCAAATACTACCTTATAAGATAGAATTTCAGAAAATAAAAAGATTGAACTAATTTGTTTTTTCTTATGAACTGTTGCGACAAAAAAAAGAAAAAAGAGAGCTTACCCAAATCAGGAAAGTTGCCAAGGGTTTACGCGATCCGGGAACCACTTCCTCGTGGAAATCCCCTCTTACTTCATCTAGATCCGTCGCGGAGACGGTGGCGGAGCTGCCGGTAAGCAAGAGCGTCGAGATTCTCAATAACAATCAGTTGGATTCACAGCTCTCGAGTAGAGCTGAGAGTAGTCGAGGCTTTGGGAACGGGAAGGAGAAGAAGGTGTTTCTGTACAATTGGAAGACGACCCAGAAACCTTCAAGCGACAAAAGTGGATTTTTCAGGATCAGTGAGTGTGTAGACGGAACTTTGTGGATCCAAGGTAGTGTCAATGACGATGATGATGATGATGTGAGTGATGCGAGGAACGGTGGAGATTCGTTTCTGGTGGAAATCCGATCGGCTATTTTCAGGTGCAAAGACACGAATCTAGCGTCGCCGGGATTCTCAAAGATCATAAAGAGCAGTTCTAGCAAGAAGAAGAGTAAGAGATTGGAGTTTTTTTTTGTCTCGGTATCATCAACCTAAAGAAGCTATTCCCGGCGGAAGAAACTCTGTGAAATCTAGGAAATTTCCAAGCAGCCTTCACACTGCATTAGGTTTAAGTGTAGTGAGAGATGAATCTGGTGATTTATCAGACGAAACGAAACAGAGGAATTTAGCAACTCTGAAAATCCCCAGAAGATCACTAAAGCATCATCTCCTTTGCTTTTGAAACTTAAACATAAGAACTGGTCACGCTCTTCAACTAATTACTTGAGAGGTACTAGTAAGAGAGATGATTCTTCTCATACTTGTAACAGTACACCTGCATTGTCGACCAGCTCATACAATATGTATGCTATACGTAATCCCAGCACTGTTGGGTCTTGGGATGATGATGGTGATGATGAGTTGGATGATGATAACTTGGATTTTACAGGGAGGCAAGGTTGTGAGATTCCTTTTTACTGGACCAAGAGGAATCTCAAACATAGAGGTGGATGCATGAGTTGCTGCTCGCCTTCGTTTTCAGATACTCTAGAAAGACGGGAAGTAGCATTTTATGTCTGCCATTTTTTGTGGAGCTTGATATCAGAGGTATAACTTCGTTCCATATTTTTAAAGGATCGTGACTTCCATTTTTTCTTAAAGATTGTGACGATGAATGTTTAGCTTTACAAATTGCGTTTAATTTTATGCTTCAGGTGATAAACCTTGAGGTTTCGTGAGTGTGAGTATGAAGTTGTGTCACGTTTAGTTTTGATGATTAAGAGAATCAATGGAGTTACAGAGATTGCGGGGGTGACGATTCATGATGTTCTTGATACGTGTTACAAGGGAGGTAAAGGTTTAGCTTGAGGTTTAACCAAAGCCAAATTGCTATTATCTTTGCTTAAACCGGTTCTGATTTTTAGGATTTAGGATTTTATGTAATTGGTTAGTGGTCTTGATTTGTGGAAGAGTTCTTTTGATGTTGTGAAAGCATACATTTTTCATAAAAGATGGAGTTTTAGTTCGATCTGTTACATAGTTTTGGAAAGATGATTCCAATTTTCTTATTTCTTTCGTTACTTTATTTAGTTATATGATTTATTTTGTGTATTGTTGTTTATACATGGAGTCAATCGGTGTATCGTCTCAGATTCTCAATTATGGATCAAGCTATTCAGGAAAGAGAAGAACGAGGAGCTTTCCCTCTCTGTTTTTCATTATACTGTTGACAATGATAATGATAAACCAGATATGTTTGTTTTATTAAATAAATTGTAAAAACTAAAAAAAAATTATTTTTCAAATGTCCCCAAATCTCTTCTAATAACTTCTCAAAATTTCCTCAAATCTCAAATGTTTTTAAAATTTTCTCAAATTTAGGTGATTTCCAAATTATCCCAAATTATTGATCCAATATGTCCCCCTTAGTGCACAAGTCCTAACTGGAATCATATAATTTTAGTACATGAGTAGTTTTTTTAAAGAAAGAAAGAAAAAGTACACAATGGCATTCACTTATAAAAGCAAACAATTGGTAGCAGACAAAGAAATGTCAAAAATCTTGACGTTCAAGCTCAAGCATTTCCCCCTACGCAAGTTATGGCCAATCATCACACAAATCCAAATTTGCTTCTTGCACCTTCACATATAAGATATAACTATGTAGCAAAAGATCAACGGTCACAACAAAATGATCGCCTGAGACGCAAAATATAAAGTATCTATGACATCAGGTGTGATGTCATCACCACCTCCATATCTTGGGAATTCTCAATATATCCCAAACATGTCACCACCAGATCCATCTCTCTCTCTCTCTCTCTCTCTGGGCAGGAAAATGGAAATATCAGCTGCGTCAGTAACAGTTTCAGTAGTTATAGCTGTTGTATTCTGGTGGATATGGAGAACTCTAAAGTGGGCTTGGTTTAAACCTAGGATGCTTGAGAGTTACCTGAGAAGACAGGGTCTTTCCGGAACTCCTTACACTCCTCTTGCCGGCGATTTCAAGAGGAATTTCAGCATGTCAATGAAGGCAAAGTCCAAACCCATCAATCTTACGGATGACATCGTCCCACGTGTTTTGCCTTTCCCTTTTCACATGCTCAAGATTTACGGTATGTTTCTTGATTCTTATCTGTTAATAACTTAGAAAACAACAAAAATGTTGCAGAGTACCTGATCTAGACAAAGGTTTCAACTTTTGTATCTCTATGTGGTTGGAACAGGAAGGACTTTCTTTACATGGCGTGGACCTATACCAACCATCACCATAATGGATCCTGAGCAAATCAAGGAAGTGTTCAACAAAATTTATGATTTCCAAAAGCCACATACATTCCCTTTGAGCAGATCGTTAGCCACTGGACTCTTTAGTTATGACGGTGATAAATGGGCAAAACACAGAAGAATCATCAACCCGGCTTTCCACCTTGAGAAGATCAAGGTTTTGGCATTATTTTTCATAGTCCCGAATCAGGTTAGCTTGCTTTACGTATGTATGTTCATTTGGATCTGACCAGATTTGTGCCTTCTGCTTCTATGTATAGAATATGGTACCTGCGTTCCACCAAAGCTGCATCGAGGTTGTTGGCAAATGGGACAAGTTAGTGTTGGATAAAGGGTCGTCCTGTGAGGTAGACGTCTGGCCTTGGCTTGTGAGTATGACTGCAGAAGTGATCTCTCGTACTGCTTTTGGCAGCAGCTACAAAGAAGGACAGAGGGTATTTGAGCTCCAAGCGGAACTAGCACAGCTCATCGTATTATCTGTTCAGAGGGCTTTCATCCCTGGATATAGGTAAACAAACCTCAACTTGCCTGGCTTGGCTCTTGGTCTTGTAGCACTGCAATCTGTTAGGAGACATGAATCATGTTGTGTCATATTCTTTGTTCTTTTTTTTGCGTAGATATCTCCCAACGAAAGGTAATAGAAGGATAAAAGCAGCAGCCAGAGAAGTTGAAGTTATACTGAGAGGGCTCGTAAACAAAAGGGAAAGGGCGAGAGAAGCTGGAGAAGCACCAAGCGACGATTTGCTGGGTATACTTCTTGAATCAAACTCGGGGCAAACTAAAGGAAATGTAATGAGCACTGAGGATGTGATAGAGGAGTGCAAGTTGTTCTATTTTGCCGGGCAAGAGACGACTTCAGTACTTCTGGTCTGGACAATGGTTCTGTTAAGCCAACAACAAGACTGGCAAGCTCGCGCACGAGAAGAAGTGAAGCAAATTTTTGGTGATAAAGAACCTGATGCAGATGGCCTGAACCAACTCAAAGTTGTAAGTATACACCAAATTATAAACCTTCAGGAGACTTCAGCACTTTTGTTGTGTTTTGATGATTATTGCTGAATGATCTGATCCCTCGCAGATGACGATGATATTAAATGAGGTCCTTAGGCTATATCCTCCAGTACCACAAGTGAACCGAGCCATTCACAAAGAGATGAAGCTAGGCGACCTGACACTACCAGGCGGCGTTCAGATCATTCTACCTATTCTGCTAGTCCAACGCGATACCGAGCTGTGGGGCGACGATGCAGCGGAGTTCAAGCCCGAGAGATTCAAAGACGGTATCTCAAAGGCGACAAAGAGCCAAGTCTCCTTCTTTCCCTTTGCCTGGGGCCCGAGGATATGCATTGGCCAGAATTTTGCCCTGTTGGAGGCAAAAATGGCGATGGCATTGATTCTACAGAGATTCTCCTTCGAGCTATCTCCTTCCTATGTTCATGCGCCTTACACAGTCTTCACCATTCACCCACAGTTTGGTGCTCATCTTACCCTGCACAAGCTATAATTCCATAAACCCATGTGGTGTTTTCAAATGAAGTTGTCATACCTAGGAGAAATAAGATTTCATATACAGAAATGAAGGGAAAGTTAGAGCAGAATCTCAGATTTTTGAGACATAAGAGAATAAACACAGTTGAAAATGCCCACGATATTTGAATTTACTTTTTTTCAAGCATATTTTTCCTATCAAACTCAAAACTTCTATTCTCTAGAGGACTTCCCTGCATTCACCGAGATACCCCAAAAAAATTTACATTCTTGTTCTCGATAACCCGTTACCTTACATTTTAATTCAATCTAGATATATCCCTGCTGTAATGTCAAACTTTAAGGCAAGCCACTAAGTAATCCCAGAAGAAGAAACAAAAAAAAAAAGACAAATTCAGGTGAAACACAGAAGAACAAGAAGCCCCAAAATCGTCGAAAACAAGTACCTTTGGGCTAAAACAAAGCAATCTAGTCCTTCTGAAATTATAGTTGGCTACTTCCTCCTCGGGCATAGTAACAGAAGCAGTATCATCTTTCTTAGGAATTCCCGAGTCCCTTAACGAAATGCAACTTTTGTTTCTGTGCAGCTCATTTGCGATTCCTCCGATATATTCCATCTTTCTTTTTTTCGCGCGGGTTTTCATCGAAACCGTTACTTGTGACTTCTGTCTGATTCACAAAGTTCCGACTTTGATTAGAGATCTAGGAAGAAGAACAGAGGAAGAAGGAGAAGCCGATCTGAGTGTTTTTTTGTTCGAACGAAACATCTTAATGGGCTTGTTCATTGGAAAGCCTCTTTATTCCGACTCTTTTTTTTTAGCCTATGGTTAAACGTAAATGACCAATTACTACAAGTCAAGTTTACAAAACCGAAGGCGCAAGGAGTTTTGAACATTCTTCTGTTCTATTTTGGGTTTTTTTTGTTTATCAATTAAGATTCTGGGTCAATCCTTGAAATTCTTATTAACAAATGTAATTGCTGTTTGAAATCGCCGAATGTTGCAGTTGTCGGCGAATTTATGTGATTGAAGTTGGAAATTTGGAGATTGCCTTCTGTTTTTTCTTCTCTCATCTTCCGCTCTCGATACATATTCGTAAGGTATTTGAAAATTTCATTTTTCTACTCTTTGTTAGGATTCTAATTAGGATAGTTTCGTGATAACCTAGATCTCTCTTGAGTCATCACAAGGTATTTAGACTTCTTAGCATTTGGATTTATCTGGATTTTCATCACAAGGATGTCTCAGCTCAATATTGCTATGAAGAAGAATTCGATGAGGAAGAACAAGAAATTGGTTATAAATATTGCTCTAGATAAAGAAAGTCTTGCTTCAAGACTGGAAGCTGATCAGGATCTTGCCTCTTCGATAGAGGATGAGAAAAAGAGGTTTGAATCATCAGAGAAGCAGAGAAAGGTTTGTTCCATAGCTGGAGAGATTGATGGTTCGATTGATGAAGATGAGGCAATTGATGATGATCATTCTAGTGCTAGAGATGGAGCGATGCGTGAGGTTGATGTCGGTACAGGGTTATCGGGAGCATTAAACCTTCTCAGAGAGCAAGGAACTTTCAAGGAGAAGAGCAAGCTTGCAGGTGTTAGGGACAATCGTGGAGACGACAGATTCAGAGATGCATTCGAGGGGATTCGGATTGAGAGGGTGGATGAGTGTGGCAGGGTACTGACTACGAAAGAAGCGTTTCGGTCACTGTCTCACGGATTCCATGGGAAGAAACCTGGGAAGAGGAAGCAAGAGAAACGGAAGAGGAAGCACGAAGATAAGTCGAAACAGATGGAATCTTCAGATAGAGCTGTGGAAAGAACGAGACAAGTTCATGCCGCATTGAAGAGTCCTTACGTTGTTCTCTAATCTTAAAAACTTCTCTCTTTGGTTTTCTTTGCCTGATACATCTCAAAAGGCTTTTAGATAAAATTTCAGACATTTGATACATATTTTGCCTGATGTTTGAAGATTTCTTTGCATGTTCTTGCATTGGTTTCACCTGATCTAATGTTTTTTCCGCACTCCTCTTTGATTTGGTTTTTTTTTTTAGGCTGTATCAGGGTAATAAAACCAATGCATCCCGAGTCAAAACGAGCCCGTTTAGAGACGATTCCTCCATCTTCCACCAAGGCTCGGCTTAACGATAGATTCAGCGATTTGCCTGAGAGCATTCTTAGCATAATCCTGAGCCATCTCCCAACTGTGGAAGCTGTTAGGACTTCTGTATTGTCAAAGTCATGGAGGACCATGTGGACCAACGTCACAGCCTTGCAGTTTGATGATAAATGGCATAGGGAACCGAGAGATAATGGATTTATTCAATTCGTTGACGGTGTGGTTCGCGACATTGGAAGTCTGAGAATCAACAGCTTCCATCTACATTCTGTTAACTCCTACGACGAGACTCCTCTCATCTCGTGGTTATCAAAGGTTATAGAGTGCAATCTCCAGAAACTTGTCATCACTTGGTACGAACTTGAAAGCGTCAATTTTTCTCCGCTCTTTGCTAGTCTTGGCACTCTCGTGGAGCTGAGACTTCATACAAAGAGCATTCTTGACATCTCGGCTCCAGCTCTTCTCCCGAAACTTAAGTTCTTTACTCTCGAGGACGCTAGATTATTCAACACGTCATCCGTCTCCGGGAACATCTCTCTGAGCTTTCCCGTCTTGGAGACTTTCGAAGCCTCTCGTGTCTGTTGGTTTAGAACAGATACCGTAGTCGTAGATTCTCCATCGCTCAGGGTCTTTGAGATGTTCAAGTGTAGCTCTGGACACGTACCGAATAGTTATGGAGTGTGTACGATCAGTTTATTAGCTCCAAAGCTTGAGAAGATCACATTCTCGGGTCACGGTTCGAAAAAGATGCTTCTCTCTTTTCCGCCGTCTTTGCCTGGTGCTTATCTTGCTCTCAGCGGACACAAGTGGCCTAATGTACCACAGTGGCCCAAGAAGTTTCTACATAGCTTCACATGCGTCAAGAGTTTGGGTCTTGAGGTTAGTTACAACATTACATCTTCCCCTGAATTTTGTTCAAAAAGCTTTTAATGGCGGCGCAATTTACTCACCAACGCTCTATATATATTGGTGTCCTTCTTAGCTTAGCAGCGATTTTCAGGTGATCAGAGTACCCAAATTCAGACAGTTGGTTTACCTGCATTTGATATACGACATGACAAAGCCTTGCATATTCATACATTTCCTCAAATCCGCACCAATACTCGAGATGCTAAGCATCCGCGTAAGTCATATATAAAATCATATCGAATGTTTTTGACACTCCCATATTATCGTTTCTCTTGTTTTGATTTTTGCCTTTCCGGTGAAACCCCACCAGGACTCGACGCCTCATCGTTTAAAACCTAGTTCAGAGTGCTTGAAGGAATTGCGTTCGCAAACAGCAACGGACTGCGTTAGAGCAAAGCTCAAAGTCGTGCAAATCAGGGATTTCATGATGCAAGAGCCGCAACTATCAGTGTTGAGGCATGTGATTGCAAACGCCGAGATTCTTGGATCAGTCATCCTTTCCACGTCGTCCCAGCCAATCACAGAGGAAGGTAAAGCACTAGTCTTGACTTATCCCAAAGCCTCACCTCATGCCTCTGTCTTCTTCGACTGATCAAAAAGTTGACCTTTTCCATCTAACCCCGAGTTCCTTGTTGGTTACGGCAAAATTTAATCATCTATTCTCTGGAACTTTGTGATATTAAACTCTCTGTGGGATTCTCTGTTTCAAATTTAAAAAAAAAAAAATATGCTTTTGGACAGGTTAAAGACATAGCACAAGTGGGTGATGTGCCCTTAACCACATGCAACTTCTTGTGCTATTCTCACTGGACCACTACTATACGTTTTATTATGATTTTATTGATATGATGCAGCATCCTTTATTGTCTTCTTTTATCAACTTTGTATTATATATTAAATGTTCTCTGCAATCATTTTTGTATAATGATAATAATATTAATATTAGACTAAAATCTCATAAAATTGTTTATATTAAAGTTACAGTCCTCTGGTCTAAAGATTGAAAAAGCTGTTTTGTATTTATGCGTCAAAGATACTCCTTTTATTTGATAGGTGACACAAACTTATTAGCATAAATAATTTTTGATAGTGATGTGCTTTTAATATTATCGAACTATAAATAAGGTTCGTTGATTCTTCTGTTCGAAGGCTACCAAACAAAAACAAGAAAAAAAATCTGCTTGCCGAAGATATTTGGGCTCTACTTGTAATTACCACCACTTCAGAATAAAGCCGAAGTTATGTTTTTTCGTGTGGTGAATTGAAATCTGTCATCTGCGCTGTTTTTTGGATGATTTTAAACAAATGAAAACGGTACTACTCGATTCTGGTGAACTTTTTTTTCTTCTTTCAGTTTGCTGATTTAATTTTGTTTTTAACCTGTTATTAGTTAGACTCAATTTTATAGGGTAACTGGATGACTTTGTAATGAGCTTATTTTCAATTAATGGACTAGCAAAAATACCAGAAAACAGAAAACTAATTACGGTTTACCTTACGAGTAAAGATGTCAAACGACACGATCTAGCTTCTTTTTATCTGAACCCGTACTAAAAGAACTTCGACAAATGTTAAATCTGTGTCAGGTCAGGGCCCAAAAAGTTTGGATTTGACTTCTATGTCATGCTGAAAATCTCAAAATTTTAATGGTGAGCACAAGTTTATATAAATATCAACTTTTGACATGTTATTTTAAGCAATTATCAAAATGTATGGAACATTTTGTGATAAGCGAGTTTGAAGAGAAATTTAGGCTAAATCAGCCTTATTTTTAATATCAGTGATCAAGAGATACCGACTACACACGTTTCCAGTATATAATATAAACTGATAAATAGCTTTTTTTTAAAAGACCACTGGGACTTGTATTTAAAAAAAAAAAAAGGTCACCACAACGAAGAAAGCGTGATGGAAAACGAAATATCAACTTTAGTCTAAATGTTTAAATATTGCTCACTTATTTGACACCTTGCCCTACATTGTTAAATTAAATTATACTATTTGTGTGGCTTAAGATTTGAGATTCTTTTTCATCAGTGATAATGTAAATCTGTCTTTTTCATGCTTTAGCTAATGGACCGACTTTGCATCTCACCCATATGTTAAAATAGCTCATAATTTTAAGTACAGTATATATAATAACATAACCAAGTATAAACATCTAATTAAGGAGCATGATACAAAGTACATCCGAGTCCAATCCTAACAGAAGTCTCTTCCATTTTTTTCCATCAAAGAAATTAGTTACTCAAGTTAAGTATAAAGTTAGAAACGAACGTCAGTTTGTATAATTGAACTTAGAATATCAATAATCTGTTTATATTTCAACAAGTATTATAATGTTTTTATTGTTTAGTTTTCTTCAGAGAGACCAATGAGACTTGCAAACTTATTTTATTTTGATCTTAACGTTCTAGCGGCAGCAACAGCAACAGCAAGGTCGCTTTGAGGGGAAGTCTTTATCCTGCTTTATTTTTTGGGACACTTAAAGTCTCCTCACTTTAATAATATGTAATCGTGATAACTAGTATTATTATATTTAGACAAACAATTTCCAGAAAACTCAAAAAGTTTGTTTATATCATGCTAATTAAAATTGCGCCATGTGTGTGTATACACGTGAAACGTTAAAGATGAAGCGAACAGCTTAACTATCTGAGATTTACCCTTTTTTTAAAATGTGTGGAAGATGTGTGGTAAAAAAAAAATAGAAATTAAGCTGTTCGCTAGATGGGTTTAGAGGCGTTTTGTTTGGATGTGGTTTCGGTTTTTGGGCTGTGGTTTCGGTTTTCGGGTTCGTTTTTTCGTTGATATCCTCTTGTAGAGTAATCTACTAGTCTTCTCTTTGGTTTTTTTATGTAGTTCTAGGGTTTGGTTTTATGACTAAGCAGTGGTTTCGTTCTTCGGCCTTTCTCCTTATTCGATGTCTCTCTGCTTTAGAAGTTTTGCTTTGGAGTTGTGCCTGTTCATGTGGTTATCTAAACTGCTATTGTTTCTTGTCTGTGAAGTCTAAAGTGTGTTTTGCCCCGTAGTCAATTTTATTGTTGGAGACGATTTGGTTTGGGTTTTGTCTCGGTTCTCTTGTCATTGGGCGTTATCAATGGCTTCTATGCAAGTTTTTCAATGGGTTTGATTCAGTGGTTCAATCTGTCCACTCTGTTTTCTATTTTTTCTATTTCAGTTTGTTTGTTGCTTATGGTTTATATGTATGTTGTACGATCTTTTAATCAAATATATCACTGTTCGCTAGATATTAATATCTTCTATCTGAATAATCTCTGGATGCAATCATAGAAATTATTCAAATAGATATTAATATTTGAATAATATTAAATAAGAAATACTGACATAGCAACTAATTTTAGGTGTTTTCACGATTTAAGAAAAGAGTGGCTTAAAATTTTAGTAATGGATAATTCGAGGGTGCAACATAGAAATATTTAAATAGTAAAACGGTCCATCGGTAGTTGCCTCACAACGGGTCTATCTCAAAAAGATCACCGACAGTGGGGACCTACCGAAAGTAACAACTAACAAAGGCTCAGAGTTGTGACGAAATTACGATATTGCCATTGCCCTTCCTCGTGACCTGTCTCATCACGTACGCAATAAGTACCACGAAAATTGCTAAAATTAGGAATATATTTATTTTTTGAGGATTCAACAAAATTAGAAGAAGAATTCACGGAAAAAGAAAAATTAAAAAAAGAAATCACATCGGTATATATATATATATAAACATTTGTGATCTACAGATTTTCTATCATCTTTTCTCCGATCGCTGGATCTTGAGTATCTAGATTTTCTCATCTCTCTTCTCTCCCCCTCTCTCGCTTTTGCGAAGAAGAAGCCTGTCTCGGTGGAGTGCATTTGTAGTTCTTTTAAGAACCTAGGGTTTCTCAAAATCTTCGATCGGGTTTTGGTTTCTGGGATTTCTAATCCTGGTTTCGTGATTCGAAGAATTGCCATTTTCTTTGATCACTTATTTTTTAAATTGCGATCTCTTCCGAGATCATATTGAGGGGTTTTTTAAGTTGCTGAGTTTTGGATTTTGAGACTGAGGAGGAAGACGATAGGGTTGTTGAGCGGTATTGTTCTCTGGTTTGGTCGAACTTGCTCACCTTTCTACTTATTTGGTTGCTGAGAAAATCAGCCCTTTGTGCTTATCTTTCCTTTTCTCGCCCTCTGTGTTTGCCTGAAACCTCCGGGAAGACTCGGCTTTTATTTTCTTTGAAAGAGGATGCAACAAGGTCAGGGGAAGAAGGTTGGTCTCTCGTTCAATTTTTCTCATTTTTCTGCAAAATGTTATTGAATCTGAGTATCTTAGTGGATGTGATTCATCGGAGATTTACGCTTCAGCATCTCAGAACTGATGAGTCCTTTTTATTTGTTTTTCTTGGCATAATTTTACTGGATTTTGATTCATTTTGTGTGCTGTTTCTTTGCTTTGGTGATCAAACAGAACATGAAAGAGATGGAATTTTTCACCGAGTATGGTGATGCCAACCGTTATCAGATTCTTGAAGTCATTGGGAAAGGAAGCTACGGAGTTGTTTGTGCAGCTATTGATACACATACCGGAGAGAAAGTCGCCATAAAGAAGATCAATGATGTATTTGAACATATCTCTGATGCTCTCCGTATCCTCCGTGAGGTCAAGCTTCTCCGGCTCCTAAGGCATCCAGATATAGTCGAAATCAAAAGCATCATGCTTCCACCTTCGAAGAGGGAGTTCAAAGACATCTTTGTTGTGTTTGAGCTCATGGAATCAGACTTACATCAAGTCATCAAAGCCAACGATGACTTGACACGGGAGCACCACCAGTTTTTCCTTTATCAGATGCTCCGTGCCTTGAAGTATATGCATACAGGTGGATTTTTGCTTCTTTTTCCCCTCTCAAATTAACTGGATTCTGTAACTCGTAAACTCATAATTAACTGGATTCTGTCTTGGTGCAGCTAATGTATACCATCGTGATCTTAAACCGAAGAACATACTGGCAAATGCAAACTGCAAGTTGAAAGTCTGCGACTTTGGACTAGCAAGAGTGTCGTTCAATGATACGCCTACAACAGTCTTTTGGACGGTCTGTACCCTTGTCGCCACCTTTCTGTTAATTATTTAATCAGTTTTGGTAATCTCTATACAGTGCGTTTGAATTTCCTTCTCGTGTCTTTCTTGTTCCAGGATTATGTTGCCACAAGATGGTACAGAGCACCTGAGCTCTGTGGATCATTCTGTTCTAAGGTACTGGTTGTTCTTCTTCTTCCTTGTATGCTTTTTGCCTCTTTCTGGTGGTTGTAAATGTTATAGGTTTGGTGTAGAATCTATGTGAAACAGTGTTAGAGATAGACTGGTACTCTATAAATTAAGAGCTGCGTCCAATGGGATAGAATGAGCCAACGGATTAAAATATTTCCTGTTTAGACTATGCCCGTTTGAGTTGCTTCTTTTTGCAAGCTGCACGTTTTTAGGAATCATATGCTCAATAGTCTGACTGGCAGTTTTTATCTTTTGCAGTATACTCCAGCTATTGACATTTGGAGCATTGGCTGCATCTTTGCGGAGGTATTACTAGGGAAGCCTTTGTTTCCTGGAAAAAGTGTCGTCCATCAGTTAGAGTTGATTACCGATCTTCTTGGCACACCAAAATCGGAGACCATTGCTGGGGTATGTTCTTTTTGCTTCCACATTACCAAGTTTCCTTTTTGGTTGCTGGGAGGATACATGCATAACTAATAATGTATCTCAAATGCAGGTCCGAAATGAAAAAGCTAGAAAATACTTGGGCGAAATGAGGAAGAAAAATCTTGTCCCCTTTTCGCAAAAGTTTCCTAACGCAGATCCTCTAGCATTGCGCCTTTTGCAAAGACTGTTGGCTTTTGATCCAAAGGACAGGCCGACTGCTGCAGAGGTGCTTTTTTCTCTCATTTTTCTTGCTAATAGATTCATTATGCCCTCCTCCTTAGAACCACTGGCTTGCTTCTATTACAAAAGGCTCTTGTTCGTATTTCAGCTCCTTATACGGTGATGTTAACACCGTGATGTTATTTGACAGGCGCTGGCTGATCCTTACTTTAAGAAACTTGCTAAGGTTGAAAGAGAGCCTTCTTGTCAGCCAATCTCGAAGATGGAATTTGAGTTTGAAAGACGAAGGTTGACAAAGGATGACATTAGAGAGCTAATATACAGGGAGATACTAGAATACCATCCACAGCTGCTCAAGGATTATATAAACGGATCTGAAGGCTCAAGTTTCTTATATCCAAGGTTTCTACTTCCTCTTTTGAACCATTGTCTATGTCTTCCTTTCGTAGCAAAATAAATGTGTGACCTGAAACTAAACTCTGTTTATTCAATTTTTCGCTGATCGATTGGTTTTGACATTGCAGTGCCATTGGTCATCTGAGGAAACAGTTTGCGTACCTAGAAGAAAATAGCGGCAAAAGTGGGCCAGTCATACCTCCAGAGAGAAAGCATACTTCACTGCCACGGTATGTTTTCTCTTCCGTTCATATCAACCGCGGATAACATACATCTCTTTTTGATGCAGTATGGAACGTGTCATTAATTTCTGCATCTTCATCTCCGTAGGTCTACAGTTCAGTCCAGTGTAGTAACCTCCAATGCTCAACCTGGCGTGAATGCACCAGAGAGTCGACGTGTTTCTTTCGAGCCTTCAAGAAATGGAGTAGTTCCATCAACTTCCACAAATTCATATAAACCTTTAGGACCTCCTCCAAGAGTACCATCAGGTAAAAATCACAATCTATAAATCTGTGGAAGTATTTGTCTTTTTCTCTGGGGCTGAAAAGTCTTAGCTATCTCCCATCAGTTGATACCACAGATAGAGACACGGTATTCTTCTCAGACTAAATCGCCTTCCTTGTGTTTTAACAGGTAGACCAGGCCGTGCTGTGGAATCATCTGTAACTTATGAGAATGACAGGAACCTCAAAGAGTCGTCCTATGATGTAAGGACATCATATTACAGAAGCACGGTACTCCCTCCACAGACCGTATCTCCTAACTGTTTCTTCCATCCTAACACCATGAACCAAGAGAAGCGCGGTGGTACAGAAGCTGCTTCTCAGCCAAAACCGCAGTTTATCCCCACCCAATGCAACTCCGCGAAGCCAGCTGAGCTGAACCCAAACCCTTATGCCCAATCACAGCACAAGGTGGGTATTGATGCTAAGCTGTTGCAGGCACAATCCCAATATGGTCCTGCTGGAGCCGCTGCGGTTGCAGTAGCAGCACACCGAAACGTAGGCACGGTTGGGTATGGCATGTCTTAGAATTAGCAGTTTGTTGGTGTCAGGTGATTTGATTGCCAAAACCTCCCCTCGTTAGTCGTTATGTAATGTAAGTATTATTCGATCAGACCTGATTTGAATACATTTGAGATTGTAATAATAATAAAAAAAAGGTTCAGTTTTAACCCCACCAAACGTCTCGGTGAAAGCCAAATGTGCTCTTGGAATCTGATCTGGTAAGCCTGGATCATCCAGGTGATTTCTGTGGTAATCTTTGCTGAAAGAATTTAAGATTTGGGTCCCATTGTTCTTCCTTATGTGACAAAAAAACAAAGGATGTCAAAAGAAGAAAAAAGAATGTTAATCCGTAATTGGTCTCTTGGCTAATAATAATACAGAGCAATGACCAAAGAATTTACCATGTCCTCAAATGTTATTGGTGCCCAGATTTTCTAGTCCGTAAATGATTGTCTTTCGCACAACACAATTGCTAAATTATACTCGAAGGTCAAAAAAATAGATTATATTCAATAGTTATAGAAAGAAGGATCTGATGTCTACCCAAAATTACTCGTAGTCGTCGAGCCGCATATACTCATGACTACCCATATGAGAAGTCAACAGACTTAACCAAGAGTGGATAGATTCATATTCCTGGTGAGTCTTATCGCCGGTAAAGAACGTGTGAACGCTATTCTTGAGCTCAATCCAGCTGCTACCTGGTGTCTTCTTCACATTCCGTCGTTTCATTGCGGCTCTAACGCCCAACACTTGCTCGTATTTCCCAGCTTCCACATACATATTAGACATCAATACATAACCGCCGCAATGCTCTGGCTCAAGCTCATATAGCCGTTTTCCTGCCACCTGTGCGAGATATGTGTTCCCGTGGAGGCGACATGATGACAATATTGATCTCCAGACAACCGGATTTTCCCTCACGGGCATTGTTACTGCTAACTCATATGCTTCCTCTAGCTTGCCTGCACGGCCAAGCATGTCTATCACACAAGTGTAGTGATCACTTGTTGGGACAATGTTATATACTGTCTCCATCTGTGCCAGAAATCTTCGCCCTTCGCTCACGAAGCCCGAGTGGCTACATGCTTGTAGCAACCCAACGAATGTGATTTCATCGGGTTTGACACCGGCTTTGCACATACGTGAGAACATATCCAAAGCTAACTCACCGCAGCTCTGCACACCATAACCATTAATCATGATATTCCAAGAAGCTGAGTCTTTGTTCCTCATCGTGTCGAAAACCGTTTGTGCATCCTTCAAGTCCCCGCATTTCGCGTACATGTCCATCAAAGAATTGTTTATGAATTCATCATTGGAACTACGGTTTAAAAGTCCATTGACGATCATGTAGCAATGAATCTCTCTGCCCTGCTTCAATGCAGCTAGACGACCGCAAGTGGGGAGAACGGTTGTCAATGTAACAAGATCAGGTCGGATTTCGGAACATAGCATCCTTTTGAACAAGGATAAAGTTCCATCATGATCACCACAGTAGTCATGAACACATAACACCGAGTTCCACGTAAATATGTCTCTCTCATGATCCATTGCTTCAAATATCTTGCTTGCTTCCTCTAGCCATTTACTCTTTCCATACATATCAATCAAGGCATTTGACACAACAATTCCAGAATCAAATCCCGTTTTCACACCAAGGCCATGGATCGATCTACCATTGTCAAGATCTCCTAACACAGTGAATGCTGATAAGACGCCGGTGATGGTGTGCCTACTCAGGGCTACTCCTTCTTCACGCATTTTACCGAAGACTATTAAAGCATCCTCAAATCTAAAAATCTGCGAATACCCAATAACCAAAGCATTCCAAAGCACACTGTCATCTCTCTCAGGCAATTCATCGAACACCTTCTGCGCATCCTTCATTAACACGAACTTCAAGTAAGAAGTCATTAAGGCACTCCCCACATAACGATCGGAATCAAAACCAAGTTTAAACGCCAACCCGTGAACCTTTTTGACATCAGAAGTCTCCATAGCATCGCTTCCTTTGAGCAAACTTGGAAATGTATACTTATCAGGGAAAACTCCCTTAGCTCTCATTTCTCTGTACATCTCAATCGCATCGAAAGGAGACCCATTCACCACAAACCCAGAAATAATGGCGTTATAACCAAACACGTCGCGTTCGGATCCACCAGAGACCGAGATCGCGCGCCGCATAAGACCACATTTAGCGTACATGTTGACGAGGCTCGTGACGGCGGGAGGCGAATCATCGAGAAACCCTTTTCTAACCATGAATCCGTGGATCTGTTGTCCGGAGACGGCGTCGTTTCGCTGCGCACGCCGTTGCAATGCGGCGATACATGTAGCAACATTGTGGTACTCGTATCTCTTCGGCTGTTCTTCGAATTGCCCAGAAACTGTAGAATACAAAGATGCTAAAGCAGAAGGCTTTATAGCGGCGAAGAAATCTGAGTTTCGTGACAGAAACCTCGGAGTTCCTGCAGAAAATTTTTGAATCTCGATTCGTAGAAAGAAGACGGTCATGTTTTTCGCTCCACGGGTAAAAGGATTATATTTGAAATTGTGCCTTATATACAGCATAAAAAATATTCCGGGAATAAAAAATGATCAATAACGTTACTGGACTTACAAATAATAGAAAGAGAGGCCTATTGAGAAACAGGCCCATTTAAGCTATTAATGTTGTAGAAAGTCCCATATCGGCTCAGGTGAAGGAAGAAGCTGTCTTTATATATCGTTAGAGTCGAATAGATGATTGTCCCTTCGGGGATGCGGTGTCTTTCGTGACATCTGTTAAAATTGGAACGATACAGAGAAGATTAGCATGGCCCCTGCGCAAGGATGACACGCACAAATCGAGAATTGGTCCCAATTTTTTTTTTAAAAAAAAACTTCAAGATTTCTGTTTCTATTAATGAAGTTTTGGTTCGTTGTTGCAGTTCACTATCTCTGTTTGTTTGTTTCTAATTCCTTTAGTTACCGGTTTGAATTGTATGGACCGAGAATTTCTGGATAGGTAATGCTGTATGTAAGAATCTGAAATAAGAGATTTTTGTGTGGGTATTTTACTATGTTATGCTTATCAGAGAAGGGACAAATAAAATCACTGAACTTGGGTAAACATGTTCTCAAGAGAAACGTGCTCTATCATCAAGACTAGCTCTACCTCTTTGAGCTACTTGCTTGCCAAAATCTAGGGTCTAATGCCACGAGTCTAACATGATTTGGACAGCAAAATCACTGAACATGATCGAACATTCCAAAAGAACATAAACCAGAAGCGATACAATGAGGATGGAATTAGATTGACCAAGTTTTAGCCTTGCACAACTTAAAAACAATTCAAACGTAGAACAATAACATAGCCTTGAGAAAAGAACATAAACTTGACAAGCATTAAGCACCAGCTAATCACTGATCACATAACCATGAAATAAACAAAAAACGTTTTAAAACAATCAGATTTGCAAGCAAAGGAATGATCATGACCCTCCAGCTTTCTGCTACTTCTTATCTTCATTTCTGGCAACAATCTTGTACTTCCCACTTTCCTGTTGCTGACAAACAAAACCCATCATCAAAACTGAGCCCTACACATAAATTACACAACAAACAGAAAAAAAAAACTGGAGATAAGTATGATGCAAATCTTACCCTTTCCCACAGTTTGGTATGCTCATTGCAGAAACCAACAACAATACCACCAGTCTTCTTGCCTTCACGATACTCGATGCAATGATCTTCCTTCAACCCGCAAGTAACATGGAAAGCCAACTGACATTTCATCTCCGAACACTCGATAACACACCCGCGTCTAATCTTGCACAGGTAGCACCTATCTTTCCATCTCTTACTCGGTATCTCGCTGCAACAAATCCCTTCCCTTCCTTCAGGATCCTCAAAGTAGACTTCCGGCACAAACAACGAGCATGTGATGTGAGCCCATCGACCATCCTTTGTGGGTTTCATTGCTCCACCTTTGGTTGTACACAAGCAGCAGGAGAAGAGTTTTTCCCGGTTCTTCGATGATCGAGTTGCAATGCACTGTCTGCAGAACCAATCACCTTCTGGGATAGCCTTAACAAGAGGGTTCCCATAACATGAAGCATGAACCATTACATCACAACCATCACAGAAAACGATTGGATTTGATGGTTCACCGTCTGTGCTTTGACATACAGCACACATAATGCCATCTTCTTCTACTTCTTCATGCTCACAGTGACCACTACCACTAACACAATCTTCTTCTTCTTCTTTCTCTAATTCTCTATCAGTCAGATCCAAAACTTTGTCTTTCCCTAGAGGATCAATATTCTCTTTATCATCATCGTCGTCTACTTTTAAACTCGATTCAAACCTTACGGATCCTTTTTTCTCAATTCCGTTCTCCTCAACAGAAGGCTTATACTCAATATTCAGATCAAAAGGCGAAAAGGGATTACCGGAAAGCAGATCGGGATCAATCGCCCAAATCCTTTTCTTCGCCGGCAGACAACGATAGGTGGGATTAGAGTTCTCGCCATCGTCATCGTAATCAGCGCGAGTATGCTTCCTCTTCTTCCCCGGCAACTGCGACGACTTCACCTCCGATTGACTCCTTGCTAGCTGCGGCTGCGCACGTTCCAGATCTCGCTGCATCAATCTTAGTCTTTTGAGAGGAGGCAAATCCTGAAACTGAGCATCCATGGCTTCTACTTCAGATCTCTGGGTTTACTGAAGAATTAGGGGTTGTGTGCAGAGTCGTAGATCTCACAGAAATTAAAAGGGCAATCGAAATCATTACTTTGCCGCCTGATTTTTTTCGGAAATGGTGTTTAGTGAAACAGTGCGTGGGAAAGAACACCCGCGAAATTTCTGAAATTTTATTCTCTTTGAAAATTTCATTAATTTCTTCATTTTTCTTCATCAACCGAAATTTTTTTTAGAATTTACCCGCCATTTTGTTTTGTTATAACGGCGGGGAAGTGATTTCCAATTGGTCTAAATTAGGCCCATTTTGATATTAATGGGCTTAGTTAAAAAAAAAACTGTGGGCTTATCCGTTTTTCTTAATCAACAACTTTAATATTTCATTGGGTTGTTCACAATCAAAATCATATGCATACCAAAAATCAGAGCAACGTTACAAAAGGAAGGGCTTCTCTGCTTTAATTTCATGAGTTGTAAAAGGGACGAACATTTTCATCGATGTCCTTGTCCTTGTGGCTGCTGCTGCTGCTGATCGTAGCCACCAGCCCACGCAGCGGGTGGTCCATAAGGAGGAGGATAATAGCCTTCAACGCCTGCCTGTGCCTGAACCAGCATTGTCATCATATTAACACATTGCTTTAGTTGTGTGTATGTATGCATGCCCCTAAAACTACAAGAACATGAGATATGTGGAGATAAATGTCGTTCATTTAGATATTCTGTAAGTCGTCCTGTCACAGGTTTCATCGACCACAGCTCCATTGTTGGTATAATATGTCCATTGAGCCAGTTCTGGTTACATCAGATGGACTTGCTTGAACCTTAGGCTCTATCTTCTATTGGCTAATGTAGTTTGGTTCATATCCAAGATTCAAATTTCAAACTAAGTGTGAAACTGTCTAAGACATAAATGGTGAATTCAGGCATATATCTTGCTTAAGTTCACCATAGCACACGCAATGCTCTTCTTGTTAAAAACTAAATATAGAATACCACGAGAAATGAATAAAAGTTATAAGATTTATAACTTACTGCATTCATGCCATAGTTGGGTTGATAAGGATTCACTGGATACCCAGCCTCATGATTACCATAGCCACCACCATAACCAACTCCACCTGATCAAAAACACGATTTTTGTTTTAATTAACTATAGATTGCTAGTAATTATTTGTCCTTCCATAGAGTGCATTTAATTGACATTGTGATGATTCATAGTTGTTCAAGTTTTACCATACCAGGATTCCCAACAGGACCAGTTGCATAAGCTCTATTTTCTGAGTTAGCAATCTCTGCTCGAAGCTTCTCCAGTTCCCGAGCCATTGCAACTAATTTGTGCTCCATAACTTTGCCGTGCTCGTAGTTTTCCGCATACCCTTTCTTCTCATAATCAATAGCCGCTCTACAAAACAGAATATCACACAGCTTAAATACACATTAACATCAAGATGAACAAAGGCAAATCTATAAAAAAAAAAGACTGGTCAAACCTTGCGCGTTGCAGCTCTTGCTTTGTGTTCTCAATTTCTGCAGTTAGTGTTGGTATCTGCTGCAAATCTGCTGTGAGTCTAGCCAGATCTTGAGTCATCAAATGAACCTGGCTCATAAGTTCCTGCCTGCTCGAAGTAAACTCTTTGATATCTGCACGGACCTTCTGAATCTCAGCTCGCGTGGCATCGACTTCACGCAGTTCCATTTCTGATCGCAAGGATTTGTCATACATCTCCCTCATCATTATATCTTCCTCCGCTCTCAAGGAATCAATGTAATGCATCATTCTTTGCAGCTCATGCTGAGCAACTTCGAGTTCCTGTTTGAGCGCAACATGTGTTGCAGCCAGCCTCTGGTTATCAGCAAGCAAGCCCTGCACATCTTGGTTTTGAGCAGCCATACGATCCTCCATGATTGAAAGATGTTGAGGAAGACCTCTTGGATCCACTCTGAACTGGGTTTCCCTACCATCATCTATCATAGAGGGACGAGGAGGAGGCACTGGTCCTCCCAAGCCTCTAACGAAAGGCGGTTGGTTAACCGGAGCTTGCAAGCCACTGTAAGATCCACCTTTCATCGAAGGAGGAGGTCCACGATTTCTTTCAGACATTACGCTCTGATCTTAGAATTGCTGGAATCTCGTGTAAATCTGATAAAAATAAAGGAAAAAATTCTCTGGGATCACGCTCTAGAGACTCGAAATCACGCGCTGGCCTTCGACGATGGCAAACCCTTAACGAACAACCAAAAAGCCTTCTCACCGGAGAAAAAACAAATTAGGGTTCCTGAGAAATCCCCTTGTTCATCAAATTGAAGATCGATCAACTGAAAACTCTTTGAAGAATGTTCGTACGCAGAATTGTAGAAATTCCGATTGCTCCAGAGAAATAAAAAACCTCCAAAATTCCAATTCGCCGGGAGTGGATAGAGCGGAGGTCGCTTAACAAATAGTAATATTTCGAATTGCTCCTTTTACGTTGTGTATTTACAGAATCTCTCAATCATCCCGCCATATTTTCATTTTTGCACCCACTTACTTCGCCATTTTCAATTTGCTCCTTTATCTTTAACTAGAATAGGATCCATATATGCGGGTTTTTAATAAAATATTTTAAATCCGTAAAAATAAGTTAAAAACAAAATCGAATAATCTGTAAAAAAGCTTTACAGTGAATAATCGAAAATTTTTCTTTCTCTATTAGTAATCGAAAAAGAAACTTAAATGAATAACAGAATTTAAGAAAATAATAAAATTTAAAACTCATTAAAATATTTTTTTAAGAAAATAGAAAGCATAATCTGATCACTACTAAAAAAAAAAATATAAGAAAAACACAAATCGAAACATAAAAGTTATTTATTTATTTTAATTCTCATTTTTCAATTAAAATATTTAAAACACAGAATGTGTTGCGGATCCTAAGCAACATTAACCCTACTTCTCATATAGTTCACACACTTTATCAACTATCTTTTTCTGTTCCGCTGCGTTAAAACTTTGGATGTTTAATTTGAGTCATTCGAGTATGTTAACGATCTTACCATCAAATAAAGTCTCTATTTCTCTTCACATCCATCTCCATTATATGATCTCTCTACTCTTTAGAGAAGTTATGCTTCTTAAATCTTAAGACTCGCATCAAAAGGCTCTCTACATGATTCTTGATATCCTCATTCTCATTGATCTCATAATCATCTAATGTCATATCATTAGCATCTAGAATTTCCTTTTAGTATTAGTAATTGATCATACAATTTCCTTAATGTAAATAAAAAACATAAAATAAACTTATTTTTCTTTTTTCTTAATTTTCTTATTTACCTTTTCGATTTTTTATATTTCTTTTGGTATTAGCAATCGAAAAAAACTTATTTTTCTTTTCTATTTTTAATAATAATTTTTTGATTTTCCTTTTATCTTTAGTATTTGATCATACCATTTTTCTAATTTAAATGAAAACATAAAAAAGCTTATTTTCCTTTCTCTTAATTTTCTTATTTATCTTTCCGATTTTTTTATTTTCCTTTTTGTATTATTAATCGATTAACTTGACACGTTTCACAATCATGTTAATTATCAACTTTGATGAGTATTTATTTATCTTTTCATTTTTTATTTTCCTTTCTGTATCGAAAAATAAACTTATTTTCCTTTTTTATTTTTAAAATTAATTTTTAGATTTATGTAAACATTATGTTAAAATCTAATTGGTTGAATTTTTTTTAACACGTGTCAAAATCTTGTCGATTAACTTGCCACGTATCACGTTCATGTTAATTAGTAATTTTGACACATCCTATTTTATATAATAAGAAAATTCGTTGTACATGAGGTCCCATAGGTCCACCCAAGAAGAACATGAAACAAACCTTGTGTGGCTCGTGATGTCATAAAAACTTCCTGTCCCTACAAAGCTACCGTAATGTTAGTCCATGCATAAGCTATAACAAACGAAAACAAACCATTTATATTTATTTTCCATGAACAAAAAAACTTAATGTTTTCTACAAAGCTACCGTAATGTTTTCTATCTAATTCTGTATATGCACAAAGGTATTTATATAGACTACAACGGCTACAGTTTATAGCCAACATGATAATTAAATGACCAAATGAACGTGAGATGACGCATTTAATTGAGGGGCGAAGAAAACTATAGGGTATAACGTATAAGTATCATAATGATGAACAATAAATTTATTATAACGGTGGAGTTCACATGAAGCTCACCATTTTCAACTATATACTTTTCTCACTCTTTACTCTCCAATTACTCTCTAATAGAGTGAAGAGTGAAGACAAAAACAATGGAAGCCTTGTGGAAGTTGGAGGACAAACTGAAGCTAACGACGAAAGAAGCGGTCGTGATCTTGGTCGGAACAGCGGCTGCAGTAACGCTCCTCTGCACAGCGGCAGCGTTTCTCAGCCGCAACTCTCGAGGAAAGCAAGTAGCAGACGCGGAGTGGGCGTCGGAGACTGCAGCGGTTGGGGCAAGAACAATGGAGGAAAAGAGGAATTGTAAGTGGAGCAAAGTGAAGAGAAGGTTGATGGGTTCGTTTTGTTGGAGCTCTGCAGCGAAGTGGATGGAGATGGAAACGCGGAGGCCGCGGGCATTGCTTGCGGTTAAAGAAAGGAGTCTTAATGCGGTTGATCCGGTTTGGCAGCGACCGATTCTGATGGGTGAGAAATGTGAATTGCCCCGGTTTAGCGGTTTAATACTGTATGATGAACGCGGCCTTCCGCTTCATCATACTCAACCTCAAGAACAAGTCAATGTAAGTTTCTCTTCTAATCTTTTTTTTTTTTTCTATAGTAATCAACAACAAAAAATGTGTTTTTATAGTCAGAGATTGACATAAGTTCTTGTTGTTTCTTAATTTGTAGATACACCAAAGTTCTCTGGTACGAACAACTCTGAGAGATTTGCTTTGACAGTGGTTTTTCTCTGCAAGGAAGTCTCTTGTAGTTTCGTGCACTACGAATTAATGAAAGGTAATATCCAAAAAAAACATGTTTGTGTAAACAATGTCTAATGTGATGTAGAGGCGAATCTTCTTCCTTTCTTTGGTGTTTTTTTTATTATTTAGAGGGAGACAAAGAAATCAACGTCTTATGAACAAACACTTTGCTACAAATAGATGCAAATTATCTTCTTCTTTTTTGTGTGTTTTGACTGCTTGGAGGGACAAAGAAAGCACAAAATCTTATGAACAAACAAATAGAATAATCTTCAAAAACAAACAATATATGGACACTGTTCTTCAAATCAACCCACCAGATATAATTTCATCACCAAAAACCAAAAACTCACAGCAGAGAATCTGCTGTGCGTGGCGTCTTCTCCTGATAATCTTCAGCAAGTGAGCCATCAAAATTGAAAGAAAAAAATAATCTCCCGTCTTTTGAACATGACAGAAGCAGAGAAGATATAGTCACAAGGAGAGCTATACAAAGTAGACGACAGCTGCAAATAATCTTGATGTAACCACAATTTTTTTTTTTTTCCCCCAACTGTAGACTCGCTTCTTTGCGCGAATCTCACACATAAGAAACAATCAAAGGCTCTTTTGTTTCTTCCGCTATAGAATTCCTGTGGTAGTAACAGTACAAAGACAACTGCACAATACCAAGAATCGTTCCTATTCCATTTGGTGTCTGAGTTTTCAAAAAAAAAAAAAAACATCAAAGTTTTGTTAATACTCTGAAAAGAAACAACACAAACTGCAAAAGCAAATATTGAAGAGAAGCAATTTACATAAACAAAGGCGTCGCTGTTGAATAGCCCGTAGAGGAAGAAGGAAGCGCTCATCAAGAAAGTCGATAGAGAGAGATAAAACGGCATAAACTCAACGCTTTTAGTCTGAATCACTAGGTTCTGCAAAAGACCAGACAAGTCAGGGAGCAATCAAGAAATCTTGTAGCACACACAAAAAATATTTGGTTTGACGTTTGTGGGAACTTACGATAACAAACAAAGGCGAGGCAAACATCGAGACAAGAGAACCGCAGCTCAAGAACCCGACAAAGTACCATCTTGTGAGCTTTCCAGGTATCTGCAAACTTCCAGCTACGATCAATCCAACCACAGCAAACACCACGAGAAGCAAAACAAGCATCCTCATCTGCCATTGATCAAGATCTTGATCAGGAAACAAACAGCAGCAGTTTGGCGAACCTTATCGTGCGAATCAAAGTAAAAAATCAATCAAGAAACCTTGTTCTTCTTGTCTGTATGCATGATGAAGAGGATAATGTAACAAAGCTGAAAAGTGGCTCCAACGGAATTCACAGTCATAAGCATGAAATTGCTGTGGGATATGAAAGGTGTTCCGTACCAAAGGCAGATCAAGCAGTTTAAGAGAGCGTAAATGTATGGTAAACCCGAGAATTGCTCGGTCGATCTGTTCCTCATGATTCTCCTAAACGTTGGCCTGAAAATAAAACAGAGAGACACACAATTGAGAAAGAGATCTGTGAAGTCCATAGAGAAAAAAAAAGAAAACTAAGTTTAATACAAGGAATGAACAAGTTGAGTAAGTGATGAAGAAGAAGAAGAAGAACTCACATTGGTGAAACGAATAGCCCAAATGCAAATATGTTGCCTGAAACAGAACAAACGATGCAACGGTAATAGGCATCAGTTCGGTTTATAAAGAAGCAGATTTCTTGTTTTCTCTGGTGAAATTGATCAGAAACAACATTTTGAATCTCTTATTAAGTTTGTTTCAGGGGCAAAGAAGACGGAGATGAAGAAGACAAATGCAGACCAAAAATGGCCAAACATATATCTTGATTTGGGGATATTCATGGCAACTAAGCCAGATCCACCGTATTAAAAAAAAAAAAAGAATCTAAATTTTGGGGTTTTATCCCCAAATTAGCTTAAGACTTACCAAAACAAAATCCAGTTGATAGATTTAAAAACAGATTAAAGCTTTTTACCTGCGATTCCGGCAATTTCTTTCCACATGGAGAAAGAACCATCGAAAGCAAATAAATAATCCATGAGAAGCTTCACTATCATAAAAAAAAAGTAGACTTTTTTTTTTCCCTTAGAACAACAAAGCTTCAGCTTTTCGTCTTTGCTCTGTTCTGTTCTTTATGGAGGCAAGAAATTTTGCAAAAAAAAAAAGAGAACTAATAAATGGAATTTGTAATAGAGAAGACTTTCTTTAAAGAGCACGAAGCAAAAGATTGAATGCGTACGACTATATATATGCGGTCGAGATTTGGCTGTGTCTTTTGTCTACCATCATCATCTTCCAAGCGTTAAAAAGCAAAACAAAAATGTCGTAAAAGTTACATATTTGTTGACAAATTCCGAAATAATATATGAAAACCGTAGTGCGCAGCATCATCTAAATTTACGGACGCGACTATCAACATATTTTTGAAATATCTCCCCCCATTTAAAATGCTCTCTCTGTTTTTATTTTATTTGATGTTTTAGAATTTTTTTGTTTATTTTAAAATAAATGATGTTTTCAAAAATATATGCAAAAATTAATACTAAATGACTTCTTTTACTCTTATATTAATTAAAAATTACAATTGTTATTATATAAGCTTTTTTAATTTGACAACTATAAAATATCAATATAAAAAAAAAAAGAGGGAGTAACTCTTTAATGAATTTTTATGTGAATAACTGATATGTACGACTTCTTTATCACCGTCTGGAATGCTTAGAGCATCTCCATCAGGGGTTTTTAACATTAAAAAGTAGGAGAGAGAACTAAAAACCGTATCTCATTTGAAAGATTGTAGAAACGTATCTTAATTTTTAAGTATTTGTGATTGGTTCAGTTTTCTTTTAAAAATTAAATTAAATTATATAAAAACTACAAAATCAAAATATTAATTTTTTATTGTTTAGATACTCAAAATGCGTATGTTACTGATGGAGATGGTCTTAGATCATGTGTAAAAAAACTTCATTCAGTATTTCAGTTTCACGAATATTCGGAAATTATATTGCAAAATGTGAAAAGGATGCCCAAGGGAGGGAGTCGCGTAAATGTCATCTTGGTTTAGCCTAAGCTCAAAAGTTGCTCCGGGTCGACATTGGTCTCCACTTGATTATCTAAGATAAATTGCTGGCCAATCAATTTTTCCCCTTTTTTGGATTGAGTTTTTTTTTTTCGTTTTTTTGTGTGGTCTACATGTGACTATCACTTACACACGTTTTTAAAAACGATAAAAGAATTTAAATAGTACCTTTTAAAAAAAAAAAAAAAATTTTAATAGTAACATTTAATTTGGTCGTCGTGTGTTCCATTTCAACAAGCTGTCGTGAGTCACTGAGTCTTGGCCCCAATGCATGTGTCTCGCGCTGAATCACTCGCTAAAATCCCGAGAATGACAAATCCAATGGGAGGCGTAAATTATGTAATTATGAGAGCGTGATTGCATGGATAATCATATTTCCCCCGTTTCATAAATACTAATGTTTCTCTGTTCAAAATTCGGTTAAGATGTTTTGCAATTTTCCATGTAAAGCTAGACAATATTTCCAAGTATAACTTTTTTTTGGGGGGGGGGCAAAGTATTAACCCTATCAATATAGTATAATAATATTGTTTACTTATAAAGTTCTATCGTTCAAGAACAACACATAAATTTAGAAAGTGTATTTCATAAATTTTACTACCGTACGTAGAAAAGACTAGAATTTATTTTTATATTTTTATGAAACAGAGAAAATGCTTTCTAAACAAAAATGTTAAAGTAAAATATATTTGAATATTTTATATTTGAAGGCCATTTAAGACAGGGATAAAATAGTCGTAGAATGTGTCGTATGATTTAGCATTCAATAAAACAATCTAATATAGAACACATGTTATTTTATTTTTTTGGTTAAAAGCACACATTTAATTTATAAAAAAAAATTATACAACAGTTAGTTCTGTTAAAAATTATGAACTTCTAATGCAAAATCAGTTGACAATAAATGATTTGGTATATATATCGTTTAATGTCTTATTACATTTTTGGTATGGATTATTTTACATTAAGGATTTGTTTTTTTTATTGATTGTTTTGTTTATGATATAAAAGGTTGTGGCTTAAACGTTTTGTCCAAATCTATTGATAGGCTTCCGTGGCGAGGGTTGATGAATATAGAAATTGGACATTGAATTTTGAATATTAAACTATCAGGAAGATGACTGAAAAGCTTGGTACTCTTTTTTGTTTTTTTTGGTTGACAGCGAAAAGCTTGTACTCAAACGCGGTTCATATGTAATCTTTTTTTTATTACTAGCAATGTTCTCAATCTTATCTCTTGTAGTCTTTTTTGTTGTACAAGTATTTGATTCTTGACTTTAATAATCATATACAGCCATGGCCCAACGACACGGTTCAACTAAGAAAAAATCAAGATAGTTTATTAAGTATTCGAATTCGATTTTAATTATAATTATAATTATTCGTTGTTCATCTAACTATATTTTGATTTTCCAGACGTCTCTTTACTGATATTAAGTCTAATTTGGATATAACTATAATTAGTTTTGATGGTGAAAACTATTTCAGTTCGTGACCTTTTTTTTTCCTTTTGTGCAACGTTTTGTGTTCATGCCCATGCCCATGGGATAGATATTTAGGGTAAGGGTTGAGACTGACTTATGTGTTTTAGATATTGACCAATCGAATTAAAATATCAAAGTAGAATTTCTGATTTGTTAGACGTGTGACAAATGGCGTTTAGATGTATTTATTTCTTTAGAAGTAATCAAAAAGGTTTACCTTTAACAGAAGAAAGAAAATCAAGAAGGTTACATATATAATGAAACTTTTTTGTGTGTGGTTAAGCCAGTCATTTTATTGATTAAAACTTCAAGAGGAAGTAGCACGAATGGCTCTTTAGAGAAAGAATCTGCCAAATTGTTGGCTAATTGAGGAATAAAATCAAAGGAAACATATCTTCTTCGACTGCATCTTCTCTGCGGAGGTTTGGTCTTTCTTCACGACAAGGGCCCATGTCTTTCTTCCTCTATTGTTTAAGGATGGAGTGAGATGGATGAAAAACCCCAGCCGTGATAAGAATGTGTTTTTAATTCTTAAACTCTCTTTTCAAGCCTCGCTTTACACGATTTGGAAGGAAATAAACGCTCGGTTACATTTGGCTTCAGCGAGACCGCCATCAGCACATATTGTTAATATTCAGAACACAATCCGATAACGTCTAGATCCACTATCTAAGGCGCAGCGTAATCTGAGTTCAACAATATCTCTCTTCACGACTTGATTTACTTTTTTCCAAGAGTTTCTTTGTGTTGCTATTTTGTTCCTTGTACTTTGGTTTTTCAAATAATATAAAAAGTACTTCATAAAAAATAAATAAAAATAAATAAATAAAAAAGGAAATTTTGCATGTATTTGAACGTTGCAGACTTGCAGTTTTTCTTTCCGATAGAATTGTGTAAAGTCAGATTTCAGTCGTCATCCAAGAAACATTAGATTTTATTTGTCTTATTAATTAATCAACTAGTTGATTAAGCAATGTCGCTGAATTTCTTCACAAGTGGGTTTTTTTTTAATTAAAAGCGCAGGCACGCGATCTATCTATACAAAGCGTGGGACAACTAATCTTTTCCTTTTAATTCTAACGTTACGCAAATATCACGAGTACAACTTTTTGATTACTCAAATATTATATCGTTCGCTAGTTGCTACTGTGTATTGGTTTAAATAAGTGATTTAATCGATGAAAAAAAAATGTTCCAATTAGTATAATTGTAAAATATATCTTCAACTGAAAATTAAATATCACAAATAGCTTCCGTCTTTCCAAAATATATGTTTTCAATGGTTTTGAGTCGTATGACTTTTATAGGCGACACATTTACTCTTCATTAAGCGGAGTGGTTTTTTCGTTTGCAGTTTTGTGTTACGGTCTGATTTCTGGTGTGTGGATATATACACGTAGTACAAAACAACACAATACAGATGTGGTAAAGTGGCTATTTATAAAATTTATCATAAATCTTTGTGATCATTTTTTACATGAGACTATAACTACAAAATTCACCTGACTCGAACAAAGGATTCAGCCGGGACTAGACGAGGTAACAAAAATCTAGAATCTCAAATAACCATATATATAAAAAGGATATGATTTAATAAAAGGTTTACATATAATTACGTACAAATAGTAAAGTATACAAAAGTGTGAGTTGTTATGGAAAAATTATGAAATCGGAGATGTAATCATTAATCAAGGGTTGATCTGACGTAGAAATTAATATAGATCGTTACGTAAACATCAAGAAGTGTATTATAGAGTAGTGTATTGATTTGTAAACGTGAAAATACTTGTCTCTGGCCATTTATTTCCAGTCGTTATAAGGGAAAACAAAGCACATGTGTTATATCTACACGTGGACGATAATGGATATGGAAAATGAACAGCCCCCAACTCCGTACGTAAACTGCCATTTGCGCTGCAACTACTACAGTGTACGTATTTTTTTATTACCTTAAAAAAAGAAAAGAAAAAGTCCACTTTACCACCGTTTCAAATATATATCTTTCCAAACACTTTTTTTCTGAACCTTATCTTTCCAAACACTTATGAGAATCCACTTATGACTTAGCTAAACAAAATTGAACATGCACCCCTCTTTTCTTGTTTTGTATAACGTCAAAATGATCATGTACTCTAGTTACGTTATTTTTCTACAATTTTAACAGATTATATATGTACTAGATCCCCGTTTACGCGGATTTGTAATAATAAAATTTTAAACCCGTTAAAATATTTTTTTTAATAATAAAAAACAAAATCGGATCAATATTTAAAAAAATATATATATTAAAAAAATACAAAATCAAAACCTAAGAGTTGTTTATTTATTTTAATTCTCATATGTTTTTAAATAAAATATTCAAAACACATAATCTTTTGCTGATCCTAAGCAACATTAACCCTATTTTTTTTTGTAGTTCACACACTTTATAACTATTTTTTTTTCTCTATTCTACTTCATTAAAAACTTGGATATGCAATTAGAGTTATTCGAGTATGTTAACGATCTTTCCATTAACTCTCTCCAAGCAAACAAAATTTTTCTTTCTCTTCATAGTTATCTCCCGTATATGATCTCTCTGCTCTCTATCGAAGTTGTGATTCTCAAGACTCGTAAGAAAATAACATAACTTCCTCCTCATTGAGCTCATCATCGTCCAATGTCATATCATTAGCATATATGATTTCATTTTCTTAATTGAAATATATTATAGTTAATCTTATTTACGTTTTTTTTTCCTTTTCTTAAATTCTGATAGATCTTTTTCATAATTAATATAAATTCTAATATTTTATCGGGACACGCGTCAGAATTTGAATCGAATGAAGCGTCACGTGTCGCGATCAAGTTAATTAGCAATCTTATTTACTTTATTTTTATTTTCGATTTCTTAAATTGAAATAGATCATTTTGTTTTATTTTCCTTTTTTGAATATATACTTATGATACGTGTCAAAATTCGATCGATTAAAACTTAACTAATGGATCAATTCTCACTATAATACAAATATTTGGTGAGAGGCGCTTTTGGGGGGGGGGTCAAAGGTGAGATCCTGAGAGGCCCTTTTTTAATATACTTGTGACTTAAAAGTCTAAGGCCCATTAAAGATAACAAACCTTATTGAAGGCCCAAAAAACGGCCTAGTACGGTTCACCCGGTCACGTAAAACCAAAAGCCTCGTTCTCGTCGATGTGGTCGAATATTGAAGGGCATCAGAGCGTAAATATGTAGCATTTATTTGCAATCAATGACTACTTATGTGTTTGTTCAATTGTTCAGCATACGTTCTTTTTTTCAAATTTTTTTTTTTTTCTATAGTAAATCTTTTTATAAGTAGAAACGAGAAGAAATTGGGAACCCCGAAACTCATGCGGACATAAATAAATTTCTGCGTTTCCTATATTTTCGGTTAGTAATGTTAACAATAAAACAATTTGACGTAATTAAAACAAAGGGACAAAAAAAAAACTCTAAAAACTGTACCGTGTAATTTTGAAAGCGTAGTAATGGCAATTTGGTCATTTGAAAGTCCGCTGGTTCTCCGTAACTGTCTCAAATTAAAAGAGGGGCTTACTGTTTTCTGACGCTCGTTAGATGCTTCCTTCCCTCTCTTTCTTCTTCATTTTCTCCTCTTCGTCTCTTCACTCTTAATTCCATTGATCTCTCCCCTCCCTGTCCTCCAATTTTCCCTCTCTACAAATATTGACACATTCTTCGAGTTTAGGATCCTGATCCGAATCGAGCAGGTACGTATCCGAACTGTTTCTGTTTCCCAATTCTGTTTACTCTCTGAGCTAATTCGTGATTGTACGAGGTTGTGCTGCGTTTTTTTTTGATCGTATACTTGACATGCTTTGAGGTTTTCTCATTGGGTTCTCTCTGATCTGGTGATGCTTGTTTATCGTTTTGCCATTGGATCTGCTGCTCAATCTGGGCAATTTCGCGCATTTGATTGCTACATTTGTCACACTTCTGGATCTGGATCTGCCTTTTTTCCTTCTTTTATCATTCGGAATTTCGCTAACAGCTTTAGATTTTCGCACTCATCACGTGGATTTGGTTTCCCGGTACTTGTTTCTGTTCATGAGTTTTATCGAACTGAATCATGGGGTGGGTTTTCAAAAGGATAGATCTGGGTGAGTTGTTGTTCTTAGTAGCTGTTTTCTTCCACATTTGAGCTTAATCGATTTCATGGAGTGATGATACGGTTCATCGTGATTTCGTCTGTAGTCCATCTGTTTGATTAAATTACATCTGATCCGATGACGTTCATGAAATTTCTACTTGCCATTATTTACCTGTTGGAGAGATGGAATTGCTCGATTTGCTGGAACTTTTGTTCTTTGTCCAACTGTGGCAAGATCGAGTTTTCTTGTGCTGTTTTTACCGAAAGCTTCTCCGAATGCAAATTTAATGTTTTCTGTTGTTGCAGATATTATATTATCACATCACATGGCTACATATAAGCCCAAGAACATCCTCATCACTGGGGCTGCTGGATTCATTGCGTCCCATGTTGCCAACAGACTAGTTCGCAGCTATCCTGACTACAAAATTGTTGTGCTTGACAAGCTTGACTACTGTTCAAACCTGAAAAACCTCAACCCTTCAAAATCCTCTCCCAACTTCAAGTTTGTCAAGGGAGACATCGCCAGTGCTGACCTCGTCAACTACCTTCTCATCACTGAAAACATCGACACGATTATGCACTTTGCTGCTCAAACCCATGTCGACAATTCTTTCGGTAATAGCTTTGAGTTTACCAAGAACAATATTTACGGTACCCATGTCCTTCTGGAAGCTTGCAAAGTCACTGGGCAGATCAGGAGGTTCATCCATGTGAGTACCGATGAGGTCTACGGAGAGACTGACGAGGATGCTTCGGTGGGAAACCATGAGGCTTCTCAGTTGCTCCCGACCAATCCTTACTCTGCCACCAAAGCAGGAGCTGAGATGCTTGTCATGGCATATGGTAGATCATACGGGTTGCCAGTTATAACAACTCGCGGGAACAATGTTTATGGTCCGAACCAGTTTCCTGAAAAGTTGATCCCTAAGTTCATTCTGTTGGCTATGAATGGGAAGCCACTGCCAATCCACGGAGATGGATCTAACGTGAGGAGTTACCTCTACTGCGAAGATGTTGCTGAGGCATTTGAGGTTGTTCTACACAAAGGGGAAGTTAACCATGTCTACAACATCGGGACAACGAGAGAAAGGAGAGTGATTGATGTGGCCAACGACATCTCCAAACTCTTTGGAACAGACCCTGACTCCACCATTCAGTTTGTGGAGAACCGGCCGTTTAATGACCAGAGGTACTTCCTCGATGACCAGAAGCTGAAGAAATTGGGATGGTCTGAACGAACCACTTGGGAAGAAGGACTGAGGAAGACACTGGATTGGTACACTGCGAACCCTGAGTGGTGGGGAGATGTTTCTGGAGCTTTGCTGCCGCATCCACGGATGTTGATGATGCCCGGTGATAGACTCTCTGATGGCTCTGACGAGCACAAGGATGCAGATGGTAATCAGACATTCACGGTGGTTACTCCCACCAAGGCTGGTGGTTCCGCGGACAAAACATCCTTAAAGTTCCTCATCTATGGCAAGACTGGGTGGCTCGGTGGTCTTCTAGGAAAACTATGTGAGAAGCAAGGGATTCCATACGAGTATGGAAAAGGGAGACTAGAAGACAGAGCTTCTCTCATGGCGGATATTCGCAGTGTCAAACCTACCCATGTCTTCAATGCCGCGGGTTTAACAGGCAGACCCAATGTTGACTGGTGTGAGTCTCATAAAACCGAGACTATCCGAGTCAACGTTGCTGGTACTTTGACTCTGGCAGATGTTTGCAGAGAGAATGATCTGTTGATGATGAACTTTGCCACCGGTTGTATATTTGAGTATGACGCTGCACATCCAGAAGGCTCAGGGATTGGCTTCAAGGAAGAAGACAAACCGAATTTCACCGGTTCCTACTACTCAAAGACAAAGGCAATGGTAATACAACATCACATAACTAAAATCACATCTGATCCTCAATCTCTCCAACTCTGTCCATAAATCCTCTGTTTCTATTTTTGCCAGGTCGAAGAGCTTCTAAGAGAATTTGACAACGTATGCACCTTGAGAGTGAGGATGCCAATCTCATCCGACTTGAACAACCCGCGAAACTTCATCACAAAGATCTCGCGTTACAACAAAGTGGTGAACATCCCAAACAGCATGACCATACTCGACGAACTCTTACCAATCTCAATCGAGATGGCGAAGAGGAACCTAAGGGGAATTTGGAATTTCACCAATCCAGGAGTGGTGAGTCACAACGAGATACTAGAGATGTACAAGAGCTACATCGAGCCAGGTTTCAAATGGTCCAACTTCACTTTGGAAGAACAGGCTAAGGTCATTGTCGCAGCACGGAGCAACAACGAGATGGATGGCTCTAAGCTCAGCAAGGAGTTTCCAGAGATGCTTTCCATCAAAGATTCGTTGATCAAATACGTCTTCGAACCCAACAAGAGAACGTAAAACCCTCAATAACACACACAGTCGCACACACACTTCCTCTTTCTCTGTTCATTATTATACTATTATCTTGCAGGTAGCTTCACCACTATAATGATTCTACTATAATTTTATTTGTCATATGATTCATTTACTCTTTTTGCATTCTACGTCGAACATGTAGCTCTCGACACATTCTACGTCACAACACATTTTTGTTTTCATTAATATTATTACAGAATTGAGTTTATTTGAAGTTTTTTACTTTGATAATTGATTCCTACTCCTATTATACTTCCTCTTTGTTTTCATTTCATGATAAGTAAAAGAGTAAAAGACAGAGAATAAGAAGAAACGACATTGACTGCTTTAAACTTATTTCCCTTTGCTTTTAAACTTGAAGATTCTATTTGTTACAAAAAAACAATGTCTTTCATTAGTTAATCTTTCTAATGCACAAATAGAAATTGCAAACTCAAAATGTAATATAAATTAAACTTCTGTACTTCCTGTCCCCAAATCTTCACCATACGACCATCTAAAAGCATTTTGCTTTCTCTTCACCACCTTAGAACTACGAGCAATCTCCATAATCTGATCATCTTGCAACAATGCATACCAATTCGTAAGCAACAAATACCTTCAATTTGAATGAAGATGTAAAATGATGAACAAAAAGGTGGAAAAGAGGAACAGAAAAAGCTCAGCACCTTGAATTTGTTGTGCTCATCATCACATAGCTTGAGCGTATTGTTGTCTAGACAATGGTGGAATTTCTTGGCTCGTTATAAAATGCAAAGTCAAAGTCAGTAGTAGTTGATGATTGATTGCCTCCAGAGGTCTTATAAAAGAGAAGAATCCTTAAATAGAGTATGAGATTGTACCTTCTGCCTCTGTAGACAACCAATCATGTGCACAGAACAAAGCCTGTCTAATATCAGGGCTCAAGGAACTCTGGCTATCATCGATCACGGGTCTACCAGAGTTGAATGTTGAGTCAGGCGCAAGGATTGACATGGGCGTCCCCAGAATATCGCGTGCCATCATAGAGAGGATAGGGTATCTCGGTGTATGGACCTTCCAGTAATTCAGAATGTTGAACTCTCCACTACGGGGGAAAATTGGCTCAGACAAGTACTTGTCCAAATCCGATGTTGTGTTCTGGTTTTGAGAGGTCTCGTGGAGAAACTTGTCGAATCCTTTCAACCTGTCTCTAGTGTCCATACCAGCTCTAGCTAAGCCAGAGCCAGAGAAGGAAGAGTCTTCCCCAACAATGGCTGAGCATATCGAATATGCGTCAAGAAGCTCCTTGACACCATTCGACACTTCCTTGATACGATCCAGAGCTGTACTGCCATAGATTTTAGAGTAGTAATACTCTACCAACTTCATCTTGAACCGTGGATCCAAGATAGCAGCGATTGCTAAAACGAGGCTGCATTTGTTCCAGTACTCATCGAATTTAGCCTTCATCTTCGCTGCAAGAGAGCTCAAGAAATTGTCCTGGTTCTTGCACCACTCGATCAACTGGATGTGGATATCACACATCTCAGCAAAGTATACATTCGCCGTCGGACACTTGTTTCCTGAAAAATCAGCGGCGATCTCGAATACAAGTTTAAGATAAGCGGTAACGGATCTTGTCCATTCCCACTCCTCGTCGGTTAGAGATGAATCAAACCCGTGGTCGTGATCACGCAAATGGCAAAACGCGCCCTTGTACTCCAGTACGGTTTCAAGCATCGCGTAAGTAGAGTTCCAGGTAGCAAGAGAATCAAGAACTAGGATCTTCTCGGAGTTGATCCCGGCGAGTTGAGCGATTTCGCTGAACCTTGCTTGTGTTGATTGTGAGCTCTTGACATATCTCACGCTTCCTCGAATCTTTTGGATCACATCACTCATGGCCTCCAAGCAATCTTGGACAACAGAATTCAGAAGATGAGCGGCGGATTTCAACTCAAATAGCTGCCCGTTGATCAAGATCTGGCTGCTCTGAGACATGTGGTCTTTAATCCTCAGGACAATCTCCTCATTAACAGAAAAACTGTCAAACGTAACAGCGAAAAGCTTGCTCTCAAGACTCCATTCCATCAAACACCTGATGATCACTTCAGAGAGCATATCTTCCGTATGAGAAGGATCCAAGGTGATAAAGTTGAGAACATTCCTCTGTAGCCTCCACTCCTCATCGATATAATGAGAGGCCAAACAAACATAGCTAGCATTATCCCGGGAAGACCACATCTCAACCGAAAGATTGATCTTGCCGTACAAATTATTCAGAGTGTGTTGCACTCTCTGCTTCTCTCTAATGTAAATATCCATACACGACTCCTCAATTGCGCTATTAGGCACGGCTTCAAACAACGGCTGAAGATTCCTAGCAAACACTTTGAACCCGACATGATCAACCATGGCTAACGGATAACGGTGCAATATAATCATACGTGCAAGATCAACCTGGCTCCTTTCTTGACTGAACCTTCCTCCTCCTCCTCCTCCTCCTCCTCCACTTCCTCGGCTTAGAACCATCTCGTCCCTACGTTGCTCCTGATCAAACTTAGGCCTGAGGTAATCCTCTTTCGCTTGACCCTCGTCGAAATTGATAGTAGCAACGGTTACAGCGTTCTCTTTTTTCCTTCTTTTCGGCGTCAGCAACTGAGACATGTCGTGGTTCGTTCTTTTCAGACACCGCATAAGATGGTTACGGAGATGAGTTGTCCCGCTGTTGCTCGAACCGCTGAGTTTCTTATTACACTGAATGCAAACAGCATAGCACACATCAGCTTTTCTCACCCTCTCAAAGTAATTCCAGACGACAGATGTCAACCTCTTTGATTTCTGCAGGATGATCTCATTTGATTCATCCATCACACAATCTCCTGCACCAAAAAGAAATCTCTATTCATTGATTAAAAGAACAACTTTGGACTGAAAAACACACTCTTTTTTTTACACAATTACGATGGCATGAGAGAGTTATGTCAAAACCAACAAAAAAACAAAAATCATCATAATGAAAGCTATTGCAGAAGAGATCAAATCGCGCCACATTCTTCAACAATAACATAACGACACAAATCGGATTCACAAAAGTACAAAAAATCTATCTGCTGAATGAAAACAATCACAGCTTGAAAAATTCGGATGAAATTAGTTATAATACACTAAGAAAAAATAAACCCTTTTGAAATTTGAGAAGAACGCAGAGCTTTTCATATGAAGAAATTAGCCGAGAGAGTGAAAGCCGAACAGAGCAACAGCAAAAAAGGTTTGAAATTTAGGCACCTTTGTTTATAAAAGAAAAGCCGTCAGAATCTGTGGAGACTCAGACTACAATCGGAGGATCCGAGGAGTTGTTTTAAGGGTTACGGGTGGAAGAAGCTGGATCGAAGAATATCAGATCCGATGGACGATTTGGGTTATAAAGACCCGACACCCGAGTTTAGGGATTCGGGTGGGTTAAACCATAAGATACATAAGGGAAAACCGATCCGGTTCTGGATCCGACTCTATACCGGACCGGTTTCGATATATCATTTCGCGGCCCTTTGCGCGGTTGGATCATCGATCTGATTACGCGATCCAATCTCACATTATTCCACTAAATTATTCTTTTTGTAAACCACATTAAACCTCAAACTAATCTTTTTTTTTTTTACTGTACTTGGAAATACGGCAAATTTTCTACGCTCGCGAACGGTTCTAATAATTTTATTTCAATTACTGTTACACTAAGGGCTCAAACACTAATTATTTTACAGTATATGAAATTATTTTGTTGTGTTTATCTTCAAGATGGGGCTAAAGTCTTAAACCCCTCAAGAAGATATATGTTCCTCCTTGAGAATCTTTCTGTTACTTGCTCATCTTAGAATAGAATTGAAGCGTTTCATCTAAAGCCATAAGCTTTTTTTTCACTTTTAATTGCGCCTTCATTTCTGGTTCCGATCCTCCATTTGCTCCATTTACTAGAGCAATATCAAAAATGTCTTAAGAGCCTTTTACAATGACTATATATATACTTATTCTTAAAACACAAATTACTACTTCAAGAAAGAAAAAGAAAAAAAAAAACAAACTCTTACAAAAACCACTCATACATACATATATATATATACACACAAAAATCATTTTCTGCTTACGCAGAAGGCAATGAAAAATCCCTTACTCTCTCTCAACAATGTTTTACAATTCAGGCACCGCGTTGATGCACCCAGGCAGGAGGAAGACGGTCTGAAGTCCCCGGAGTAACCGGAGGAGGAAGACTTCGAATATGAATGCTTTGTGGATATAAACGATACTCGATATCGAGATCTCTACAAGCTTTTCCAACTTCTTCTAGTAATTGACCTCTCCTTATATACCTCTCTCCCATGTCTTGAAAATTCATTCTATGTGTCAACCACACCGCGATCTTCACACTTTTCAAGTCATCCATGTTCAGGAACACTATCATAGGTGCAGGATACCAATGATCCTTCTTGTGTTCTATGTAACTGCGTGAAAACGTAAGAAGAAGAATATATGGTTAGGAATCTTTGCTTCCAAGGTACTTAATTAACCTAGCATATAATTAGGGTTTCATCAGGTTTCACTAACCTGATTATTCTCTGTTTAATAGCAGCTATCTTTTCTGGAGGAGTTGCTATGTGAACAGAGAATTCAACCGCATCTCCCATATCGGGACTTCGGAAATAGTTAGCTATAGGTTTTGTGCCGAGAACACTGTTCGGGTATATGATCTTTTGATTATCATATCGCAAGAAAACAGTCGTCAATATGTTCATTTCCTCCACAACCAACTGGTAAAAGAAACAAACAAGGTCAGAACCAGGTCACAGTATCGTAAGACCAGCAATTTATTGTATAATTACGAGGGGAACAAACCTGAACACCGTCGATTTCGCAGCGGTCACCAACATCAAATGGGTGCATAACGAAAAGGAAAATGATGGCTTCGAAGACGGTTTTGCAGGAGTTTCCGAATACAAAAGCTACTAAAAGGAGCTGAGAGCTTAATACTAGCAAGAATCTGGTTGTGGCGATTCCGAGTATAAGAAGCCAGATGATTATGATTATAATGCCAATCAACACATTGATTATACGGTGAAGCCTGTTCACTGCTGTTTTTGTATCGTTTAAGGTCAAAGCCAGAGCCCTCCGTTCCCTAAACGCCTTAACCTGTGAAGATATCACGCGGTCAAGATAGCTCTGTTTTATATGGAAATTGATTCTTGACATATCAAATTTGAGACGTACCACCCAATTCTTGAGGCAAGACTTGGTGATCTTATGGCTCTCTGAAGCTCCTTCAAAGAGAGCCATGGCTCTTTCAGACTCCTCTTCAGATAGAAAACGCAAGAAGTCTTCCAAATATATGTACCTGAAACTCGAAAAATATCCTTCTAAGATTTGAGCATAATTAAACCAAACTAAATCAAGAACTTTTGAGAAATATGATCAAATTCAAGCTATATATATTACCTGGAACTAGGCTCAGTGACATTGTGGAAAATCTTCTTAGCTGCAATTTTCGCTTCACACTCGCTTCTTATCTGTGTAGCGTTCTCATCTTCGGGAACCGTGTCCTGTATATGTTCGTCCAAAGTAGAAAGAGCGCCTTTTCGTATTATCTTCATCAATTTCTTCATATTCCAAGCAGACACGTTATCTGTGTTCATTCTCTGCAAATGATCAATCCTTATCCCTTCTCTATCTCCGTCCTTGTTAGAACCAACCCGAGACAGTCCTGGACTTTTCCCGACTTTCATAAAATTTCTAACCGTCGCCTTTAGAGCCGGAGGCAACATAGCTCCAGCCAATTTCTCTAAGCTCTTGACATCTTCTGTTACTTTCTGCTCTTCTTCCTCCATTCTCTGAATCTCCATCAAAGGAGGACCCGAGAGAGTTTCAATCACGTACTGAGTGAACAACGATTCTTGAATCCGATCAAAGTAAGTGCTCATGTGGAACGATGAAGCCAGAACCTTAACCAGAAGTGTCTTGATCAACCAAATGATCACAGCAACAAGCAAACAGACCAGAACTCGCGTCACGTACCTAATCGCAGTGGTCCGAGTCTCTCTTTCGACTTTCTTATCGAACAAGAAATGCCACGCGAGCAACACTAGCCCTAGCCACAGGCTGTTTTGCACCGATTTTCGTACTCCGTAGACGAAATACAAAACCCTTTTCCTCAAGAGGAAGTTTTTTTCGGCCGAGAAGACAAGTATCCTCACTATCCAACTAGAGACTAATCTCCCACAAATCAGCACCAAAACCGTCACTTCCCATTTCCACAAATCCAGCTTCCACCATGTCTTGCGTTGCAAGCTATGCACGGTTAAGCTACAGACCAAACTGGTGATGATCAGGACTAGACTTATCCATTCAAGCAAAACCCAGATGCTAAGCTTATCCCTTTTGAATTCCTCCGGTAAGTCCTCGTCTTGGAACGGATCTTCCTCTTCTTCTTCCTCCAACATCCCGCCGCGAGATGGAGTCCCCGGTTTAGGGCTTCTCCCGAGAAACCCGGATTTCAAAATCCCGGCTCTCCGACCCGATTTCATGTCCGTTTTGTCAATCGCTGGATGTGTCGGTGTTGGAGGATCCTGCAATCTGGATTTCGTCTGGTTCCTCCTCAGTATCGGTGGTTTATTCGAACTATACTTCACACCTTCTGCCTCGTCTCTGTTACGGTTACTGCTACGGCCCTCTTCGTCGCTACTTCCACCGAGTGATATTCTGTTCTGTCTCCGTCTAACCGCGTCGGCTTTTCCTTTAGCCGTGAACGGAGAAGATGACTCGGAAATCGGCGTTAGGCCACTTGGCGGCGTGTTGCTCTGGAGCTCTGCCATGTTAAGCTCCACATCGAGAGAGATCTCGGCGCCGCCGGATTTCTGCTTTTGAAGGGAATTATCGGTTGGCTTCGACGGCGGATCAGATAAATCATGGGACCGCGCCCTCCGCCGCGTGAAATGGAAACTCCCGCCGTCGTCGTCGCCGCCGACGCCGCCTCCTTTATCATCGTTCTTACCCCTTTCTCCATCCCAGAAATCATAGCTCGATTCCCTCCAGATATCCCCTCCGTCAGCATTGCTGCTTGACCCTGTAGCACCAAAGGCTCCGCTCTCTTCGCCGTTGATTTTCACGACGAAGTCCCGCCGATCAGTTGAATCGACGGCCATGATTCTCGCAAAGCAAAAGAGTGATGATTTCAGACAAAATTGGAGAGAAGTTTAAAAAAAAAAAAAAAAGTTCGGATTTTTCCTTGGAGCAGAGAGACTAGTGACAAGTAAGCTCGGAGAGGAAGATGAGGGTGAGAGGTAAGTAACTACAATTGAGCAAATAAATAATAAATGTTATAGAACAAAAAAAAACAAAAACAAAATAGCAGGTGTATTTGGTGTTAATGGGAAAAAGTGGAAGAAATGAAACGTGTAACTATTTGTTTATTTTTGTAAATATTTATTTATTTCAAGCCAATATTTTATAATATAACTATGTTTATCAAATGTGATATGATTGTGATGTGATGTGATGTAATTTGGTGAGCCGAGATGAGAGATTTGTGCTAATTGCTAAAAGCAACAAAAACAATAATTCGATAAAGTTTTTTTTTCTTTACTATGTCCCCCTGAAAAAACAATAATTCGATAAATAGTGTTTGTAACTTTGTACGGAATGAAAAGGAATTCCGGCATGATAATGGGATTTTATAAAATGTTAACTTTTTTTTTTTTGGGTTGCATATATTTTTTTTTGCTAAAACGATGATATATATATTAAGGTTAAGAAAAACTATATATTTTCTCTGTTTTGTATTAGTATATAAATGGCGTTTTAAATTAACTCACGTGAATTAAAATATTAGTCAATTGTTATATTTACATTCACTCTTCATTTCAAAGAACGTTATATTTAAGAAATCTTTTTTTTGTTTTACAAAAATTATCATTTTACATTTTCAATGTGTAACTTTTAGATAAAGATTCTATTTTTTCCTTCACCCAAACTTCAGTTTCTTTGAATTTAAATCATTAATCATCGAATTAATGATGTATTAAATAAGAATATATTTGTATAGTTAAGTTTTTTTATTTAATTTATATGAAATATACCAAAACATTCTATTTATGAAACAAAGTGAATGCCTTTAAAATGCTTACTTTTAAAATTTTGATTAATTTTAAATATGAATAAAATGATGTCAAAATAAAAAAGTATGATAGATAATATATTTTAATAACAAAAAAATAAGATAACAATTTTAAAGCAACAACTTTCGCTGTTTATTTATTTTTAATCAAAAGACTAACACAACATTAATTTTAAAACAGAGAGTAATATATTCAGTTTTTTACATTAAGTTAAGTAAAAAGCGAAGATTATACATGTTATTTGATGTCAGGAGTTTAACTTGTTAATCAAATAGTTTTTTTTTTAAAATGAGGTACTAAATTTCTCCACCAGAAAAAAAGGAGATTAATTTGATTTGATATAACCTTTTTTGTCGATTAAAAAAAAAAATCTTTTGTCGATAAGAAAATAAATTACATGTTTTTATTAAAGACTGGTATTCTTGTAATTATGATCTTCGATTCAATTTTATTACGTAAGTACTGCCACTTTGACCTTTACATTAAATTCTCATTCATTTGATATAGCACTGAAACATGATTCTGCTGATTGATTGGACCATCTATATAATTGGTTGGAATCATTACGAGTCATCATTGTTAAATGATCTTCACAATTCCAATAAAATAATATCTTACTATTATCAGCAGCACCACTAATTATTTTTTAGAAATTCTAGTACTTGGACTCGTGTCATGCTCTCAATGGCTGGGTCTAGTAAGTCAGAGAGTACACAGAGTTTGGACTTTGGAAGCTCAAAAGAACGCATCTAATTATGAATTAAAATCGTTTTTCTTAATTTGTTAAAATATTAATGAAATGGAAAACAAACAACACTCGGCACTAGGCACTAGGCACTAGGCACTAGCCCATGTTTGGGAGAGGGAGCGAAGAAGTTGAAAAAAAATTAAAAAATAAGCCAAACGGAACAAACATACGGAATTTAAAATAAATTAAACTACTGTTGTGCCAGACAGACATACGTGGCCGCATATGAGCGGTGGAAGAAACTAGAATAAGGCCAGTTGGACTGATAAGAAAGGTACACGTGGGTGGCCTTAGTTGGTCGACTAGGCGAGTAAATACAAGGTTGTTGTAAGAAAACGACAGGAAAGCGACAGATGAAAGATGAAAACGGCACACAAGCGAGAGACGCAACTAACTAAAGGGTCAATCGACATGGTTTCTCGACCGGATTGTACAAGTGGGGACACATAGCATAATAATGCTATGTATATATATATCTTTGTAATTATCGTCTCTAGTTCTCTCCACTAAAGTTGGATATATAAATCAGAAAACAAATGATCAGCATACATTTTTTTGGGAATGTTGTTCAATCCGATTTGGCTTTCGTTCAGATTTTTTTTTCTATTTTAAAAACAATACTATTTCAAAGAAACCCAAATGCAATATACATCGGTTTTTGGTATTTAAAACATTGTTTAAAAAAAAAAAAACAAATATACATATTTATTTATATTTAATATTGATTCACTTTAAATTTTCTAAATAAAGATATACAAATCAAGTAAGATATATTATCATTTTCGATGAGATTTTTGCGGTTCGGTTCACACTTGATCAAATTTTAACATCATCGAAATGGGTAGCAACCAATATAATTTGAATGATGGCTTCCAATAAAATACAAATAGAGGACATACCATTTTCTGGATCTATTTTTTTCTCAACCAAATCATGATATATAATGTAGAAAAATCCTTCAAATTAACAATGTTAGTCAAACAACTGAGTAGTACTGCTGGAAATTAATTCCATTAATGTTTCGTAACTAATGTGATCAAGTGTTTAAAAAGAGTTTATTCCCAAAACTAAATGGTTGTGGGTTAGTAGTCTCAATTTGAGAAATAGTTGTCCAGTATGTATGAGATATAGATCGATTCTCGTTTTTTTTATTTGGTTAGTCGAAATTGTGTCACGTTTTATATCTATTAAAAAAACTATGTGAAATGGGTATTCGGCGGTTACACTTAATATACAATAATTAATTGGAAAATTCCAGATCATATTCTAATTATACTAAAAAAGTGTATTCCCAAAAAAGAATAATGTTATATTTAAAATCAACATATAGATGGACATAATTAGTGAAAGATTGTAAAAATTAATTAAATTTGGTAATCGATTTGAAAAGCGGGTGAATGTTTAAGATATTTATGAACCAAATGAATCTGGGAACAATAGTGTTTCGGTATGTTCCTATAAAACAGTTAGAGCACTTTCATTGGGGGTCTCTAAAAGGGTATCTCATCATTTAAAAAAAATGAAAAATAGAAAAAGGAGAGAGAGTAAGATGGATCTCTCATTTGAGAGAATTTGAGATATCCTTGAGATTCTTGACACTTTCTCTATAACAACAATTCAATTCTCTTTTATAACTTAAATTTTAATTATATAATTCAATTACATCAAAATACTAATATTAAATTGATGAGAAAGTCACTCCCGCAGCCATCAGAACCTCCGGACCCTCCAAATCCACCGGATACCCTTTTTCTTCTGGTGGTTGTCTCCGCTCTCCTCCTCTCTCAGCATTGTCCGATCTTTTTCCTCCTCCGAGTTTCTCTCCACCTCTCGCCAGGCGTGCCTTATCCTCCTCTGGATCCGCTCTGTCTTCATCAGACCCACCGGTTAGTGGCACTGCCCTCCAGCGAGATGCAAACCCTTCTCTCCACCTCTTCTCCGTCACCTCTCACACCTCTCCTCAGTTCGCCTCCTTTGGTTGCTGCTTTTTCAATGCCACCTGTGAGAGATCCTTCTCCGTTGATGTACAAGAAGTCTAAGCTTCTATCTTTTCCTGGGCGTGGCCCTTGTATTCTCCTTTGTGCTTTAAGTGCTGCAAAATTTCTTGGACTTTCGACCGAGATCTATGCAAATCTAGTTAGGAAGAACTGTATACCTTTGTTGGTCAATCCTTGCTCTATGGGATTCTGGTTTGACCCAACCGCGTTTCATCTCCCTTGCCTCTATCCGCCAATCACTGCTGTTCAACCTCGCACTTCCATATCTCAAAGCTTTGTCCAATGGAAGCTTCTGGTCCTATTTCTCGCCGGTGAAGGGACAACGGGATTTTACTCTCCTGTTAGCGTTTTACTGATCAAGTTGGTCCGGCGTTGTACTTTGTTGGGCGCGGCTCTCCACTCTGCTGTAACGAGGCTTGTTCCTATGTTCTGCTTATCCATAAAGCTCGGTTACAGGCTACCTTCCTTCCCGAGAGGGAAGAGAATCGCTTCACCAATTTTCACCTCCTTGAGAGGCGGATCCTTCTCGGAATCAACTCCGAGAAACCATTACAACGTTCTCATCGATCTGTCTTCTTGCGTAGCGGTCTGTACGGGACCAGAAGAGGCAATCGGTTTCGTGTCAACGATATCCGGAGATAGAAGTTGGTTCTCAACGTCACTTTGCAACGTGGCTAAAGTTACTCATTCCGCCTCGGCCGTGAAAGCATTTTCGACGCATTTGAAACTTGTTTCAAATCCGCTGTCAGTTTTCTTAAAAGATGAATTTGCTTTATCATTTACTGTTTTAATGTCTTATTGTAATGTTGATAGAGGATGCTTAATTCCCTCTTCTATTTGTAACCGATCAAGTTAATCAATGGACTTCCAAAATGTGACTGTGGAGCCTCGGTCGGATCATCGTGCATATATAATATTTTCGTCTATGGGGGCCATCTGATTTGTGATCGTGAACATTATGGTTGAGCTGGTCTGTTCTTTATCATCGATCATTCGTTCCACGAACGGTTTGATAGAATTTCATAGGCTTTTCTCTTGGCTTCTAATCATGGGTTCATTCGGTAGAGTCAGCATGCTTTAATCCTCGTCCGCCTTTGAATTTCATCATTTGGGACAGCGTCACATGACCACATAAATTTTAAAATAAAATCAAATATGCATTTTAATGAAAATATGCCTATCACATATTTGCTGATGTATAACTGTATATTAACCATTAAAGTATCAATTAAGACGTTCACCGATTTTGATAGCACACTTATTCTTTTTTCTTTTAACATCAATATCACACATAAATGTGCATTTCTCATCTACCTATGTCAAGAATGTATACATAGGTATATATATATATATATATATATATATATATATATAACAAAATGTATTAATTTGGATTTTAAAATCATAGAAAAGACTTTGATTCACTTTAAGTTCGTACCGTTTACTTTTTAAAAATATGATCAAGCAACTAGTCAGTAATTGCTAGGAATGAACACTGAACTCTATAAATAAGAATTTTTGTATGAATTTGCAATAGACAACAAACGAAATTGTTTTTTAAAGTTGTTTAGCCGACAAAACATTATGTCGCTCTAACAGACATTCACATGCACACTGAAACTGAATTAGAATAATATGCTAAAAAGATATAAATATATTGATAATGATATTTGATATAATTTCGCATTTTTTTATTCGTTGTATATTTAAGTTTACCTTATTAATTTTTTGTTTATTTTTTTCATTATCTCTTTCCACATTTAAAATATTCCCTTTTTTCGTTTCCTTTTGGTTGTCTATGCACATAAACATACTACGTACATTTATACAGTAAAGAGCATCTATATGTATACGTATGTACTATACAGAACACTATTACTTTCAAGATTTAAGATACAATATTTGTTTTGACTAAAAAAGATACGATATTGCATGTATGCATGTAGGTAAATATCACGTTCTACATACATGTATGCTTTTCTCTGGGTGATATTTTTCCTTTTTGTTTAGTTTCTATATTTCATATTTTAATTTATTTCATCTACGTAAATTACTACCAGAATTTGTTGCTTCCGTTTAAACATTTTGTTCTTTATTTGTAATAAAAACTCCTTACAAATTATTATCTCTATTTTGTTTTAGATTCGGTACGGTGTATCATATATATTTTTTTTGGCTAAAGGATTCGGTGTATCATATTTTACATTTATTTTCTTTTCAACTCATTGCCGTAAAAGGGAATGTATTTACATATAATTTCACTAGCAAAACAACCATCTCATACAGTATATATATACGTAGGACTGTCTCAACGTGTTCTAAACAAAGAGAAATTGTCAAATTTGCTTTCACACTCGCTTAAGCGTAATATTTTGGGGAGCATGGATCTGCGTTTTGTAGGGTTTCTCTTATTATTTGTTGTCGTAGAAGCAACCACAACGAATGGTACATACATCACAACTTGATATAACATTTTATTATTAAATAAATCGAGAAAATTGTTTTCTTACTAGTCACACTCAAATCTAGCTAATTTTTTTTTTTTTGTTGCATTAAGCTTCTACGAACATAACAATTCCAGCGCTAATAGTATTCGGAGACTCGATTATGGATACGGGAAATAATAATGACATCCCCACTCTTCTTAAGTCCAATTTTCCTCCATATGGCCGAGATTTTCCTGATGGTATTCCTACCGGTAGATTTTCAGACGGGAAAGTTCCATCGGACCTCATTGGTAAGATATCAAACTCTTTATACATTAACTCGTTTTCTAATTGTTTTGTCCGTTACTATTCCTTCTTTTATGTAGACATATATTTACTATATAATGTTACAAAAAATTATACAGCTGACAAATTGGGGATAGCAAAGACACTACCACCCTATTTAGGCTCGAATATAAAGCCAAGTGATCTTCTAAAAGGTGTAATCTTTGCTTCTGGAGGTCCTGGTTATGATCCATTAACATCTACGTTACTGGTATAAAATATTTATATATATGTTATATATATACTCTTTAATTTAGTTGTTATTATAATTAATATTTAAAACTTTTCTATTATATACCTTTTTCAGTCTGTATTACCGATGTCAGATCAACTCAAATATTTTGAAGAATATTTATCAAAAATTAAACAAAACTTTGGAGAGGAAAAAGTTAAGTTTATATTGGAGAAAAGTGTGTTTCTAGTGGTCTCTAGCAGTAATGATCTCGCCGAAACTTACTTGGTCCGGTCGGTCGAATTTAGTCGTAACTCATATGCTGAATACTTGGCTGAGTTGGCTTCAAAATTTATCAAGGTACAAGTTTTTTTCTTTTCTTGATATACCTAACCACAACATTTAATTATAAAAACATTTAGGAACAATAATATCTCAAATCCTAATTAACCGCTTTAGGAATTATCTGCACTCGGAGCTAAAAATATCGGAGTGTTTAGCGGAGTGCCAGTAGGATGCGTACCCGCGCAAAGAACAATATTCGGAGGTTTAAGAAGAGAATGTTTTGAAGCATTGAACAACATGGCACTTCATTTCAACTCAAAGCTATCATCTAATTTGGATGCTCTAAGAAAAGAGTTGCCCGGTAAACTAGTATTTATCGACGTTTACGAAACCCTTCTCGACATCATTCAAAATCCTACCAATTACGGTAATCATGATATAGCTTTTATTTTCCTTAATTACGCGTACGTCAATGTTAAATATGTTTTTTTTTATAGTAATTTTGTAGGATTTGAAGTAGCAGATAAAGGATGTTGTGGTACAGGAAGAATTGCGATAGTTGAATTGTGCAACAAATTTACTCCTTTTACGTGTTCGGATCCATCTACTCATGTGTTCTTTGACTCTTATCATCCGAGTGAAAAGGCGTATAAAATTATCACTGATAAATTGGTGGATAAATACCTTAAGTACCTTAGCAATTGAATTTATGTTTTTAGTCAAGTGATAATTAGTCTAATGAATGTACTTTGATTATCTGTTTTCGACAGTTTAATAACAAGGACGTATTTCATTATAAAGTGTTTTTTAATTTGATTTACGATTACAATGGTTTTGTTTAGCTTAGCTGACTATCTAACTATTGCGTATATAATGCAAAAACTTAATCTGGGTAACGTACGAACAAGGAATACTTACGAGAGCATTGGGCCACTGTGTTTCTTTTGGATGCTTGCCCTAGTACAATATTTTTTATTTGTTTAAATTGGTAATTAATATGAAAATAAAAACAAAACTTTACAGAGTAGCATGTTCTTGCACAAATAATATAGAGATTACCATGCTTTACATAAAATGTTACAAAACTATTATATGTATCTTATTATATAAAGTATGATGCGTCAAAGTTGCTAATTAACATGATCGTGACACGTGGCAAGTTAATCGATAAGATTTTGAGACGTGTTTTGATTAAAATCTTATTATATAAAGAAAAAATATACTAATCCTAAAAGAAAAAGGAAATACTACTATTTAAAAAATATATATATATTATTATATAAAGTAAGATGCGTCAAAGTTACTAATTAACATGATCGTGACACGTGTCAAGTTAATCGATTAGATTTTGACACGTATTTTGATTAAAATATATTATAAAAAAATACTAATCCTATAAGAAAAAGGAAATACTACTATTTTAAAAAGAAAAATAAATAAAATAAAATGAAAGATATATATTATAAAGAAAAAATATAATAGTCATAAAAGAAAAAGGAAAATACTATTATTTTTTAAATAAAAATAAATAAAATAAAAGGAAAGATATTTCAATATTACTAAAAAGAAAAAATAAACATCAAAGTTAGTAATTAATATGATCGTGACACGTAACAAGTTAACCAATAAGATTTCGACACATGTCAAGTTTATCGTTTTAATTTTGAGAGGTGTCTCGGTAAAATAATATTTTTAAAGAAAAAGGGAATTTTATAAAAAAAATTGTCAAATTTATCGATTAAGATTATAAAAGTAAAATAAAATTAACTAGGATATATTCAATTTAATAAAAGGAAATTAAAACAAAATGATCTATTTCATTTTTAAAAAAGGAAAATAAAAACAAAAAGTAAATTAGATTAACTAAGATATATTTTAATTAAAAAAAAAAAATTCTAGATGCTAATGATAAGACATTTGACGATGATGAGTTTAATGTGGAGGAAGATAGCAAGAATCATGTAGAGAAGCTTTTGATGCGAGCATTGAGAAGCATAACTTTTCTAGAGAGTAAAAATCTCATATAAGGAAGAAACAAAAAAGTAAATTAAAAAAAAATTGATTAACTAGGATATATTTCAATTAAAAAAAAAAAAATTATATGCTAATGATATGACATTAAACGATGATGAGCTCAATGAGGAGGATGATATCAAGAATCATGTAGAGAGACTTTTGATGCGAGTCTTGAGAAACATAACTTCTCTAGAGAGCAGAGAGATCATATAAGGAAGAAACAAATAAATAAATTAAAAAAAAAAATTGATTAACTAGGATATATTTCAATTAAAAAAAATAAAATTCTAAATGCTAATGATATGACATTAAACGATGATGAGCTCAATGAGGAGGAGAATATCAATAATCATATATAGAGGCTTTTGATGCGAGTCTTGAGAAACATAACTTCTCTAGAGAGCAAAAATATCATATAAGGAAGAAACAAATAAGTAAATTAAAAACAAAAACAAAAAAAAATTGATTAACTAGGATATATTTCAATTTTAAAAAAGAAAATTATAGATGCTAATGATATGATATTAAACGATGATGAGCTCAATGGGGAGGAGGATATCAAGAATTATGTAGAGAGGCTTTTGATGCGAATCTTGAGAAACATAACTTATCTAGAGAGCATATAGATCATATAAAGGAAATGAATGTGGAGTGAAAGAGAGACTTTATTTGCTTGAAAAAAATTAATGGAGAAATTGTTAACATACTCAAAGGACTCGAATTGCATACCCAATTTTTTAACGCAACGGAACAGTAAAATTTAATTGATAAAGTGTCTGAACTATATGAGAATTAGGGTTAATGTTGTTTAGGACCCGCAACAGATTATGTGTTTTGAATATTTTAATTGAAAATAAATAAAAATTAAAATAAGTAAATAACACTTAGGTTTCGATTTTGTGTTTTTCATATATTTTTTCCAGTAGTGATCAGATTTTATTTTCTATTTTCTTTTTTGATGCGAGTCTTGAGAAACATAACTTTTCTAGAGAGCAAAAATATCATATAAGGAAGAAACAAAAAAAAGTAAATTAAAAAAAATTGATTAACTAGGATATATTTCAATTAAAAAAAAATACTAATGATATGACATTAAATGATGATGAGCTCAATGAGGAGGAGGATATCAAGAATTTTAGAGACTTTTGATTCGAGTCTTGAGAAACATAACTTCTCTAGAGAGCAGAGATATCATATACGAGAGATGAATGTGAAGAGAAATATAGACTTTATTTGCTTGAAAAGAGTTAATGGGGAGATCGTTAACATACTCGAAGGACTTGAATTGCATACCTAATTTTTTAACACAGCGTAACAGAAAAAGATAGTTGAAAAAATGTGTGAACTATATGAGAAGTAGAGTTAATGTTGCTTAGGACCTGCAACAGATTATGTCTTTTGAATATTTTAATTCAAAATTAATGAAAATTAAAATAAATAAATAACTCTTAGATTTCGATTTTGTGTTTTTCATATATTTTTTCAGTAGTGATCCAGTGTTGTTTTCTATTTTCTTAAAAAAACATTTTAACGGTTTTTAAAATTTATTATAATAAATCCGCGTATACGCGGATCCTAATCTAGATTTTAGTTATGATAAAAGTAGGATAATTAATTCGTCAAAATTATATATATATAAATAGATAAAGCATTAGAATTAAACATAATTCATATAAGAGTATTAAAATATATATATTTGGAATATTAAAAGTAAATTTTATTTTTTTCTTTAAATATTATCTGATTTATTTTTAATTTATTTTTACGAATTTAAAATATTTTATTAAAAACCTGCTTCTAGTATATATATATATATATATATATATATATATATATATATATAATATTTCACATATACGTGAACTTGAACTGTGAAGTACTTCTCGTTTAGCAAAATAAAAATAAAAATTATATTAACAAATACTAATAATTTAATTTAAAGATATATAGGAAGGTTAGGGATGAAGATTAAGAATTTAACCAAGAAACAATCATTACCTAATATTTCCTAATTTTATAAGTTATCAACAATTGTATTATTATTTTGCACCGAAAGTGGATTTAATCAAGGTGACAGTAATTACAACACTAAATCAAATTTCCAATGGAGAATCACGTGTTTGATGTGATAAAGTAGTGTGACAGCACATTAGGATTAAATTATAAAATAAACATGGGGGGTTTGTTGAATTGATGATTTTCTGAAGATAGAGTTAATTTTCTTTTTTAAAAGTAACTAATTTACGTTCCGAAATGAATCGTTACAGTTTACAACCTTATTCTCCTTTTATTTGTAGCTAAGGTGGCAACTTTATAGTTTAAGTGCATGTCGATGAACATATGTTTACAGTGTCAACTTTTTTTGTTTTTTGGAACTTTACAGTGTCAACTTTAGTTAAATGAATCATCTATGCACTTTGACACTGTTTCTTATCTTAAAGTATATAGTTCTTTCCCATAAACCCAATAATTCAAAACAAAAGATTCTCACTTTTTGTAGATATGATGAAATCGGGGATCATATACATATCAGGAAAAAGTGGTGGTCAATAATATAACGAGCGTTTATATAAATATTAAAAATAATAATAATGTAATGAGCACGTTGACAAAAGAAAAAAAGTAATAGGCCCACGAAGAATAGAAAGATAGGCTTTTTGATAAACAGGCCCATTTACGTTGTTAAAGATGTCAAATGCTCCCACATCGCTTACGTGAAGAGAAGAAGATGAGTTTATATAGCGTTAGAGTGAAAGAGATGTTTGTCTCTTCGGGGACATCCGATAAAATTGGAACGATACAGAGAAGATTAGCATGGCCTCTGGTCAAGGATGACACGCACAAATCGAGAAATGGTCCCTGCGCAAGGATGACACGCACAAATCGAGAAATGGTCCAAATTTTTTTTTGCAAAATTTTCCAGATCTGTTTCGTCTTCTCGGTTTGATTTCTCGGGGTTTCCCTGCGTTTTCTCGAAATATGAATGAAGTTTCGGCGGATATGATCGGAAAAATATCCAGAACTTGTAAAATTTTCAAGGGTTTTGTCATTGGCAATCGAAACTTTTGCCTGAATTAATTTAGTTTAGCTTACATTCCGAGAAATCGCAATGAACTTGAATCGCTACAGTACACTGATCTCTTCGCTATTGCAGTTCTGATGGCCGGAAATTTTGTTTTTTCTCCGAGTCTTTCAACTTTCGAGAGTCAATCAGTAGGAAAATGAATTGAGCGATATTAAGCCCACTGAACTGATCTTTGACGAAACCCTCTAGATGGCTCAGAGGTTCCTTGGTAAGTAATCCCCGTAAACTAAGAAGACTTGAATATGATTTATTAAATAAAGGACAAAGATTTGATTTTTTTTTTTAAAGAGGAAAGAAAAAATCAAGAGCCAAATGTGTTGGCGTGAGAAAGAGGCCTCTATCATCTAGAGCCAAATGTATTGCTTTCAAAGTGGCGGTGACTGGTAAGGCGAATCTGTGTGCGTTCTTCGCGTCATTCAAAGCTCTTCTCTTTCGATCTCACTTCCTAGATTCCATGCCAATCTCCGTAACGCTTTGATTACTAAACCCCCTAAAGTTTTCGAGTTTCTGTTTGAGTGTCAAACCCGAATTTTGACTTGAGAGTTGGATATTATCCCAAATCTGTATCTTTTTCTCTCTCGGTTTGTCAAATCAAGAGGAGTTTCAGCTTCGATCCTAGGTAAAGCTAAATATTTTCTGGTTTCGCAACTCGCATGAGGATTTGAATACGCAAGGAAACCCAAAAAAAAAATGTCTGTGGAGAGATCTTTTGAGGCCTGGGAAGAGGTTCAGCGACATGGGCAAGATTTAGCCGATCGACTTGCTCAGGGCTTTACGGGTTTGATTCAGATTAACCCACCTTCGTTTCCATGGCCGCCGATTCATCATCATAAGGCGAAACTGTTCGATCTCGATTTCCCGAGTCGACATTTCAGTGTGATTAGGGATTCTAGGTTCGGTATCAACCAACCCATCAACGGGGTCTCAGCGATTCTCGATATCGGGAATAAGATAGGTCAAGCTGGTGTTGATTTCGGTGCTGGGTTGAACGTGATGGTCCAACAGTTCTTCACGAGTTTGCCTATACCGTTCCTGCACGACGACGGTAACAAGCTTATTGTCTCTGTGGAAAGTGATACGAGTACAGGGAGCCATAGGGCTTACGTGAACGCAAAAGATGAATTGGGATTAGCTGCAGAACGATTGAGGGGCTCAGGGTTTTCTATGACTGATGATACTGTTTCTGTTACTATATCTGAGGAGGAAGTTGCAGAGTCCTACCTAAGAACGGCTAATTTGCTCGGAAGATCAAAGGTACTTGTTTTCCACCGATTTTGTGGTTCTTGTTCTTCTGTGTTCCACATGATTGTGACTATTTTCTAGGAGTTTGACATTATTATAGGGATGTCTAGGTTGAGTTGGAATGTAGGATAGCTCATAGAAAACAGGTTATCGAGGATGAGAATGTAGTCCTGATCTAGAGAAACTACCATTTAGCTGTGGTAATGTCTATGTGAGTTCGGAAGAAACTATTAATATTTTGAAGCAAAGTAATGTAAACTTCTACCTTGTGCTGTGGGTTTTAGGGAGTCTTATTTTCTTTCTGGCGATGTTCCGTGAAGTTCCTGCAAGAGTGAAAGTTTTTCCTTCTTATATGTTTTGTTCTCTCTGTCTGCTTCTTGATCTAGTAACTATAGATTTGTCGGGTCAATACAGGGAAAGATTGATATGTCATCAAGTTATGATAGTAGAACAAATGGTATGGAACATTCATTAGCAGCCAGGGGAGACCTTTGGAGAGTAGAAGCTTCGAGTTCAAGTTCTACTGCAAGCGACGGAACTTCGTCTCTCTTTCTTCTCCAGCTTGGACCGCTTCTTTTCCTACGCGATTCAACTCTTCTTTTACCGTTACACTTATCAAAACAACACTTGCTCTGGTATGGATATGATAGGAAGGTATGCTTAAATGTTCTGCCCTTTTTAATGACCGTTCTCTCCTTTTAGAATTCTGTCTCGATACTCTTGTAACTTTGTTAATTTTCGTTGCAGAAAAATATGCATTCACTTTGTCCAGCTATATGGTCAAAGCATCGAAGGTGGCTTATGATGTCAATGCTCTCTCTCAATCCTTTATCTTGCGTAAGCCGCTTTTTTCCCTTAGAAGTGGTATTATGTTCTTAGTTTTTTTCGGAACTGATTCCCTGAACTTGTCGTGCTTAGGACAGTCCTTTATGGATTTGCAGTTCCCAAACGGGCAATTGACTTATGTATCTGGCGAGGGACTGACAGTTAGCGCCTTTGTGCCTTTCTGTAGCGGTCTTCTTCAAGCACAGGGTCAATATCCAGGCGAAATGAGATTTAGTTACTCTTGTAAGGTTAGATAGAGATCATAACCCATCATGATCCGCGTGGAGCTTAAGCAGGTTTTTTTCTTTTTAACCTCTTTATTCTGTGGAACAGAACAAATATGGAACACGAATCACACCAATGGTGCATTGGCCTGACAAATCATTTGCGGTGGATCTTTCTCAAGCCTTGGCTTGGCGTAGATCTGGACTGCTGATGAAACCAACACTTCAACTCAGGTAAAGCTTTTCTTAAACCCGTTCTCTCTAAACAGAAAGAAAAGTTTTGTTTACACAATTCATAAACCGGAACAGTGTATGTCCCACATTTGGTGGAAACAATCCCGGTATTAAAGCAGAAGTTATTCACTCGTTAAGCGATGATTTGAATCTGATATACGGCTACGCGCTCAACACACATACCTCAGCATTTGCCTCTGTATCTGTAAGCAAAACAACTACTTTTTTCCCTCTTCTCTGTCTTAACCCTGAACGATGAACGTTGTTGCTTTCTTACTCATGGACATAATAACTTAGCTACTTGGTGTTTCTCTTTATGCAGTTTGGTCGGTCGAAATGGAATGGCAACATCGGACGCAGGGGAATAGTTGTTAGAGCTGATACTCCTCTTGCAAGTATTGGCCAGCCTTCTTTCTCTGTCCAGCTCAATAACACTTTCGAGTTCTGAATCTTTCTGAGACACATTCACATACAAAGAGGACAAACACGGCACAGTTTATTTCAATGTACATGTGTGTGAAAAGGCCGGTTTGCCCCTCGTAACTTTTGTATAGTAACTAGTAAGTAGCGTTAGCTCATAAACCTCGCAAGTTTATAAGTCCGGCACACAGTTTCCAACCATCAAACCAATCTGACGAACGTTGTATAAAAAATGGTTACAGGAATAATAAATAGTATAAAACTTATGGAGTGTTACGCAAAAGTAAACAAAATGCATTCATTTATATGTTTGCTGTTGGATCGATCTAGTCTAAGGTTTAATAGAGACTAACGTTACAAATATATTAAAGTGAGTCCACTACGTACATTAATTGCTTACCTATAAGCTATAACTAGATATCGCTTTTAGTTTGTTCACGTTTGACGATGTTTGACCCGAAGAAACTACATTTTCTGGATTTTGGGTTATATTGTGATAACTCAAAAAAAAGTCATGGAACGATTTCCAAATTCGTAAACATTATTATAAAATGATTTAATTAGTGGACTCGATGCTTAAAGAGAAATTGTTAGGTTAGAAAGTAATATATTCTTTATAATTGAATAAATGACTCAACAGTTTTTAGAATTGTCTTGACGACCGACTTTTTCATAATTGTTATTATCGAAATTTAATCAGTATTTTGTCTCAAGTCTAATAAGAGTGGCTTTGACTTGTCTTCGAGATTCATTCTTCGATCAAAAGGTGATGTTTGAAAAGTTCAAAAAAAAAAAAAAAAAAAAAAAAGAGGTAATGTTTGATTCAATGAACTAATGTTGATGGTTAGGAAGTCTACTAAGATTGCTCGTACGTATTCCAGCTAGCGAAAGGGGAACATTGCTCGTACGTATTCCACGATTTACCAAAAAAAAAAAAAAAAACTTACGTAATCCACGTAGAAAATTAAGGGGTCTTACGTATATATATACATCTCATGGAGGCATTTTTGTTTGGGCTTTATAGTATAATGACAGAATTTTGGTTCACATATTTGGGATAACAATGATGACGACCTTTTTTTTAACAAAAACAAAAAAAAAACACTGATGACGACGACCTAGAGCCAAAGACACAAAAACTTACGACCGCATTTTCTTTATATTTTTTCCAGAAAAATGGATAAAAGCCGACTCCAGCGTGGGACTTGCTGCGTTTTTCTATCCTATGTAAAACTGTGAGTCTGTGACCCATCTACAAATGTTTACTGTTACAAATCCACCAAAGTAACATAAGGGTTCACAACTTCAAAAAATTATTAGGGGTTTTAAATCTTGATAATATATAGAGAATATTACACAAGTACTAGGAGACTTTATTTTTTGCAAACAAAAAAAGAGACTTTATTTTATCTGATTTATTGCGGTGCTACCATAACCATTCTAAATTGATTTATTTGTAAATGGAACTGTTATTTTTTTTTCTTTTAATTTCAGCAAAATGCATAATACTACGGGTTTTTAATCCAAATAGTGATACATCAATTATATTAGCACAAATCATTAAGATACATGGAGTTGTAGTCTCTACAAACAATGCATATGAGATCGAATTTATTATGTTTGAATACGATATATTTAAATAAAGAAAATAATCGTTGTCATCTACCCTTTTACTGTAATAATTATGGGTGAACTGAATACTAAATAAATAAATAAATAAAATTCAGTTTTTTTTTTATTTCTTAAATCGTTATTGCTAGAGAGGAAAACAATATAAGAAGACAATCTCAAAGCCTCTTTATATATAAAAAAAACATTTGATTCCTTTGGAACAAATTAACATATAAAATTATGGTGGCAGGCTAAATCTAGAAACTCATTTATATGATTATATCTTATCATCATGAAAATGACCATCAAACACCTTGTCTCTTGAAAATGTACGAAATAAATCTGAATTGTTTTTGAATCGCTTTTTTCTTCTTTCTTAATCATACGAACATTACCTTCTTTTTACATATATTGCTTTCCTAATTACTTTTACATGATGAATTTTGTTAGACTAGCAGAATTCAAGAGTACACCGACTTGAAAATACATCCGTTTAAGCTAGTTATAAGCAGTAGAAATCACATTATTCTAGTAGTTGATAAATAGTTTATTAATGCTTTCTCTAGTGGTTGATAAACAGCTTATTAATATTTACACACTAAAAAGTTCATTAATTTAGTGGTTGATAGAATATTTATTAATGCTTTCACACCTGAAAATTTGAGGTTCAATTTCTAAAAAATATATTGTTTGCAAATTAATGGAAGCAAATTACAAGAATTTTTTCATCGCGGTGCAAATCTGTTTATCATGTTCGTAGATATCTATAGAGCGAATAACATTATCGCTTATAAAATTATCATTGTAGTTATTCTTATAATTTGCATCAACGCTATAAAAAAGATAGTTATAGTTATAAGCAATTGTGATTAGATGGTTTATAATTTTTGGTTAGTTCATACAACGAAAATTATAGTTAGTTATAGGCAAAAGTTATTGACTATGTTAATTTTCGATGAAATGAAAAGAATTATTTTCTTTTAATTAAGACATATGCCGAAATTAAAAGATAATATCCACACCAATGAATCAATGAATTGTTTTTATGGTCAACAACTCGCTGGCCCCCTTTGTTTATGCAAGTAGCAGCCTTTCCTATCAAATAATAGAAAAAGGCCAAAAACAATTATATAAATAATCATATTTTTAATATTGTTGACTTATTAATATCATCATCTGTGTCTCTCTCTCCATTTCTCAAATGTCTTCGTGAGTCTCTTCCCAATTCGTCACATAAACAAACCCCTTCATCACTCTCATCTCGCAATAAAAATTAGTAATACAAATTCGAAAGAAAGGAAAAGAAAAAGTTCGATTTTCGATTCGGATCTTGGAAACCCCTAATGTTAATATGTCGTTGAATCGACTTATCTTCCTTTACTTCCTCGTCTCTCTCATTCTCTCCGGCTTCACATCCTCTCAAACATTACCCAAAGAAGAAGGTATATATTATATATATATATATATATGGAATTTATGTGTGTGTACGTATATGTTTGAGTCAGTGTATGAATTAGTTCTCTGTAATTTGAATTTTCGCAGTGGATGCTTTCTGTCTCTTATACACATCTAGATGTGTATAAGAGACAGGTGTATGAATTAGTTCTCTGTAATTTGAATTTTCGCAGTGGATGCTTTAAGAGCCGTAGCGAAGGCGCTGAAGAAGGATGACTGGAATTTTAGTGTGGATCCATGCAACGAAACTTTAACTGAAGGAAGATGGAGAAATCCTAACGCCGACAATGATTTCTTAGACGCCGTTACTTGTAACTGCTCCACCGTTTGCCACGTCACCAGGATGTGCGTTCGTCTCTTCTTCCTTTTTTTTAAATCAAAAAATATATCTATATAATCTTCTCTATAAAATTTTCATTTCCAATGAACGGAGAAATCCAAAAATATCATTGATAATTTTTTTAAAAAACCAGACTTGTTCAAATGCTAAGCAGCCACCGACCGATTTTGATTAAGCCTCATTTTCGAAAGCCTATTGTCATCAAATTAAAGCAATTAATTAAGAATCTTAAAGTAGGTTCTCTGACTCGTTCTATTAAAATAAAGTAGGTTTAGTTGCCTGAATGTAGACAAATCTATGACGCAGTCGCTGTTGACCTTTTTCGACGCGTCGTCCGTGAATCTAATAAAACTAATTAATTCTACATTTATTTTTACTTTCGTGCTGAATGCTATTGGGCCGATACATAATGGGCCGATATTTTGCAAACCGTTTTTTTTTTGAAGACCTGTTTTCTTTTTCCCTCATAATCTTGAAACAGAGTTCTCAAGGCACAAAGCCTTCCAGGATCTCTTCCTGAGTTCGCGGGACTTCCTTTTCTGCAAGAGATGTGAGAAAGCTGAATATCTAATATTAGCCCTCAATCATTCCACCCATTATTACAATATTTGCCACTTACCAGTATCTTTCATTAGCTAACTTAACTGTCACTCTCTTCTTATTCTTGCAGTGATCTGACTAGAAACTATCTCAACGGTTCCATTCCCCCCGAATGGGGATCATTGCCTCTTGTCGACGTGTATGTATATGCCTATCTCAGTTTCATATATATATGTATGTATGTATGTATAGATTGATTTTTAGTAAATTTGTTGGATGATGAGATGCAGATCACTACTCGGAAACCGGATAAGTGGTCCAATCCCAAAAGAGATTGGAAACATTACAACCCTTGTGAGCTTGTGAGTACTCTTCTTTGATCTCTCTCTCTCTTCCAAAATGTTTTAGACAATTCATACTTTGGTAATAGACTGATTCGGTCTTTTTTTTTTGTCTGGAACGTTTGGGTTTTTAGTGTAGTGGAATACAACCAGATTTCAGGGGAGTTACCTCCAGAGCTCGGGAATCTACCAAACATTCAAAGACTGTAAGAATCTTTTGTCCAAGTTGTCTAAAGAATGTTGCTCTTTTTTTTAATCGGGGATGGGTCTTTGCTAGTGCTGAGACTCTGTTTTGTCTTTGTAGCTTTCTTAGCTCGAACAACTTGAGTGGGGACATCCCAAGTACCTTTTCCAAACTTACTACATTGACTGATTTGTAAGTAGTATTCCTCTGCTTTTCTTCGTTTCCAGAACATGTGTGTTTGCCCAAGAATCTGACTTTATATATATTCTTCTCTTGCTTTATAGCCGTATATTCGACAACCAGTTCACCGGTGCTATACCAGATTTCATCCAGAACTGGACAAAACTTGATAAACTGTAAGCGTAATCAGATTCTTTCGTTTCGTGCATATCGGTATTGGTTATTAATAAAGGAGTGCAATGTTGTTTATCTGCATGAATCAGGGTTATTCAAGCAAGTGGTTTAGTCGGACCGATTCCTAGTACCATTGGATCTCTTAAGAATTTAACAGACTTGTAAGTACACCAACTTCGCATTGTTGTCGCCTTTCGTGGACTCGGTTTAAATGATATTTACTGTTTCTTTTCCAAATTTTGAAATTTTGTAGGAGAATCAGTGACTTGAGCGGGCCCGGATCTCCATTTCCGCCGCTACTAAACATGACATCGTTGAAGAATTTGTGAGTTTGAGCCTAAGACTAAACAAATATAGTAATGGTTTCTTCCGACCTTCGGTGAGCTTAACTTCCATTTCCACTCGCTGTTTGTTGCAGGATTCTTAGGAACTGCAATCTTACAGGAGAATTACCTGCGGATTTTGGACGGCCCACACCGTCGTTAAAACTCTTGTTAGTAAAAACTCTTTGTTCTTCGGCAAGCATAAAATTGTTTTTTTTTTTTTTTTTTTTATGAAAAAGAATTCAAGCTGACATTGTGAGACTCGTTTTGCAGAGATCTTAGCTTTAACAAACTAAGTGGACCAATCCCGGAAACATATAGCGCTCTGTCGAGTGTAGATATGATGTATGTTGCTGTACTCTTCTTTCTTCATGTTTTGGTAAAAGCTTTCTACGGATGAAAAGTTAAATGCGTTGAATTTTGTTTTCTGATCTTGCAGATATTTTACAAGTAACATGTTAAACGGGGAAGTACCAAGTTGGATGGAAAACAGAGGAGACAAGATGTGAGTTTTCTTCACCGATATATATATATATATATATATATATATATACAACACAATTCTTTGAAGTGACACAGCCGAATAACATTTTGTTTGCTTATTGTATCTTATATTGCAGTGATCTTTCTTACAATAACTTCTCCAGAGATACAAGAACCGCAGACTGTCAGCACAGGGATATGTAAGAAGATCATTAGAAAATCAAACTTCTTGTGCCTTCAAATTCAATATAAATCTTACAGTTTCTTGGTTCTTTTTATTCACAGGAATTTGTTTTCAAGCACAAGCCCTTTAGTGGCAAATAATTAGTAAGTCTTTTTTCCTTCTCATAACTTTAAAAAGCTTTGGTTCTGACACTAACTAGAATATTGATATTATGTTAACATTTTGCTACAGCTCAAACGTTTCGTGTCTGAGTAACCATATCTGTCCTAAAAGTAAGTCTTTGAAGCTAATATTTACATACAAACCATATCGCTTGCAATCTAGCCGCTCATCTGATATATCGCTGGTTATTAATATTTTTTCCTCAGCTTATTATGGCCTTCATATAAACTGTGGTGGTAACGAACTAACAATCAACAATACTAAGTATGATGCTGATCCATTGGATACGAGCTTCTATAATAGTAACAACGGTTGGGTTTCTAGCAACACGGGAAACTTCTTGGATGATAATCGGTCTCCCAAAGGAGCAAAATTATGGACAAATACGTCAGTGCTTAAGACAACAGATTCTAGACTTTATACACATGCCCGTCTCTCGGCCATCTCCCTCACTTACTATGCATTTTGTCTTGGAGAAGGAAACTACACGGTTAATCTTCATTTTGCTGAAATTATGTTCAGCGACGACAACAAGTTTAGCAGTTTGGGAAGACGATTCTTTGACATATACGTTCAGGTAATTTACCCTTTAACTAAACTTGTTTCGAAAAATATTTGAAAAATTGTAATGCTTCAAATCAGTTGGCTGGTGTGATAATGTGCAGGGTAAGCTTGAGATTAAGGATTTCAATATTGTAGATGAGGCAAAAGGTGCTGGAATAGCTGTGGTTAAGCGTTTCCCGGTCACGATTACAAACAAAAAACTGGAAATAAGATTGCATTGGGCTGGTAAAGGAACTCAAGCTTTGCCTGTAAGAGGTGTATATGGTTCTCTCATATCGGCTGTGTCGGTAGATCCAAGTAAACTTTTGCTAAACCCGAAACCATCTCAAAGAGATTTCGCCTTTATTTGAGTGTTTTGTTTTGTTGTTTCTTGACTTTATCTCCCATGATCTTGCTGTAGGAGATTTCATTCCACCAAAGGAACCTGGCACTGGAAGAAGTGGAAGCTCTGTTGGTACAGTGGTTGGCGCTGTAATCGGGTCAACGTTGTTTCTTGTGCTTTTAATCGGCGGTATCTTATGGTGGAGAGGCTGCTTAAGACCCAAGAGTCAGATGGAAAAAGGTACTTATAAAGACTTTCTTAAATAGCCCTTAACAATCCATTTGATCTTGAGTTAAGGTCTCTGTTTCTTCCTTAACTTAACGGTGTTTCTTCACCTCAGATTTCAAGAACTTGGATTTCCAGATTAGTTCCTTCTCGTTGAGGCAAATCAAAGTTGCTACAGACAACTTTGATCCCGCAAACAAGATTGGAGAAGGCGGGTTCGGTCCTGTGCACAAGGTTAGGATCATAATGTAAAAATGACATTAATTATTAGAAAAAGAAAGATGGATAACGCATGACTTAAGGTTTGTCCATTGTATGAAAACAGGGAGTGTTGACTGATGGAACCGTAATCGCGGTGAAGCAGCTATCTGCGAAATCAAAACAAGGGAATCGAGAGTTCTTGAACGAGATTGCTATGATTTCTGCTCTCCAACATCCGCATTTGGTTAAACTGTATGGATGTTGCGTCGAAGGCGACCAGCTCTTGCTCGTCTACGAGTACTTGGAAAACAACAGTCTCGCTCGAGCTCTTTTCGGTTAGTTAGTTAGCACTCTCTCTAAAAACATCTTTAGCTTAAAAAGTTCTGTTTCGGTTTCGCTCAACAACTCCTGTTTCTCAATTTAAAGGTCCTCAAGAGACTCAGATACGACTAGACTGGCCAACGAGGCAGAGGATCTGCGTCGGGATAGCGAGAGGACTAGCTTATCTCCACGAGGAATCAAGACTCAAGATTGTGCACAGAGACATCAAAGCAACTAATGTCTTGCTGGATAAGGAACTAAACCCGAAGATTTCGGATTTCGGTCTTGCTAAGCTTGATGAAGAGGAAAACACACACATCAGCACCAAAGTTGCCGGAACATAGTGAGTCAATCAATCATTAGAAGTTTCAGCTCTGTGAGATTCCTAATTATAACCCCAAAAAAAACCAAAACTTTGTTTACGCAGCGGATACATGGCACCAGAATACGCCATGAGAGGTCATCTGACAGATAAAGCAGACGTCTACAGTTTTGGCGTTGTGGCTCTAGAAATCGTTCACGGGAGAAGCAACACGAGCGCAAGATCCAAAGGCGATACCTTTTACCTTCTTGACTGGGTATATCATCTTATTCACTTCCAAAACCTAAAACCCTTAACAACATTTCTGAAATCATATGGGTCTAACAAAGCTCAATTTGTTCCCACAGGTACACGTTCTAAGGGAGCAAAACAAACTGATTGAAGTAGTAGACCAGAGGCTAGGAACAGATTACAACAGAGAAGAAGCAATGATGATGATCAATATCGGGATCCTCTGCACCTGTCTCTTATACACATCTAGATGTGTATAAGAGACAGGCTTATTGGAACACTAGAACTTAGTTATTAATTATGTTTGTTTTTGCAAGAAATGATTATGGACCAAATTTGGTCCAAAAAAAAAACGATTATGGAGTTGAGATAAATACTTATGACTTTCTGTTTTGCTTTTTGTAAAGATTTCTTTTATTTATAATTATTTTATTTAAGACAATTAGAAGATTACGTTTTTTGAAACAGAAGATGAGATATATTTATCTTAAAAGAATCAAAAAGGTCCAAAACAATCTAAGTAATGCGAGTGAAGACAAAATATTGTTGTTGTTCTGTTAACATCTTTTTTTTTTTTCCATTTGACGTATGATTTGGCTTTTACTTTTCTGAATAGAATCGATATTGTGGTTTAGAAAGTTTCTATGAAACATTAAAATTAAATTTTCAATCGGCGTTCCAATTGAGCGTAAAGCTAAATTAAGACTTTGTCAAGTCAACGGGTTTTCTAGTGCAACTTCACCATGCAGGATAACGAAGAATTAAGAAGAATAAGAGGATACCAATGCTCCAACATCATTATCAAGAACAAAGTAGCAATGCACAACTTGTTTAGTATTACTTTTCAAGAATCTTAATGAAAGAAGAAGACATTGGATTTCCAGACATCGGAACGATAACGCACGGAGTGTGACTCGAGTGCAGTCCAACAATCACTCAATACCTAAATCATACACTAAAAAGAAAGACTTTGTCAGGTCAATAGTATAATTTTAAATAATATAATTATTATTATTTCAATATAATTTTAAAGTATCTTTATCATCAAATTAGTTATTGAAATATAAATTTCTAAAAAATTATGATGAAGATACTTTTTATATGAAATAGTATCAATTTTTAATTAATTTTTGATTTTTGTATATATTTAAAATTAAATTTCACTCGGCTTATTGGGACAATATAGCTTAATTATGGACTAAGAGTAGAATTGGGTAAATTTTTTTGGAGTAAAGCTATTTTTCTTCTTAGAGTCATATGCTTCTTCTTTATTGTTGATTTTCTTATGACCAATATGGTTGGTTTTTTATTGTGAGTATGGTTACACGGATTCTCGTGGTTACACAGTTCTTTTAATACATTTTTAAATTTCTTAAAAATTATTTGTAATATGTATTAATTACATCGGAAAGAATACTAAATTTACATTTAAATATTCTATTTTTAGTTTACCATTTCTTACCACTTTTAACGGATCATATTCTGTCTAACCACTAGTTTTTTTTTTATAAACAACTAAATGTGATCATTTGATCATATTTATAACATGTATATTTTGGCATTATTGTATATATCTCCCTAAATATGATTGTCTTAGTCAACTATCTTTTCAATAATTTCAATACGTTTCATGATACATTTAATAAGAATTGTTTGGCTTAATTGCTAACCATAACGATTGATTCGGATTAAACAAGTAGGACAGAATATATTGTTGTTCTTTCAACATCTGTTTCTAATTTCTATTGACAAATGATTAGGCTCGTACTTGTTTAATATGATATATTATCTATCTATACTGTCGTTTAGGAATTTCTCTATACAAAATTACAACTAAACTTAATGGAATAATTCAGTTTATAGACCCACAAGTTTTTCACGGGGTAGCACCGGCAGAGTGAAATCCGTTTTAATAGACGAAACAAAAAGAAACGTCTTCACAGATAATTTATGGTCCGAAAAAATCGATTTATTTCATGGAAATAAAAATTTAATTAAGCATGATTCAGAAGTAAGTTGTTGGAATAAAATATCGCACTTAAATCATATCATTAAATTTGTTGACTATGTAAATATGTTACTATAACTTTTAAGTCAAAATCTTAAAATAGTAAAATATTTTCTTAAAATAGTAACTACACAAAAGGATATGTTGAGATTTGATTTCTAATTTTTTTTTTACCAAACCAAATACGGCATGATGTTTCATATATATATATTGACTCATAAAAGGAGAAAAATTCCTCTTTTAATATGACAAAAAATTATATACATATAATATATAGATGCGTGGGTGTATAAAAACCCAGAAGCGTATTTGAATCTCTATCTCTCTCTCTCTCCTCTGTGTTAAAATGGGCTTAAAGGATAACGTCATGTCTTATGGCTCAGCATTAGTTCTATCGCTTCTTCTTCTTCTTCTTCTTCGCGAAGCAGAGGGATGTGATATGTTCACGGGGAGGTGGTTCTGTCGTGGTTTTCACGCGCCACCAGTGAGATTAGGACACCCACCAAACTCACAAGAAGACATGAATTCTCAACTCTCCTCCCCACGCATGTGGGGACACTAACTCAAGCTCTTGACGATTTTACCCTGCTGGTTTTTTTTTAACGTTAATTCCCTTTTTAGAGGCCACTATCATCAAATGCCGCCGTTTTTTTTTTTTAATTTGGTTTTGTGTGTAGGTTCAATGGAGTGGCGTTTTTGGAGAAAAATAGAGGGAAGAAGATAATGTTTGTTGGTGATTCTCTTAGCCTGAACCAATGGCAATCTTTGACTTGTATGCTTCACTCTTCTGTTCCCAAATCTCCCTATACTTTAACCACACAAGGCAGTATCTCAACCTTCACGTTCCAGGTATATAATAATAACCTCAAAATCTATATGTATTATATATGTTTTAATCATTAAACCGAACTAAACCGGGAGTGTTGAAACTTTTGCAGGAGTTTGGAGTGGAATTGAAGCTTGATAGGAATGTGTATTTGGTGGATATAGTGAGGGAGAAGATTGGGAGAGTGTTGAAGCTTGATTCGATCAACGATGGAAAGAATTGGTCAGAAATGGATACATTGATTTTCAATACTTGGCATTGGTGGAGCCGTAGAGGTCCTTCACAACCGTACGTTGACCGCTCTTGAATCTTGGCTTATTCTTTTTGCTTAGTTAATCACTACAGTTTTTATGATACAAAAAAACGAATTCTTTTGGCAGATGGGATTGCATTCAGATAGGGAGTAACGTTACAAAGGACATGGACCGTGTGGCAGCATTCGAAATCGCACTTGGCACTTGGGGCAAATGGGTCGATACGGTCGTAGATACTAACAAAACTAGAGTCTTTTTCCAAGGAATCTCACCATCTCATTACAAGTAAGTTGCTATACATTTTACTATAAAAGATAATCAACCTATAGTAGTGTATTTTTTTGTTTTAATGTTAAACGTTGCTTTGTTTGTTTAACAGAGGAGCTCTATGGGGTGAACCAACGGCGAAGAGTTGCGTGGAACAAAAGGAACCACTTTTGGTGACGAAATATCCAGGAGGGTTGCCTACAGAGGTTGGAGTTTTAAAGAGAGCACTCGGCAAAATTTCGAAACCGGTGACTTTGCTAGACATTACGATGCTTTCATTGCTTCGCAAAGATGGTCATCCTTCGGTTTACGGTCTTGGCGGTCGAACCGGAAATGATTGCAGCCACTGGTGTCTCTCTGGAGTACCGGATACTTGGAATGAGATTCTTTACAATTACATGGTTTAGTAGGAAAACTTTCGACATAGAAAACAGAATTATACCATATTTGTTATTGTGTTTGATTCTATTTGAAATCTGAATAAAAAAAAACAAAAAAAAGGAGGTCCGTTTCTGATAGGCTACGTAGGACTCAACTAATATAAATATATAATTATCAAGAAAAAAACATTAACTCGGAAATATGCAGACGAGTGAAATCGAAGAGCCGGGTTCTTGTGAGCTCGTAAACATTCAATGACGATTTAAGTTTACACAAAACAAGAGTTTCAGGAACAATCAACAATTCTTCATTACAAGATCCGTTTTACCTTTTTTTTTTTTTTCATCTGTGTAATAAGATTTTCTCAGAAACTAACAAAAACATAACGAATCTCCCCCAAAAGTAAGGATCAAAGGGTTCTGATGAGTATGTGATTTGAATTTCTAGAATCGAAATGAAGTTTCAGGTCCATACTTGCTGCTCCTCATGTTGAAATGATCAAACTTTGAACTATTACTGTACTCTTCAGGCTTCACCGTATCCGACGCTGTAGTCTTTGGTTCTGTCTCGGTTGTTTTATCTCTGTGGCGACGCCTCGATCGCTCTTTATGGATCTTCGGTTGGACAATCTCTCCCGAGGCAAAGAATCGCTCTTTGTGGATCTTCGGTTGGACAATCTCTCCCGAGGCAAATAATCGCTCTTTATGGATCTTCGGTTGGACAACCTCTCCCGAGGCATAGAACTCGGCATAGTCCTGCCGTTTTGATGATGACCGGTGGTGCTTGGATGATGACAAAGTCGGATCCTTTATTGCACTACTTGATCTCAGCTTCGCGGTCTTATGTTCTGGGTAACTATCACTCGGTTTAGGCAAGTGGGCATGTCGGGATTCAGAGATAGGTGCTGGGGCAGTATGCCTTTGGACTAAAGGTGGTTCCTGTTCGTCTTCAGGCATTTTGAGTCTATCTTTCAGTGGCCTTAGATTGGGGCTGGTTTTGAATCGGGCTGGGACTAGATGGCTGGTTAAGAACTCGAGAGCGAGTTTGCAGAGATCGATAAGGAGTTGCCCAAATGATGGCCAACCAGGTTCTTCCTTGGATGTTGTCTCAAGGACAGGTCGAGAGAGTTTCTCTTTGCCTGGATGCTCCTCTTCAAAGCTGGTTTCGGAGCTTAGCTGCTGTGATATAAAACAGAAACCTTTGTTGTTTGTAGCATATGGGTAATGAGAAGTGAACAAAAAGGTGCGAAAGAGAAGAAACTGAAACTTACCGTCTTTGAGAGAAAAGAATGTCCAAAACCCTGCTGGAGCAAACAAGTTGCGTAACCAATGACAACGGCACCAATAACCAAGAGGATATCTGCACACGAACGAAAGAAAATCGACAAATGCAAGCACAAGTAAATGATCTTCGGTTAACACTCTGTATCCACCTCTAAACAAAGTATTCAAAATGATCTTATGTAGTTGGCAATGTGTAGAGGTGTTTTTGACTTGTTACCAGTTGAAGAGATTGAGCTATACTGATAGTCACAGTCCTCTTCACTAAGAGAGATTTGGCGAAGAGCCGCGTTTCCTCTGTCGATGACCAGCAACGAGCAGGTAGGCCGAACATATACAACATCAAAATCATTTGAGAACTTTGCATCCTCGCTCGGCCCATCTCTATACCCAGCTACATTTGATTTCCCCCCAGCTATTGTAGTAACACCTGTTAAAAGATTATCACACTACTCTTAGAATACTATTCTTTTCAGAACCACTTATCTCCTTCAAGTTGTTCCAATTTAAGAAAACTCGCACACCTGAATCTCCAATCTTTCGGATGGCGAGATTCAAAGTATCAGCGACATAAACATTGCCTTTATCATCCATCGTTACCCCTCTCGGATGATTAAAACGAGCCTCGCTCGGCTTTCCGTCTGCATGTCCTGTTTTACCTTGAAACGATCCAGCCACCAATCTTCCCCTGCTGTCTGCCCACAATCACACAGATTATAAACAAAGTCATAACAATCTCCAACATAACATTAAAAATCGAATGTTTCATATGAAGCATACAGAGCAAGAAGAGGAGAGTAACACGGAACACAAGCCCGACTAAACGAATTACACGAGATTAAGATCATCCCAAAATTCACATAAGCATAGATAAACTGCAAACACATGAGAGCTAAGCCATAAACCGAAGAAACGCAAGAGGATGGATGAAAATTTACACTGGGACAAAGGAGGAGTGATTTTCATGATGTTGCTATTAACTTCATCAACAGCATAGAGTTCTCCATCATCGGAAACTCGAATCTTGTAAGGAACAACTCCGATTTCGTTTCCTTCCACAACGGTTTCGACCAAGTAACCATTCTCAAACTGAAGAACATTTGTATCTGCACAAGAAGCAAACAGATCAGCAACAACAACAACAAAAATCAATCCCACGGGAAACAAAATTCAAAAAAGACACTGAGCAATCACCTGATTGGGATATTTTAGAGGATGATCCGGTAGTCCACTTTAGAACCCAGGACATGTGCTTAATCAACGAACCTGGATTCCATTCACGAAATTGACATTAAACCCAGAAATTCAACAGCGAATTCAGAGCCGTATCGTAAATTAAATCCCAGAGTTAGAAATAGAGTGGATTAAACTATCAAATTGATTACTAACAGAATTAGGGAAGTGAGTGAGCAGATCAAAGGATTCAAAATCACTGAAATCAACCAAAGAAAGCTCAGTTGAGTAGGTAAATTTACCAGCAGGAGCAGCTTGAGCTTGAAATGGAGAGCTGTGAAGAGTAAAGACGATAGATAAAGTAAAAAACAAAGTCTTTAAAGACCAACAAAAGCTCCCGACGAGTAGAATCTGAGATTCGCCCATCTCTTTCCTGTAGCTTGCAAGTACAAAATTATGTTCGAATCGAACCCTAATAAGAGGCGATTCACATTCTCCGAGACAAAACAAAAACAAAAAACTGACAGAAAGGAAACCAATTTGCAGATGACAACAGTTTTTTTTCTTTTTGAAAGTAATATTACTGTGTTCCCATTGCTTGCAATTTCAAGTTTTTTTTTTGTTTTTCTTATGAAACTTACCTTATTGGTTACTTACTACTAGTCTTCAAAATATGCTCATTACTGATCCATTACTAGGCCTTTAGAAGGCCCATTAAGGTGCCTACCTTGGATGGTAAGCTTAAGCGTTCGTAGTGACATGATTCAAGATTTTAGCCATGGAAGTGTTTGAGATGGAGGTTAAGTTTGCAAACATTTTGGACCTGAATTCTGTTTCTCTTAAAATATTTATGTTTTTTTTGTTGATGCAGTTGCAAATCGGCTTTCTAACATTGTTGGGCTGATGCAAATGGTCTTTTTGGTTTAATCGAAGCTTTGCAACTTGATGTTAATGGTTATAACGAATATATATAGATTAGAGTTTGAAGAGATTTATTTTTTTGCTCTCTTTTTTTTTTCGAAAGAGTTAGGTAATGAGAGTGTGAATGCCACTTTCATGCAACTGAGATACCATCACGATTCAAGTCAATGGCATTTGGATCGACTTTGACGAACTAGTTTGAATACAGTAGTTACATCCGGGCTAAATATGATTAAGGGAGAGTATTTAACATCCGGATCCGTGGCGCAATGGTAGCGCGTCTGACTCCAGATCAGAAGGTTGCGTGTTCGATTCACGTCGGGTTCAAAATCCCGAACATTATCCGGAAATTTTTGTTTCACTGCTAATTCAAAGTTTTTTGACCTTTTGCTGCATTGCGTCCGGTTCGGGAATTCTTATTTCTCTTAACCGAGAGGATTTCAGATCCGGTTTTATTCGGTTTCATTTAATCTGACCCACACCATTAACTCTGTGATGCTTTTGATATTGTGATGAGTGTTAATTTTTGTTGGGTTTTCTTGTTTTCACCAACAATCACATCAAAGGAAAAGGAAGACTACAAACAATCTTACGTGCAAAAGCCTGATTATTTATTAGATGTTAAATAGCAAAACACAAATTCATAAGTAGTCTTGTTCAAAAGGCCAAAAAAAGAGAGACAATGCTGCAAAAACTCTATTCCCAAGAAGGAAACATTTTGGCCTCTTCTACTCTTCCATTGGCGTAGGCTGACTTTGACAAGTTTTACTTTCCATTCGCGACGCTCTGCTTCCAGAAGAAGCCTGATAATACTATTAGGAATAAATTAATAAACCAATTAGTAGTAATCAGAGGGGGAAAAATGAAGCATTTAGCAAACACAACACAAGAGCTTAAATCATCTAATGAACAATAAAAACCAGCAACTAATTAAACAGAAGCAAGCAGCTAAAACCAGCAGATTATGATACTAACCTGTTGACCTCGAGCTCTCTTACGACACGTACGAGAGTTGTGACCAGCTTGACCACATTTCTTGCAATGTATCGTGCGGTTGCTGCGCGGGCTGTTGATTTGAAGCTGCACTAGGCTTGGAACATAGGAAGAGCACGCAAGTGAGAGACTGTATCCATGATACTTGCCAGGCTTTGCGAGTTTTGGATCTTTTCTGATTTGCACAGGTTCAAAGTATCCGTCTTCTCCGATAAGGTAACATCTTTGGCAGCAATCTAAAACCACAGCGAGTTTCCTCTCCTGGTCAATGAAGAAGCTCGCAGCTACAAAGCCATTGAGCGGTGTGATATCCAAATTCAGAAACTTGCTCCAAAGCACCACACTTGTCTCGACCTTACTCGTAATCCAAATCTCCATCATCTTACATGTGCGTTGATACAACACCGCGAGCTTCTCTTCTCTAACACAGGATAAAACCACACTCTCCACGGCCTTAGAGTTAGACGGCAGAGGCAGGCGTGGTCCAAATCTCTCTTTGGTGAAATCAAAACAGAGCAAAAAATTATACACCTCCGTTGTTTCTTCTGCGTCGTCCTCGTCCTCTATAAGCAACTCTTGAAACTAAAAGTAAGCGTTTCCTTTCAAAGACACAGCCCCGGATTTATGAGACTTTACGTCCCAGTCAGGAGTGGCATCGAGCATCTTCCATGAATCAGACTTAAGATGATAGATTTCGTATCTTCTGCCGTAATAGCTGTTGAAATCATACGAAACCCTCAAGACCTTGTGGTTACGGTTGTCGTTGTGATTGTCGTCGTATCCGAGAGCAAAAACGTCTTTTGATATGTCGAATTCGTCTATGGGAATCGAACTCGTTTGACCCAAAAAAGGATTCCAGACCAAGATGCTCGCGTTGTCTCTGGTGGCTTTGGTGACGCATAGCAATAAGCCATCGCAGTGGAAGACATAATACGTGTTGATGAGAGTTAGTATGCTTACTTGCTTTATTAATGGATCAACGTCGTCGTCTTCGTCGAGTATTCCTTGGAGATTGAGTTTAAAGGAACAAACTTTTGAATTCATCACCATGAATCCCAAAAACTGCTGCTTTGCTTCTGCTACTGATTTAGCAAACATCTGGCTTTTGGCCAAGGCCTTCCACTCTTTGCAGACTAAAAGCAGTGATCTCAGAGATGTTATCGGAAACCTTGAGAGTATCTCCTTCTCTACCAAATCGATTGGAAGATCGGACATTGTCGCCATTTTTTTTTTTCTTTCTAAATTTCAGAAACTCTCCTCTGCTCGATTTTAAGGGTATCCCTCGAAGAAACCTTTTCAAAATTCACATTAAATTCGGAATAAATTTTCGGGATGTGTAAATAATTAACAGATTGTGTGATGAACGTCCTTCTAAGATTCGGAAAATACCAAATCGTAACAACTTGTGAGATTCTCGATTCATATATATTAGGCAAAAGAAAAAGGGTATGATAATATTTCAGAATGTGGGCCTTTAAAATGTATTATACATATTTGGGTCTGAATGGCCCAGTAAAGTCCTTATTCTTCACAACTCACAACCCATTAGGAGGACAAACCATAAAATTGATTTTTTTTTAGAGGTTTAAAAATATTAACCTATACTCGTTAATATTCTGGATAAACTGGGTGAAGCCCATTTTGATGTTTGACATCCCTTATTGTTTTTACTCATCCCTTATAGTAGTGTAGAGTGTGCTTGAATATTTCACTAAATACGTATGCATGTTACAAACAATGAGTTAACCAAAGAAGTTCCTACTTTGGATGCGCCCGTTAGTGTTTAACCTGTCTGCTTAGCCCATCAAAGGAATAATTACTTACTTGTAATTTCTAAGCTTTTTATTATTGTTTTCTTATGAAAATTACCTTATTGGTTTTTACTCGCCTTTAAAGTGTGCTTCATTGCTGTTCCATTACTAGGCCTTTTATAAGGCCCATTAAGGTTCCTACTTTGGATGCGCCCGTTAGATAGTAGTAGTGCTAAATGCTTACCCACTATAAGTCCTTAAGAAAAGACAAAATAATTAGAAAACAAGAAAAAAAAAACTGAACAGGTCAGAAAGCACTACTACGATTTGTCTAATCACATCATACCTTTTTACTGTCTGTTTCTTCTAGGTAAATAACGTAAATAAACTAATAATCCATAAAAACAATATATGCATATATGCGTGCAGGTGTGAATATATACGTGAATTGAAAACCATTTTTTGCATTAAAGTATCAAAATAATTCGGAAATTTCGTAAGGAAGCCTACTTACTAGGCTCACTCATAGCTCTCAATTCCTTTTTCCGTTTTTTTTTAAGTTCTTTCTGAAATTGATATTCAATTGTCTAAGTTTTTTTTTCCATTAACTCCTTCACTACTAACTCCCTTACAATATACATGTACGTAATTGATAAATTACACACATATGCCACCCCACTCCATGTATTCATAAGAGTATAACCACGCGAGAAGAGTTATAATTACGTTATACTCAGGATTCCATATCTCTTAATCTTATAAGGCACAGTAAGTTTGCATTTAAAACCCACCAAGACTAATTGTTTAAGTATCGTTTTTAAGATAATTCAAACTTTGGACTTCGCAATTCGCATCTTTGATTTACTTTCATCGATAAGACAACTGTACTTGTTCAGTTGTTTCACGTATTTAGCGAAAGCCAACACTGCTATTTAGCTGTCTTTATGCAAGTTGGGTTCTCTAAATTAAATAATACTACTATATCATTTGGTTAGATAAGTTTGTGGAATGATGTGCTAATAATTTAATCTCTTCCGAGTTATGTAATATGCACACTTGTAGTTAATCATTTCATATTTTTAAAAAATTATCATTCCATCGCGTTCAATAGCTAAGTTACAGTTATTAATTTATTATATCAGCGAGTATAATGAGCTAATAATTAGTACTTAATTGCTTAACGATACAATAACAACATGAGAACATTGTTTTTTCTTTAATCTTAATGAAATCAAAATGATATAATCCTAATGTCGTATTGGCTAATTAAAAATAAGTATAAATTTTTTTTGCCCGCCTTCCTATTATCCTGTAATATTGTTAAATAATACTTCATCCGTTTCAAAAAAGTGTTGTTTTTAGTTTTGATTTTTGTTTCACAAATAATATCATTTTATATTTTAAATGCAAAATTTTAAATAAAATTTCAGTTTTAACCTTATTATTTTAGTTTATTAATTAAAAAAAGAAATTTGTTTAATATATTAATAAAGGATATAATAGATTTTCCATTAGATTATATAATGACGCTTTTTATAGAGTTTCGGTAAATAAATCAAATGACTTTTACTCTCTTCTTGCAACAAATTTCTCGTTGATTAAATAAAGCATTAACGCAATTAATTACGGGAAGGAAGCAAGCGTTTCAATGTGGGGTCGCTACACTCTTTAATTGCCACGTGTCGCTTATCGACCCCACTTATACGGGACGGACCGGTCTTCTCGTACGTACGCAACAACAATTTTCCCACTTTCTAGTCATTTCACTTCCCTAACCGTATGGGATTATACGGTTCTGTCTAATTACGTTGTAGCATTTGAATAGAAGATGTCATAAATCTCTTTTTATCTTTATTCCCTGAAATACCAGAAAAACCCTTTCCTCGTTTCGACGTTTCCGCACCGGCAAGCGGCAATGTCGGTGTAAATATCTCTTGTTCGCGAGGGTATTTCGGGAATAACAGTCCTTTGAACTTCCCTAGGCTCTCTCTTTGTCTCCCCTCTCTGTCTGTCATTTACTACTCTCTCTTCACTTCCTCCGACGTCCCTTTCTCTTTCTAAAGCTTTTCACTTTTTTTTTTCTTCTCTCCCTTCTCATTCTTGAGCTCCGGGATTGTCTTGAAACCGTGAAGGAATCTGTATCTTTTTTGTTTAACCTTTGATTGTCGTTAGGAAACAATTAGGAGGTAGAAGAACGCAGAGGGATTTTCCGAGGAGAGTGTTTTTCATTGATCAGGTTGTTTAATCAACATCCATTAACTTCTTGATCTTGTCATTATCTTTTGTTTCTTCTGAATGGTTTCGTTTCCATTATTATGCAGTTTTGTTTCTCTCGTTTTCAATCAACAAGTTACTTGCGAGGCTTGACTATCACATCGTTTGAAAATCCATAACAATAATGTCATGGTTTATAATTCACAATAGCGTGCACATTAGTCTGTTTTTGGAGTTTATTTCTTTTCTCTTATCTGTTCTTTTTGTTTCCTACCATTTTCTTCAATCTTCCTTCGATTAGGTAGTGATTTGTAATTTTCATACGATTGATTTGATCTTGCAGGGTTTAAGCAGAGGTTGGTCTGTCATTTCTATCCAGTTGATTTCTTCAGATTCACTCTACAATGAAGTGAGAACAACAACAACAAAAAACATATAAACACACAGTGAGAGAGACTGAGAGACCTTGGAACTTTTTGGAAGGTACACGCTATCTTTAACATTTACCTTGACTCCATTTCCAGGTTTCATAATAACTCTTAAACACAAGTTTTTTCATTATATCTTTTGGGTTCAATTAACCCAAAAAGTGCTGTGCTTTGCTTAGAGAAATAGAGAATATGTATGTTTTGTGAGTAGTCTGTGACTGTACTAAATGTTAGGTAGCTATATTAGGCTTAGAGGCTGTCCTACTCTTTTTTTCTTTTCAAATGAGTGGAATCAAATGACCATTCAAGAGAATCATATACATACAGACATGTGTGTATTTGTGTGTGGGGGCACTTTTAATTCTTGGATTCTAGTTTAACTGATTTGGTTTGTAGCAATTATGACTCCTGAATTCTCCAATCCTTTTTCTCAGTGTTCTATAATTGATAACTTATGAACAACTTTTGAGTATCTATATGTATTAAACTCATCAGTTCTTTTTGTATTCTCTTTTGCACTTTTTCTTGACTGTTTCAATTCAGAGAAAAAGTGAATAGAAAATAAGAACTAGGGGGTGTTGAATTATTTGCATGTGTCATGTGTTCTGCAGATAACCCATTTGGGTACATTTTTCATTTATATGTTATTTTCTCGCTTTTGTTTGATTCTATAGCAAGCACATTTTGACTAAATAGCCCCACCACTACATATATAGCAAAAGATTTCAGAACATTAATAAGAGAAAGAAAAAAAAGTAGATCGGTTCATGTAAACCAATGGTACTACACACGCAAGTTGTTTATTCTTCTTCCTTGGACACTTCTTAATTGTTTATTCCTTTAGAAAAAAAAAAACACATTTCTTTTAAATATGAACCACATTGTCCCCACAACTTTGGATGAGTCTTTAAGCTGTATCCACTTTAATATTCTAGGCATGTATCTCTCTTTCTATGTGTACATATATAAATGTAAATGCATACCTCTCTTCTTTGTGACAAAAAAAAAGTGTAGTGTTAGCCATTAGTGAAACAATCTCTTCAAGCTTCTTCTCTAGCTTCGTCTATGCTCTTCATCTTCTTCTTCTTTTTTTTTTGTTAACTAAAGAAGTCTCACAAAGTGAAGCTCCGTTAATGGTCCATAGCCCCAGTTTTGCTTTTTCTTTTTCTTTTTGTTCGATGTAGACATCATTACAAGTCCCATTCATCATCTTCTTCGTTATTAATTATCGCCTTAACTGAGCATTGATGATGTATTTGCAGATGGAGACTGTGAAACCTATGGACGTTGCTTCAGGAAAAGGAAAACTCAGACGCGCATTTGTGAAAGTTATCAACGTTAAAAAGCTAACCGGTGTTGTTCCAGAAGGTGACAAGGTTGAGAGATTGAAGAAGAGCCAAGAAAAGGTGAAGTTGGATAAAGACTTAGTGAAGAATGCAGCAAATCTGTCTCAGTCCTTTGACAAGCTGGAGGAAGAGTACGAGAGAAGACTTACCTTGGAAGCTCTTCTCGCGAAGCTGTTTGCTACTGTCTCTTCGATAAAATCGGGTTATGCGCAGTTGCAGTACGCTCAGTCTCCGTATGATCCAGCTGGGATTCAGAAATCAGACAGCTTGGTTGTATCGGAGCTGAAGACATTGTCTGAGCTGAAACAGAGTTTCTTGAAGAATCAGTTTGATCCTAATCCTGATAGAACTCTTGTTCTTGCCGAAATTCAAGAGCTGAGAAGCCTGTTGAAGACTTACGAGATCATGGGGAAGAAGCTGGAGTGTCAGCTCAAGCTGAAAGACTCTGAGATCATATTCCTTAAAGAGAAGTTTGAAGAATCCATGAATCAGAACAAGTTGATGGAGAAGAGACTTAACCAAAGCGGCCAGCTTTGCAACCCTCTGGATCATAATCTTCATCTCTCGGCGTTAAATCCAACCCATTTCGTTACTTATCTGCACCACACTGTCAAATCAATCCGAGGATTCGTCAATTTGATGGTTCAACAGATGAAATTCGCGGGATGGGACATCGAAATGGCGGCTGATTCGATACAGCCTGAAGTGCTCTACTACAAGCAAGACCACAGTTGTTTCGCTTTCGAGCATTTCCTTTGCAAGGTAATGTTTGATGCGTTTCATCTACCTTGCTTCTCAAGCGAATCATCATCTCGCATGAAGAGCAGAGAGATGTTCTTCGAGAGGTTCACGGAGCTTAGATCGACGAAAGCGAAAGAGTATATAGCGTCACGTCCTAAATCAAGATTCTCGAGGTTTTGCAGAGCGAAGTATTTGCAGCTCGTGCATCCGAAGATGGAGCAAGCGTTCTTCGGACATCTGCATCTAAGGAACCAAGTCTCCGCAGGCGAGTTTCCTGAGACGAGTTTCTGCACTGCGTTTCTCGAGATGGCGAAACGGGTCTGGCTCTTGCATTGCCTTGCTTTCTCCTTCGACCCCGAAGCTTCGATCTTTCGAGTATCTAAAGGCTGCAGATTCTCGGAAGTGTATATGAAGAGCGTGGCGGAGGAAGCGTTTTTCTCGTCGTCGGGTAAAGAAGAAAGCTCGCCGGAATCTGAGCCGAGAGTTGCGTTTACCGTGGTTCCTGGGTTTAGAATTGGCAAAACGTCGATACAATGCGAGGTCTACCTCTCGCGTTCATGTCAACGACGTCCGATCAGTTAGATCCGTCTCCGGACGGTGGAGATTCCCCGGCGATGGCGTAACAGGGGTAGTAGGGTAATTTAGGAGTTGGGGGTATTTTTGGGGTAGGAAAATAAACGAGGAGGGAAATTTGCTGACCGTTGGATTAAGGGAGGAGCCAGTATGCGACTGTTGAGTGTTGAGAATTATTTTTCTCTCTTTTTTTTTTTTTTTTTTTATCTTGTCAATATTAGAGCAGAGAGACAGAAGCATCTCTTAGCTGTTTTCCATCAATTATTAGCTATCGTCACTATCTTATGTAAATAATTCCTAATAATTTATATCAGATTAATGTTATTGCTATTTTCAACTTATACATAATGTTGTAGTCGATAATGATATGATATCAATTAGTTAAATAGTTTTTGTATGAGTGGAATGGGGAGATATATCTTCTAAAAGCGACTGCAAAGTGAAGAGCACGGGCTTGATTTGTTTCTTCTTTAAATTTTCGAGACCAATCACACTCTATTTATTTATTCTGTCCCACCGACCAAATATATCAGATAAGACTCTGACTCTGATGGGTCCATTATATTGTGATAGATCTTCTGGGCCCAAATATAGTCTTCTTATACTTCCAAGGATCTTATGTTTTAACGGCTGGGTCCAGGCTCGGTGGGTAATTAACCCGGTTTGGTCTTTTATTCGCCAACAATACCGAACACATCCGGTTAGCATCATAATGAAATAATGCACCAGTTTTAAGACTCAACGTTCAAACTTCTCAATATCTCGATACTGTTTCGCTATAAAAAAAAAATCTATGGCTAATCTTACAATTTTTAAATACAGTTTTAGAAAAAACTAGGCATAACCAAAAAAATTAACATTATATTCTGCAAGGCGATAAAACTTTACTTTTTGACTGGTCAATAAATTATATGCATCTCTAAAAAAATTGGGAAATAAAAATACAAAATCAACTTTGAACGTGTTATCACAATAACAAAGTCGGTGACAAATTTTTTTTTTTATAAAAGCACAATTTATTTGTGACATATATTGTTGGACCATCCCAATCACTACGGAGGACCCAAAAATGAGCCAAGAGACAGCGATAGAAAGCTTCAAGAAATTCCAACAGTCATGGATCGAGCAGCTACAACACCACCTGAACCACCTCCGCTCCGCCCAACACCACCACCGGAACTCCGTTACCGGCAACGAGGTCTTGCTAAGGGAGGCGGTGGAGAGAGTGATGGAACACTGCAGAGAATACCACAGGGCGAAGTATGCCACGACGGAGAAAGACGTGATCGGAGTTATGGCTGCTCCTTGGTCTTCGGCTCTTGAACGGTCGCTCCATTGGGTCGGTGGTTGGCGACCAACCACCTTGTTTCACCTGGTTTACACCGAGTCTAGCATTTTGTTCGAGTCTCGTATCGTTGATATCCTCCGTGGTTTTCGTACCGGTGATCTCAGTGACCTATCTCCTTCTCAATTCAGGTTATATACGAAACCCTAACTAGCTACTTAATCTTACTAATCACAGATCGTAGAGTAATTCTGTATATACATAGTATCAAATTTATGAGAAAATTTTAGTATATACATAATTTTTGTTTGTCCTGTGTTGTAGACTAGTGCTTACCCAAACTGATACTTGTTCAGATATACAGCTAGAAGTATCAAAGAGATTAGTTGTAGATACTTGTTTACTTTTCTTCCTAAAAAATATATTGTAGAAAATGCTAAAAACATTTTGAGAGAGAACAATAAATTTGAGAGATAGAAAACACATTTTGATCATAGTTTAATTTATTATGTTATACATTTGTTATCTTGGCAGTTGGAATAGTTTTTGCAAAAAATGTTCATTATTTGATTTTGTTCTTTTAATTTATTTCGATGTGTCTAAACACATTCCATTAAATTTGTCAAAGGCAGGAAGGTGAGCGAGCTACAATGTGAGACGGTGAAGGAAGAGAATGCGATAACGGAAGAGTTATCGGAATGGCAAGACGACGCTAGCGAGCTCGTCATGGGAACGGTGTCCGATCTCGACCAGAGGATCCGACGGCTAGCAGAGATCGTCCATCGAGCCGATGATCTACGGCTCAGAACGATCACAGGTGTGGTGGAGCTCCTTGTTCCGCTCCAGCAAGCGGAGTTTCTTATCGCTGCTGTCGAGCTTCGTGCCGGCGTTTCTGGTTGGGGTGCTAGCCACGACCGTCGTCGAATTTCCGACGTCTAAAGCTTCTTAGAAGCTACTGAGGATTGAGAAGAAGATTTTGTTACGTATTTAGATAATAGTTCTATGCTTTTTACCATGTGTTTTATTATCCAAATTGAGTTTGGTTTTTACATGGTTATGAAATATTTTAAAAATTCATATGTTATAAATGTCATAAATATTAAATTATGTTCGTGTTTGTTAATTTATCTTTTTTCAGTTGGATGTACTTGCAAATTTGATGTATAGCAATCGCACTAATAGTAGTTTTTGTTATTTTGTTAACAGAAAATAATAAAATTACAAAGAATCGGGGACATGGGTTATTGTTGGTTTCTCTAGACCAAGTGGGTAAATAAAAGATGGGCTTACCTAACAATTACAAAACGACATGAAGTGAACGTGGCATGGTCATGTCTCTTGAAGACATGCACGAGGACACTTGGTATGGTACGCGTCCTCCTATCACGGCGTCGATTCCTAGCATTTTATTGGTTGTTTTTTGAGATTCTTCCTCATAAGTATTTTATTTTAATCGAAGTCAAGACGATGACATGACATTTTTATTCCTATATTGTTTTGATTTGAGGACAGCCCTCTCTTGCCAATATTGTATAATTTTCGTTTTTCCTTTCATCATTTTTTTTAAACGTTTAGTTTTAGTTTTTTATGAAAACTTGTACTTAAAAGTTTCTTAAAACGCCCATAGTAAAATAAAAGAAAATCAAACGATTAATAATTACGTAAAGACTTTACAAGTTACAACTTACAAGTACAATAGTGAGAAGTTCATAAATTTGAAGTTAAGTTTTACCAAAAAAAGAAAAAAAAAGCTTCATAAATGACCCAGCCAAAAAATAGTCAGTAATTGGGCTTTTAAAGGTCAAAATGGCGAACGGCCCAATAATATTTAGCCTATAAAACCAACGTTAGATATTTTTTTTCTTTTCTTGTCGGCAACCAAAAGTGTATATACTTATATATTTACATTAATACCCCCATATTCCGCTATCAATTACAATTCCACAGTCTTCTTCAGAATGGCGGGAATGTGAACTGAACCCTAAATTACCTTTTTATACTCGAACTTCCCCCACAATGGCCATATGGTTATAGTCTCCTTCGTGTCTCGCCATTCTCATTCTCTCCCTCATTTGATTATCCACCGGTCCAATCTGCTTTTCCGAGAACGAGGACAGCATCTCTGCCACCGTTACATCTGGAGAACAACGGCGAAGAATATTTCACCGGAGACAATGCCGATAGTAGCTGAGTACGCGAAGTCGAACCGATCGTCGTGCAAGTCATGTTCGAAGACGATTGCGTCGAAAACCCTGAGGGTTGGGTTGATTAGCAAAGGACCTGGAGGGTTCGACATGACCAGATGGCACCATCTGGATTGTTTTCCTACCGATTCAGAGTCGATTGCTTCCGTCGATGACATCAAAGGATTATCCGCTTTAGAGGTATGGGTTTCTCAGCGTCTAGCTTACATTTGAGTATTCTGGACTCTCGAGGGTTTCGTCAGTGTACAAGTTGTTAAGAAAAATCATTTTTTTTGGTTATTTGTGTTAATGGTCACAGAAAGATGATCAGGATGCTTTGGCGAAATTGGTGGATCAGTGTGGTGAGCCTACTAAAGAAGTAAGATCTGAAAGCGACATTCTTCTTCTTCTTTTTTGCGAGGAAAACATGATACTTGTATAGGCGTACACTTCAGTCTCCTTTCTTAACTGCTTGTATGATGTATCGGTTAAAAATAAAGCAGGTCGATGAGAAGGAGGAAGAGATTAAACATCCTGCATCAGATGAAATAAGTGGGAAGGAGATTAAAGAGACTAAAGGTTCTTCTGCTTCTTCAAAAGTTATTGCTGAGTGTGCGAAATCAAGCAGATCATCATGCAAGAAATGCTCTCAGGCGATCGCTGCAAAGGAACTGAGATTGGGGCTGGTGACTAGAGACTCCCGTGGATTTGATATGACAAAGTGGCATCACTTGGGTTGTTTTCCTGTTGAGTCAGATCCAATTGATTCTGTAGAGGACATTAGTGGATTTTCATCACTGCAGGTTAGCCTGTGTTTACAGATTAGGAATTTCTAGTTAAATGGTTGCATATGTCCTCTGGTAACGAAGATCATAAAATGAAACCGATAATGCTAAGTATAGATGTAGATATTTATTAAAGTATTGTCACCTTGATTTTTAAATCTATCATTGGCATCATTTCTTTGTCAGTGTCATGCTGAATAAACACCCAAACATATAACTATCCTTATTTGCACTGACATATCTTTTATGTATGTATCATTTGCTTTGCAAAACAGAATGGTGACCAGGATGCATTAAAGGAAGTGGTCCTACAATGCGGGAAGAAGACTTTGGTAGATGTTTTTTCTTTGACGAAAGCATTGTGTTTATTAAGTGTTTTCATGTCTTAATCAGAAAATAGATATCAGAAAATCATAAAACTTTAACATTCTTAGCTTTAAACTAATTTCTTATTTCATTTCCTGGCGGGATTGCAGAATATGGAACAAGATAACGATGAACCTGGAGCTGATAAAGGTTTAATGGAGGAGACAAACAAACGAAAACATTCTCAGGTTATTACATAGCAATATTCAGTTTTAATTTAATTTAGTAAAAGTGGAAATTTAGTCTCCTTTGCTCATGTAGACTAAATTATTGTCTTAAATGCTTATATTGGTTAAAATAAAGCTGGTCGATGAGAAGGAGGAAGAGGTTAAAAATCTCGCATCAGATGAAATAAGTGGGCAGAAGATTAAGGTGGCGAAAGGTTCTTCTGCTTCTTCAGAAGTTATTGCTGAGTATGCGAAATCAAGCAGATCGTCATGCAAGCAGTGCTCTCAGACAATCGCTGCAAAGGAATTGAGATTGGGGCTGGTGACCAGAAACTTCCGGGGATTTGATATGACAAAGTGGCATCACTTGGGTTGCTTTCCCGTTGAATCAGATCCAATTGATTCTGTAGAAGACATTGGTGGATTTGCATCACTGCAGGTTAGTCTGTTTGCAATTGAGGAACTTCCAGTTAAGTGGGTAGAACTTCTGGATGATTGCATATATTCTCTGATTATGATGATCATAAAATGAAACAGATAATGCTATTTTGAATATAGACGTGGTATTAATTTAAAGTACTGTGATTCTCAAATAGACCAATGGCATAACATCGTTGTCAGTGTCATCTTGAATAAACACCCAAACATATAACTATCCTTATTCGTGTCGACACATCTCTTATATTTGATTCATTTGTTACAATAAACAGAATGGTGATCAGGATGCTTTAAAGGAATTGGTCCAACAATGCGAGAAGAAGACTTTGGTAGATTTTTTAGCAAAACCCCTTTTCATAATATTTGTTCTTTTACATAATCTTTTAGGCCTCTCCAAACTAACATCTGACTTCATTTCCTGGCGGGATTGCAGAAGATGGATGAAGATAATGATGAATCTGGAACTGATAACCAGCTAACGGAGGAGACAAGCAAAAGAAAACATTCTCAGGTGATTAGATAGCAATAATCACATCTATTAAAAGTGGAATTTTCACTGAACTGTAAATTATTGTTACCAAGGACTACTAGAAACCTAAGGTATCCAAGCATGAGATGTATTGAATACCTGCTAATGGTTGCCAGTCTCTTCCTTATGTAGAAATTCTTCTAACTGATATAAAAATGTTGTGTTATGCAGATGAACATCAGTGAGGCAACTTCTAAGGTCGTAGCTGAAGCAGAAATCTCTCTTTCAGCTTCCGATGTGAAGGAAAAGTACAGGGTAGGCACTCTCAGTGTCTGTTAGGTTAACGTTGTGTATTCCCGTGTTAATGTTATCTTACTCTTTGCGAGTTTGCAGCTTTGGCATATGTATTCGTTTTCCAATCATTATGTCTCTGGCTGCTAATATTCTTGTTTTTCAGGATGCCAGTCTATTACCAAAATGGAAAGCCTTCGAGACAGTAATATTCCTTGAGTGGGTCAGAAATCATCTTAAGATATATAGTTGCTTTTTCGAATATATGGTAATGTATTATGTCCTAACTATAAATTCCTTTTGCTGCATTACAGGATGATGGTCTTAATGATTCAGAGAAGATAGCTGCCTTTGATTTTGATGGATGCCTTGCAAAAACGTCTGTGAAAATGTAAGAAGCGATTTTGGTCACTCAGAATTTTCCTGTTCTTCTCTGTTTCCAACCTCTTATAGTGGCCAGTTATAATTTCTGGACCTGTAGTTTGTCGACCCTCTGTGATTACGTTTTTTTTCAGAAAGGCCTTCGTACTTGTCATAGAACACATTTAGTAAAATTGGGCGGCTCATTTATTGTTATCTTTGCTTAATATAAATGTGTTATTCATAAACGTCTTAATGAATTCATTTTGTTTTCGTTTCCTTTTCTCAGAGCAGGTGCAGATGCATGGTCCCTTATGTATCCTTCTATTCCTGAGAAACTGCAAAGTCTGTATAGCCAAGGCTATAAACTGGTACCTGATTTTCATTTTGAATTCCATCTAATCCATGCTACTCAAATGTCTCAATTTGTTCGTATAGAGATGCTGAATTTAAATGTTCACCAGGTCATTTTCACAAATGAGTCCAACATTGATCGGTGGAAGAACAAAAGACAAGCTGCTGTGGACTCGAAAATTGGACGCCTCAACAGTTTTATCAAGCTCGTGGAGGTCCCCATTCAGGTGAAGTGCTGTTTAGTTTTTCTTTTTTCATAATTAAGAATGTCAATTTATCTACTCAAGAACACTGCTGCAACAAATCCTAATTTTTATTTTGAGTAATTGAAAGGAACTATGATGCATCCAAAATCCCCTATTTTGTAGTTAATTCATTTGATTTCATGATTTGTTCTATCTTGCAAGTTCTTATTAGCTAAAGTATCCCTGACATGTTGTTGATATCTGAGGATTGTAAATGGTTTCGTTCTGGAAACAGGTGTTTATAGCCTGCGGAGTCGCAAGTTCTGGTGGTAAAGATGACCTTTACCGCAAACCCAGAGCTGGGATGTGGCAACTCATGAAGAAGCATTTTAACTCTGGAATTGCAATTGATATGGATAAGTTAGTTTTCTCCCAACTTGCTCTTAAGAATTTGGATTTACTTGAAAATTCTAGCAAAGCTGGAAGACTACACACATTTGTCCATCAGCCTTCCTGATTAATCTCTATCCGTTTGTATTCGAACTTCTGTGCCATCAGATCGTTCTACGTTGGGGATGCAGCTGGAAGAAAAGGCGATCACAGTGATGCAGACATAAAATTTGCACAGGTATTTGTTACAAACATGGGTCACCTCAGCAATACTCAGAGATACTTTTTGCGACTTTCCTGATCGACAATTGTTTTCTTTGGTTGCAGGAGAGTGGATTGAAGTTTTATACCCCAGAGGAGTACTTTATCTCTTGAAGTACATCAGTAGTAGGGAACTTATCTTGTAACAGGCTTGTGCATTCTGTTTGCAACTTGTTTTGTTGACAGTCGACACGAATGCTTTTTGTGATCAAACTATCAGTATGTATCCAGCCCAACACTCTTTTGTCTATGAGTCTGCCATTTAAGCATCAACATAGTTGCAGAAGCAACATAACAAATCATTGACAACAAAAAGTGGTTCAAATTTCCGACTCATTTACAGAGACATGAGGTTGGAAAGTTCTTGAATATTCTCTTAAGCAGCTAATGACCTAAATGAAATATTCACTCTCTTTTCTTTTCAATAATCAAGATAGACAGGACCTGAACCGGTGGTTATCACTCGTTTTGACCAATCTCGCCTTCCAGAATGGCGTGTCTTGTCAGAACAATCTCTTTCACCAGGTTCCTGTAAACAAAGGGCCTAACAGCAGCACGGAGAAATAGCTCAGGCGGGATCCTACTCTTCTTTACCTTCTTCATCCACCTTCCGTACCCTACTGTCTTCCATTCTTCTGGCTTCACTTTCGCCTTCTTACCTCTCATTTCCAACTCATCTCCTGCGGCCTCTCCCTTTTCCTTCTCCTCCATTGCCTTTAACTGCTTCTCATAAAACTCATCTGACACCACCATACTCATCTCCGCAAGCGTCTCCATCTTCTCGGCGTTGCTTGTCGCTTTCTTGAATTGTTCTTCCCAATACCTCTCATCCTCTTCCGGATCCAACTCCTCTATCTCACCTTCCAAACTGTCTTCTTCCTCGTTTCCCTCCACATCCACTACCATGTTATCATCATCATCTTCTTCCTCCACCTCATCGTCGTCATTGTCACCTTCATCTTCAACCCATTCAGAGAATTCAGCCTTCTCTGAGTTTCCACTATTGTTCATCTCTCCCTCATCTTCATCTGGTGCATCACACCCTAGCTCCATCTCCTCCAGCTTTGCCTTCCACTCTTTTGTATACGGATGCAACAGTTCGATCGGGTGGTTCCCGAGCAAGAACTTCAAAACTTTCGACTTCTTTTCATCGCTCGACTTCTCATAAGCATTCACCACATCATCCACAAACGCTGTCTGTCTCACCTTCATCATCTTACACAACCCTCCGTAATAAGTACTCAGTTCCACTCTACCTTCATCATCCTCCACTTCAAACACGTATCCAGATTCCGTTACCGGGTTTAGATAAGGGATGATCGAGTTGAAGAAATCTTCCTGAGGCTCAAACCTGCACTGAAACACAGGCTTCTTCACTTACACAATATCAGGTCTAAACCAAGCCGCACACTGACATATCAAAGACCTTGATTTGTTCCCCAATCTCCCCATCAATTTCCATTTGTCCAGCCTCTGCTTCTTCTCCGCTTCCACAACCACTTCGCTGACCAACGTCCATTGCTCCCACGGCAACTCACTGAGTCTCCATTTCGGATGCCTAACGAAAACCCAGAAATACCTTAAACCAACATTCGAATCCAATTCCTTCACCCTTTTCTGGAAAGCTTCATTCATTTCATGCTGCTCAATCTTCTCAAACTCTTCATGATTCTCCACTTCACCTATCATAGTAACACACTCGTCAGAGATAGTACCACGAACCGGATCACCAACCACTACACCACGCCATGAGTAAGGTCCAAACTCTCCGTACTTGAACCATTCATAAGGATGACGCAATCTCGGGTCGTCCTTATCCATAAACCGGACCATCCTATCGTAACCAAGCCCTATCATCTCAAGCTCCTCCTCCGTGAACTTATCCGGGTGACTACTGAGAATGCTGCTTCGGCTCTTGTCGGGGTTATTATACAGTCGATAAAACAGAGATTCCGCTAGCTTCTTCGATTTCTCACGAGCATTCCGCTTCACCTGCTTCCTCACATCCGAATCCCCTTCAATCCTCCCGCCTGACGGACCTCCAGGCTTCTTCTTGCTCCGCCCTGCCAGAGCGCGAACGTCTCGCCCGAATCCACCATCTTTTCGGAGAAAAAGCTCGGAGCTTTTGACACTGAACGGGAAATTCCTCTCGGTGACGGGTAAAACCGAAACGGTCCTTCGTACGACGGAGCTGGGTGGAGATTTACGGATGGAGAAAGGGAAGAGGGAGAAGCTAGGGTTCAGGGTTTTAGAAAAGGATAAATCTTGACCCAACATTTCTTCCTTGGCGAAACAACGAGAGGAGAGGAGAGATGATTCAGAAACTGTAATTAATATAAGCCGAAAGATACGACGGCGTTTTTGCCGTCGAGACCCGACAAGCCATTAGTAACTGAAATAAAATAAAAATCCTGTCTTTTTTTTTTCTTCTTCTTCCGCTAGATTTTGCGATGGCGAAGAGGATCCACCTGACGGAACTAGGCTGCATCGCGTGCGAGGAACTTAGTGAGCTCGGTGCGGGCAAGGAAGGGTGGCTCGTCAACAACCCAAACCTTCTCTGCGCACTCGATTCCCATTCTATAGCCCTAGCCAATCGATTTCTTATCTTGATTGTGAATTGGGGTGATCCTGATGCGTCTCGCGTCAAGATCAGACCCGATCTGTCTCCTATTGAGGCCGAGTCGATTACGGCGATCGAGTGGTTAGTGTTTGACGACGTCAGAGTCGTCGTTGCAGGGACTTCCTGTGGATATCTCCTGGTTTACTCTATTGCCGGTGATCTGATTCATAAACAGGTAAAATTTCCAATTTTTTTTGTCAGCTCTCATTATTAAATTTTCTAATGTTTGCTAACATTGGTTTTATGAATACTGTTGTCGTCTCAAAGAACCGTGGAACATTGTGACTGTTGTTTACTTTCAAGTGATCTTATGGATGAATTACTTAATTCTGTATATGTATCTACAGATTGTGCATCCAAGCCGTATCTTGAAACTAAGAGTTCGAGGAACTAAGAAAGATTTAATGCAAGAGACATCCTCTGAGGAGATTTGCATTGTATTGCCTGGCATTATTGCCCGCTTTGATGGCTCCAACATTCAGGTAGCGTAGAAAAGCTTCTGACAAAAGGAGAAGTGTTGCGAGTGTTCAATTTTCTCTTAAAGCTTTGCTAAGTTCTGAGATTTGTTTTTTTTTGTCTTTATAACAACTGTAGAGTATGCTTCAGAAATGGGTTCAAGAAAAAAATTCCAACTTTTGGGACCAAAAGAATAGAAAGGGAGATCGAGAAGATAGTGGTAATCTGTACCAGCGACTACCGTATCAGATATGGAATGTCAACAAGAATGGTGTGTGCGTTGATGCTACTATCACTGGCATAATGCCTCCTCCATTACTGGAACATCAGGTGACTATTGTGATGTCTATTTGATTGCTTCGAACTAGGAACTCGCTGCGGTTTTCTTAACTATAATCCTGATTTCTGTTATGTTTCTGCTGTCGGATATAGACGATAACCAACCGAGACCTTTTTAAAGTTATTCCGGTTTATAAATCTGGCTGATTTTATTCTTTGACAGTCAAGTCAACGTTATTATTGTGCAGTGACCATTGGAGAGGATGCTGTAATCTCAGCTTACAGGTTGGTAATATCTTCAGTGATGTTTTCCATATGTTAATTTCACGGTGTTCTTCTGTTGATCAAAGAAACCTTTTAATGATCGCTTTTGTTGATTAGAGTTTTATGGTTATGCTTTTTTAATTTGAAAGGCTCTCTGAAGATAGAGGTAGATCACTTGTTGGAGCGATTCTATCAAAAGTTGTGCCTGCAGCTGCTTCAACCATTGCTTCTTTTTCTAAACTGATCTGGAGAAGTAATGATCAATCACCAAAGCGAAAGCCAGAAGCCAAGACTCAGTCATTTGCTCGAGGTAGATTTTCATGCTTCTCTAATCACTTCACTAGAATATATATCACTTTTGGTGCATCCTTTTATGGCTTAACCTTTTTCAAAATGTTGGTGCAGCATCATCCTTGACATGTATAAAGGACTATCCAAGGAAAGGCGAGAAGCTCACATTATCCCCGAGCGGGACATTAGCTGCAATAACAGACTCTCTTGGTCGAATACTTCTGCTAGACACTCAAGCTCTCGTGGTTGTCCGACTATGGAAGGTTTGTTTTAAAACATCCTTAATACTTCTTTGCTTAATTTCCCACTCTGTTTTCATTAAATATCAAACTATCTTTCCTAGGGTTATCGTGACGCTAGCTGTGTGTTTATGGAGATGTTAGCCAAGAAAGATAAAGGAAAAGCTGTAATTCACACAGAACCTGTAAAAAGCGATTACTGTCTATGCTTAGCCATTCACGCGCCACGCAAAGGGATCATCGAGGTAACGTTGTCTTCTCTCAACAAACATTATCGTTGTTTTTGATTATATGCGTGATTGATTTGCTCCGAATTGAAAAACCAGGTGTGGCAGATGAGAACGGGGGCGCGTCTTCTAACGATCCAATGTGCGAAAGGTAGCAAACTGCTGCAGCCTGCGTACAGGTTTGGATCAAATTCTTCATCTTCTCCTTACATTCCTCGTGAAGTCTTCTTACTCAATGGAGATTCCGGCCAAGTCTCTATGCTCAACCGATCTCTATCTTAAAATATCTCTTAACCTTATCATTCTCAATAGCTTTCTTCATTTTTGTTTTGTTTTCACAAACCTTTTTGTGTGCATAGCCAAGCCAAGTCTCTAATTGATTATAAGAGCAGTTGATCTATAATCTGTTTTCTAATTAAGAACAAGAAATTTGCAGTGGTTCTTAATGTGTAGTTAGTGTGTATGTTATTTTTTCTTTTGATAAATTGGATTTGACCATGTAACTAGATACTGTCTTTTTCTTTGCTTTAAAGATTCAACAAAATAGTTATTGTTTATATGCTACGTTTAGTGATTGGTTTCCTAGAAAGTAACAGAGCAATCAATCTAACGTAAGGAGTAATATACATAGTAGTATATGGATAATTTTCAAACTGAACAAACCATATCAAAACTAGATTGATATCTTTCTCTGCGATTTTTATCGATGTAAGGATTAAGGAATGTTCGTCAATGATTAGTCCTTTCAAGTTCCCAAGAAAAAAAAAAACAAATTCAGATTAGAAACATTAATTTAAGTTCTAAGATTTTTGTTTTCTTGGAAGCAATCTTATTAAATTATACTATTAAATTTTGGCTTCTGTGGAATCAGTTGGATCACCACACGGAGACCAAAAGGTCAGTCGTGTACGATCATGGCTTCTTCTCTTCCTCCACTCATCTTCTTCATCGTCTTCTTCGCCGTCCACTCTCTTTCCACCGTCGCCGAACACCATAATACCAGATCGCGTTCCAAGCCTCCCCATTTCTCCCCTCTCTTCTTCTCTTCTCCGACCCAAAACTTCACATCACCTACTCGCTACTTCGAGGTCAAAAGGCCTCCCGTTCCCGATTCTCCGACAACTCAACCACCGTGCTCGCATCGGATTCTCCACCATGACTTCGGCTACACCTATGCTAAACCGCCGGTTCTCGCCAACTACACCGTCCCCTCTCACTGCCCGTCTCTAGAGTTCTCCAAAATCGTCCTCGAGTTCAAATCCACTAGCAAAGGAAGACAATTCGATCGGATATTCGGCGTTTGGCTTGACGGAGTTGAGATTCTCCGGAGCTGCACCGCCGAGCCTAGGGCGAACGGGATCGTTTGGTCGGTCGAGAAAGATGTGACCAGGTATCACTCTATGCTCGTCAAGAACGAGACTCAGATCCTCGCTGTTTATCTCGGTAATCTGATAGATAAAACCTATACTGGCGTTTACCATGTCGATGTCATCTTCCATTTCTATCCAGTCGAAAGAAACCTGCGAGATTCTTCTTCCGCATCGTCTGGTTACAGCTCTCCTCGAGCCGATATGATCCTCCCCATTTCGAGAAACCTCCCGCTAAACGATGGATTGTGGTTTGAAATCATGAATTCGAATGATTCTAAGTACAAGGAATTCGAAATCCCTAGGAATGTGTATAGAGCTGTTCTTGAGGTCTATGTTTCTTTCCATGAGAATGATGAGTTTTGGTATGGAAACCTTCCCAATGACTTCGTTACTGCCAACAATCTCAGTGCTGCTGGTAATGGACCTTTCAGAGAAGTTGTGGTTAGCCTCGACGGCAAAACCGCCGGCGCGGTTTGGCCTTTCCCTGTTGTTTTCACCGGAGGGATCAATCCTTTACTCTGGAGACCGATCACAGCTATCGGCTCCTTTGATTTGCCGAGTTACGACATCGAGATCACGCCCTTCTTGGGGAGCTTGTTAGATGGAAAGACTCATAAACTGGGGTTTAGTGTGACTAATGCGTTGAATGTTTGGTTCGTCGATGCGAATTTGCATCTTTGGTTGGATCAGGAGAAGGAGATAGTCGAAGGGCAGGTGTTGGAGATTAGTAGAAGTTCTCTGAAGATTAGCTCTGTCTCGGACTTCAAGGGCTTGAATGGAGACTTCACGACGAGAGCTAAGAGGTCGATACATTCGATGGGGTTGGTCAAATCCTCTCATGGGGACATCATAACCAGTGCCAATCAAGAATTCAGCTATGGAAACACGATGGTTTTTGGTAAAGATGGAAACTTGCAGATCATAGATCAGTTGATCCAAGCCGATGACCGTACTCACGCCAAGAGAGGCTCTAGCGAAATCTACGCAGCAAAATCCATCAAGAGCTTTCCTTTTTACCTCCACTCTGACTCTTTGGAGCAGCAACAGAATAACACGTCTCTGGAGATTGCGAATGTCACGATGGGATTCAACGAGGAGAGATCACAGAGTGACGATGGATTGATGAGAACATTCAAGAGCAAGCTGGAGAACAAGCAAGAAGGGCAAGGGGTTATGGTAGTGAAGAATAACTTGGTGATCAATGGATATGGAAGCACACAACAAGTGTATACCTATGTTGGAAGTGACCAATGCTACTTCAGGAACATCAGTAGCTTCAACTACACCATTCTGTACGACAAGCTTGAAACTGTTTGCAAGAAGAAAACACTGAAGCTGCCGCCACGGCTCGAGCATCTAACCAGTCAACCCTTACTGGCTTGATATATGACCAGGGACAGAGACCTCGCTCTTGCTGTGATAAAGAAACATCACTAATAAAAAAATCAGTTCCTTTCCGTTTTCTTGTGTTTTTTTTTGTCCAGTTTTCAGACGATGTCTCGAAGAGATTTGATGTATAAATTGTCTTCCTGGTCAGCAAGGCTCTCAATCATGTTCTGATTTTTGTGCAAATTGGACATGCTCTAACGTCTAGCTATAAAACCAATTAATTTTAAGTCATCTAACAGTGAACCGGTAACTGAACTGTGTTTCCTTAGTAAACCAATTTGGGGATTATGAGACGAGGGGAATTGGAAGTTTCGTACAAAACAGTAACACTCTGGTTGTGACAATTAACCGATCAATATGATCAGATATCAGAATCAACCGGTGTCTGAACCGTTTTTTTTTTACTTGGTTTTCGATAGTAAACCAACATAAAGAAAATTTGGCAAATTTCGTTTGGTAAACGTTATATACCGAACCAGCGAATTGTACCGAAAATTTTTACCCAAAGGAAACCGCAGCGACGAAATCTGGAAGGTGGGTCCTACTATTATCCAGATATACCATACGTGGCTACATTACAACCGTCGAAGAGATTGACTTAAAAGTCAAACCTTGAATCCCATCTCTCCCGTCTTCCCTCGGCGATAAGGAAACACCATACCAGACCGGGACAAAGGAGCGGGGAAAATCAGACAGAGCATTTGAGCTTGGAACTTAAAAGGTTCTTCTGTGATTGATTGAGAATGAGCTTATCATCGCCAACCAGGTCCGATAAAGTGTCAATTTTTGCTTTCAATTTTCTGTATTACCCGAGAACTTTCATTTTTTTTTTCCTTTTCGTTGAAATTTTCTGGCGGTTGTATACAGTGCCTGCAGTTCGTCGAGATGTTACTCCTCGGGTTTGTCGCTGCCGCCGATAGGGCTTCGATCGAATCCCATCAATGTCGGATTGGTTTGTTACCCAAAACGAAGACACATTAGTGCTGCTCGGAAGTTCGTCGTTGCTTGCTCCTCCTCTTCCTCTTCCGGTACGTATCTCCTGCAATCCAAATTCTCCAAGATTTAAAATGCTTTTTTCGATTTTGAAAAGATTTTAGTCAATTCGGGTTTTTTAGCTGATCACTCGAATGTCCAAGCTTTAGGTCACTCACCATGAAATGTAGCTAATAATTGATAATAGAGGATCGATGATGAATCTGTTACCGTTATCCACATTAACGCATTTGGTTCAAAAAAATGTGTTGAAATCAGATCCACTGTTGGTCAAGGCTGCGAAAGGGCAAGCCGTGAGCCGCCCTCCAGCTTGGATGATGAGGCAAGCAGGAAGGTATATGGCTGTTTACAAAAAGCTCGCCCAGAAACACCCGTCCTTCAGAGAGAGATCAGAGAACACTGATCTTATAGTGGAAATCTCTTTGCAGCCTTGGCAAGCCTTCAGACCAGACGGTGTCATCATCTTCTCTGACATCCTCACGCCTCTTCCCGCGTTCGGCGTCCCTTTCGACATCGAAGAAGTCAAAGGCCCCGTGATCCAATCTCCCATCCGAACTGAAGAAGATTTGAAGAGGTTGCATCCTATTGATCTCGAGAAACTTCATTTCGTTGGAGATTCTCTCAAGATTCTGAGACAAGAGGTTGGTTTTGTCCTGTTCTCTCAGCTTTTCCTCCCGAGAGTTTAACCAAAATGCCTTGAAAATGGATTCTTGTTTTGGAAGGTCGGTGAACATGCCGCGGTGTTGGGTTTCGTTGGAGCGCCCTGGACAATTGCGACTTATATTGTTGAAGGAGGAACAACTCGGACTTATACGGTGATAAAGAGCATGTGCCACACTGCACCAAATGTACTGAGAGCTCTCTTATCTCATTTAACCAAAGCCATCACGGAGTACGTTGTTTACCAAGTTGAGCACGGAGCTCACTGCATACAAATATTCGATTCATGGGGCGGACAGCTGACTCCCGAGATGTGGGAGCGCTGGTCCAAACCCTACATCGAAGAGGTATAGTTGAGTGCTTTAGTCTTGAGGACTTGAGAGATTCTCTTTTGGATAACGTTTTTTTGGTCATTTGGGCTTTGCTAGATCATTCATGCTGTAAAGAGAAGATGTCCAGACACGCCGATAGTTTTCTACATCAATGGAAACGGTGGCCTTCTTGAGCGGATGAAAGGAACCGGAGCTGATGTCATTGGACTTGACTGGACTGTTGATATGGCTGATGGAAGGAGGCGATTGGGAAGCGAGGTTAGCGTGCAGGGAAATGTTGATCCAGCTTACCTATTCTCTCCGCTTCCTGCTTTAACCGAAGAAATCGAAAGGTAGGTGGTTACTTTGTTCAGCTGAAGATAGTTAGTAATGCTTTTATTCAATTCAAGAAACCACCGAAAGAAAATGTCTGTTTCTGTGTCAGAGTTGTGAAGAGTGCTGGACCAAAAGGGCATATACTCAACCTAGGACACGGTGTCTTGGTAGGGACACCAGAGGAAGCCGTGGCTCATTTCTTTGAAACCGCTAGGGGCTTGGATTACCAAACATTTTTCCAAAATCATGTTCCTGCAGAAAAAGCTGAACCTGAATTAGTTGCCTGAGCAATGTTGAACAGACAGGTGAGACAAGTCCCTATGCCCAAGGAATCTGCTGTTTTAGTTTTGTGAACATATGTTTGAATCTCTTAATTTTGGTGCAGGAATCAGAGAAAAACTTCCATGTGCCAGAGTTGATAACTTACTATGAGAGACATTTGAAGCTGTCCTGTCCTGGTCTTAGCTTTTAACAGTAGTATCTTGAGTTGCTCAATGTTGCTGCTTCTTTTGGAGATATGACTCTGGTTAAAGTTTAACCAAACATAATCTCTTTTCCTGTTGGTTATTCTATATCTGATGTATCTTCTCTCTTGCCCCACTTCGCTGTGAAACCAAGTAAGCTTGTTTTGTATCATGAACTGAGTGGGAAAAAAAACGCAGAAGAGAAGTCTCTGTCTCAGCCTGTATCAAATTGGTTTTGTCTGGTTTGGTTTTATTCAATGTAATTTCCCGGTTGGTTTTTGATGTTAATCGAATTCACTACAAAACGCATAACGTAACGCCGTAACGGTTCTCTCTCATAACTCAAATGAACATCCGTCCAAAACTTTGGACTCCAAACAGTCCCATAATTGACTTCTTATGGGCTGCTCTTTAGCCCATATTCCCTATTATTACATCTAGCAGGACGTTTAACTGATTTGATAAAAATTGGATTCTTCTTGTGAAACAATATTTGAGATATAATATCATTTTCTAAATAAAATTAAAATTATATTTAAAATGGTGAAGCGAAATTAATAGTTTAGAACGAAACAAAAAAAAGCTATTTGTTGGGATTGCATTACTATTTTCAGACGGGTAAAATATTTTTGTTTTTGGCTTTTCCCCCATAATTACATATAGAGTAGAGTATGATTTTATAAAATTTGAATTTTTTTTAGATTGTTGGGAAAACATATGTGAGATTTTACTTATATTACAATGCGTGGCATACATTTTTATCATAGGATATTAACTTAACATTATATTTTGGTAAAAAAAAAAAAAAACTTAACATTAGATTTTAAATGGTACAGCAAATTAATAGTTTGAAACTACGGAAAGGATTAAGACGTATAATATAGTGGTTTGTGTTATCCTCGTTGTTGTGTTATTTAGATTTTAAAAATGCTAAAAATTTGAGAGATTATAAGTGTATAATCCTTTATAGAGCGAGACGAAGAAACATTCCGGCTAACTCAGAACTCGAAGGATCGAGAACGAGAAGGATCGATCCGGAAAAGACACACAAAGCGATCTCCATAAGCAACAAGAACTTTGACGGCGACCCATGACTCAGACCCGGCGAAAACCAGATCTAGATTGAAGATCTAGGGTAAAGACGAGAACATGGGGCGTTTGTGGATACACCACACCGACGATTATCAAGATCTGGAACCCCAAGACTCGGCACCACCCAAAACCGGCCAGATCTGGAAATTAAAAAGCCGCGGCATCAAAACCTTCTTCAAACAGCGAAAAACGAGTGGCAAGGATAAAAGAAAGACAAAGCAAACTGAGAAAGAAAGAAGAAAGACCGACTCCGGTGCTAAAAAAGCCACCGGAGCCATAACAGTGAAAACGCGGCGGCTTGGAGATAGAGAGAAGGCAGAGAGATGGGTTTCAATTAGCCTATACCTCCCATTTGATCGAGATCTATTGATGCTTCTATCTAGGCGTTTAAGTTTTGTGTCAATCGACTTCGCCGCATCCGGAAGATTATTGTCTTGTCTTGCTGGGTCATGAAGCTGTGGATTTATGAATTGAAAGGTATGTGTGCGGTTCATTAGGAGGTTTCTGCTACCGTTTGTGGTCTTGGCCATCTTTGGTCTTTTACTTGAAAAGATCTCTATTTTGGCGCAAGTGTTGTTGGTGGCTTATGTTCTTTGTTTATGGATTAAATTGTTTTCTGTTTAAGATTGTATTCTACATCGATATCTAGTGGTTTTAGTTCTGTTCTGCTTGTACTTGTAATTTTCTAAGTTCCCTCTTTTGGGCTTAAGTTTCCGGAGAAATCTCTTCTTCCGCCGGCTTAGTTTCCGGAAATGTTTCCGGGTTTGTTACTGTTTTTCCCTTGTTTGGGCTGTTCGGATGTTTTCTTCGCCGGATTATGTGTGTAATCGGTTCGAAAGTTCAATATAATCTACTAGTTGGAAAAAAAAAAAGTGTATAATCCTTTGTAAGATCTAAAGTCAAATGAAATCCTTTCGCAAGAAAAAAGAAAAAAAAAAAGTCAAATGCCCTTTAACAAAAAAAGAAAAGAAATCGCAACATATAAAATAAAATCATAAGATAAGGTATAGTCACTACCATGGCCTCACCAGTTTGCTTTCGTGAATCATCCCACTTGTACTTTATTTTATCTATTAAAACTTAAAACAGAGAAATGCAAGTCGAACACTATTGTCTTGCCCTCCCCGAATGTTTCTGATAAATAATGTTAACTATCATCTAATACGTCAACCGAATTATCACCGACACTGACCCCACACCAAACCATTATGCATAACTTTATAAAAATGTAGCTATCATCAAATATATTATCCAATAATTGAACCATGTTATTTCTTTAATCTAATAGGGATCTATAAACTACAAAGTTTTGTGATAATTAATTCAGCATTATTGCTAAATTTCAAATTAAGAAGACGCCATGATTCATCAAACCCATAAAGAAATACAAAAGGGTCAATGATAAATATTCGAACGAATCAGTCTACCCAAGAGCCATTTTTCTAATGTCTTTTTAAAAATTCATAAGCTTATACACTTTATCTATTCCAGAACATTTTACATGACAAAACTCTCATATTTTAATATTTTTTGAAAACGACTATTGTTTTAGTCCTCTACAAGTTGATACGTATGGGATGTGTTTAAGCGTAATACTGCGAAGAAAATGAATTAAACTTGAACCGAATATTCTAACAGATGGACAAGAACCCACGTAGCTAGCGATATATCACAAACAGTTATTTATTTTTGTTACAAAATCACAAACTTGGTTGACTTGAGTACATATTATAATGACGTATTCAATGATTCAAAATTTCGAATATTCCATTAATGTATTAATCGTTCATCTTATATTCTTTGCTCTCTTTTTCATAAAAGGTATGCGATTTAAAAACATGTACAAAACTATTGACTTTTGGTCATACAGAGGTTCTCATAGTTAGGAATAAAAAAGCATACACTTAGCAAATAAGAGAACAAGAGAATGAAGGAAACATTGTTAAAGAAGTTGCACAGAACTTCGAATTAGATGAGTAAACACGTCGACAATGCCCGCAAAAACTAATAGTTTGCGGTGGCTTCCACGTCCGCCTCGGCCTGAGTTTAGAGGCAACAAATAAAAAATGAGTGAAACTTTTGAAAAAGAAAAAAAGTCATTAGATACTCTTAGTTTGTAATAATATAAGTTAATTATATAAGCAAATCGAGTAATAAAACAGGATAAATCCTGAAAAAAATTAGAACTTTTTAAAAGTCAACTTGGTTGGCTGTGAAAGTTACGGTCAGAGATTTGAGCATCTTCGTGCATAGACAAAATGCATGCACAAGCTTACACGATCCTGTTTTTTTTTTCTTTCTTTTCTTTTCTTTATAAGCTAAAAATCAATTGCTTTTCTGTTTTACCAATTACCAAAGCTAAGATTAACACAAAAAGCTAAGATGTAATCAACAAAGCTTTAATTTAATCAAGCTGACTTTTAAATATTTTAACTTTTTCAAGATCTTTTATTTTTAATATCTGATGTAACTATTCAATGTAATTACAACAACGTTTTACGAAACCCTATTAATTGTGATTTCATATATAACCCCTGTCACACTTACAAGTTACAACTAAGAAATAAAAATACACAAAGAAGAAATTTGTCCCAAAAACAAAAAAAATCAAGATTCATTGTTTTTGTGACAAATTTGTTCCATTAAACCACTATTACTAATAGTTTCATTTTCTTGCTTAATTTATAATATACAATTCTAACAACTGATAAATTATACAAATTACAAATTAAGTAACAAATTTTAGTTGACCATATGAAATGGAATGTTAATGAAAATATTATATTTCCTTATGTAATTTGTTTGTAACCTTATATATACTAGTTAGGAAAATTTTCTAATGTAAAACATTTTAACATTCTAATATATTAGATCTTAATTAATTTGACCACTAAAACTTAAATTCAAATGTATTTAAAGTAATGCATTATATTTTCGACTCCAGCTAAGCAAATAAACCACTATCACTAATAGTTTCATTTTTTACTTAATTTGTAATATACAATTCTAACAATTGATAAATTATACAAATTACAAATTAAGTAACAGATTTTAGATGACCATATGAAATGGAATGGTAACGAAAAGATTATATTTCCTTATGTAATTTGTTTGTAATATTTAAAAGATGCAAAATATCCGTGAGTATAATTCCTTTTCATTATAAAATAAGATGGATTTGAGGAATAAATGATTTCACTTGTATAGTGTGTGTTAATAAAATAAATAAATTCATAAATAAATAAATAAATAATGAAAAAGTTAAAATCTCACTTATAAGCGCGCATCTCATGCCTACACAGAGTATCGCACTGCCACTTCCTCTATATATACTCGAGTCTACTTCCTCATTTCCTATCATCATCTCTGAATCTGATTCCACATCGAAAAACCTTCTCTCTGATCTGTGTGGATTCGCACCCAAACATCGAATTTGATTTCCTTCCACACTATCTGCAGATTTCTTCTTATAGGTTTGTCTGAATCGATTCAAATTCTGTTTTTTTTTTCTTTTTTGAAGTTTAATTCATTTTTTTAGGCAGTCTATCGAATTCCCGGTTCAATCGGCGAGATTTGCGTCAGTGTTCAACAGATTTTGCAAAAACAAGAAAAAATCTCTTTCGATTTTAATTATTGTTATCTGTTTGTTAAAACGTTCCTTGATCTGATGATTGCAGAAGAACTCAGAGAGCGTTGACTAGTGGAGATCGATTGATCGGCGATAATGGCGGGTCGGAACATAGAGAAGATGGCATCAATTGATGCGCAGCTTCGGCAACTGGTTCCAGCTAAAGTGAGTGAAGACGATAAGCTTGTTGAGTATGATGCTCTTCTCCTCGATCGCTTTCTCGACATTCTCCAGGATCTACACGGAGAGGATCTCCGTGAAACNTTGCTTTCAATTTTCTGTATTACCCGTTTACTACCTTTTTTGCTAGCTAAATCACGAGACTTTTAATTTTTTTTTTCCTTTTCGTTGAAAATTTCTGGCGGTTGTATACAGTGCCTGCAGTTCGTCGAGATGTTACTCCTCGGGTTTGTCGCTGCCGCCGATAGGGCTTCGATCGAATCCCATCAATGTCGGATTGGTTTGTTACCCAAGAAGAAGACACATTAGTGCTGCTCGGAAGTTCGTCGTTGCTTGCTCCTCCTCTTCCTCTTCCGGTACGTATCTCCTGCAATCCAAATTCTCCAAGATTTAAAATGCTTTTTCGATTTTGAAATGATTTTAGTCAATTCGGGTTTTTTAGCTGATCACTCGAATGTCCAAGCTTTAGGTCACTCACCATGAAATGTAGCTAATAATTGATAATAGAGGATCGATGATGAATCTGTTACCGTTATCCACATTAACGCATTTGGTTCAAAAAAATGTGTTGAAATCAGATCCACTGTTGGTCAAGGCTGCTAAAGGGCAAGCCGTGAGCCGCCCTCCAGCTTGGATGATGAGGCAAGCAGGAAGGTATATGGCTGTTTACAAAAAGCTCGCCCAGAAACACCCGTCCTTCAGAGAGAGATCAGAGAACACTGATCTTATAGTGGAAATCTCTTTGCAGCCTTGGCAAGCATTCAGACCAGACGGTGTCATCATCTTCTCTGACATCCTCACGCCTCTGCCCGCGTTCGGCGTCCCTTTCGACATCGAAGAAGTCAAAGGCCCCGTGATCCAATCTCCCATCCGAACTGAAGAAGATTTGAAGAGGTTGCATCCTATTGATCTCGAGAAACTTCATTTCGTTGGAGATTCTCTCAAGATTCTTAGACAAGAGGTTGGTTTTGTCCTATTCTTCTCAGCTTTTCCTCCCGAGAGTTTAACCAAAATGCCTTGAAAATGGATTCTTGTTTTGAAAGGTCGGGGAACATGCCGCGGTGTTGGGCTTCGTTGGAGCGCCTTGGACAATTGCGACTTATATTGTTGAAGGAGGAACAACTCGGACGTATACGGTGATAAAGAGCATGTGCCACACTGCACCAAATGTACTGAGAGCTCTCTTGTCTCATTTAACCAAAGCCATCACGGAGTACGTTGTTTACCAAGTTGAGCACGGAGCCCACTGCATACAAATATTCGATTCTTGGGGCGGACAACTGACTCCCGAGATGTGGGAGCGCTGGTCCAAACCCTACATCGAAGAGGTATAGTTGAGTGCTTTAGTCTTGAGGACTTGAAAGATTCTCTTTTGGATAACGTTTTTTTGGTCATTTGGGCTTTGCTAGATCATTCATGCTGTAAAGAGAAGATGTCCAGACACGCCGATAGTTTTCTACATCAATGGAAACGGTGGCCTTCTTGAGCGGATGAAAGGAACTGGAGCTGATGTCATTGGACTTGACTGGACTGTAGATATGGCTGATGGAAGGAGGCGATTGGGAAGCGAGGTTAGTGTGCAGGGAAATGTTGATCCAGCTTATCTATTCTCTCCGCTTCCTGCTTTAACCGAAGAAATCGAAAGGTGGGTGGTTACTTTGTTCAGCTGAAGATAGTTAGTAATGCTTTTATTCAATTCAAGAAATCGAAAGAAAATGTCTGTTTTCTGTGTCAGAGTTGTGAAGAGTGCTGGACCAAAAGGGCATATACTCAACCTAGGACACGGTGTCTTGGTAGGGACACCAGAGGAAGCCGTGGCTCATTTCTTTGAAACCGCTAGGTGCTTGGATTACCAAACATTTTTCCAAAATCATGTTCCTGCAGAAAAAGCTGAACCTGAATTGGTTGCCTGAGGAATGTTGAACAGACAGGTGAGACAAATCCCTATGCCGAAGGAATCTGCTGTTTTAGTTTTGTGAACATATGTTTGAATCTCTTAATTTTGGTCCAGGAACTAGAGAAAAGCTTCCATGTCTGACTCATAATCGATGCCAGAGTTCGTAACATGCTATGAGAGACATTCGAAGCTGTCCTGCCCTGGTCTTAACTCTTTAACAGTATCTTGAGTTGCTCAATATGTTGCTGCCTCTTTTGGAGATATGACTCTGGTTAAAGTTTAACCAAACATCAATCTCTTTTCCTGTTTGTTATCCCTTTTTATTCATATGGTTCTTTCTCGATCTCTATATTTGATGTATCTTCTCTCTTGTCCCACTTCGCTGTGAAATCAAGTAAGCTTGTTTTGTATCATGAACTGAGGGGGAAAAAACGCAGAAGAGCAGTCTCTGTCTCAGACTCTCAGCCTGTATCAACTTGGTTTGGTCTGGTTTGGTTTTATTCAATGTAATTTCCCGGTTGGTTTTTGATGTTAACCGAATTCACTACAAAAGTACAAAAACGCATAACGTAAAGCCGTAACGGTTCTCTCATAACGCAAATGAACATCCGTCCAAACAGTCACTTAATTGACTTCTTACGTTGTCATCGGGTATATAATATTGATATTGGGCTGCTCATATATCTTTAGCCCATATTTCCCTATAATTACATCTAGTAGGACGTTTATAAATTTTTTTTTTTTTTTTTAGATTTTTGGGGAAATATATGTGAGATTTTACTTATATTACAATGCGGGGCATACATTTTTATCGTATAATATTATTTTCTATATGAACTTAAAATTATATTTAAAATGGTACAGCAAATTAATAGTTTAAAACTACGGAAAGGATTAAGACGTATAATATAGTGGTTTGTGTAATCCTCGCTGTTGTTCTATTTAGATTTTCAGAATGCTAAAAAATTGAGAGATTATAATTGTATGATCATTTATAAGATTTAAAGTCAAATGAAATCGCAACATATAAAATAAATTCATAAGATAATGTTATAGTCATCAATTTGCTTTCGTGAATCATACCACTTGGACTTTTTTATCTATTAAAACTTAAAACAGAGAAATGCAAGTCGAACACTATTGTCTTGCCCTCCCCGAATGTTTCTGATAAATAATGTTAACTATCATCTAATACGTCAACCGAATTATCACCGACACTGACCCCACACCAAACCAAACCATTATGCATAACTTTATAAAAAATGTAGCTATCATCCAATATATATATTATTGTTTTTGCTAAAAGGCTTCTATCATCCAATATATTATCCAATAATTGAACCTTGTTATTTCTTTAATCTAATAGGGATCTATAAACTACAAAGTTTTGTGATAATTAATTCAGCATTATTGTTACATTTCAAATTAAGAAGACGCCATGATTCATCAAACCCATAAAGAAATACAAAAGGGTCAATGATAAATATTCGAACGAATCAGTCTACCCAAGAGCCATTTTTCTAATTTCTTTTTAAAAATTATAAGCTTATACGCTTTATCTATTCTAGAACATTTTACATGACAAACTCTCATATATTTGATATTTTGTAAACGACTTGTTTTAGTCCTCTACAAGTTAATACGTAGGGGATGTGTTTAAGTGTAATACTGAGAAGAAAATGAATTAAATTTGAACCGAATATTCTAACAGATGGACAAGAACCCACGTAGCGATATATCACAAACAATTATTTATTTTTGTTACAAATCACAAACTTGGTTGACTTGAGTACATATTATAATGACGTATTCAATGATTCAAAATTTCGAATATTCCATTAATAGCTAGCTATAAGAATAACAAAAAACGTAATATATGTATTAATCGTTCATCTTATATTCTTTGCTCTCTTTTTCATAAAAGGTATGCGATTTAAAAAACATGTACAAAACTATTACTTTTGGTCATACAGAGGTTCTCATAGTTTCAGAGAAATTTAGGAATAAAAAAGCATACACTTAGCAAATAAGAGAACAAGAGAATGAAGGAAACATAGTTAAAGAAGTTGCATAGAACTTCGAAGATAAGTAAACATGTCGACAATGCCCGCAAAAACTAATAGTTTGCCGTGGCTTCCACGTCCGCCTCGGCCTGAGATTAGAGGCAACAAAGTAATATAAACATTTATTTTTTGGATAATCGGCGTGAGATTAGAGGCAACAAATAAACTCTAGTTAATTATGATTTTTTCTTCAACATACTCTTAGTTATATCATTAGAGTTGGAATAAGATAAGTTAAATTATATAAGAAAATCGAGTAATAAAACAGGATAAATCCTGAAAAAATTAGAACTTTTTAAAAGTCAACTTGGTTGCCTGTGAAAGTTAGGCTCAGAGATTTGAGCATCTTCGTGCATAGACAAAATGCATGCACGAGCTTACACGAATACACGATCCTGTTTTTCTCTTTTCTTTATAAGCTAAAAATCAATTATTTTTTCTGTTTTACAAATTACCAAAGCTAAGATTAAGACAAAAAGCTAAGATGTGTAATCAACAAAGTTTTAATTTAATCAAGTTGGCTTTTTAAAATAATAACTTTTTCAGGATCTTTTATTTTTAATATCTGATGTAACTATTAAATGTATTTACAACAACTTTTTACAAAACCCTATTAAATGTGATTTTATAACCCCTGTCACACTTACAAGTTGAACTAAAAAATAAAGATACGCAAAGAAGAAATTTATCCAAAAAAATAATATCAAGATTAATTATGAGCTTCCAACTCAAAATCAATTGAAAATAATGTTTATGAACCTGTTTTCTCGAGATAAGGACGACGGATCACTTATAAGTGAAAAACTGTTTTTGTGGGAAATCGTATGTTAGGCCAACCTGACTTTGATACCATATTAAAAATTAAAGATTTTCAACTCAAAAAAAATTTGGTAATGAATGGATTTGTGCATGAACCTTATATATTCCCTCCGTTTTACAAAGAGTGACATTTTTAGAGTTTTATTTTTTTTCATAAAAAATGTCGTTTTACATTTTCAATGCATAATTTTAAATAAAAATCCAGTTTTAACTCTATTGATTCAATATGTTAATTATAGAGCGAAATTTATTTAGTATATTAATAAAGGATAAACTAGAACTTTTCATTGTTTTCTTAATTTATGTGAAATATGTCAAAATAACACTATTTATGAAACAGAGAGAATACTAGTTAAAAATATTTCAACTTCTAATATGGAACATTTTAACATTCTAATACGTTAGATCTTAATTAATTTGACCACTAAAACTTAAATTCACATGTATTTTAAGTAATGCATTATTTTCGACTCCAGATATGCCATTAAACCACTATCACTAATAGATTCATTTTCTTACTTAATTTATAATATACAATTCTAATAATTGATAAATTATACAAATTACAAATTAAGTAACAAATTTTAGTTGACCATATGAAATGGAATGTTAATGAAAATATTATATTTCCTTTTGTAATTTGTTTGTAATCTTATATACAAGTTAAGAAATGTTTCAATTTCCAAGGTGAAACATTTTAACATTTTAATACATTAGATCTTAATTAATTTGACCACTAAAACTTAAATTCAAAAGTATTTTAAGTAATGCATTATATTTTCGACTCCAGCTAAGCAAATAAACCACTATCACTAATAGTTTCATTTTCTTACTTAATTTGTAATACACAATTCTAACAATTGATAAATTATACAAATTACAAATTTTTTTTTTTGGTCATAACAAATTACAAATTAAGTAACAAATTTTAGTTGACCATATGAAATGGAATGTTAATGAAAATATTATATTTCCTTATGTAATTTGTTTGTAAGATTTAAAAGATGCAAAATATCCGTGAGTATAATCCCTTTTCATTATAAAATAAGATGGATTTGAGGAATAATGATTTCACTTGTATAGTGTGTTAATAAAATAAATAAATTCAAAAATAGATAAATAAATAATGAAAAAAAGTTAAAATCTCACTTATAAGCGCGCATCCATGCCTACACAGAGTATCGCACTCCCTCTATATATACTTGAGTCTACTTCCTCATTTCCTATCACATCTCTGAATCTGATTCCACATCGAAAAACCTTCTCTCTGATCTGTGTGGATTCGCACCAAACATCGAATTTGATTTCCTTCCACACTATCTGCAGATTTCTTCTTATAGGTTTGTCTGAATCGATTCAAATTCTGTTTTTTTTTTTTTTTTTTTAAAGTATAATTTCTTTTTTTTCGGCCAGTCTATCGAATTCCCGGTTCCATCGGCGAGATTTGCGCCAGTGTTCAACAGATTTTGCGAAAACAAGAAAAAATCTTTTTCGATTTAATTATTACTATTGTTATTTTGTTTTTGTTAAAACGTTCCGTGATCTGATGAATACAGAAGAACTCAGAGAGCGTTGGCTAGTGGAGATCGATTGATCGGTGATAATGGCGGGTCGGAACATAGAGAAGATGGCATCAATTGATGCGCAGCTTCGTCAGCTGGTTCCAGCTAAAGTCAGTGAAGACGATAAGCTTGTTGAGTATGATGCTCTTCTCCTCGATCGCTTTCTCGACATTCTCCAGGATCTACACGGAGAGGATCTCCGTGAAACGGTAACAAATCCTTCTTTTAAAACATAATCTGACTATAATTTCCGATTGAATCGATACCCATTTGCCTAGATCGCAAAAATTTCAAACCTTTATCTCAGTTTTGTTTCGATGAATGGTTTTTCCGATTACCCTCGATTATGGTGGTTTAAGTATAGACGCCGGAATCAGATTCAACTGACTTGTGGAATGGAAACTTATTATGCTTAGATTAATCTTGTGCACAGGTTCAAGAGCTATACGAGCTTTCTGCTGAATATGAAGGGAAACGTGAGCCTAAGAAGCTTGAGGAACTAGGGAGTGTGCTAACGAGTTTGGATCCTGGTGACTCCATTGTTATCTCCAAGGCTTTCTCCCACATGCTTAACTTAGCCAACTTGGCTGAGGAGGTGCAGATTGCTTACCGCCGCAGGATCAAGAAGCTGAAGAAGGGTGATTTCGTTGACGAGAGCTCTGCGACTACCGAATCCGATATCGAAGAGACTTTCAAGAGACTCGTTTCGGATCTCGGTAAGTCTCCTGAGGAGATCTTTGATGCCCTGAAGAATCAGACTGTGGATCTGGTTTTGACTGCTCATCCTACTCAGTCTGTGCGTAGATCGTTGCTTCAGAAGCATGGGAGGTTAGTTTTTGACTTCCTCCTGAGATTTCTCTGTTTGCTGAGTGAGACAACACTTTTTTGCTTGTGTATTGATCTTAAATGCTTTCTCAGGATAAGGGACTGTCTTGCTCAGCTGTATGCAAAGGACATTACTCCTGATGACAAGCAGGAGCTCGATGAGTCTCTGCAAAGAGAGGTAAAGAGATCAACCTCACTTGATTGTAACATGTTGATTTGATACAATGGAAATATTGGCCTTTTTAAAATCTCCCCTTTTGTTTAGATTCAAGCTGCATTCCGCACAGATGAGATTAGGAGAACACCTCCAACACCGCAAGATGAAATGAGAGCTGGAATGAGCTACTTCCATGAGACAATCTGGAACGGTGTCCCCAAGTTCCTGCGCCGCGTGGACACAGCTCTGAAAAACATTGGGATTGACGAACGTGTTCCTTACAATGCCCCGTTGATTCAGTTCTCTTCATGGATGGGCGGTGATCGTGATGGTACAAGCGCTTTCCGCATTACTGACAAACAAATCTCTCTCCCTCTCTCTTATTTCCTCTTGTTCACCCTCTAATCTACTTACCTGAATTACAGGTAACCCGAGGGTCACACCTGAGGTCACTAGAGATGTGTGCTTGTTGGCTAGAATGATGGCTGCCAATCTCTACTACAACCAAATCGAGAATCTTATGTTTGAGGTTTTTTTATCTCTTTTAAACCTCCTCTTCATTTTCCCGGTTTTATATTCTAAAAGATTCGCTTGATTCATTCATTTTTCTTCTTCGCAGTTGTCTATGTGGCGTTGTACTGATGAGTTCCGTGCCAAGGCTGATGAAATCCACAGGAACTCCAGGAAAGATGCTGCAAAACATTACATAGGTTAGAAGCAGAAATCCTCATGTGGAGATTTTTTTACTTGCAAGATCGAAAAAGAAAAAAAATGGTATTGCTTTTGCATTCTTAAGATATATTTTTTGTAATTCAATGCAGAATTCTGGAAGACAATTCCTCCAACTGAGCCATATCGTGTGATTCTTGGTGATGTGAGGGATAAACTGTATCACACACGTGAGCGCTCTCGTCAATTGCTGAGTAACGGAATCTCCGACATCCCTGAAGAAGCTACTTTCACAAATGTGGAACAGGTAAGAAACCTCCATACTCTGCAAAATGTTTTTTTTTACTAAATTGTTGCCTGATTCTAACAGCTGTTAGTTCTTGCCATGAAATTTTCTTCAATCCTTAAACTTGTTCTCCTCGCAATATTCATGGAATGGAATTTGTTTTTACTGTTTTTTGTTCTATCTACGCAGTTCTTGGAGCCTCTTGAGCTCTGTTACCGATCACTATGTTCATGTGGTGACCGCCCTATAGCTGATGGAAGCCTTCTTGATTTCTTGAGGCAAGTCTCTACCTTTGGACTCTCCCTTGTGAGGCTTGACATCAGGCAAGAGTCTGAACGTCACACCGATGTCTTGGATGCTATCACCAAGCACTTAGGCATCGGTTCCTCCTATAGAGACTGGTCTGAAGAAGGCCGACAGGAATGGCTTCTAGCTGAACTAAGCGGCAAGCGTCCACTTTTCGGACCTGATCTTCCCAAAACCGAAGAAATTGCTGATGTCCTGGACACATTCAAAGTCATATCCGAGCTGCCTGCAGATTGCTTTGGAGCTTACATTATCTCTATGGCAACTTCACCTAGTGATGTCCTTGCGGTTGAGCTTTTACAGCGTGAATGCCACGTGAAAAAGCCACTTAGAGTTGTTCCACTCTTTGAGAAGCTAGCTGATCTTGAAGCGGCTCCTGCTGCTGTTTCAAGACTCTTTTCTTTAGACTGGTACAAAAACCGTATTAACGGTAAACAAGAGGTTATGATCGGTTACTCAGATTCAGGTAAAGACGCTGGACGTCTCTCAGCTGCTTGGGAGCTATACAAAGCTCAAGAAGAGCTTGTGAAGGTTGCTAAGGAATATGGAGTGAAGCTAACTATGTTCCATGGCCGTGGTGGCACAGTCGGAAGAGGAGGTGGTCCCACTCATCTTGCTATATTGTCTCAGCCACCGGATACAGTTAATGGCTCACTCCGAGTCACGGTTCAAGGTGAAGTCATTGAGCAATCATTTGGAGAGGAACACTTGTGCTTTAGAACACTTCAGCGTTTCACAGCTGCTACTCTTGAGCACGGAATGAACCCTCCGGTTTCACCAAAACCCGAGTGGCGTGCTTTGCTAGATGAAATGGCTGTTGTTGCAACTGAGGAATACCGATCTGTCGTTTTCCAAGAACCCCGATTTGTCGAGTACTTCCGCCTCGTAAGTATTCATTCACATGAGTCCGAAATTCACCAGTCTTGTTTTTGTGTTTTGTGTATCTCAACCGTTGGTTTGGTTTTTCAGGCTACTCCGGAGTTGGAGTATGGACGTATGAACATCGGAAGCAGACCTTCGAAGCGAAAGCCGAGCGGTGGGATCGAATCTCTCCGTGCAATCCCGTGGATCTTTGCTTGGACACAAACAAGATTCCATCTTCCTGTATGGTTAGGATTCGGAGCAGCTTTCAGGTATGCAATCAAGAAGGATGTGAGGAACCTCCACATGCTGCAAGATATGTACAAACACTGGCCGTTTTTCCGAGTCACCATCGATCTTATTGAAATGGTGTTCGCCAAGGGAGACCCCGGGATCGCTGCTTTGTACGACAAACTTCTTGTCTCAGAAGATTTATGGGCCTTTGGAGAGAAACTCAGATCCAACTTTGATGAAACCAAGAACCTCGTCCTCCAGGTATATATAAAAACAGAGTCCTCTGTTTCGTATTCTTTAATATTTTTACTTGCAGTTCCACTAAAATCCCTTTGTTGCAGACTGCTGGACACAGAGACCTTCTTGAAGGAGACCCTTACTTGAAACAGAGACTTAGGCTGCGTGACTCTTACATTACAACCCTCAACGTTTGCCAAGCATACACATTGAAGAGAATCCGTGATCCAAGCTACAATGTGACACTGCGACCACACATTTCCAAAGAGATCATGCAATCAAGCAAATCAGCACAAGAGCTCGTCAAGCTGAACCCAACGAGTGAATACGCGCCTGGACTTGAGGACACACTCATTTTAACCATGAAGGGTATTGCCGCAGGATTGCAAAACACCGGTTAAGTGATTGAATGAGTGAGAGAGAATACCAACACTTGGAATCTCTTGTCTTTTCTACCTTTCCTTTTTTTCAATAATCTCTGTTTTAGAATCGAAATAATAAGTTATTACGGTATTGGATTACAGTTTACTTTATGTATCCACCGTTAAAAAGTTTTAATCTTCCCCATTGTATGAAACTAAACACCGCTCTGTTTCTGGAAGTGGAAACAAAAACAGAAACAGAGAACAGTGAATGTTAATCTTATCTTCTTTGTCTTTTTGTTTCTGCTCTCTGTCTCGCAATACCAGAATCATTTACAGTTGTTGGGATGTTTCTATGACTCCTTTAACTTGGCACGTCGTCTAAAGTCTCTGAATGTGGTCCCTGAAACGGCAAGCATGTTTAATCGAACTAGGCCGTTACAGAAGGGAGGTCCGTCGATGAAACGACACGGTTTTTTATTCTGTTCAAAACACACGGCACGTATTTCGTCTACATCTATTGCATACAGTTCCAACTATACACCGCTAAAGATGGAAGTCAGAAGCGAGTGCTAATCACGCGTCCTAAACCGGTGTAAACCACAAATATAAAGAGAGAAGAAGCAACAAAATTGTTAACAATTTGTAAATATCAATACAAACAGAATACACACATTTGGCTTGTGTTGTGTGTGCTGCAAGCAAAATCATCATCTAATTATTGCCAGATTTTACTGGAAGAAGAGAGAAAAGTAATAATTTTTATTGATGGCAAAAATGTTTTGACAACATGAATCAAATGGTTTGCTCTCTCCGTTTATTTTCTATGGGTTTCATCACCTAAGTAACCAAAATTTTCTCTATGTACACATAACTAACCTCTCTTTCATTTCCTAAACCTAACAAGAGAAATGAATAAATCAAATCATAAATGATTCTGTAAACTAAACGCCCAAGTCTGAGAGATTATTGACAAGTTTTCCTCTCTTTTTTTCCTATGAACATAGTAACGTGTTTTGAGTTTGCTAAAGGCCATATTGCCTCACTGAATGCTCCAGTGCTTCCTTGCTTGGGCACACAATCACCTTCATCCGAATCCCAAGTTTGTAAATCTTGAATGTTGGCACAACTCTCACTTTCTCTGCATCAGCCACTGCAGGACATTTCTCAATCTCCACCTATAGAAACATCACATTTAAGTTTACTTGTTTTCTCTAGTCACATAGAAAGATGTTTAAAGTTTTGTTATTACCTTGAGGAAGTGCAGAGATGGGTAACGAATACATAGTGCGTCAATGAAACCAGACATCTCTTTGCATTGTTGATCAGAGGCTCTAAAATAGTGTACAATGGAAACTCCTGCCATTTGAAGTAGACAACAAGTTAATTAAGGCAAGTTCTCTTGACTGTAAAGAGCAAGACAAGTTTAGCTATTCACTTACCAGGTCGGGTCAATGCACCTTTGAACTCTTCAAGACTAGAAATTTCCTCAACTTCTCCTCCAAATTCCATGTTTAGAACTACTTCCCCGTGAGATTTCTTCAATGCAATTTGAGCGTTAAACAAAGATTCAGCAATTTCTTTGTCATAAGATAGTTCCTTTCTTAGGTTTTCGTAATCGCTCACTGCTTCAGCCCATCTTTCCAGCTACAGTTTCAGAGGAAGAAGCTCAGAACAAGTAAAAAGCCAAAACTAAGTAACACCATATAGATTTTTTTTTTTTACCTTGCTGTATGATGCAGCCCTTTGACGAAGAGGCTTTGTGTAGCTCGGTAGAATGAGCAATGCATGGTTACAATCTTCGATTGAGCTCTCCCACATCCCAACCTTAAAAAAACAATCTGCTCTATGACAAAGCAGAGTAGCATTGGACGGATCAAACTTAAGGCCTTCTGCATAAGCTGCACTTGCTTCAGTGTATCTTTCTGATTCATAAAGATCGTTACCACGATCACGCGCCCTAGCAATCAATCTAATATTTCTATACAAGGTTTCAACTTCACTGTTTCGTGGATCGATCTTTGAAGCTTTCTCTGCAGCTGTAACTGCATTTTCAAACCTGCAAGAATTCGTCATATGCTCTTTTATACTCCCTTTTTTTTTACCCATGAACATAACACAATAAACCAATAATCAATCAATCACCAGGTCTATAAAATTTCACCTTCCTAGAGCCAACTCCATCTGGGATTTGACAAAATATGTGTAAGCTTCAGAGTTCATATCGAAAAACCGAGTCTGTGAGAAAGAAGCTGGGAATGGTTCTACTTTGGGGATAAATGCTAGTACTGTTTGAGCATCATCAAGCCGTAGGAGTTTAACTAGTGCTTCCACTTTACACATAGCTAGCTGCAAATTTTAAATATGTAAAATACTTGAAACATTCTTTACTACTGTAGGTAATACAAAGAATGTTTGTTCTCTTTAGTACCTGAGGAGACCAATCAGCTCCAGAAGCCATAGCTGCGCTTACTTCTGTCAAAACAAGATTCCATTCACCACGTTTTCTTGCGTTTGAGCATTTGTTCAAGTGTTTATCTACTTGCTCAAGCACCTTCACGACCATGTGATCCGATGGTTCCTCCACGGAGAAAAAGTGCTTCCCAGCATTATCGACCTGACCTAATCTGCAACCAAATAATTAAAAGACTCAAAAACTGATTAGATATCATTAATTTCTCTACCAAAAACCTATGATAAGCCAATCCAGTTTACCTAAGAAGCAATGTGGCTAAACGGTGATGAGCTCTTGCAAAATTTGGATCCAATTTAATAGCTTCTTCACACTCAATCACAGCTTCCCCAATCCGACCCAAACCCGACAACGCAGCTGCTCGATTGCTATGGTAAGTCGCATTGGTCGGTGAGAGCTCTAACGCTCGATCGTAATACTTCAAAGCCTCACTGAAACGACCTTTCTTGAACATTTCGTTCCCAACTCTCTTTACTTCCTCTGGACTCGAGCAAGTCATCATCAATCCTCCTGTATCTGCGTCGGAGCCACCGTTAGAACTACCGGCGATTACAAGTGAGCGAGACGAAGAAGCAGATAACGTCGTTGGCTTCACAGGAGAGGAGCTGTTTCCTCGTATTACGCTACCGTATCCGTACGATTTCGCGCCTGGTCCAAGAACCATGCTTTTCGGGATTCCTTGAGTCATGCCTGTGATTTGAACCTTCCCGGACGGGAAGAGGTTCCCGGCGGGAAGTATTTTGACCTTCTGCGGCGGCACAGTGGAGATTTTACCCGATGGTTTTGCTGAGTCTAACGTTGCAGAGCCCCGACCTGGTCTCGGGTTCCCATTCGCGGCCTTTGACCCAGCTTTAGCGGCGGCGGGACTGCTAGACCCAGGCTGAGCGACGGAGGGAGTGGTGGTCTTATAAGATTTAGCGGCGGAGGGAATGCTGGAATTGAATTTAGCGGTTGGCTTAGAAGGTTGAGCGGCGGGCTTAAAAGATTGCGCGGCGGAGGTAGTGCTGGATTTCAATTGAGCCCCGACAGAGGGAATGCTAGCGGCGGAGGGATTTGATCGATCAGAATCGGGTTTGCTTGTGACCGGAGTATGTCCAGCACGACCCGTTACCGATCCAGAGGAGCTGGAACTGCGGCTACTAGAGGAAGTAGTGGTTGCCGCCGAGGTGAGTCCACTCGGCTGAGTCTGAAGCGGAGTAATTGGTGATCCAAGATCGACATTAACAGTGTCTGGCTTGTTGTTTTCCATATTCAGCGATTCGTGAAGCTTATCGGCGACAGTGTCAGGTCCCGACACAAGTTTATTGGGCTTCACCATTGCGTCTCAGCAAGGTTACGATTAGAAGATAGCCGGAAATGATCGCCTGAATCCCGAGTTTCCCTAAGAGTTTCTCTCCGGAAAGAAACTGACCGACAATGGCGGAACAAGATAGAAACGAAGACGGAGAAGATGAATGTATGATCAGATATTCTGATCAATACAACAACGGGAGAGGAGAGGAAAAAAAAAGGAAAGATGGGATTTTGCGATGTGAAAGAGTGAATCAAAAGAATGAAATGTGCTTGTGTTTTCTAGAGAGAGAAAAATAGTTTTCTCCGGAGAGAAAGTTTCAGAGAAGAATAGAAGAGAGGAAGGAGACGAAGAGGAGCGAGTGAACCAACAAAACTATAGTTTAAAATTTTTATTTACCTTTCGACTTGACCAACAAAAAAAAATGATTTTTTCTTTTCTTTTCTCAACTGTTCTCTTCTCTTTCGCTTGAAGGTTGTGGAAGTCATCCTAAAATGAGAAAAACAATCTTACACCGTACGGAGAAAATTAAATTCGATTTTTTGAGAAATATGAGCTGTATTACTTTCTTTTTTTTAAATCATTAATTTTCACCAGATTTTGCCTAGTCAAATGAAAAAACTAATGTCACAACTATGATCTAAAAACTTTTAAGCGATTTTAGAGTATCTAATTTAAGCTATTTTAATATTGAAAATCCAAAGTCTTGACTGAATCCTTCTCGTGGATTGCGCTACGACTATGTCCACGCAACACTCTACTATACACACTTATGACTTATACATAATTATTTATTTTCTGATGATGTGAACCTTCATCATAAATCATAGTTATAGGCTCAGGCTATTATTTAAACGAATTTTCGGAAACAGTATTTTATTATATGTAAATAAAAATAATAAAAAATGTTGACAAATCCTCAATATATATAGGCTCTCTCTTCAGTCTTCATCGCCTGGCTCCTCTGGCTACGCTTCACTTTCACGAGACAGATTCCATTTTTTTAATCTTATGTTTCTCAATTTCGAAGGAATGTCTTATCATAACTCAGAAGTAATAATTAAAATATTTTTTAAGTAAATAAACTATTTAATAATCTGCTGACTTGGCTTTCTTTCGATACTGTCTCGTTTTTCTAATACCCCACTCGCGTCCCGTGAGAAGTGACGTCCACGCTCCTAAAGCAATTTTTTTTTTTTTTAGCAATTGTTGTACTTAGTAAGATATTAAGTACATCATTAACCAATTGTGTCTGTCAATAACTAAAGGGTTAATCGAACATCCCAGCTCGCAAGGTGACAGCCAATATAACAACATGCACATACCTATATAAAATCAAACACATCAAAAAAATGAGACTAATTTACCAATGGTAAGAAACAGTTTTGATATCTGTATTTTCATAACTTATTAACTTCTTCACTACTTCAATCACAATTTACCACACATTTTTTTGTAAACTATTTTACCACATTTGTGTGGCTCCTACATATATTTTTCTGTTAGATGTATATAGATTGTAAATGTTTGGCTAATTTCTCTTCTTCTGTTTTGAACTTTTGTTTGACTAATTTATCAAAAATTAACTAACTATTATTTCCTCTGTTTTTTATTAAGTGTCGTTTTAAAATATTTCACACATATTAATAAAACATTAAATTTTTCTAGTTTATCCTTCATTAAAATATCATTTTGTTTGATAGGAATAATTAATAAGCTGAAAAAGTAGAGATAAAACTGGAAAATTTATCATAAATCTACATTGAAATTCGAGAACGACAATTATTTGTAAACAGAAAAATAAGTATAAAACGACACTTAAATTAAAACGGAGAAAGTAATTCACAAGGCTATGTCTCGGACTATTTTACAGTGAACACACACAATGGTGGTTGGTTTTGGTCTAAAAAAATTAATTATATATGTATTATACTATTATTTATTGACACTTTGAGACAATCTCCGGGTATAGTATTAACAATAATATACATAGAAAATACATTCGTGCATACATTTTATGTATGTGCTATGTGTTTGCGACTATTAGAAGATGGTTGGCAGTAAATACAAATTAATACAATAATTTAGATAGATATTAGACGACCATTCATATTAACTTGGTTGCATATTAACTTGGTTGGTAGGTTCATGGACCTACTTCTGATGGTGATTGTAATCAATATGTATAGATTTTGTAGTAAGAGTCCGTAAGTACGCACTTAATTCTTTTAACGAAAAGTACACACTTAATTGGCTAAGATAATATTCCATCTGTTTCAAACTACTTCTTCCGTTTTTTATATATGATGTTTTAGTCATTTGCACACAATTAATTTTTTATTTTCTCAAAATAAAACATGTTTTTTTTGTTAATTTCAAAACAGTTTAACCAATAAAAAAATAAGATAAAGAATTCAAAAAGTCAAAACAAAAAAAACACAATTAATTTTTGCATAGAAATCTGAAAATATCAAATATTTTTGAACAAAAATTTATTTCTAAAACCTTTTATAATTAAAAACGGAGGGAGTACTATAATAATTTCATGGAATACATACTGATCTAGACAATTTACACGAAATGACACATAAATTAGTCTTTACTTTTGCATTTGCATTAACATTTTTTCGTGACACATAAACTAATTAAAATAAGGTTATAGGCATCAAAACTATTTTAATGGTGTATATTCTAATGACCTAATCAATCACCCGTAACTTATTTGTTGTGTCCAAAATCACCTTTATGCAATTTGATAGTCAAAATCATGACGTTGGAATCCTAAATATGACGTCAGATTAATCATCACTGTCTCTGGTTAACATAGATAAGAGATGATTACGTGTACACGTATTAGATGATTAAAATGTTTTTCTTTTTCTTGCAGATATGTTTTAATTTCCCTCAGCTTTTAATAAAATCAGTCTTAATAATAAACTTTTTATTTAGTTCTTAAAGAAAATGTTTCAAAAGAACGACCATAGTTTTCCTTTTGACAGCCGAACGACCATTTAGTGATGTTTTTCTTTTTGTTAATGCATAATTAAGTGATGTTTCTTCCTTCTTAATGCATAATCTAGGCAGCAGAGAAATTCGACTTTTTCTCTCCTTTTCCCGTGAAATGATAAAAACAAAAAAAATGAAGGATTATAAAATCAAGAAGAGAAAGGTAGCGAATGGGTGAAGGATGGGTACATTATTTTATATTTTTGTGTGATTATGGGTTTTTGACAGCTTTGAACATGTTTACACGAAGATGTTAAGATTCCAACTTTTTTGTTGGGTAAAAAAGACCACATTTTAGGCTACTTCTTCTATTCTAGTTATTATTTTTCGCAGACCCAAAAAAAAGTTACTACTTTTCAGTCTTGAATATGATGGAAAAAAATAGAGACCTACACGTATAACATACTACTTTGTCTATGCACAACTACGAATCAAGTATGTTTATGTATCGACTAAGAATTTAAAGTCCTTAAGAACAAATTCAAGGCACATCTATGCTATTGTCATTTACTGAAATATTTTATCGATAGATGCGAGATCGGAATTGCAATTAGTTCAATCTTATACTTGTACAACAAGGAATCACCCAAAAATTGGGTTACACAAAAATTACTAACCCTACCTANCGGAGGGATTTGATCGATCGGAATCGGGTTTGCTTGTGACCGGAGTATGCCCAGCACGACCCTTTACCGATCCAGACGAGCTGGAACTGCGGCTACTAGAGGAAGTAGTGGTTGCCGCCGAGGTGAGTCCACTCGGCTGAGTCTGAAGCGGAGTAATTGGTGATCCAAGATCGACATTAACAGTGTCTGGCTTATTGTTATCCATATTCAGTGATTCGTGAAGCTTATCGGCGACAGTGTCAGGTCCCAACACAAGTTTATTGGGCTTCGCCATTGCGTCTCAGCAAGGTTACGATAAGAAGATAGCCGGAAATGATCGCCTGAATCCCGAATTTCCCTAAGAGTTTCTCTCCGGAAAGAAACTGACCGACAATGGCGGAACAAGATAGAAACGACGACGGAGAAGATGAAGGTATGATCAGATATTCTTGTCAATGCAGCAACGGGAGAGGAGAGGAAAAAAGGAAAGATGGGATTTTTCGATGTAGAAGAGTGAATCAAAAGAATGAAATGTGCTTGTGTTTTCTAGAGAGAGAGAAAAATAGTTTTCTCCGGAGAGAAAGTTTCAGAGAAGAATAGAAGAGAGGAAGGAGACGAAGGGGAGCGAGTGAACCAACAAAACTATAGTTTAAAATTATTTAAAAAAAAATATTTACCTTCGATTTGACAAAAATAAAAAAAAATGATTTTATTTTCTCAACTGTTCTCTTTTCTTTCGCTGCCTTGAAGGTTGTGGAAGTGATCCTAAAATGAGAAAAACAATCTTACACCGTACGGAGAAAACTAAATTCGATTTTTTGAGAAATATATGAGCTGTATCACTTTTTTTTTTTTTTTTCATTGATTTTCACCAGATTTTGCCTAGTCAAAAGAAAACTAATGTCACACTATGATCTAAAAACTTTTTAAGCGATTTTAGAGTATCTAATTTAAGCTATTTTAATATTGAAAAATCCAAAGTCTTGACTGAATCCTTCTCGTGGATTGCGCTACGACTATGTCCACGCAACACTCTCTACTATACACTTATGACTTATACAGAATTAATTATTTATTTTCTGATGATGTGAACCTTCATCCATAAATCATAGTTATAGGCTCAGACTATTATTTAAACGAATTTAGTATTGACAAATATAGGCTCCTTTCAATTCATCGCCTAGCTCTCCTCTGGCTGCGCTTCACTTTCACGAGACAGATTTCATTATTTTTAATCTTATGTTTCTCAATTTCGAAGGAATGTCTTATCATCAGAAGTAAAGTAATAATTAAAATAATTTTTTAAGTAAATAAATTATTTTAATAATCTGCTGAGTTGGCTTTAACTTGGTTGGTAGGTTCATGGACCTACTTCTGATGGTGATTGTAAATTTGTAATCAATATGTATAGATTTTGTAGTAAGAGTCGGTAAGTACGCCCTTAATTCTTTTAACGAAAAGTACCCACTTAATTGGCTAAAATAATATTCCATTTGTTTCAATCTACTATAATAATTTAATGGAATACATACTGATCAATTTACACGAAATGACACATAGATTAGTCTTACTTTTGCATTTGCATTAACATTTTTACGTGACACATAACTAATTATTTTGAAACAATAAAATAATGTTATAAGCATCAAAACTATTTTAATGGTGTATATTCTAATCACCCGTAACTTATTTGTTGTGTCCAAAATTACCTTTATGCAATTTGATGGTACTAATTAGTCAAACTCATGACGTTGGAATCATAAGTATGACGTCAGATTAATCATCACTGTCTCTGGTTTAACATAGATAAGAGGGCGTGGCAGAAAGTACGTGTACACGTATTAGATGATTAAAATGTTTTTCTTTTTCTTGCAGACATATGTTTTTTCCCTCAGCTTTTAATAAAATCAGTCTTAATAATAAACTTTTACTTAGTTCTTAAAGAAAATGTTCCAAAAGAACGACCATCCATAGTTTTCCTTTTGACAGCCGAACGACCATTTAGTGATGTTTATTCTTTTTGTTAATGCATAATTAAGCGATGTTTCTTCCTTCTTAATGCATAATCTAGGCAGCAGAGAAATTCGACTTTTTCTCTCCTTTTCCCGTAATATGATAAAAACAAAAATAATGAAGGATTGTAAAATTAAGAAGAGAAAGGTAGCGAATGGGTACATTATTTTATATTTTTGTGTTATTATGGGTTTTTGACAGCTTTGAACATGTTTACACGAAGATGGTAAGATTCCAACTTTTATTGTTGGGTAAAAAAGACCACATTTTAGGCTACTTCTTCTATTCTAGTTATTATTTTTCGCAGACCCAAAAAAAGTTACTACTACTTTTCAGTCTTGAATATGATGAAAAAAATAGAGACCTACACGTATAACATACTAGGAGATGGTCCGTGCATTGCACGGATTTGTGATAATTTAAATGTTTTAATTTTATAATTTATTACATAGTATTTGTTTGTAAAAGTTTGTCGGTAATTATTAATTTTTAATTTGTGAATATCATGAGTTTTTTAATTTAGTATTGAAAGATTGGTGGAATAATAATATATATACTGGATGAGATTTTTTTTTTTATTCATCGTAAGCATATAAAATATCAAATTATCTATCTTCGACAATAAAGACATGTTGTTTCGTAGTATAACTAATTTGAAATACATTTGTGGTAGAATTTGTGACCGCAAATTAAAGTTTTGATATGTTTTGGCTTTTGTCGATTATCAAGACATATAGCACAATTGACATTATCTTCTTTTGTAGCTTGTGTTTGTGTTCTCTCTAAGTCTGCAATTATAAAATCAACATCTAGTCTTCTTGATGCATTTGGATTGTAATCTTCAATTTTATAAAATACTTTGAGACGTTGTGTTTTATGTGGTCGATGTGATATTATAGATTTTTGAATAAAGTTTATTAAACTCTCGGTTAATGTACTTGATGTTGTATCATCCATGTCATGATAAGTGAGGTGGAAGTTATCACATCTTTGAAGGTAGAGTTACTTGCTTGTAGTATTTGATTGGTGCAAAAAAGGATTGTGTAGTTGATGTTCTATTCTTGACGGAGAGGACGTGTAATTTTGAGTCGAAGTTTGTTTCCGGTTGATTGGGTGAAATGAATTCTGNGCACCAATTCAGTAGAAACTGTGATAAGTTGTTGTAGAAATGCTTATGCAAAGTGACTCAGGATACATCCCTTAAGGGTGGGACGGAGAAAAATGTGAAATATCATCGAACCTGAGCATTTGGGGATATCCCAAACAGCAATGGAGTACTGTGAGCACTCTGGTTCACAAAGGGTCTTGTGGTTCTCGTGGTTGACGTTCATTGCCAGCATCCACGCACCTATTGTCACGTCCTCGTTGCTAAACATCCTGAAACTGAAGTTTGGGAACAAATCTCACCTTGTTAAACAGAGAGGACCACAGGTAAAAGACCCATTCAAGAAAGAAGGCGTGCGTAAATCCTTAGATAACTTTCAAAGTTCCAAGACGAACAAAATTGAGACATAACTTGCCTGTTGTTCTTAAGGGCAACCAAACTTGTGACAACATCAGCAGAAAGAGCATATATCGGGCCATATGCATGAAGAAAGTACTCTGTCCCTAACAGATTTGCCAAAGGTTCATACCTGCAAAATTCCAACCGAATTTTTAGGTTTATTGAACCACAAGAGATGAATATGTGTCACAAAACCGATGTTATCTCAAAGTTTCTCAAAAAGAGAAGCATGATTCGCTTGCTCGGTTAGTTCTTGATTTCAAGTTGTTGCTGTCCTTACCATTTGAGCTTTGGATCTGTGAAAACCGGACCCTTTTTCAGGCAACCAAGGTATGTCTGAGAGTGACTCCGCTCTTTAGCCAACAGTAAAGACAAGCGATCTGAGAAGAAAACAACAGCCTCTTATCAAAAATTCAAAAACTTTCCTAAAGACACGGATTCGTGACCAAAATCAGAGGATGCAATCAACTACCTGGCCTCAAATATATATCATCATCAGCTTTGACATAGAATTCCGAATCATATAGGGCATATGCAGCTTTGAAGAAAGCCAAACTATACACACAACAACAACAGAAAAAACATGGATCAGAGTTATTCGTTATACTGTATCCGGCGAAATAAGATGTGAGCACAGAAAGTGTTAGTCTCTAACTAACGTTTTGTATGGGAGCTTACTGTACTCCTCCTCGATATCGAGCAGTATAAAGTCATCGTACTCTGCGACCTCCCTTCTAAGCTCAGCCATTTTCGCCTTATCTTTGGTTTTGCCTATAACAAACCTGATGGCCAATCCTGTTGACTCTTCCAAGCTGCAGAGAGATGTGGATTTCAGTGAGATAGTGAAAGTCCCAATAATCATCAAGCATTGAAGATCACGATGCTAATATCCAGCTTCATTGATTCTACATCTTTAAGGTCAATGATCAGATTCCTATCTAGCGAATGCAATTTCAATCCAGATCAAAACCCCTTTAGATGATGCAATAGCTCAATCATTCTGTGACATTATTGATTCCAGAGAATTCTGAAGCTAGCAGAGAGATTGCAAGAACGATGGCAGAAATATTAAAATCAATTGAGATTTGGGAGGAAGATGAATCAGTACCGTCGAAGCCCTTCTGGATCGGACGGCATCCACGTGTTCCTGAGCGCTCGTCTCCGGCCAGCTGACCCGAATCCGGTCTGGATTCCGACGAATCCCATCACCTTGTGCCTCTTCACTCCGCCGCGAGCGCCATTACCGTTGCTATTTCCAGCGACGTCCCAGACGATCCGCACCGTCTTAGGAGGGGTGCTCGTGAGGCAGGTCCGGCCGGATAACCGGAGACCCGGGAAAATAATCGCGGAGAGTCCGAAGAGGAATCCGGTGAGCCCGATGGCAAGAGAGGTGAAAACGATCAAAGCCGTCGATCGGCGCGTGAAGAGTGATGATGGCCGCGCGTGAAACAGCTTCGGAGAAGATGGCATGGTTTTGTAACGGACCAGCTAACGGATCCACTTATTCGGAAGCTCTCAGGCTTTTTCGTTTTAACGGTCGTTAATGGGGGAAGCGATACGGATTTTCTGCTTCCCAGGTCAGGTGGATCCAGTTTTCCGGATTCGGATCCTTTTTCTCAATATGCAATGCACTCACATTTATGTGTAAGAAAGATGAATAAACATAATTTTAGAACATTAATGATAAGTTAGGCAACTAGTTTGACCAAATTAAAAAGACTAATTTTATGGAAATAGAAACAAATTAGTCATTGGTTATCAGTAATGTACTACCACAAATGTCAATGAAAAACAATTTTAGAAAATTAATGATGACCTAAGATTACGAATAACAATATAAATTTATGGTATTTAGTTTAAAACAAAATAAGAAAACATATACTTTTGCTAAGAATTTTTCCAAACATTATAAATCCTAAAATTTAATCATACAATCTATAAAAATAGTTAAAACTAAACATAAAATTAACTCAACTAATTAAATCAAACTATTTGTATAAAAAAACTTGGCCCTTAAGTTAATAGATTTTTTTGGTGGTCTTAGACCATTACCTTTTCTAGACAAGGGAAGGCACGGCTCTGTCGATCCAAAGGAAATTACAAACTCGACGATTTTCTACTTTTGTATATTTGTTGATGCATAGCAATCTTGAGTTGTGGAGTCGGAGAGATTTTCCAAAGAAGTTTTTCTACTGATTCTGGTGAGATCTGCGTAATCTTAGGTTTGTATCTTTTAAAGTTTAAACTCTCAGCTTCAATTCTTCTATAATTTAGTATCGAGATTAAGTGCATTATGAAATATTTTGTGTGTGATTGTCATTTGTCTCTGGACTAGTTTTGTTTGCTCTTCTCATAGGAAACATGCAGGTAACACTAGTCTTTTCCTTTAAGTATCAAGCTCTTAAACAAGGAGTCCAGATTATTACAAAATGATTATTTTTCTTTTTTGGTAGAAATATTTGCTATCAACTAAGGTAAAAGCCGAGGAAATGAGAGTGAAGAACTCTGAAGCAAACATATAGATTCTAATGAGTTTGTAATATAAAAAAGACCTTAGGTCCTTAGCATCATCACCTTAATAAGCTAAGATGTTTGTTTCTAGATAAGTTCCATTGACATTAATACATTACTGATAATTAATGACTAATTTGTTTTTATTTTCTTAAAATTAGCCGTCTCAATTTGATAAATTACTTGCCTAACTTATGTTATCATCATTAATGTGTTCTAAACTGTTTATTCATAACTTTGATATACATAATTGTCAGTGCATTCGGTGTGCATCATGGTAACATATTCTCTTAGGGTAAAGCGTTTTTGTCTATTGAGTACTAATGTCAATGGAATGCATCTACCAAATCAGAGTAACATTTATGGTGAAAGCATTTTTGGTCTGGTAATTAATAAAAGGGTTAACAATGTCTAGATCAAGAATATATGATTCATTTTCTAATATATTAAAAATAGATCAAGAATGTGTGATTCTTTCATGTGGTCTTAACGAGACTCTGGCTGTTTCTGTGTTTGGATGGCTCAACAATGCCGAGATAGACATGATCATAGCGAGCCATGATCAACTGGTTGTGAATGATATTGCTGACAAGCCACCACGCAACACAGCGGGTTTGTTCATGTACAACCACACTTGTTACCAGAACAGAGAGTGAGACTGGACGAGAGTTGGTAATGGTGATCGTTTCACCACACCTTACTCTTTAGCGGTAAGATTTTTGTTTGACTCTCTCTCTGTATGCAATGTGAGTTGATATTTTTTTTTGGCTTAACCCGCTCATGGTTTCTGTCTGTCTCCAGTACTTGTTCATATTTGTGATTTTAATTTATAGGTACACTGTGAACCTTTATGCTTCTTAGTACAATCAACAATTAAATTCACAAGTGTGTCTTGTGATGATTCTCCTTACAAATATTCAAGAGGAGATTAGATAAAAGAACAGTAGATGTGACATTAATAAAAAAACATAGATTGATAATGTGTTGTCTTGTTCCAGGAAGGTGGTATAAGGGTGGATTTCACGGTGGCCAACAAGCCACTTCCAAATGGCGGGATCTTTGAGCGGAGGATGTTCTGGTGCCCTAATCGGCTTGGCGTTTTCGCACTTGTGCACTACCGCCAGATCGAGTAAAAAAATTCAACTGCTTCTGCGGTCACAAAAATCTCTCTATGCCTTCTAATACTTTTAGTCAACGACAAGAAAAAAATTTTGGCTTGTTATTAGTCTCGAATCATTTTGCTGTCGCATGTTGTTTACGTATGTGTTTGTAATGTCTTTTATGCATGTTTTAGCATGAAATTAACTGGTTTTTCACATTGCTGGCTTTCTATTTCTCTATCTCATATGTTTTAAAGAAATGTATGCCAAGTTCCCTATTTTTGTTATCCGTTTAGTTTAGTTTAATTTGAGAATCTTTAATTAAAAATAAGAATTAAAAGAAGAAAAAAACAAAATTTGGGCAAGAACTAAAAAGAAATTAACTTATTTTACTTCTTACTACTTCGGCAAGAATTAGGTTGTGTTGTAACTGGCAAAGATCCATTACGCATATACCCTATATGTAGAGAAAATATTGTCTACGCATACCCTTGCATCAGATATTATTCCTTCGCTAAGGACTGCTTTAGCATGCAGAGCTCAACTTTGTTATGTCTATTGGAATCCTGTCTAACTCCCACACTAAACTTTCTTCATCTTTGAATTTTTGTGAACGTGTAAATGTGTAATTAGTATTAGTTCCCTGAATGAGGCACATTAACTTAGATTTGAATCATATATGGGCAGTGGACCATGGTAAACTAACAAACACTACTTTAAACTCTCTACTTTTTCTTATAGTTGATGAAATATACTGCAACACATATTTGATAATCATGCTAAAACATTAGACCGAAATACCTCTATATACACAAACTTAATGGCCCTTCATGTTTTAATAAAAATAAAAATAAAAACTTTCCGTAGGCACAAGCCTTACTGGACTAATATTATTAATCCGAATATTGAGAGCTATCAGAGTCAAGTTGTTCATCAAGACAAAGCAACATCTCATCACTAACATTATTTACTACTGCTACTACTCCTACACCACTAACTTGCCTTTCTTCTTCTAAAGCTGCTGAGGAATAAGAAGCTCTTGTCTTCACTTCTTCTTCTGTCTCTTCCTGCAAACAATCTTCTTCTCCCATTGAGACTGTTGTTCTCTTCGGCCTATCAGCTTCATTGCTGTCTTGGGTTGTGTTCCGTGTTTCTGAAGTTGGCTCTGTTTGGTTAATTCCGTGTGGCACGGGGAAGCCTGGGGCGGGCTCACTGTCCGATCCTTCTGGAACCATCTGATCACAGCTCTCAAGTTGGGTAGTCATGGCAAACCCGGCTTTATCTAGACCTGGTTCGAGATCTGCATCTTTGTTGGATGGGTTATCGCGATCTTCAGCGAGACAAACGCCTGTGCAGAAGTGAGAATTCGATAAGTAGAGAGAGAGAGAGAGAGAGAGAGAGAGAGAGAGGGAGAGAGAGAGCGTTTGGTTTTACCTTTCACATTGCTGGGTTTTGTGCACTTGTATAGCGTTTTCTTGAGTAGAATTGTCCCAGGGAACACCATCAAATTTATTCTTTTGAGAGCATCGCGTTCTTCATCATCCATAGGTTTGAAGCCAAAACCTTCAGTCCAAGTTTCCACCAAACTTGGCAACGCAGCTACCACAAGCTTCTCAACTTTGAGAGACATAAGCATCTGCAGCCAAAACCAATCAACGGAGCAGAAGTCAGAGCATGAGAAAAAAATGCAACTTATGAGTAATTCCTACGATAGCTGAGGAATCAAGTGAGAAATGAAAGAGAGACCATATGAGCTAAGAGATTATTGAGTAGCTATCTTTATACTAAGTTTAGACATTATCAATTTGGATGGAGCCTCAAGAACAATGACATGAGCATATTCTACATATTGTACCTCTTCGATGGCAGTCACGAGGATTCTGCACATCCCCTGACGACGATACTTGCTGCAGGTAGCTACTAGAGGCATCTCTGCAATACTCACTCCATGCACCCTGGAGACAGTAAAATGGGTTTTCATATGTAACTCGTGTACGGAAGTGAGAGAATAGTTTTAAGTATCCATTTAAGAGTAGTGTCAAATATCTGTTTTGTTCAGATGATATATATATACACAAAAAAACTTCATACATTGCCTGGAAGATTCTAAACACATGCCCAACATGTGATAGCCATGAAATTACACTTTCTTGGAGCTTGAAGTCGAATATATTCATACTAACCTGATGGATGCTACTGAGATCAACACATCGTTCTTTTCCACAACCACTGTGTAAAACCCATCAAAGTCTAAGCGGGCATATTTTGACCTTTAAGTGCAACAAAAGATTCAAAAAAGGTAAGACAGATCTTTAAATATGAAAAGCAAAACTGAAGGTACAAATTTAACACGCAGAAACCAAAGTGTGCAGAAACCAAGGCATATAAGGACGTTACCCCCAGTTGTATAGCACATGAGGTATCATATCAATACCAGTTCTTGAATCTACCATAGACTGAAAGCATTCCTCCATAATTGATAGCGCAACAGCTAATTTCGAGTTGCATTCAGCCTTCAGTGCCGACCTTCGGGCAGAATGAACCTTTCCATCTTCTTGAAAACATTTCAGAATTGTCCAAGACAGACCATCATCAGCATTAGAATTAATGACCCCAACACGAGAACTGAGACCACTGTGCACCTGCATTGCAGCTACTTATTAAGAAACTAGACAGTTGCTAAACAACTTCTCTTGTTATATGTCAAAGAGCCCAAGAACAGCGATAAAGATATCAATTTTCAATGTATATCAAAAATTTACTTGGAAGGAGAAAAGTTATCCACGATACACATCACTATTTGAGTAACAGAAACTATTCATGAGTAATACCTTCTCGCAATTTTTACTACAAAAGTAGGTTCCTGGAAAAGGTTCTCTGCGTTTACTTATCTTTTGCAGACATACTCCATGATCTGATAACATAAGTAACAGTTATCAGCCATACTGAACTTCCAATCAATATAATTTGTTTTGCAAAGAATCAATTACTAAAGAAAGAAAAACTGGAGAAGAGCTGAGTCTGGCAGATAATACAACATCTGCAACTGTAACTGATGAACAGTGACATCAGTCATGACAACAGCTCAGTGGGCCATCAGAAGCGATCTTTCATGTGAAAAGGAAATGAAATAATAATTTATAACAGTTGACGAGCGGGAGAGGTGATTACATTTATGCGCACACTGAGAACATTTAAAATCCTGAGAGTGTTCAGAAGGAGCATTAACAGTAACCAACTCTCTGCATATCCAACATGTGCAGCTTGAGCAATACCAACTGCCTTCAGGGAGCACCTGAACAGAAAGAGCAAAAGTAATACAGCCATTCTCTTTAGAGGGTAGCAATTTACTGAGAATTCAGTTCTAGTAAGGTAAGAAAATCTTGTTATACTAATGATCATGTAATTTACTTTGCAAAAAGTTATTGTAAATTATACCCTGAAACGAGCTACACGTTACCTTCATTGCTAAGCAAGTCTGATGGAAGGTAGATGGACATTTATCACAGCAGATCAGCTCACCTCCATCACCACAAAGTCCACAAGAATCGTCATTTGGATCATCATCACAAGCTTCCTCCGATTTTGATCCATTTCTTCGGGTCTTATACTCAGCATACCAAGCTTCCAACTGACATGAAGCGAAAGGCTTTCCTGACCCCATGAATAGATTCAGACATGGACAGTTGTGGTTAAATCCAGCATGGTTCTTGAACTCAGAAAGTGATATAGTCTTATTGCAACATGTACAGACCACTCCATCCTTAGTTACCAAGCCTGTTTTTACCACAGTATCCTCATCTGGATCTCGTAACTGGATTACGTCGTCCCTGGAGATTACTTTGGTAGCTATCAACCATGATAAGACAGTTCTTGGACCTAAAGTAGACCAATTTCCTTGACATTATTGTTTTTCCCCATTGCTTGTGCTTCGTGGAAGCAGCCTGCACCCTCCCCTGTTATTTCTTTTTTTCGTTCTAGTTTTTGATTTCTGTGCTTTCTTTTTCTGGCTTGATCTGCTAGCACAGCCACCCTTACCTTTGGTTTTGAAAAGGTCATTATCCTGATTATAGAGCTTTCTAGCTTTTTTTCTTCCCTTCTTTGAATTTCCACTTGATTTCTTCATCTTATCTTTTCTCAACCTTTCATCCTTATTTTTCTCTGAGATGATGTGGATGTTGCCCATATCTTTATCCTGGCATTCAAGGCTACCAGGAGGATTAGAATCTAGTGTGTCATCTTGGTCTAAGGTAGCTGGTTTGATTCCGGATATTTTTTTCGACCTTCTGTGTAACTTTTTTCTCATAACACTTCCATGCATGCCTTCTGCTATCAATTTTGAAGCTCCAACGACCTTGCTAACCTCCTGCTCATCATGCCCAGAAACTTCCTTACCAGTTCTGTTCTGCTTCTCTTGTCTTGAAGAAGCTTTTCCAGGGGAAATGTTAGTTTTACCCTCAAGATCTGAATGAATCTCGTGGTTAACATTCTCGTCATAAACAAGAAGACTGCTCTCAGATACTGTCAGCACACTTTCAGGACAGCCTGAAATCATTTTCAAACAAATTGCATCATCTTTCTTAAACTTGTCAATATCTGAATTCCTTGCAACTTCAACTTTTTTTCCTTTTCTTAAAGAACCAATTTTCTTAGCAATGAAGACAGCATTCACAAAAGGCTCTAAGGCACTCCACCAAAGTGCTCGTGTGTTGGCAAGATTTAATTTTTTCATGTTCTCCTCAATGTCCAACAATGTAAGCGAGAGATCAGACCAAAAGTCATTGATACCGGTCCATTTCTTAACACCTGTATCCACTAACTTATGATCAGCTAATAGGATCTCACCCAATGATCTCCAAGCTGACCCAAATTCACGAAATCTCCGTCCCTCTGAAGAGATGTACATCGTTTCCGGGTATTTCCTGCTTGCTCTTTGGCGCTTCTCGATTTTCCATCTGGCAGAACTTAGCAACTTACAGACATAATTGTAGAGAAGAGGACGGGGGTCCTCTTTAGGATCAATCTTTAAACAAGTTTCAGACATGTTTAACTCATTAGGAGATACTTTGGATCCGTCGTTCAGCTGTAATGGGAAGTAAGACTTGTCACTATGAGGCGTAGATGCACCTGGACAGATCACTCTGGTCGCAAAGCTCTCCTGAGAAACAGGAGACGCAATTGCTTTAAGTTCCTTTCCATCACATTTCTCCAAGTTTTGTGACTTGCAGTTTTCTGAGACAATGCCACCCAGATAAACTTCTTTCCCCTTTTCTATGCCTTGCTTTAGCAAATATGAGCTAGTTGAAAAACCCTTGTTAGATGATTCGACTAAATGGAGAGGTATCGTTTCTCTAGCAAAATCCGAACTTGGAAAACCAATCAAATGCGATCCCTTTTCGTCCCTTGAATCCAGATGCCTACTGCCAGAAAGCTTCGCTCTTTTAGCTTTTTTGTTAAAGTATGAACCATCTTTTGAAGCAGATGGCTCAGAACCTTCAACACATGCATATCCACTAGTCACCACAGAGCTGCCATTGTTGGAAGTCGGAGAGGAATTGACATTCTTACTGGAATCAGATTCGAAGTTAATGACTCCAGTTACAAGACATCTTTTAGTAGTATTTCCGGCATCACTTCCAAAGAAAACTTCTCTGAATATCCGATGATCCTCGTATGACCCCTCAAAGCAATCATCTCCTAACATCTCGATCTCAGCTTTGCGAAGCATCTCTACAAACTAACTGCATATTCCACTTCACCATAAATAAAGGGGAAGGTAGAGATACCTGCAATGATGTAATGTGTAATAGTGACAAATTAATAAGAGCTTCAGTAAAACGTCAGTCTCCTACTTTTGTAATTCAAGTATCCAAATAGACACAGAAGCACGAACTATTTGACTAATGGCCAGCAAAGATAAGGAAACTACAAATGGAAACAAAGGGCATCATGCTTTTTATTTTCTTTTGTGGTTACTGTAGGCTTTCAGTCTGAGGCATTTTTATAGTATAAAGGCAAATGTAAGCATGAATTGCATCTTGAGTTTTCCTATCTTTCCACTACAGTTCATGAATGAAACAGGTTATTTTACATTTTGGTTAAGGATAGTAGATAGAATGAAACTTCCAATGTATAAGCCAATCTACTTTAAGTTATTACCACTATGCTAAGACTGTCACGGAACACAAAATTGCGCAAAGTTCCTCCGAGGAGAAATGGAAACCGACATCAATTTCTCAGACCAAAGAAAAAAAAGAGGAAGAACAACAAAACATTCATACGAGATTAAAACACACAAGGTAATCAAAGCACATGCCCCCACAAGCGCAACATAGATTCGAACAAGGTAAAATCAGAGACCCAAGAGGCCAAATCTATCAAGCGTAGCAGAGACCCGAAAGCCAATAAAAAAAAATCAAAAGATAGAGCAGTAACCCATAGACAAGATTTCAGGAGATTGAGATGTTATCTTGGCTAATTACACCTAAGGAGAGCTCAAATAGGGGCAAATTCATGAGATTACCAGCATGCAGAGTGGATCAGAGCAGCAAAATCCGTGGATCAATGCTTTGAATCGGAAAATGGGTTCTTCCTCAAAGAGTGCGAAATCTCACTGAAATGGCCTCATTCGCCCTCACCCTCTGAAATGACTCCAACCCCAATCCTCTCTCACTCTCTCTCTCTCTCTCTCTCTCTCGCGCAAGTGGGAAACGCATTTTCATTTCATTTCACGTTCTCTGCACTCACACTCACTCTCTCTCTCTCTCTCTCTCTCTCTCTCTCTCTCTCTCTCTCTCTCTCTCCTTGATCTCTCACAATTTGCTTCTGGATTTTGTCCCTTTGATTTTAGCTTTTTACTGTAATTTGGGAAGAAGCCGAGCTGTGATTCGGTGGTTAAATCCTCAAAAATCCATCGATTAATTGACGAATTTGATTAACGGATTTCTTCTACCCTCCGAATCTGCCTCATTATTTCCCCATATCACTTTGTACAGTGTTGTGTACTCGCCATTGGCTATTCTCTCTCTCTCTCTTATTTTTCTTTCTATTTTTACGTTTTTTTTTATTTCCTCTGTATTTGTGTGCTGTCACCAAAAAGGTATCTCTTCTTTTATTTTTAATTTTACGGTAAAAAGGCATCTTCATTTTTCACCTTGAGATTCTGTCTCCTTTGATGAAAACGGAACGGAACGGACCAGCGGTTATACTTAGTACGCGATTAACTACAAAATCAAAACTCACTTTTTCGTAATTAAAACCCAATTTTCGTGTTTGACTTTCTTCCAATAATTCGTAATCCAGTTACATGACGACAATATCACTAGAAACCAATTAATGACTTTGGTTTTACTTGGTGACTGTATATGGTTTCGTAATTTCGCCATTTAAAAACAGACAAATTGGAAAAAAAAAAAAAAAAAAACGTTGGCATATTGGCAGGTTTTATTTTTTAGTTTTTTCTTCTTTAAAAAAAAAAAAAAAACAGGCATCACTCTGATTTGTAGTACAACAGTCCGGTTTTTTAAGAAAACTGGTTCAGTCTGATTTTTCTAGTACAAGTTATGGTAAGTGGATGCTTTGTAATCTGCGCGGGGAATCCTTACGTGTCTTAACGACAACATATCACATAGGTCGTACATGCGATGATGGACGACCAGAGTTTTGATGAAAATATAATAGGTTATTTAACTTATTTTATAGGGACAATGGGCATTGCCTAACTTTCACTTTCACATTTAAATCACGAATTTATGTTATACGACGTTAATTTTACTAACGGATCGTCTAAACGCCATTTAATCTCTATTTGATAGTGAAACTAACGTCGTGACTAATATGGTCGAGTTAACATAAGTTCTTAATTTAAAAATCGGTCAACGAAAAAATTTGTTATTTAAATGAATCACGCGAAAGTTGGTGCTTTCAATGGCTGAAATGTGAAAGTTGGGCATTTAAATGGCATTTTTTCTACTGACCGATAACTTTTATTTCTGATGAAAAAGTATCTCAAACTCAGGATTTTGCCAATGTGAAAAAATAATGATCTCAAGGTTTTTGAAGCATGTGATTAGCAATAAAACTCATGTATTGATGATGAAAGAGCATCTTAAACTCAGCCTATTGAGGTTCTTGAGGTAATATACGATTTGTTTAGCAATGTAATTTTTCAAACAAAACTCAAATACTTCAAGCTGGTGAGGTAGCTACAGTTCTCTCCCACAGCTTGAAACTCTAATGTCCCAGTGAAACTATAATCATGAGCGATGAATGATCAGTATTTTAAGATTCTTCCATTTACTCGACGCTAAGCGAAATGAATACTTTTGTTATGTTAGCAAAGCGAGGTAGAACAAGTTTCTCCAAGTTTCTCAACTTTTGTATGTAGATTTAGGGATTCGTAAGATTTGCAGATTGTTAAATAATAATTACATGTGGTTAAATTGATGTTTTAAAGGTCAAACCCTTTTTTTGGTAATGTAAATTTAATTTATGTTTAAATATCTTCTAAAATTAGTTTTGATTTACTTGAGTTAGCAATTACGTAATACTACATAATACGAAGAAATTGAAATGATCATCGGAAAAATGCCATTTAAATGTCAAACTTTTAAATTCCGGCCATTATAAACACCACATTTCACGTGAACGGTTTAAATAACAAATTTTTACATTAACTATTTTTTAAATCGCGAACTTATGTTGACTAAGCCATATTGGACACGACATTAACTTCACTATCAGACGGAGATTAAACGGCGTTTAGTCGATCCGTTAGTGAAGTTAACGTCGTACCTAATATGGTCGAATTAACATAAATTTGTGATTTAAAAATTAGTCAATGAAAAAAATTATTATTTAAATGAATCACGCGAAAAATGGTGCTTTGAATGGCTGAAATGTGAAAGTTTGGCATTTAAATGCCCATTTTTCCTTATTTTATATGAAGAGTTTATTACGTCTTCTGTATTTCCATTTATAAACTACCAACAAAGCTCTGAATCTTGAGATAATTTTTGTTTCTTCGTTCGATTTTGACATAGGAGAAATCTAAAAAAGTACATGCATGATGTATTGCTGACCGAAAATAAAGTACATGTCTCGATTACTTTGTTTGTTACTAGATTTATAATGAAAACGACGTTGGTAGATGAAATTATTTGGTCTTTTTGTATTAAAACATACTTCTTAAACATGAACTATGGTTTTACTAATATTGGAAGTTTTTTAAAAATCAACGAAGCAATTTCTTTTCCCATTTAAATGATCAAAGTAATAAGAGGAGTGGAGTTAAATTTGGTCTATTAACGATAGAAATGGAGTTTGGGTCAAATATTTGTGATCGTTTAATATTTAAAGGGCGAGAATCATATCCGATACATTAATTTTTAGACCGGATAATGGGGATTGATAATTTTGTTTGTCTGGGTTAGAGTGGATGATTTATTTTATGTTCCGATTTGTTACCCTGACACTTGTCCTGGAAAATCTGACGGCTTAGTATAGGTAATATGATATTTGTCTAAAATATTCAATATACATACATACCCTATATCCAGAATACTTTGTCGTGAAGTGTACTATAGTCTCGGGTATTATTACTATCAGCCTATCTACTAAACACCAAAACCCGAGTGAAATAGATTTAATGAAATATTCAAAACAAAAAGAATATGAGATTTTGTCAAAAAAAATAAAAATAATTAGATTATGATTTTAACTGGATATTAAAAATACAAGTACATGTAATTTTTCATATCTAGTATAAATAGTCAAATTTGTTTTTCATGCAGACCGAATTTTTAAAAGGTGAGGTAACCCAAAAAAGGAACATGGCTTACAAAAACATATTTTGTACTGTGAAGAACGCGAAACAGTCGATTTTTTTTTGCCTTAAAAACATAAATAATCAAAATAAAACCGAAGCGTGGCGTGACTCGAAAATAAAAAAATAAACAAAGAAATAAAATTCACTACGAACACATAACTGGTTGAGGAGTAAATAAAAAGAAGACCACTCTGCCGGATTCAAACAGTTAATCTCAACTCTCGAACATAAAACAACCAAGGCGGTGCTTAAGACGACGACGCATGATAAGAGAAGCCAAAGACGTGACTTTTCAAAGACGTCTTTGGCCTCTCAACACCGGCAAGATATTCCAAACCGGAAGAATGATCTTCATACCTACAAAAATCATCCAAACGCCGTCTTTACCGTACCGCTAATATTTATGGGGTCATTCCATTTAAGTAACAAGTGATGTGTGAAAGCTATATTTTGAAGGGTGAAGTTGGTACCTTTTTGACCGGTTAACACTACCAAAAAGCATTTAGAACACTACTACCAAAAACAAAATATCCCGGTTCAGAAATTCGTCCGGTTTACTCTGCTACAAATATCAAAACAACAACACGTGCATGAACAAAATCAAGAACCGGGACGTGATTTCGCTCTTCTAATACTTTTTGTCCTCGCCAACTACACGCCGTCTTAGTTTACCGAAACCAAAGTGGGATAAAGGCTTTATCCAATATGATGACGTGTAAAAATCAAAGTAAAGCAATCGCCACGTTCTACCAATCATTGTTTGCCACGTCTCTATGAACTGCTTTTTCCTCGGTGCTTACGTCATCGCACACGTCAACCTTTGATCAAAGTGATATAAAGGAAAGTCGTAAATGGCGTCGTCACTGAGTCTCTCACTATTTTAACCCCCATTAGTGACACTCCTTTCTTCCACACTAAACTCCAATTCCACTCTCTCCTCGTGATTCCACGTTTTTTCTCTCGAATCTCTGCAACTATGGCTCCACCTACGAAGACGGTACGAGATCATTGTTTTCCTCTTCGTACTTAACGGATTGCTTCTTTTTTTTCATTTTGTAATTTTTTCTTGATGATCCGATGTTTTTTTTTTTTTGGTTTGGCGAAATTTTAGGTTTTGATCCCTATTGCTCATGGTACGGAGCCTCTAGAAGCGGTGGCGATGATCGCCGTGTTGCGGCGAGGTGGTGCTGACGTGACGGTGGCGTCCGTCGAGAATCAGGTTGGCGTTGATGCTTGTCATGGCATCAAGATGGTCGCCGATACTCTCCTCTCTGATATTACCGAATCCATCTTCGACCTTATTGTGCTCCCCGTAAGTATCTCTGCTAATATATGGGCGTAATTTGAGAATTAAGGAGATGATCGGAGCGATCTGTTAGTTGTATACCTCAAAACACTCAAAGAACAGAGAAAAAGTGAACCGGTCAATTTTTAGCATATTTAATTTAGTTTCGATAGTGATGTTGATAGTTCCTGCATAGAACGTTGGTTGGTTAAAGCAAAGTTTTTTTTAGATGTATCTACTGCAATTTAATTTTCTCTGAAACGACTCTATCGATTCTTGTTTCGAATGTTTTGTGAAATACTTGAGAATTGGTTTGCTGATATTACTTGTGATGATATGACTGGTAAAAGGGAGGGCTTCCCGGCGGCGAGACGCTTAAAAACTGCAAACCTTTGGAGAACATGGTAAAGAAACAAGACACAGATGGACGACTTAACGCAGCCATCTGTTGTGCTCCTGCGTTGGCTCTTGGTACTTGGGGTCTACTCGAAGGGAAAAAAGTAAGTCTGTTGTGATCAGTATCCAAGAACGTTATTTATCTTGTTTTCAGTTCTTGCCTAATGTCCCGGATCACATGTGGGTTTCTTGCAGGCAACAGGTTACCCGGTTTTCATGGAGAAACTTGCGGCTAATTGTGCCACTGCTACTGAGTCGAGAGTGGAGATAGATGGGAGGATAGTGACCAGTCGAGGACCAGGAACCACCATTGAATTCTCCCTCACCCTTGTGGAGCAGCTCTTTGGGAAACGGAAAGCTGATGAAGTCTCTAGTATCTTGGTATGTTTTGTCTCTTAGTGGTTGATTTCTATTAGAAAGCAGCATCGTTAATTGCTACGGTGATGAAATTTGCTTTGTCGTCTCCTCTTAGACTTACTTGTTCTCCTTTTGAAATCAGATGGTTCGTCCTAACCCTGGTGAGGAGTTTACCTTTACCGAGCTTAACCAAACCAACTGGTCATTCGAAGATACCCCACAGGTATATTTCTTCACTTGGTCAATCTTGTGTCTTTCTTTAGCAATGATTGTTTACGAGTCAGAAAGATAATGCTTTCCTGTTCCAGATTCTCGTTCCCATTGCTGAAGGCTCGGAGGAAATTGAAGCTATTGCGCTTGTAGATATCCTGAGGCGGGCAAAAGCAAATGTTGTGATTGCTGCAGTTGGTAACAGTTTGGAAGTTGAAGGATCTCGCAATGCTAAGCTAGTAGCAGAGGTGCTTCTTGATGAGGTTGCAGAGAAGTCGTTCGATCTGATTGTGTTGCCTGTGAGTGCTAACTTTCAATAGATGAAAATTTATTGGTTTTACAAGAAAGTCTTGTGACTCGCTGACTAATAACCAAAACAAAAAAAATTGAACTTCTTTGATGAATCACAGGGTGGCCTTAACGGTGCTCAAAGACTCGCAAGCTGCGAGAAACTGGTGAAGATGCTAAAGAAACAAGCGGAAGCAAACAAGCCGTATGGAGGAATCTGCGCATCTCCTGCTTACGTCTTTGAGCCTAATGGTTTACTCAAGGTGCATAAAGCAAATTAGTACTTGAAATTATAGCTTCTTTGTTATATACTTATATATCTCAGGTCATTATAAACTGATATAAGAAACATGTTTTGTATAGGGTAAGAAGGCAACTACACACCCAGTGGTGAGCAACAAACTTTCGGACCAGAGTCACATTGAGCACAGGGTCGTGGTGGACGGAAATGTCATAACGAGCAGAGCTCCAGGGATTGCAATGGAGTTTTCACTTGCGATTGTTGAGAAGTTTTACGGGCGGGAGAAAGCGCTTCAGCTTGCAAAGGCAACACTTGTGTAAATTCAAAGAATGAAGTGTGAGAGTGACGTGAATAAAGAAAAAGGGCTTTAGTTATCTCTCCATTGATAATGAGTGTAATTTGAGCTTTGGCTGAGTGGTGTGTGTATTTTAATGGTCTTTTATAAACGAATAAACGAGGTTCTTCTATGAAATATGACCCAATCCATGAAACCTCTGGCAGAGGTAGAAAGTTCGCTTGAGGATGATATTTTTATTCCACCGGCTTATGAAGAGATATTTTATTATTTACCTTCCAATAACTGCAAATTTTGAATTTGCCTCCATGTTTAGCTTGGGCGTAATAGTTGTAACTATTTCATAATATATTAATATCATTATCCTAAATTAGGTCCGATGAACTCAAATAAAACTCGTCAGTCTTTGACTCAATAGAAAAAATTATCATTTTGAACTTTTAAAAAAAAATTAAAAGTAGAATAATAATTCTTAAGAATAACAGTGGCTTTATTTGTGACTTTCGTTAAAGTTGGGGGCCATTTTGCTGCATCTGATAAGATCAAGGGGTATGAGCGTAGATATCGCTGCAATTCGTTCAGTTACGAAATGTCAAAAATGCCCTCGAATGATTATCTACTATTAAACCCTCGCAAAACCCTTGATTTCATTTCCAGCTTATCTGTTTTTTCACACTTGCTAGGGTTTTATCTGCGAAACCCATCGAGAGCTTCCATGGCGACGCATACCATTTCTCGCTCCTTTCTTTGCCGACCGGCGAAATCCCTTTCCTTTCTGCTCACTCGATCCTTTGCTTCATCTGCTCCTCTCGCCATAACTCCGGCGTCTTCTCTTTACACGTCATCTCTGCTGAGCCGATCCCGTCCCCTCGTCGCCGCTTTTTCCTCCGTTGTCCGTGGCGGCCTTGTGTCTTTTAAATGTCTCTCAACTCAGGCTACGTCGCATTCTCTGAACGATCCGAATCCCAACTGGTCGAACAGGCCACCCAAGGAGACGATCCTGCTCGATGGTTGCGATTTCGAGCACTGGCTTGTCGTCGTGGATCCACCTGAGGGTGATCCTACCAGAGACGAAATCATTGACAGCTACATCAAAACCCTAGCCCAGATTGTTGGCAGGTAAACCCCCAATTCTAAAGCCTCTTATGCCTCTTCTTCTAGGAACTTTAGTGTTGAATAAGTGAGAAACTTCGCTTTCTTTTGGGTTACTATGCTCAAGCTCTCGATATACTTGAATCTATATGATGGGATCTGTTAGTTTACTTGAATCGTTTTGAAACCCTTATATGATAAATATCTCGTTTTGAACATTTCAGTGAAGATGAAGCGAGGATGAAGATCTACTCGGTTTCAACTCGGTGCTACTATGCTTTCGGAGCCCTTGTGCCAGAAGATCTTTCTCACAAGCTGAAAGGTAATATTGCCTTCTTGGGTTTTACTTTTCCCCCATTTCTGTGTTTAAAAATTGGCTTCTAATTTCCTTCTGTAACTCTCCAGAGTTGCCTAAGGTGCGCTGGGTTCTTCCTGATTCTTACCTGGATGTGAGGAACAAAGACTACGGAGGTAAGGTTTAGTGTGTTTTCTGTAAGTTGCTTTGGTATCCATTATACTTGCTGGTTTTGAATTGTCCATAAGGAAAAGTATATGTTGTTAATCTTCACTCTGTGGATTAATTAACAATTATTCACTTTTACTCGTTACTTGCTCCATGCCCTTGTATTAGATTGACACATTGGCCGACTTCTATTTCTAGTTAGTTAACATTTTCTGGAAATAAGTTTGGGTGCATATGTTTGACTTAATTAGTGATATGAAATTTGAGACTGGTTTAGTAGAAGTTGCAGTGATGTTGCTTTGTTGAGAGTTCAAATCTTTCTGACGATCCTATTAGAGAGTTAGTTTGATTGGTTTTTTTTTTTAATATCGACTTTCAGGGGAACCTTTCATTGATGGGAAGGCTGTTCCGTATGATCCTAAGTACCACGAGGAGTGGATAAGGAACAATGCTAGAGCAAATGAAAGAAACAGGCGTAATGACCGTCCTCGCAACTTTGACAGAAGCAGAAACTTTGACAGGAGGAGAGAGAACATGGCAGGAGGCCCTCCTCCCCAACGTCCTCCCATGGGAGGTCCTCCTCCACCTCACATGGGTGGCTCTGCACCTCCTCCCCCTAATATGGGTGGCTCTGCACCTCCTCCGCCTCACATGGGGCAGAACTACGGGGGACCACCACCACCACCTAACAACATGGGAGGCCAAAGGCCGCCACCAAACTATGGAGGAGCACCACCACAGAACAACATGGGAGGACAGAGGCCTCCAGCAAACTACGGAGGACCACCACCACCACCAAACTACGGAGGACCACCACCACCAAACTACGGAGGACCACCACCACCCCAAAACAACATGGGAGGAGCACCACCACCGAACTATGGAGGAGCACCACCACAGAACAACATGGGAGGAGCACCCCCAAATGCAGGATGGTCAGGTAACAACAACTACCAGCAGCAGAGTGGTGGAATGCAGCAGCCTCAGTACCAGAACAACTATCCACCTAACCGGGATGGCAGCGGGAACCCGTACCAGGGTTAAAAGTAGTTGAAGCTGTCGTGGGTTTTCTTTTTTAATCATGCATTCTGGACCATGTATAGATAATCTGAGCAAGGAGGGAGAGTGCAATAGCAAGACTTTAAAAAACTTCTTTTGTCTTCAATGTTTATCAGTCTCGTATTATGTGAGAGAATAGCCTAAGTAACTGTGGCATGGTTACAACTTTTTCACTCTTTGCGTTTTGTTTCTTTTAGTTTATATATCCTAAAATCGAATTTTAAGAGGTTTGGTTCACCCTGACGATTTCAGATGATTTTATTTTCTTGCTGCTCTCGTTGTTAACCAATCACATTGCCTCAGACGATAAAATCTAAAATTTTCAAAATTACTAAATTGCGGGGCTTTAAATTCCTCGAGTTTATTGTGCTATCATGGTTTTAGTTAGACTAGCCGTATGTGTGCAGTAGAGGATGAAAACCGATTATTTCAAGAGTGTCAATCTGTTGAAAATGCTGAACCTTGTTCGTTGGTTTAGATATCCAAAGGCTGGATTTGAACCAGAACAGATCGACACAAATCTGTACTTGTTCGGCGTGTTTTGTCCGAATCTGTAAATCTCAGCCCAAAAGCCCATATTGAAATTCTTGTAACCCCACCATAAATATTTTGTTTATTATATGTATATTAATTTATTCGTGGCTTTTGTCTGGTCTGTGTCGCTTTCTCTACGGCGGGACTAGGTATAGGGATTTCCGGCGAAAGGGGAACTCTTGAGAGAGAAATCTTGTAATCATGGATATGATGAAGAAGCGAAAGCTCGATGAGAACGGTGGTGGACTCATTAACAATGGTGGCGGAACCATTGGTCCCACTCGATTGACGCAGCAGGACGCTCGGAAGATCATCGAACGGTTCACCACTGATCAGCTGCTCGACATCTTGCAAGAGGCTACCGTACGCCATCCCGACGTGCTCGAATCAGTCCGATCAGCCGCCGACTCCGATATCTCTCATCGGAAGCTATTCATCCGCGGCCTCGCGGCGGATACAACCACGGAAGGTCTCCGTTCGCTTTTCTCCAGTTACGGGGATCTCGAAGAAGCTATCGTGATCCTCGACAAGGTGACGGGCAAGTCGAAAGGGTACGGCTTCGTCACGTTTATGCACGTGGACGGAGCTATGCTTGCCCTGAAGGAGCCGTCTAAGAAAATCGATGGGCGCGTCACGGTCACTCAGCTCGCGGCGTCTGGGAATCAAGGTGCGGTCTCCCAGGTCTCCGACATATCGACGAGGAAGATCTATGTGGCGAACGTGCCGTTTGACATGCCAGCGGATAGGCTGTTGAATCACTTCTTGGCTTATGGGGATGTCGAGGAAGGTCCTCTGGGTTTTGATAAGGTTACGGGGAAATCAAGGGGCTTCGCGTTGTTTGTCTACAAGACAGCAGAAGGTGCGCGGGCGGCGCTTGCTGAACCGATGAAGGTGATTGACGGGAAGAGTTTGCAGTGTAAGTTGGCTGTCGAAGGTAAGAAAGGAGGGAAGCCTGGAATGCCACAAGCTCAGAATGGGGGCTCTGTTCATGGACATGGACACGGTCATGGTGAAGGAATGGGAATGGTGCGTCCTGCAGGACCTTATGGTGCAGGCGGTGGAGTGAGTTCTTACGGTGGGTATGCAGGAGGAGCACCACCGCATCATATGAATCCCACGCCGTCCTCAATGGGTGTTGGAGCTGCTGGGACAGGTGGATATGGAGGTCACTATGGTGGATATGGAGGTCCAGGTTCTGGTGGCTATGGTGGAGTTGGCGGTTGTGGCTATGGTGGGTCTGGTGGTGGAAGTGGGCCGTATAGAATGCCACCAAGCTCGATACCTTGTGGTGGTTACCCCGAGAGTGGGCACTATGGTCTTCCATCGTCTGGTGGGTATCCTGGACAGCATCATCAGGCTGTTGGAACCTCTCCTGTGCCAAGAGTTCCTCATGGAGGAATGTACCCCAATGGTCCGCCAAACTATTAAAAAAGGTGAAGTTTTTTTTCCCCTTGTATTAGTTGTATATTATTTGTTTTGTTAGCCTTGTGTCACGACTGTGTTGCATTATCATGATCATTGCATTTTTACATATCCCTGCTTGCTAGATATTCTCTGGTTGCTAGATATTCTCTGGCTTTTGCAAGTCGTGGGTAGTTTTGCTTGCTAGAAGCTCTCTGGTTTTCTCTTTCTAGGGATATTTGCTCGTTTGTACTGTGTGTTAGCTACTTGATGCGATGCCTTGGAGACTGGATGTTATTGCTTGGATTCATGCCTTGATTTCTGGTGAATGTTTGGCTAAAGCACAAGAAATTCCTGGCGTTATGTCATGCATTTTTGTTTCTTTCCTGTTTGCCTCCTTATGCTTTCGGTTAAAGAGATGTATAGCTGCTAGTTTGTGTGCCTTTTCTCTTTGTCATTTGCTTTTCGCTTAGCTGCCAACACATGGTTTTGACAACAACATCCATGTGATCCAGCATCGCGTCGCGAACCCTTGTTTTCTTTTTTAGTGTTTTAATCTTCTTTTAAAGTTAGCACGAAGCTGATATCTTTTTGTGAATGCTAATGACCAAATTGAGTTGTGAATGGGTGTTGAATCAGGTTTGTGACAGCTTATTGGGCGAAGATGTGATATTTGTGCTTAGTGGTGATTGCCTGATTGCAGCCTCTTTAATCTCTGGAATGATGAAATGTATAGCTGCTTTGACCTCTCTGCACTTGACCTGAAATGTGCTTGGCCTTTGAATGCCTGGTTGCTGAAATGAATGATTAGAATATAGGATGCTGTACTATTTTTTTTTTTTATCATAGACATGCTTGGCAGATGAGTTTTGTTTGTCAGATTAGTGAGTCTTAAATGATATGTTGTACTTTTTTCCCTACACTATTACCTGGTTAATTGATTAGTTTATCTTTCTGAAGCATTGATACAAGTATTTGACATGTCTGTGACTTTTGAGAAGATCTAAATTAGCTCTAGAGGCTTTGCTTTGTGATTATCTGTTATCGACAGTTGATCTCTTGGTAAAGTGGTGCCATATGTTTTGATCAGTCACCGGGCATTGTATGTGTTAAACCATTTCAAGTACTGGGGTCTATTCGTGTCAAAACCATAGCTTGAATCGTGCTGAAATTGCCGTATAAATGTCAATTTGAAGGAAATGGTTGAAGTCTTGTTGTAATTTCATGCTAAATTGGGACCCATTTTGTTTACCTATGCTTCTTTGTTATTACCGCGAATCAAAGCTTGGTGTGGTATTCCAAGTGAAGTGAGGATATGTCGAGTTGTGGATTTTGTTTCTTTTCTGACATGATTGTCTCGGGAATATCTCAATGGCTTGTGATGTCGATATATGGAGCTCCGTCTTTTTTTTTGTTTTTACCACAAGATGCAAAGTTTGGTTTTGGGATTTGAGAAAGTGAGACTTTGGTTCATAGTCTCTGGTTGGTCCTTTTTATTGTCACTTGGAAGTTGGAAGAGAGACCTTGATGCGCTAATAGCTTCTTGCTTCTTTCTTGGTCACAAACAGAGAAATATATATATATATATATATATATATATATATATATATATTTTAGTGGAAAATCTGTCATTGTTTGAGCTCTCTCCAGCTTTGAGAATATATACTCGTACCATTACCAATGACCATTCGTATTTTTCTTTCTGCTTACAATTTTCTGCTTTTGTTGAGCGAATCTTGTTCGATGCTCCTAACCCAAAGCGGAGCGGGCTAGAGAAATATCCCGAGACGGCTGGAAGTGATTTAGCTTGAGCTATATCAATCGGAAGAGGAACGGAGAACGGAACGGCGACGAAAACATGTAAATAATAACACTCTGTTTGTTTGCTGTATCTTCAAACTCTGTACGTTATCACAATTATTAATCATAATAATCACGTTTTAAACTTCTATTAATAACTCATACACACAAATGAGAGTATCTTCTATCTGTCAAAAGAATTTGCTAATTAGATATTCCGTATTTGATGCTTTCTTCCAAAAGCGTCTGGAATAAAGGGAAATTGTACAATACTGTATGTAATCATTAACAATGGCATGTTTCGAACCTGATAAATATCAATATACTCATAGTCATAGCTCTAATTAATTAAAGTAATCAAAAAATGCTAAAACCACAAAAGAAACCTGAAATTGTAGGTGGAGCCCATCACCGCTAAAAGAGAAGCCTTTGTTTGTCTTTGAGACTCTTTCCTTCTCCCTCACTGCTGCCTCATTCTCTTCCTAGCTTCGATTCTCCAATTTCTCTTCTCCTCTCTAGAAACACTTTATTCTCCACCCAAAATGTTCAGATCCATGCTTGTTCGATCCGCTTCCCCGGTGAAGCAAGGGCTTCTCCGTAGAGGATTCGCCTCCGAATCTGTTCCCCCTCGCAAGGTCGTCATCCTCGGCGCCGCCGGTGGGATCGGCCAGCCCCTTTCTCTCCTCATGAAGCTTAACCCTCTCGTCTCCTCTCTCTCCCTCTATGATATCGCCAACACTCCCGGCGTTGCCGCTGACGCCGGCCACATCAACACCCGATCCGAGGTACATCCAGTTCCCCCTTCATGATCGCCCCTTCTGATTTCGTGGATTTTTTCGAATTTCGGAATTGACTCGATGATCGTCCACAAATTGCTAGCTATTTCTGGGTTTAAACTCTGTAAATCCTTCTCGTTTGATTCCTTTTCTTCATGTGCGATCATCTTATTGCTGACAGGTTTCTGGATACATGGGTGATGATAATTTGGGCAAAGCTCTTGAAGGAGCTGACCTCGTCATTATTCCAGCTGGTGTCCCGAGGAAGCCTGGCATGACCCGTGATGATCTTTTCAACATTAATGCTGGCATTGTCAAGAACCTCAGCATCGCCATCGCCAAGTACTGCCCACATGTAATATAATCCTATCATCTCTGTGTAGTTCTTCTAGTAACCTTACTCTTGATCTGGTTGAAATTTCTCTGCTCTTGATCCGGTATTCAACCAAATGAGTGATCTTGCAAATTTCTTCTCTTCGTTGAATCAGGCACTTGTGAACATGATCAGCAACCCTGTGAACTCTACTGTTCCGATTGCAGCAGAGATTTTTAAAAAGGCTGGTACCTACGATGAGAAGAAATTGTTTGGCGTTACCACTCTTGACGTTGTTAGGGCCAAGACTTTCTATGCTGGAAAAGCAAATGTCCCTGTTGCAGGTTGCTCTTATTGTCTTTTTATTTATTTATTTTGCCTTTTTCCTAGGATTGTTGGCTGAATAATTAGCACTTAGTTATCTGCGTCGAACAATATATTGTAATGCTATGAGTTGATGTAGCTTCTGATGTTTAGTTTTGAATGCTTGCATACGCAGAGGTTAACGTTCCGGTTGTTGGTGGTCATGCTGGTATTACGATTCTCCCTCTCTTTTCTCAGGTTACCTATCGCCTTTTCCTCCCTTCTCCTTGTCTCCTCTCTTTTATACTGTTACTATTGATTATATTTTGGTCTGTTTCGCCCTCAAAAGTGTTTTATTTGATAATATATAGGCCAGTCCTCAAGCCAACTTGTCGGATGATTTAATCAAGGCCCTCACAAAGCGTACTCAGGATGGAGGAACAGAAGTCGTGGAGGCAAAAGCTGGAAAGGGTTCAGCTACATTGTCAATGGCGTAAGTTTCGATGTTGTCACTTTTTGGTTTTCGTAAAGATTGTTAGAACATACCCACTATCAACTGGTCACCAATTGTTTTGTGCAATCTTCTCTTTCTGGTATTCTTATTACGCAAGTGTTCCTTTTTTTGTCATGTGTTTTTGTTTATTCTCTTATGAAACCTGATTTCTCTGTGGAAAGCTATGCGGGAGCACTGTTTGCTGATGCATGCTTGAAGGGACTCAACGGTGTTCCAGATGTGGTGGAATGCTCATTTGTTCAATCTACCATCACCGAGCTTCCTTTCTTCGCCTCAAAGGTAAAAGCTCGCCAAAAGCTATTGGCCATCATCAATCAAAATCACCAGATGGCCATTAACCCGCGTGTCTCTCTTTGGTTTGTCAGGTAAGGCTGGGGAAGAACGGAGTGGAGGAAGTGCTAGATATAGGACCACTCTCAGACTTTGAAAAAGAAGGCTTAGAAGCCCTCAAGGCAGAACTCAAATCCTCCATCGACAAAGGAATCAAATTTGCCAACTAATGAGTTTTTTTTTTTTTGCTTCTTTACATTATTGATTTTGGACTAAACTGGCTTACTTTGCTACTTTCTCCGGCTTTCCATTTTTCCCGGCAGAGTTGTCTTCTTCCTCTGCAGAACTTTGTAATAAATTCCCCATTGAGAACCATTGGGGGACACTGTAATAATAATGTGGTCTAGAGAAAACTACTGTTGATAATGCTACATAAGCTATGATGATCTTTCTTCCTTTTGGCGCTATTATTCTTTTTTTTGTTTTGTTAAAATAAAAGTTGCATTTCTTTGGGTATTTGTTTATATAAGTTGCATTTATCTGCTGCCTTGCAGTGCAGTATATTGATTTATTTACAAACAGATGAATGTGTGTACTTGTTGCCTGTTGGTATTATTGGATCACGAGCCCTTCTGTCTTTATGATTTTTATTTTCTTACTTTCATGAATAAATACATGTCAAAAGAAGTGAGAGTGTGAAAGGACACATTATGTCCCTTCTCAATGTCTCGCCTTTTATTTTATTTTCGTCCTCTTTTTGAAAACAAAAAAATATTTTATGTGGAAATAAAATACTTCGTACATTAGTAAATACTAACTTTTATACGATTTAAGAAAATAAGGAAATAGATCTATTTACTATTTTTTTTTTTACTAAATATCTATTGATTGTGTTAATTTTTTCTTCAGCTCTAATTAGTGTGTGTAACGTGGTCTCTAGAACGATCTCATATATTTTGAAGTTAATATTGGAGGATAAACACAACAACAACAACGAAAACATAATATGAGTAGTAAATAAATAGAGACCCTTCGAAAGTGACAAATAATATCGAACAAAACAAAATAATATTGATAGCGAATGGACACGGGAGGGTGTTTAATATTTACATATTCAAAAAGAAAGAAAAAAAAAAAAGGAAATGTAATCAAATTTATGTTTTTGAGAATAAAGGAAACATGGAGACAAATGATTTTATTAGAAGTGATCCGAATGGTACTATCGATATAACATACGACAAAAAGCACGAATTTGACAGTCAAGGGTAAAACCGTTATTTCGTTTGATTATCAAAGGGTAAAGTAGGTCTAGTGTGTTAATTCAAAGTGGAACCACTTGTCATGTGTCGCCACGTCATCATAATTTAGTAGCAAAGTCATGTCTTACGTGCCAATCCGACGTCACGTGTGTCTTTTGTGTGTGTGTCTCTCAAATCTCAGATGAGTTGTTTTTTGTATTATTTGCATGTTCACTCCTTTATACTGATAAAAGAAGCAATTTGGGATTTATCTTTCAATTGTTACAACTTGAACCAAAATTCTCACAAAAAGCGACTCAAATAATGTGAGACGTTATTGATAACAGTTGACGTTATTGATAACGGAGAACTGACTGGAAACATGTTTCCGACTTTGTTTACATTTTAGATTTCTTATCTTTAGAAGTTTATATTGTTTGCAATTTTGTGTAACAGATCTCTCGGAAATTGTTATTCACATCTCCAATACCTTTTCGTATCTAAATCTTTGACCAAAACTATCAATATGTATTAGTATTATTTTATTTACTTAATTGGCCATTCTTGAAACATGATTACTGACGATGATAGACCAAAAGAGCCATATATATCCACAAAGCATTGTATGTCTATGTTACTAGCTCATTTTGATAAAATAACTTTTACATAATCGATTATTTTGTGTGGTCATAAGCGAGTCATTTGTTCTTTTCGTTTTGTTAGTTGTCGACTGAATCGTCCTTCTTAAGGCACGAAGAGCAACAATAGAGTCTACACTTTTTTTTTTTTTATTCATCTTTGCTTCCACCCTTTAAAGGATGTCATTTAGAATTACATGAAGGAACTCAGATGAAAAATAGCAATAAAAGACTACCGTAATACAACAAACGAAACCCGTGTGAAGTAAGAAGTGAGATCATAAGCCGTGCCATAAGAACTATTGCTAAGCAGGATAGCGTCTTGGACAGTGAGGCACTTGTCTTTTGCAGGTAGACTTCAACTGATTCAATTCGTCTTGTATGGCATGGTTAATTTTTGGTCAGCCGTTTTTCCACTTCCAAAGGGATGTTTGGATAGATTAGAGAAAATCTGCAATGCCTTTCTATGGAGTGGAGCGCCTAACTCTGCTCGGGGAGCAAAAATTGCGTGGGATTCTGTCTGTTCTTCTAAGAAGGCAGGAGGATTGGGTTTGAGAAGACTTCAAAGCACTAATCAAGTCTTCGGTTTAAAGCTTATTTGGCTTATCTTCGCCGCCGAAGGTTCCTTGTGGGTAGCCTGGATCAAAAGTAATTTAATCCGCAACAGAGATTTTTGGACGGCAGATTTTCAAACTTTGGGGAGTTGGATTTGGAGACGTATAATGAAACTGCGCCCTTTAGCTCGTCCTTATCTTTCTTGCAAGGTTCATTCAGGCAATGAGGCTCTTTTCTGGCATGATAATTGGACCAATCTTGGTCCCTTGATTGATGTTTCGGGTCCCAGCGGTCCTATGGTCTCGGGAATTCCTCTCTTGGCAACAGTGGCAAATGTGTGGTTGGATGGAGAATGGATTCTCCCTCGTGGGAGGCACCCATTAATTGCTCTACTCCGAGATTGCCTTCCTCTACCTGCGCCGGTCCTGCACTCTTCTGGTCATGATTTATTCTTTTGGAAGAATCGATTAACGGATACTCCGAGTATGTTTTCAAATTCAAAAACCTGGAAATCGCTACATCTTTCGCTTACAGTAGTCAGTTGGCATAAATCGGTTTGGTTCAAGGGGCGTATTCCAAAGCATGCGTTTCACATGTGGATTGTGGTTCGTGATCGTCTGCCTAATAGAGATCGTTTGAGATCCTGGGGCCTTAATGTTCCGTCGGAGTGCTTGCTTTGCGGGACGGGTACGGAATCCAGAAGCCACCTATTGTTTCAATGTCCTTTTGCTAATCAGGTTTGGCTATCCTTTTTCAATCATGCGGACCTAAACCCTCCGGTGGATCTTGAAGATATCGTAGAATGGGTCAGAAATTCTTCTACTAATCACAAACTCAATCTCATTTGTCTGTTTATTTTCCATGCGGTATCTTATTATATGTGGAAAGAGAGGAATTCTAGATTGCATGATTCAGGATCCAAACCCACTTTAGTGCTGGTTAAGCAAATTCAACTTCTAATCCGGGCAAAACTGTCGGCTCTAGATCAAGATGCAAGACGCCTACAATCAACCTTACCGCAGGCTTCCAATCAAACTAATCAGCAGAGCTTCATCTACACTTGGTTTCAGTTCATTCAGCAATAGAGTCTACACTTTGTACACACATCGTGTATTACACACGTTATAAAAGCAGTAAGCAGTTGATCTTTGATTGATATACGGTTTTGATGATAATAAATTGCTATTACTTTGTTGCGGGGCCGTTCTAGATGAAGTGATTGCATGTGTATTTTGCATAATATCTGTGAAAGAATTAGTAAAAAGATTATCTAATCGTAACCCATAAATTATAAGATTGGATCAGGTTGGTTTGAAGGTCCAAGTTCATAATTTATAGCCACATATTACCTACGGAAAAACCGCAAAAAAACCATGAAAAATTCATATAACCACGAAAAAAGCTCGATCAAACAGTTAACTTTATTCTATATTACGTTAGATTAACAAGAAAATTTTATGAATTGATCATTTATACGTCTTTCGAGCATCCAATTAGTACATAAACACTTTCTTAACATAACATAAACACTTTATTTTACATTAATTCATAAATACTGTGAAATTAATGTAAAATAACAAACGAAAAAATACACCAAGTGGTCAATTATTGTAATAGTGAAACATATTAAAATCAAATCTTAGTCTTAACATCATTAACAACATAAAAATGTGTTACAAGGGATCCATACATATTATTTGCCTAAAAACATACAATTAATTGCCTAGCATGCTCAGAAAAAAATGTTTGATGAGACATACATTCCTCTATAGAATGAATACTGTTGAAGTGTCAAATGTCAAATTGACGATATTAAATAATGTTATTGTGCTTAATAATTGAATTTCACATAAACTCACAAAGTCGAAATCCGATTATAATCATTCTACTTTGGTGTGTTGCGCGATTTGTGACTGTAATTCCAAGTGGAAGCTCCTTAGGTGTAATAAATTATTATGCAACCGTGGGATGACATATATTCTCCTTTTCTTTATATTTAACTATAGGATTTGTTTTGTTTGAACAATTATTTAATGTGTTCGTATTAGGTTTGTCAATCCACCTATTCATATAATGCTAATACTATGTCACTTTCTGATTTATTATTCCATTAAAGTAGGTGTGTTTGATGGTAATTATTTATGTATATAGACGGAATAGTTTTAAAACCATCAAATAATGCTTATATATAATAGTATATTTTCCAACTAATAAATAGTACAGTATAGTTTAAAAAAAAACTTATTGCTTTGGAAAAAAATAACTTATCATCATAATATATATGATACGTTGCATCAGGTTTTTATTTTTGCTTTGAAAAAAAAAAACTTATTGAACGGCTTGAAAACTATGTTAGCTTACCGTACGTGTGTTCAAATTTAATATGTTATAAATTGTGTGTAACAATAATATAGTTTTGTTGTTATTCGTTGATTAAGCAATTTGGAGATATTTTGTTTTATGTATATTATATTATATCACCATATGTAAATTAGTTGTGCGAGTTGTAGTCAATTGGTTGGGATTCAAGAAGCATTATGGAGTCCCACCAATTATTTTTGAACTTGTGAAAATTCTCTAAAAGATTTGAAATATCTCCGTTGAAGCTTAGATTGTCTTTTACTCTCCACTATTAGTTTGTTTTTTTATGTATATGATTCTTATAATTCAAAATACCTTTATTAATACTCCCTCTATTTCTTAAGAAATTTTTTTTTAGAATTTTTATACATATTAAGAAAACACATTAAAACTTGATAATAAATGTATGATTTTTTGTGATTAATAATTTCCTATAAATTTAAACTAATAGCAATTCAATAAATTCAATTACTTTTATTGAAATTTACAATTTATCATTATTAACTCATAAAAAATGCATATAAAATTGAAAACTACATTTTTTTTGAAACAAATGTTTTTCCAAAAACTACATACTTTAAAGAACAGAGAGAGTATAAGAATTTGGGATATATGCATGATACGGCTAAAACAATTATCTCGACAAAGATGTACTATACGGATTTTAGAACAAAATAGGGTCTCGTTTAGTTTACCTTTCTAGGTTAAATGAATAAATAGGAGTTAATAGAATCTAAGACAAGATTAAAAACAAGAAAGATCAAAAGTGAATCTTTCATAATACGAAGAGCCCTTAGCTGTGTGCTATATATATACAGTATATCATTAGATTGTATTCTTCTGTGATCAAGTTCGATTTTTCCGAATAAAATCTGCTTTAGTTTTAACTAGAGAGATTCTTACAACAAAAAGTGGAGAAGTGGAGCATCAACAAGAAGACCTTTATACATTTCCACAAAATGGGTCAACCCTTAAAAAGAAGAAAACCATAGGTTTTAGGGTATCTATTCATTTATTGAATCTTCAAACCGGATGTTCTTTCCAGTAATTTCAATTCTGCATTAAGTGTGCGAACAGTGCGATTATGATGTGCTCATGATATATATTATAGATATATTTTGCGTTTCGTTTTTAAATTTTGTTTGATGGATATGATATGTTTTTTTTTTTATATATAACTGCACAGAGTCTCATTATGTAACAACTTAATATTCAAATCCGAAAGTTTAGAATATGATATGTTTTATCTTATTTAGGTATTAGTTTATTAGAACAAGACTATTTATTTACTGTCAAAACAGTCGGATTCTAATTTTTTTTTGTCAAAACAAGAGATGAATAAATTTGGGAAACGGCTAAAACTTGGATTACCCAAAAAAGAAAGAAATGTAAAGAAAAAAAAAAGGTAAATTGAATGTGGGAAGAGATGAGATGAGAGAGAGAGATCTTTAATGAGAGCAAAACACTGTCATCTTACCAGTGGCGTCATCATCAACCCACAACACTCTCCTCTCCTCTTTCTTCTTCTTCTCTAATTTACTTTTCCTTTTACCATCTCTTTAAATTTTCCCGAGAAAAAAAAATCGAAAAAGCTTTCTCTGGGTTTTTCTTGATTGGTCAATTTGCACATCTCCCTCTCTCTCTCTCTCTCTCTCCCCTCTTTTGCCTCGCTTGCTTCATCTGTTTGGTCTCCTTGTTGCTTTTTTCTAGTAAGTACAGAGACCAAGAGAGATAATTTCAGCGAGGTAGAGAGAGATTCAGACATGGGTTAGTCTGCAGTTTTGATAGATCCTCTTCTTTCTTCTTCTTCTTCTCTCTTCTTTCTTCTTCTTCTTCTTCTTATTAGGCTTTAGCTTTCTCTGGTTTCTAGGGTTAGGGTTTTGAGGTGAGAGGCAAGTATGCGTGAGTTACATCCACTTTGAGTTACTCTGGATTCCCCACCGTCTAACGACCGCCGTCGCCGCCGCCGCCGCCTCGACGAAGAAGACGCTGAGCTTCCTCAATATGCTCAACCAATGGCAGACGACGAAGCACACCACTTCCTCCACCCTCCTCCAGCACCGCCGCCTTCTTCAATGAGGCACCGTGCTACGTCGGAGGCGGCGAACGGCGGCTGCGGCGAGATCGTTGAGGTGCAAGGAGGTCACATTGTGCGGTCGACGGGAAGGAAAGATCGGCACAGCAAGGTCTGCACGGCCAAAGGGCCACGTGACCGGCGCGTGAGGCTATCGGCTCACACGGCGATTCAGTTCTACGATGTTCAAGACAGGCTTGGCTTCGACCGACCCAGCAAAGCCGTCGATTGGCTTATCAAAAAGGCTAAGACTTCCATTGACGAGCTCGCCGAGCTTCCTCCCTGGAATCCCGCTGAGGCAATCCGCAACGCCGCCGCTAACGCTAAACCCAGAAGAACCGCCGCCAAAACTCAAATTTCTCCGTCTCCGCCACCGCCGCAACAGCATCATCTCCAGTTCGTTGGTACACGGGTCGTTGGATTCGACGGAGGAGCAGAGCATCCGAGTAACAACGGTAACGAGTCGAGTTTTCTCCCGCCGTCGATGGACTCAGATTCGATTGCTGACACTATAAAATCGTTTTTTCCGGTGGTTGGCTCTTCAACGGAAGCTCCTCCGAATCAGCTTATGCACAACTATCATCATCATCATCCGCCGGATTTGCTTTCTCGAACAAATAGCCAAAACCAAGATCTCCGTCTCTCGCTGCAATCGTTCCCGGATGGTCCACCGTCGCTTCTCCACCACCACCAGCAGCAGCAGCAGCAGCAACACCACCACTCTGTTTCCGCCTCCGTCGCCGAGCCTGTTCTGTTTTACGGGCAGAGCAATCCGCTGGGGTTTGACACATCGACGGGCGGTTGGGAGCAACAGTCATCGGAATTCGGAAGGATTCAGAGACTGGTGGCTTGGAACAGCGGCGGAGCAACCGATACAGGAAACGGGGGAGGAGGGTTTCTCTTCGCTCCTCCTCCTCCTCCTTCGACGACGTCGTTTCAGCCACTACTCGGCCAAAGCCAGCTTTTTTCTCAGAGGGGTCCCCTTCAGTCCAGTTACACGCCCATGATCCGTGCTTGGTTTGATCCTCACCATCATCAATCCATCTCCACCGACGATCTCAACCACCACCACCACCACCACCATATTCCTATGCCGGTTCACCAATCAGCAATCCCGGGTATCGGATTCGCCTCAGGTGAATTCTCTTCCGGTTTTCGCATACCAGCACGGTTTCAGGGCCAAGAAGAGGAGCAGCACGACGGTCTCACCAACAAACCGTCCTCCGCTTCCTCTATTTCTCGCCATTGATAACAATCGAAACGATATCCTCGAATTCCAGGTTATCCCAAATTCTGTCCTTTTTTACATCAAATTTAGTAATTTTGCACTTCTTGTTCATTGAACTCATAAACCCATTTTGCAGGGCTTGTCTAGCTTCCATTCACATTGAAAGCTTTTGGCTTAGATTGTTCGGAACAGGGAAGGCGTTCTCGGTTTGTATTCAGTGGCCTGAAATAAAAAAACGCAAGGAATGACTGAAAGAGAAGAAGAAGAACAACAAACGTGGCCCACAGTTTCAGGTTCTTCTTCTTTTTTCTTCCAATATCTTGACCTTGCCTATTGTAATTTTTTTATCTTTTTCACCAGTAAGACCATGTTCTGTAGCTCAGTTATGGTAGATTTTAAGGTTGCTTCTTGTTGTGTTGCGTTTGTATCATCATCATCCTCCTCCTCCTCCTCTTGTTACCAAAATACTTTGAGAAATTGTACTTCCCTGTTCTTGTTGTGTGTAACTCCACCGATGTTCTAATAAAGTCTTGAACTTTCTCTTTATTTTCCTATATGGGTTTTGCTAGATCCTTGTTGTTAAACAACATGAGCTTTGGTTGATTCTTGTATCTCACTCAATCCCTTTGGCCCCAATGATAAAAGTTAGTCATTTTCCATGAACAGTAAGTTTTGAATTGTTGCTTCTTCTGGAACATCAGGGGGATTTAGCCAGTTCCCTTAAATTACAAGTGAAACTTTCCTCACAAGAGTAAAAAAATGGGGTTTGTTTTCTCTGTCTGATGTCATTAATTGTTCTCTCTCACCTACTTTAGTGGTAGGAGGAGATCCACCAAACTTGAATGTGATGTTGTCTTCCTTGATGAATAAAAGAATGGGGACATTGAGATAGGTATAGAGAGCCACTCATGTTTGTCTAAATGTGGGAAGTTTGATCATAACTAAGCCAATCTTCTCTATCATATTCAGACAATAATAATATTGGATTTTGCAAGTTAGTCAAAAAAATACTTGGGATTTTCAGATGTTCTTATTTTACCTTCATTTAGCAGAGAATTATTTTAAATTTACCTTTTTAAGAGAAAAGCAACACCTTTTCATGTGATGTAATAAATACATCACCAACCACACCAAAATGAGAAGGTGTTGAGATAATCATAAAGTACGTTCTTCCAAAAGATAGAAGAAAGGCCGAATCTTTATTTTTTAAGGTCTCATCATCTCATGACTCAAAATCATATCCAATGTAGTACCATTTATTCCCTCTATTGCTTTTATTTTATTTTTATTTTTATTTTTCCGGTTCGTCAACTGATAATATATCATCAATAAGTTTGTTATGTAAGACAGTTAGATATATAGTACAATCTATCTGTTATGACCAAGTAAAGCGTTTCTCACTAAACCTCAAAATATCTAATGGGTTTGAGAGGGATGTTGAAGAAGATGGAACCAAAATTGTAATAAGAGCTGTCACTTTAAACTAAAGAATGGTCCCCTCTCTCTTTCTCTTGTAAGATCTCAATGCCTTTTTTTTTTCTTTCCCTCAAAAGATCTACCGAAAAAAGTTTACAGCTTTTAGAGCCCCTTCTCCATTTCTCTTTAATAATTGCAAATTTAAGAATTTGAAACGAGCAAAGATTGCAAAAGAAACACACAAAAGGTGCTCGTTTTTCTTCAGAGAGAAAGACTGAAAGACTATGACAACTCATGTAGATTTAATCGATTTAGATCAGCGATTCAGCACTGTCAGAACTTTCCGACGCCAAAATGTGAAACTCAAACCTCAAAACAACTCTAAAGCAGTCTGTGTCTCATCAGCATACCAAAACATGTGACGCGTGAAGCAATTATAAACACATACCAAAACATGTGCAATCACATCAATCTCTTTGATATGAAGTAACAAATCGTCTAATGTAGACAACATATATGAACATACACATTGGAACGTTTTCGGTGGCCAAATAAAAAAACACGTTCAATTGGATAAACAAATTAAAGAATGGTCTTTGTTGAAAAAAAACAAAAAAAAAAACTCGAAGAAAAAAAAATCAATCTATGAAACCGGTTCTTCTGAAGACAGCATTCCTTACCTGCCGGAGATCTCTCCCTTTAAGTGTTCTTCCTGCTCCTTCAAGCACCGAGCAAGATAGCAACGAAGACTGAGCCAGAGACCGGGCTACAATCTCGTGTGGCGGAAGCATTTCGCCTTCTTCTTCTTCCTCCTCATCGTCGTCCACCACATCAGTCAGCTTGAATTCCTTCTTATGTCGATTCATCATCGCCGAAGATACCAATGGCACTTGAACCGGAGCTGACTGAGGGTACTTCCCTCCTCCTATAAAAGAAGCCGCAAACGGAAGCCTCTCTTGAGGCGGTTTGGGAGCGGTGGGGATTGTTCGAGCCGAAGATGAAGATGCAGCTGATGCACCACCGCCTGAAGAAGACGAGGAAGAAGCCGTGGAGGAGACCGAAGTGGAGAGGACCGCCGCAGGCTTGTGGTGAAAGACGTGGTTGAGGTAACTGTTTCCAGAAGGTTCGGGAAGAGCCGCGAGGATACCAGAAGCTTCCACGTTTTTCAAACCGCTTTTGCTCCTCTGAATCTGGCGAGCAGGCGGATGCTGCGCCGGAGAAGATGAAGGGGAATGTCGAGGCGCGTGAGATATGTCGATTGCGAAGATGTCGTCTTCATTCAGCTCACCATCTGCGGAAGCAGAAGCAGATGCCGGAGAAGACGATGATGGGATATCGATCCGTGTGTTTTTGTTCATTTTTGTTAACTTCTTGAGATCTGCGAATCAGAAAAAAAAACTGGGTCGACTGATTAAGGAAAAGTCTGAACCCAACAAAAAGATTAGTTTTTTTTTAACAACACGAAATCAAAGTGTGGAGTTGGAATTAGATCGATCCAAAGGTTGAAAATTTCGATTTTTGTTCTTCTGGGTAAGAAGAAGGGTCGTTTTCAATCAAATCTTCCAAGAGATTTTACTGAAAGAACTCAATCACAACGTGGGATTTTTACTGAACAAACCTCTCACGTGAACAAGAAAATTAGGTAATTATTTTTTTCCAGAAATCTCGAATCATAAGAAATTGCAGCAAACACAAAGGTCGATCCCGTTAAAAGAAGATGAATTTAAGCAATCATCATTGAACAAGGAGATCCAGGAATCGAGTGGAGGATTAAACTTACCTCAACTCTGGGAAGAAGAACAAATACAGCAGCAGATTAGGTGCACGACCAGCTAGCGATCTGAATGTTAAGCGGACAGAGAGAGAGAGAGAGAGACAGAGACAGAGAAGGAGAGAGAGAAAGAGAGACGAGAAACAAGAATGAGACCTGACTGAGAGAGATTTCTAGAAATTGGGCATCCGTATATCATTCATAATGCTGAAGCCCAATAGAGTAAGCCCAAACAGACTAAGCTATAAAACATAACGGTGAAAATTTTCCGTTACCGTTAAACCATCTTGTAAAAAAGAGAGTGCATACAATAATAATAACCACCAATTTATAGAAAACAAACCACTGAGAAATCAAACAAGACAATTCGTAAATGTAAAAAACATAAACCGTTTTTGTTGTTGTTGATTTCTTAATCAAAATCATCCGGAACCAGGCTTTTTGGATTTTGCAGCTTCTTTGGTGTTTGGCAAACCCGGTTTAGCAGAGGTCTTCTTTGTAATCACATTGGGTGATAATTTCTCCGGTTTTACAGCTGGTTTGATCGGTTTAGTGACTTGGCATTTAGCCCTAATCTCCCAAGGTCGAGCTGCTATCCACCGTTCTTTCCAACTCCATCCCCAGTTTTCTTTGTCAAGGTTAAAAGAAGCTTGACCTAGATACTGTGTAGCATTAGCTCTCCACTGCAAAAAACAAAAAACCAAAAAGTTACTTGAGCTACAAGGTATCTAAAACACAAACCAGTTAATTAATGGAGTTACGTCATCAGTTTTCACTGACCTGATGAGAGAAAGCATAAGCCATTGCTCGCTCACGCTTCACTGTAGCTTCTTCTCTCTGTTGTATCCTCGCAAGAATCTCCTCCATTGTTTCAGACCCTCCACACCATTCAACGTCTAGCTCCTGAAGCTTGATCTCCAGCTTCAACCGATTCTCCAATCTCTTGTGCTCGAGTCTACCTTGTGTCACCATATACAAACGCCGCTCTCGGATCTGGCTCTGTATATCGCACCAAGAATGCATCACATTGATTGCAATCGAAGTTTGGTTCATCACTTTATGGCCTTGGACCAGCGAGTTAAATCTCCTTGCGCTCTTTAAGCTGCATAGTGTTTTTCTCGCCTGCATATTCGCAAGAAACGCTGAAATTGGAGGGGAAAATCAGTTTCACAAATTGTGGAACATGACGAACCTTGTATGCTCGAAAAGCCTTTTGAATGCGAATAGCAGCGATTTCTACGGTAAGCGTAGTCGAAGCTGAGCTTGGTTCGATCGGTTTGACACGGTTTGATGTTTCAGAGTGTACCTAGAAAAAAAACATCTTTTCAAGTCACTAGTAGTATAAGAGAAAGTAAAGAGAATGAAACAGAGTTTTTACTAACGTTGCCTCGATTTGATTTGTTCTGTTTTGTTCCTTTTAAACAGATGAGAGAGCGGAGCAACCATCCAGATCCCATAGCAGCAGATTATCAGTATGAAGCTGAGAGACTCAGTTCAACAAAAGGTTTTTTTTATTGGAGAATATAATGTAGGTTAAAGCTTTAACCAGATTATGTGATAGTGAGATTGGATTTTAATGCGTGTTCTTTCTTTTAAGGCACACGAAGGTTAATCTTGAGTGGTTCTTAAGTAAATGGAGAGTGAGAGAGAGATGAAGCTTCGCTCTCTCTGTGGTGAATAAACCCATCTTGGTGATTGACATTTCAACCAATGGTGAAAGGTGTGGTGTTTGATCTTTTCTTCAACTACAAGGTGAGGTTCTTTCTGATAAGTTTTATTAGTTTAGGCCAAGACTGAGGAAACTGGCCAAAATAAAGGGTGAGATTTAAAGATTGTTAATATTGATTACTGATTAGTTTGGGATGAAGTTGATAAAACAAAAGAGTAGATTAAAAAGAAAGATCAGAAATCTTTCTCAGTTGGTCCCGGCGGGGCTCGAACCCGCGACCTTCGGCTCATAAGACCAACGCTCTAACCAACTGAGCTACGGGACCTGTTTGACAAACCTGTTCCATAGTCAAATTTATTCCCATACTATTTTACACGTTTTTCTTATTCATCTTCTTCCTTGTTCTCTGCTTATGTGCCATTGTTGGCACGGAACTAACAAAGAAGAAGGCATGTTTTGGCACTAACATTGGTCTCTGGAAAATTAATACAGAATTCAAATTAGCTTTTTTTATAAAACAAAAATCATACCAAAAAAAAAAAAAGATTAGTTTCTTGGATTTCTTGGCAGAGTGGCTAGCTTCAAAATTTATTTATCTTTTGAACAAACTCTTTAAATGAGACTCCTCCGTTGACTATATATACGGTACGGTTTAATTTTTCCTCACTCAAGTCTTCTTTCACAATTATAAATCCAGAGAGATAAACCATTGTTTTGATCGATCAAGAAACAAAGAAAATGTTTGGAGGGGATTCATCAGAAGACACCAAGAGCGATAATGAATCTGATTACGAGGATGAACCAGGTTACGAGGCCGCCAGTGAAAGCAGCGACGGCAATGGAGATGACAATGAAAGCAGCGACGGCAATGGATATGACAATGAAGGCGGCGACGGCAATGGAGATGACAATGAAAGCAGCAAGGGCAATGGAGATGACGATGATGGAAGCGACTCGAGAGATGATGATACGGCGATGGTTTCGATAGCAGAGGCCACAAAGTTGAGAGGAAGAAACTCTGGGATTAGCATACGAGAGCCAGAGCCAGAGCCAACAGAATATTCATCGATTCTTGTTGGTCCTTCGAATAAGCGGAAAAGAGACACTGTTCGTCTTCCGGCTAAAAGATTCAAAGATTCTATCGTTGCCTCAGCATCATCATCAGCGGCTAACAATGCTTCAGCTGCAGTAGCAGTAGATCCTGTAGGGATCTCTAGTCAATCTCTTGTGAACGTCCATGCCGAAACCATTACTAACACTTCTTCCGAGTCTTGGAATATTCCAGTTGGTATCCCAACTAGGCGAGCTCAATCCCAAGCAGGCGATCTTGTAACTGACGCCATCACAAGATCGAACCTTCAAGGTCCCATCTTTGGGGCATCATCAAGTTCAAGTATTGAAGCTCAAGTTGATGAGATCATGGCAAGTTTGACGAGAATGGCGCCTCATGCAAATGCTATGCAGCGACTCTATGGTTTGAGAGAGCAGCCTCCACTGTTGCAGATCCCTCCCTATACTCCATTTGGTATTCCAATGAGGAGCCCTTTTCCAAATGCAGTCCCTGGATTGCATAGCCAAGCTCAAATTAAGGACGCTACAAGATGGTGTTTGTCTTTGTTTCCCAGTCCCTGGAGAGACACCAGCTTGGTGCCATCGTTTCAAGGAAACATCACAAGACCATCGGGAGTCAATGCTCTCCGTCCAAACTCTGTTTCCAGATCAATACCATCGACTACAATGTCCGATATTTTGGGGTCATCAAGTTCTTCAAGTGTTCAAGCTCAAGCCAACGTTATAAGACCAGGTGCTTTTGGACTTTTGCCTGCTGCAATACGCAATTACCAACAACAACAACTTCGCCCTTCTTCTTCTGCAATGGTATAACATCTAGCTTCCAATATCGTTTTTCCTACTGTCATTGCGTTTTTTTTTTATCACAAAATTAAAAAGGGTTTCTTGTTTTGGGTTTTATCTGCAGGGTCTACCACAACATTTGAGACAGCAGCCTCCATTGTTGCAGGATGTGAGAGGTTTGGACCTTAACCTGCCGGCTAATAACGAAGATGCTGATGAAGAAGAAGATGAAGGTTTGGATCTTAACCTGCCGGCTCGGGATGAATGATGAACCAGCGTATGAGGAAGATTTCGATCACAGTTGATTCTATGATAAAAACAGAGGACTATTAGATAATTATAGCCAAAGTAACAAATCGCAGTTTGTTTAGTCTCAAAATGTATAGAAAAAGAGGATTATAGATGGATCATGTAGTATGGCGATTAGAGTTTTTTCATATGACAGTTTCAAAAACTAGTGAGGACTGTTGTTGTCTATTGTGAATAAATTGACTAGCGAATGAAGAAGAGTGTACTCTGAAAAGTTTACCATTTTAGAATATCCAACCCGATGATAATCGGATCCGGATCCGACCCTTGAGCAGATCTGCCCAAGTTTCATCCATTTTACTCGTTTTAAAAAAAAAATCATCTCCTTCCTTGTTCTCTGAGACTCTGCATATGTGCCATTGTTGGCACGGAACTAACAAGGAAGAAGACATGTTTTGGCACTGAAGCTTCATCTTAGAATCAATGACTTTTAGAAATGTTTGACACTGAAGCTTTCTATTAGTCTCCGAAAAATGAATGCAGTATTTACACTAGTTTAAAAAAAAAAAAAAAATAGATTAGTTTCTTGGATTTTTTGGCAGAGTGTTTCTGTTTTAAAATGTAATTATCTATTAAACAAACTCTTTAAATGAGTCTCCTCTGTTCTCTATATATACGGTACGGTTTAATTTTTCTCACTCAAGGCTTCCTTCACAAGTATAAATCATAAACCATTGTTTTGATCGATCAAGAAACAAAGAAAATGTTGGAAGGGGGTTCATCAGAAGACACCGTCAACAAGAATAGCGATGGTGACTCTGGTCACGAAGCCGCTAGTAATCAAACTGGTTACAAGGCCGCCGGTGAAAGCAGCGACGGCAATGGAGATGACGATGATGGAAGAGACTCGAGTGATGATACAGCGATGGTTCCGATACCAGAGGCCACAAATTTGAGAGGGAGAAACTCTGGGATTATCATACGAGAGCCAACAGATTCATCGAATCTTGTTAGTGCTTCGAATAAGCGGAAAGGAGATAACGATGTTCGTCTTCCGGCTAAAAAAATCAAAGGTTCGATCGTTGCTTCAGCATCATCATCAGCGGCTAACAATGTTTCAGCTGCATTAGCAAATGATCCCGTAGAGATCTCTAGTCAATCTCTTGTGAACGTCCACGCCGAAACCATTGCTACAACTTCTTCTGATTCTTGGATTATTCCAGCTGCAATCCCAGTTAGACAAGCTCGAATTGACGCCATTGCTGCAAGATCGAACCTTCAAGGTCCCATCTTTGGGTCATCACCAAGGTCAATCAACACAAGACCAAGCTCTGTTCTTTTGGGGTCACCATCAAGGTCAATAAACAGAGTACTAAACTCTGTTCTTTCGGGGTCATCATCATGGTCAATCAACGCAGTACCAGAGCCTGTTCTTTTGGGGTCATCATCAAATGCAAATGTTGAAGATCAAGCTCAAGAGAACATAACAAGTTTGACGAGTTGTTCTCAACCATTGCCTCTCCCTGCAATCCCTCTTTACCAACAACACATACACCAGCCTCCTTCTCCTTCATTGGTATTAATAAGATCCAAAGATCATTCTTAGCCTATTCTACTGTTGACTGCGTTTGTGTCGTAAGTTAAAGCCTTGTTTTTCTTTTTTCTTTTCTTCAATCTGCAGGTGCTGTGGAGACCACAAGGATACTTCCCGATAGTGGCGCCTCACGCAAATGCTACGCAACGTCCATTGTTGCAGATCCCTCCCGATTATCCATTTAATATTCCATTGATTAGCCCTTTTCGAAACGCAGTCCCTGGATTATATAATCGAGCTCAAATGAACAACATTAACAGATGGTGGTGGAATTTGTTGCCCCATCCCTATTCTTACCTGCGCGGTCCCTACTTTGCTCCCGGGAGAGGTTCCATCGTGCCGAGATGGTTTCAAGTACACGTCACAAGACCATCGAGTGTGAATCCTCACCGTCAAAACTCTGCTTCCAGTCCAATACCATCGAGTGTGAATCCTCAGCGTCCAAACTCTGCTTCCAGGCCAATACCATCGACTACAATGTTGGGGTCATCAAGTTCTTCAAGATTTCCAGCTCAAGCCAACGCTATAAGACCACCGGCTTCTGGACTTTTGCCTGCTGCAATGCCCAGTTACCAACAACAACAACTTCGCCCTTCTTCTTCTTCAATGGTATAACATCTAGCTTCCGAGATCGTTTTTTCTACTGTCATTGCATTTTTTTTTATCACAAAATTAAAAAGGGTTTCTTGTTTTGGGTTTCTCTGCAGGGTCTACCACAACATTTGAGACAGCAGCCTCCATTGTTGCAGGATGTGAGAGGTTTGGACCTTAACCTGCCGGCTAATAATGAAGAAGAAGATGAAGGTTTGGATCTTAACCTGCCGGCTCGGGATGAATGATGAACCAGCGTATGAGTAAGAAGATTCGATCACAATTGATTCTACAATAGAAACAGAGGATTATTAGACAACTATAGCCAAAGTGACAAATCGAGTTTGTTTAGTCTAAAAATGTATATAAAATAAGAGGATTATACAGTAGATGGATAATGTAGTAGACTGATGGTGATTAGAGCTATTTCGAGTGACAGTTTCTTACTTTCTCAGATTTCAAAAACTAGCGACTGTTGTTGTCTATGACTAGCGAATGAAGAAGAGTGTACTCTGAAAAGTTTACCATTTTAGAATATCCAACCCGATGATAATCGGATCCGGATCCGACCCTTGAGCAGATCTGCCCAAGTTTCATCCATTTGCGTCTCTCTCTCTTTCGAAGGCTCAAAATTTAAATCTCTCTCTCTCTTTCTCTTTCTCTCTCTTGTTGTGCGTTTCTTCTTCCCGGTTGCCTGAAAATCTCCGATTCTCGAACGAAGAGCTTCTTCTCTGATCGAAGTGACCCTCGTAATGGCGGCGTATAGAGCCTGTCTCTTATACACATCTAGATGTGTATAAGAGACAGGTCTTTACTCCTGAAAAGTTTACCATTTTAGAATATCCAACCCGATGATAATCGGATCCGGATCCGACCCTTGAGCAGATCTGCCCAAGTTCTGTCTCTTATACACATCTAGATGTGTATAAGAGACAGATCTTACCTTAATCGACAATTTTGTTTACATTTGGGGTGAGAATTTGTACTTGAAATTGTTGAAAGTGCTTGCTTAATTTTGGACCTTCATGAATCTGTTGGAAGAAGCACACTGTAGAGCCGAAGGTTTATAGGAAAATTTTGGAATCTCAAGAACTAAATTATTGATTTTTTATGTTGGAAGATACCGAGCAATCACAAGCGCATACTATCGAGGAGCTGTGGGAGCTTTGCTTGTCTATGATGTTACACGGCATGTCACGTTTGAGAACGTTGAGAGATGGCTCAAGGAGCTTAGAGACCACACAGACGCCAACATCGTCATCATGCTTGTTGGGAACAAGGCAGATCTGCGTCACCTAAGAGCTGTTTCAACAGAAGACGCCAAAGCCTTTGCAGAGAGAGAGAACACGTTCTTCATGGAGACATCTGCACTCGAAGCACTCAACGTTGAGAATGCTTTCACCGAAGTGCTCTCTCAAATATACCGTGTGGCAAGCAAGAAAGCGCTGGATATTGGAGATGATCCGGCTACTCTCCCTAAAGGACAGATCATCAATGTCGGGTCTAAGGACGATGTTTCTGAGGTCAAGAAGGTCGGATGCTGCTCAAGTTGATCACGATCCTCTCCAGTAACGTTTCTTTCTTGGTTTCTTAGGGAAACTATATAGTTTGATTTTCTATGAAAGATATACAGAGATTCTCCCTTATGTTTTCCTTTTGCTGCTTCTCTTTTCTTCTTTTGGTGTAAGTTTCTCAGATCCTTATAATGGTTTAAATATTTTTTTTTACACAAATTATATTCGAGAATCTATGAACATAGAAAGGTGTTGTAGTTGAAGAGGGCAAAAGAAATTTCAAAGGCGCAACCAAATAAATGTACAAAGAACCAAAGAAGCCTGTACAGTTTTTCATAGTCACTAAGCCAATCTCAGCTTTGGACTGTCACACAAATTACGTATGTAATAAATTTACAGAACTTGGGGCTGAAACTTACCCTCACTCTGTTTCTCTTATAAAACCTATATAGATAAAAGCACGTCGAAAAAAAAACCATCTGCCGTAACCTCTCTTAGGATAAATCCGCAACAACCTCTTCTCCTATACTTCACCGTATCTTCTTCTTCTTCTTCTTCTCTGTGACCAGTGCCTCTGATTTACAGATTGGGCAAACGTTCTTGATCACCAACCAGTTCTTCAAGCACTCTGCATGGTACTCGTGTCTGCAATCCAGCATTGCGATCTTATCTTGGTTCTTGTAGTTTTCCTGTCAATTCCCCATTGTTAAAAAAAAAAACGAGATTTTTTTACTTTTAAGATGAGTGTGTGTGAATCTTTGCATAAGCTGGAGGATGCAGTCTCAAGATTTTATTGGCTTTACCTGGCATATAGTGCAAGAATTGGTTTCTAGATCGGTAGATGTAGCTTCTTCCAGGTTAATTCTGGTCGATAAAGAGGTTCTTCTTTTTTTTTGGTAAAAAACATAGGTTCTTCTTTTCAGAAGATCTTTAACATCTTCTTCTGACAAGCCAGTCTTCACAGTTCCAATCTGGTCACTCAAAGCAAGAAGCTCCTGCGCCAACCGAGTTTTAAATGTTATAAGATAAGAAAAAAACCAATGTGAATTAGATAAACATCTATGTGGTAAAGAGCAACTGTGGACTCACCTCATATGACATGTCCTCTATGTCCAAGCGCATGTCTTGATGATGATCTACATAATCGAAATCATCGTAGAAGTCTCTTTCCCCCAAAACTGCAGCTTCCTACACATATTATCAGAAAAAAAGAAAAATCAAATATAGGAGAGCAAACACTTCTTGAACAAACTGACACGAGAAAATGAAAAATGTGCTCAAGAGGATATTACATTCGCGGGAATTCCTCTAAAGTAAGGCACCCCATGGTGTCTAAGGGTCGCTGCAGGTACTAAATCATATCGCGGATGTTGCTGGTTTATCCTAAACCCGGTTGATTGAACTGGTGCCACATGACTGTACGAAGCATCATACAAAGTCTCGGGAACAGCGTACGAAGCTGAAGCCATGTGAGGGTATAGGGTGGGAGGAGGAGGCGCCGGATGATGGCTAATATAGTTGTGCCTAGGGTCTACGGAGCCATTACCAACGTTACCTAAGAGATCATTCAAGAAGAAGAATAAGATTTTCAAGAACTTGCAGAAAGACCAATCTCAATGCTGAGAATAAGGATAGTATTAGTACCATGCATATAAGGTACAGAAGGTGGTTGGGACCAAAGCGAAGATGATCCATCAGATCTGTTGCTGCCATTACAATGTTGGTCATACCAGATTGTGGCAGGAGGTGGATAAGGATGAGCTGCATAGTTTCTTTGAATGAAATTGTTATGACCATGAGAGAGATGCGGGTCCATTGTAGCTGCTCCTGCTCTGTTCCTCGCACTTGTCTGATCTAGTGGTTGTGGTTGTGGGTAAGTACCAAACTGTGGGAATGAGAAAGGTGCTGTCTCCGGTGTATTAAACTGGGGGAAAGAACATGGAGCTGCCGCTGAAGTGCTTAGATACTGAGAATTTCCGGGTAATACTTCAGCACTCTTTCTTTTGTACCCGTGACCCATAAAATGGGCATTCCTCTCATGTTCAGTGGACGTAACTCCAGGAGGTAACAGTTGGCTCGGTGGAGCTTGAAAAGCCGGATAAGGGAGGTAGAAATTCGGCGGCGCGGCTGACACGCCAGGACCAAGATTTGAAGCACGTTGATGATGGTACTGTGGATGCCCGTAGAACATTGAGTTGTTGTCATAAGGTTCTTGCAGAGAATGCGCTTCGAAATTAGGAGCAGCGTTCACGGGTGGGACATCTGGATGCGGAAAGCTAGTTACGATGCAAGGTTCAGGATAGGGGACAAAGCTTTGAGAATTCTGCTCCATGTCTGAACCAGTCATCGTATTTCTTTGTCTCATATTGCTGCTAGTTGCAGAAACCCCCTGTTAGTTGAATTTTAGAAAGATCAGCCACATAACCGCGAAAAGAAACTGAGTAAAACTCGCACAGAAAAGAGTGCAAAAGCTCGATGCTATTACATAGCAAGCTGATTCTAGCTAGTGTTTTTCAATAAGCATATCAAATTTTTTTTATATCTAGCAATGGAAATCAAAAGATACAAACAGTAAATACTCTCCCCCCCAGTTTGTCCCGAGAATGCAACACACAAAGTCTCAAAACATCCCTGAACACATTTTTCGTCATAATCGCAAGTTGTGAAGCCACAAAGAAACTGTATCCTCAGAAAACACATCGAACATTCAAGCTTCACCAATACATTGTAAAGTACGAATTCTTAGCTTCAGCGATCAAACCCAATTCAGAAAGCAAGAACACCTGCCCGAATAATAAAAGTTCCTTCAAACCCAAAACCATATAGGATAGGTTAAAATCCATACAAGTTTTTTACCCAGCCAACGATTGTCACAGACATGCCTTACCAAAATCAGATCAAACCCCATTCACAAAATATAATTAGTATGAAAATTTAAAGCAAGGTACAGAATATCCTGAGATTTTTATCAAGTAAACAATCCGGATCTTGCTAACGTTAAAAATACCTTCGAAATTAAGCAACTACGACAAACTACTTGTATCTCGGATGATCGGAAACTCCCCTGTAGCTCAATACAAAATTTAGATAAATCAACAACCTAGACGATCAGAACAGACGAAGCCCCCAATTACGACTAACTAGAACAATGCAATTCTTCAGCAGCTCGTATAAAAAACAATCTCAAAGATGATCACCCAAAACAAACCCACCAAATATCAAGATTTTTTCCGGGGACCAAACGAACATAAACTCAGAATCAAAAGCTCGAGAATCCGATTATCGTGATGATTATCAGAGATGAGTACCTGAATATCCGAGAGTTAACCAGGGGGAGAGAGAGATCCAAGGACGGGAGAGGAAGACGTCGGTTTTCTTGTTTCTAATTTCTTCCCTCACGGTGACGCAAGGTTTTTATTTTCCTCTCTTCTCCGCAGTTTTTCTTTTTTTTCCTTATGCTTATCTTTCCTTTTGAAAAAATAATTAATTACTTCTTTTTTTTTTGGCTTCCCTTTTTCTTCCATTGGTTTCTTGACAGCAAATATTTTTATGCTAATTAAAAATAATTTGATATCCTTAATTATGAGGACGACGTCGTAAAAGGATCGAAATTATTTATTGCGTTTATTAATTAACACAATCTTTTGATTTTCCATCTATTCTTTTTAATACGTAACAAGATCGCTTTTGTCTTGGTACCAAAGCAGTGAGTAACATTGAGTTTAGGACAAAAAAAAGAAGCATGTCGTTGGCAACCATTAATGAAGATATGCTTGCTTCTACTCTAACAAACAATTTGGTAAATACTTATACCCTGTTTAATTTCATTAACTTCTTTTCGGTTAGTTAAAAGTTAGGCAAAAACGAATGAAATAAGTCAATGACTATGATTACTCTATTTGAAAAATACAATTAACTATGATTACTGCCTAACAATTGAAAAAAAGAAAAAAAGTTATGTAATAGACATTACAATTTAAAAAATTAACTATTTTTTTAGTAGTTCAGATTATAATTTTTCTTCTAAATGTAATTGTTCATTCCTTCCGTTTCACAAATAGTGTCGTTTTGAAGTTTAATTCTTGTTTCACAAAGAGTGTCGTTTTATGTTTTCAATGCAAAATTTTAAAGAAAAATCAAGTTTTAACCTTATAGTTTTAGTGTATTAATTAGAAAAAGAGATGTATTTGGTGTATTATTAAGGGGTAAAATAGAGTTTTTAATAGATTTATTAATACTCCCTCCGTTTCACAAAGAGTGTCATTTTGACTCTTGATTTTTGTTTCACAAAGAGTGTCACTTTATGTTTTCAATGCAATTTTTAAAACTAAATCTCAGTTTTATTCCTAGTATTTTAACCTATTAATTAGAGAGAGAAACTGATTTAGTATATTAATAAAAGACATAAAAGAGATTTACATGTTTTTTTTAATTTGTGTGAAAAATGTCAGAATGACACTCTTTGTGAAACAGGGAAAATATGTGTAAAAAACTCTCAAATGACATTATTTGTTAAACAGAGGGAGTATCTTTCCAGCAAACGCAATCTCCATTTACATTTATTATCACAAGAGCAAGGAAAACAAGCAGAGATTATTTAATTAATGTGTCATAATTGTTTTTTTTTTGACGGAACACAACTGAATCCGAGGAGGCAAGTAACCATATGATTCGAATATATATTTATAGGGAGGTGCCTCCCATGTGTTTTTTTCGGTTGAACCACCATGTCACCTAATTATGCCCAATTAATTATTTCTGTTTCTGTTTACGTTAAGAAAAAAAAATTATAAAAATGCAGATATATATTTTTCCTACCTTTTATAAGCTAAAAATCACGATTTAATACATGTTTCTCTAATCATTACCACAAATCTAATCAAAGCGAGACGCCTAACGTGGTGAAAATTGTAGTATTTTATGTATGGTAACAAAAATTGTAATAAGACGGTTGGTCTTGTTAAACCGAATAACCCCAAACATAACGAAACGGAGTCGTTTCAGATTATAAGCAAACGACAGCGTTTTCAATAGGTCTTACAAACCTTATTACTCTTGAGCCGCTTCAAGGCCTGAGTTCGTGATTCTCAACCTTTTTTTCTTCTAAACGACAGCTGAACGAAGAAGATGAGTTCTGATCTGAAGAGAAAGCAGAAGAAGATTAATCCTAAACCCGTTCAGTTAAACCCTAACTGGTCACTCCTCCAACAAGTTAGTCTCTTTCTTTCTCTTAGCTTTCCCTTTTTCTTCCAGACTTTGTTCAACCGTTGATTTTTTTTTGGTTATCGTCATTGTCCTTACAGAAGCTGAAAACTGATTCTCATAGCACGGGCAATCGAAAATCGTCAAATAATGGCAACCTAGAAAATCCGAGCTCCATATTAGGTAGCATTTGAACCGAAAAATTCGAACTTGATGTTTGGGTTTAGGAGTTTATAGACCATGTTTTGGTTTCTCAGTTGTCCTAACTTACTCAGCAAACTTTGCAGGGAAGCGTAAGGAGAGACCCGATTCAGAGGTGGATGCTCCTAAGATTAATCCCTTAACTCCGGTTAATGACGATTCCAGGTGGGTCTTGTTTGCTGTTTGGCTCTGTGGACTCTCTGTCACTAAATGCTTTTAGTTGCTAGATGATGACTAACTAGCTGATAGATACTCGATGTGATTAACAACACTTTACAACATTTTTTTTGTGTGGAAATTTACATGTTAGTGCCTTTCTGCTCTGGGAAATTAGAGGTTTGTTGAACTGTAGGTTTCTCTGGTTTCTTTATGTTTTGGTTATAAGCTAAAATCTTGCTCATTTTTAATAATTGTGAATGTTGATCGTCGTGGAATTGACTTAGGTTGATTAAATAGGTTAAACAGTGTTTAGAAATTGCTCTAAGTGAAAAAGAAAGGATCTTGCTAATATGTATCTTTCTTTGAGCAATCTGTATATCAAATCTTACCAACGTGTGGGTAGTTTGACAGATGAAGTGGCTATGGACTGTGAAATGGTTGGTGTCAGTCAAGGAACCAAAAGCGCCCTTGGACGAGTTACCTTGGTATACATTGCTTTCCCAAGTATTGTGTTTTTTTTTTTTTGCATCATGATACAAACGTTCCGATTTGGTTTAGTTCTGGGCCATTGAATAGTGAGTTTATGTCATTTCACAATGGCTTTCTCTTAATCCATATGCTTGAGGAGTATGTATATCCGTCTCTTCTTCTACGTGAAGGTCACTGGTTGTTTCACTTTGTTATTGACAGGTGAATAAATGGGGGAATGTTCTTTACGACGAGTTTGTCCGTCCAGTGGAACGTGTTGTTGACTTTCGAACACATATTAGTGGGATTCGACCTCGAGATTTAAGAAAAGGTTGGTTTTTATTTCATCATTTTGCACCTTCTTTCTTGAATCTGTCAACATTCTTGACCTTTTGATCTTAATTTCATTTCTTGTATTAACCTTCAGCCAAAGATTTCCGAGTTGCTCAGACCAAAGTAGCGGAGTTGATCAAGGGAAAGATTCTCGTGGGACACGCCTTGCACAACGATCTCAAGGTCTGTGGGTTTCACAAATCTGGAATCTGATTACATTGCCAATACATAGTTTTAACAAAATTAGACTTTAAAACAGGTTTTGCTACTAACTCACCCAAAGAAGGACTTAAGGGACACAGCAGAGTATCAGCCCTTTCTCAAGTATTTTCTCTGACTCTGATTCTTGTCGCTCTTTCGCTTTCCCAAAAGCTTAAACCTTTCGAGCAAATCTAAATGAGGCCAACTGTAATCTTTGAAACAGGGACAAAACCAGAAAGTCTCTGAAACATATTGCAGCTGAGTTTCTAGGGGCCGACATTCAAAATGGAGAGCACTGCCCTGTAAGTGTGTTGCATTTTGAAGAAAAAACAAACATCTTTGATTCCCTTTTTTCATGTTTCGGATCTGCTGCAATTCTGAGCTCTATTTTCATGGCAGATTGACGATGCACGAGCTGCGATGATGCTTTATCAGAAGAACAGAAGAGAGTGGGAGAGAAATGTGAAAGACCAAACACGGATGTGGCTGAAACAAAAGAAGCGTAAGCCTAAGAAGAAAGTCAAGGAAGGGACCAATTGTTTGAATCAATCAAGCGAGAGCAAAAACTGATTGAACAGTAACCAAGAATCGCTTAAAAGTTTTGTTCGGCTTTTCTTTTTCTTCCATTTTTGTTGTGTGCTTTTGTTTCTTCTCAGTTCTAACTTCTTAGCATCAGTTCCCCAAATGTACTATCTTGTTGTATTCACAATGTTATACCACAAAAGCTTATGTATTAGATTTACTATTTTCAAAAGATTTTTAATATGTTCTTGTGTTCGGCTTTGTCCAATCCCGGTTGGATTTGGGAAACTTTCGATTATCGTAGAAAGCAAAACCTCTATTCTTACATCACATGTACTAGTTGAATTTAACTTGGATCATATGGAAGAATAGAAAAAATGATTTTATTTCGGTGCATGCATTAAATCATAATATGTTGTTTGAAAAATACAGTTTTTGGTTCGGTCATCGGTGTATATGCATAGTGACGAAATTCACACACATTGGAGCTGACAAAATTCCTTGGTTTACTAAGTTTCTGGTCGAATCGGTTCGGTTTGTTCCAAACCGGTTGATTAAAAGCTAGAGACTAGACAGAGGTTGCATGTGTACAGTCAAGTAAACAAACCCGCTCTGCGGACGCTAATGCTGCCACGTCTTAATTTTCCGTTTCTGTGTAAAAAAAGAAAACCTAAAAGGCTAAAAATAGAAGACGCAGATTTTTTGCATCAACGAAGAAAGACGAGAGAGTAAATTGATTTCGTAGACGACGGAGAAATGCGAGTGATGAGATCATTGCGCGGTAATTCTGGTGCCGGATTGGTTTTCCGGCCGGCGAGGTTGAGCTCTCTTCGGAGCATCTTTACTGGTTGCCGTGCTGTGGTGTTGCCTCGCTTTGGCGGTCCGGAGGTTTTGGAGCTCCGGGAGAATGTTCCGGTGCCGAATCTTAATCCGAATGAGGTTCTCGTCCGGGCGAAAGCTGTCTCCGTCAACCCTCTTGATTGCAGAGTGAGTGTTGTCTGCTTGATCCACCCTGATTTCATTTGTTTAGTGGCATTGGGATTTAATCGGAGATTGTGTTAATTGGCGTGATCGGTTAGCTTGGATCTCTCACGTATGTTCTAGGAGTTTTTGTTATCGCGTGAAATTAATCTTACCCGAAAAACGAATCTCCCATTAAGAATGTCTACTGCTTCACTTGTTCAGAATTTGATAGCAAAATCTTGTCTTTGATACTCTCAGAGTAGTAGTAAGGTTGATTTTATGATCTTTTTTTCTGCTATGGCATCAAGTTTTATGATGTAAACTGTGATTGATTTCAGATACGAGCAGGATATGGGCGCTCTGTATTCGAACCACATCTTCCTATTATAATTGGACGCGATGTCAGTGGCGAAGTTGCAGCAATTGGGAATTCAGTAAAGTCGTTTAAAGTAGGTCAAGAAGTTTTTGGTGCATTGCATCCTACGGCGTTAAGAGGTACTTATACTGATTACGGTATCCTTTCGGAAGAAGAGCTCACTGAAAAGCCATCGTCAGTTTCTCATGTGGTAAGCAGGAAGTTCGATCCTCTCTTTCTTTCGTTTTTGTTTTTCGATTGATTGAGTGTCTTTATTGGCTATAGCTATTTGATTGTATTTGGTGTTTTAAGTGTTTTCAGCTTTTCTTTTGTCTGACTCTTGTAGGAGGCAAGTGCCATTCCTTTCGCAGCGTTGACTGCTTGGCGTGCTTTGAAGAGCAATGCTCGGATAGTCGAAGGGTATGGGTTTTGAGAAACTATAAATTGTCTGGCTACTATGGGCTCAACAGCGTGTTCTTGAAACCTTTCTCTTTGCAGACAAAGACTATTAGTTTTTGGAGGAGGAGGAGCAGTAGGGTTTGCTGCAATCCAGCTCGCTGTAGCCTCTGGGTGTCACGTCACGGCCTCTTGCGTCGGGGAGACCAAAGATAGAATACTAGCAGCTGGTGCCGAGCAAGCTGTTGACTACACAACCGAGGTAGTGACACAAGTTATCTATTTATCTGCTGATCCAAAGTAGAGCCATGATTATTATTCCCTGATTCATGAACCTGGATCTGTTTCATGTACAGGACATTGAGTTGGCGGTAAAAGGAAAGTTTGACGCTGTGTTGGATACTATTGGCCGACCTGAAACCGAGAGAATAGGCATAAACTTCTTGAGGAAGGGTGGAAACTATATGACTCTCCAGGTATATAATTATTTCTTGTGTTTCTGCTTTCCGAGCTACATTGACCTTAGTTGTTTAGGTCTTGTGTTTTGCTTAACAAAAGCGTTTTTTTTTTTTCTCTTATGCATTTATTTGTTGAAGGGTGAGGCTGCATCATTGACTGATAGATACGGTTTTGTGGTTGGGCTTCCGCTTGCAACTTCACTCTTGGCGAAGAAAAAGATACAATATCAGTATTCTCATGGAATAGGTATATGATAGATCTCTCTCTGCACTACTCTCTCTTCAGTTTTGCAGGAACCATTCTGATAATAAGACCTGCCTCATTGAGATTTTTTGGTGGGAAAGAAAAGATTAATGTGATAAAATTTGACTATGATGAACTGGAAAAAAAACAGACTATTGGTGGACGTATATGAGGGCTGATCCTGAAGGTCTGGCCGAGATTCAGCGGTTGGTTGGAGCCGGAAAGCTAAAGATACCAGTGGAAAAAACATTTCCGATAACCGAAGTTGTAGCAGCTCATGAAGCCAAGGAGAAGAAGCAGATTCCGGGTAAGGTGGTTCTAGAGCTCTGAGCTATATATATATATAGAGGGTAACAATAATATTGCCTGCAGAGCTCCCTAGCAGTTGCTCTTTTTAGAAATTACACGCAGGAGAAACAAATGTTTTTGCGTCTGGAGTTTTCTGTAAATGAGATCTATCAGGCTTAGATTAAGATCAAGAACTTGAAGTTTCTGTATAGACATTCCAAAGGGTTCTTTTTTTTATTTGGACGCTCGTCTTTGTTGCAACTTGCAGTAAACCAACTAAGCCGTGTAATGAAAATGGTTTAGAAGTTTTTTTCTTCTTGTCATCTATTATGGGAATCTTAATACAACATATGAATTTTGATTACTCGCACAATAAATAATACAACCACTTATGATACCATTGTGAATTTTGATGTTCTAGGTTAATACTACATGGGAAATTTGAAACTCACTTACAATAAGTTGTAGTCTGAGACTTAAACCCTCACAGATCAAAGGTGTTAATATGTAAAATCATAATATAACTTCGATGTGATCTCGGTTAAATAAGTCGCTACATAATTGCTTACTGTGCGACGCATGGCTAAAGTTGTTCACATGTTAAAAAAAAATCCCACAAAATCAAAATCCAACCTCGTAAGAAATAGCAGCATTCGTCTCTCTGTTTTTTTAATTTACCTGATTAAAATAAGTCTTAAAAGACCCTAATAAATTAATTAAAGGTCTCGAAGTGCCATTAAAAGCATAACATGGCAGAGTTAATCAGCTTATTAAATGAATGTTTTGTCTGGTTCTCGTCCTTTAATGGTTCTAGTCAAACTCCTCTCTCCTCTGCCAGATCAGCAAACAACTTCGTTTTTTTCGTACGCGCAGACTTTGCGCGTGTTGTTCACAGCCTTTCTCACCTAGTAAACTCTAGCGACGTCATCAGTGGGACCGGAACATTCTATTTGCTACTCCAAGTAGTAAACTATTTTGCTTCCAAGTCTTCGAAACTTTTGGGGCTCTGGTAAAATGTTTATCGCTAAAAGTCAGTAAAGTCCTCGAAATCGAAACTTTCTTTAGTTTCTTCTAAATATCTAGTAAGATCATATACTGTATATTCTGCATACCACACAAATTAAGAAATTAATTAATTTTCTATTTTCTCAAAATAAAACATGTTTTTTGTCAATTATAAAACAGTTCAATCAATAAAAAAATAGGATAAAAAATTCAAAAAATCAAAACAAAAAAAACACAATTAATTTTTGCATAGAAATCTGAAAACATCAAATATTTTTGAACAAAAATTTATCTCTAAAATTTTTTATAATAAAAATCGGAGGAAATATTATTTTTAAGGACCAAATGAGCGCATGTTTTATATATCATCATAGAGATTCATAGTTATTGTCAGTTAAGTCACGTAGGTCGCTTCCATCTCTGTAATCAATTTGGCATTTATTAGTATATAAGATTTATATTCGTATACAACGATGTTGTTTCTTTTGAAAACGGGATTGTTACATTTTATACCAGTCAATGCTAAGAAATAATTGAATATAAGTTTATTTAGAAGTATAATATGGAGTAGTTTCTACATATCTTGCATCAAAACTGTATTTGTAACAAACAAATTTTAAGATAGCGGAAGAAAGTATGCATTTAGTATTTGCTATATATGGTTAGGAGAAAAACAATGGTTTTATCAGACAAAATATGGTCCGTCTACGTGATTAAAAAAATAGAAAAAAAAAGTAGAAGCGTTATTAAAAGCATGTAAATGCAATGTTTATGGCTTGTAGTGTGGTCCTTTAGTCTTTTAATGGTCTGGTCTGGTCTGGTCAAACTCCTTTCTTCTCTCTGTGTGACTACCACATCACCCCACCCATCTTCCTCCATTTTCTGTTTATTATGACCGTTCTTTCGCGGTTCATTACGCAGCCTACGCGCGTGTTTTCTCACGCCATTTTTGTGATTTTATCCAATTTTAATGTTCATGCATATCTTTTTATGTAAATGGATCAATAGCATGCAAATTTGGAGTAAAATTTTATTTGTTAAATTTGTACATGGAAATGCGCTCTTCTTAACATCATGACGTTTTTGATTATAAGTTTTTGTACCAATATTTCTTTTTTAAGGGACGCTCGAATTCAAGTATGGTAGTATTTTAAGTAAAACACGTATTTTATCTAGATGAATTAAAAAGGTCTCCAAAGACTCAAACTGTAAATTCGAGAAACTCTTTAAATCCTTGTTTGGTTTCGTATCTTGTTATGAATTGGAAAGTGTTGTTTGTATTGATTCATAAGTTAGAGTATTTATACAAATAGGTAGTCTTAATCTAGATAGAGATAAGGTAGAATATAGGATATTAGATTACAACAAATATATTATTCATCTTTATCTCGATACCCTCCCTCAAGTTGGCGGTAAAGTGTCTTGAATCTCTAACTTGGAAAGAATCATGCCATCAGTAAAAGTAGTAGAAGTCGAACTCTCGTTTAAAGTAGTTGTAGAAGTAGAAGTAGCAGAAGGCCAACGAGCAAGGTTTTGATTTGCCGCCGATTTAGTGATCAAACCATCAATAAAGCGGATCTTCTGTTTAGGTTGGAGAGAATTCCAAAATTCAGTAGACCACGGTAGAAAGAGTAGTAGAACTTATGACATGATTTCGAGGCAACGAAAGCAGAGTCAAAATCGTAGGTAGTAAGCATAAGTAAAGAATCAGAGAAAAAATAAATCAGTTTAGAGAAAAAATCTAGATCAAAAATTGATTCTCTCTGAAAATAAAATAGAATTAGGAACCTTTGAAAAAAAAAAAACTTCAAACCCTTAAAATCATTTACTTAAAAAAAAAAACTCTCACAGTAGTAAAACCAAAATCGTAACTTTTAAATAGGATAGAAAGTTGAAAACAAAAAAATACCAAACCCAAATAACTTTAGGTAAAACAAATCACGTCGACATCATCCGGATCGTCTCTAGACTCTTCTTCGTCAGCCTTCATTATCTCTATGATTTCTTTTGATCACAAGATTTTTAATGCAGAAACGTTAACTTCAATCCCAAAAATCGAAGGCTCTGATACCATGTTATGAATTGGAAAGTGTTGTTTGTATTGATTCATAAGTTAGAGTATTTATACAAATAGGTAGTTCTAATCTAGATAGAGACAGGGCCGGCTAACTAGGAGGGACAATCGGTGCGATCGCCCCGGGTTCGGCTTCTAATTTTTTCAATATTAGAGGTCTAAAAAAAATTTTATTTTTTAAATATCTAGAAAGAATATTTTTTTTGCCCAGGGACCCTATTATTTTCAAGCCGGCACTGGATAAAAATAAGGTAGAATATAAGATATTAGATTACAACAAATATATTATTCCTCTTTATCTCAATATATCTATTGATAATTAAACTGCGACTGAACTTTACGCGTAGTATAGAAACATATTTGTATGAGTTTTCTATCTGATCAGCGACTTGTCTTCTAGCTTTTTAAACTGGATTATTTATGTCCCTAATTATTTGACAATACTCCAACTCGGAACAACATAAATGGTAAAGAGACGAGTGGGTCCGACCGCTTAAGTGCTTCAAAAAGCGACACGACGTTCCCTTAGTTTCATGCATCCACGAGAAAGAAAGTAAAGTGAGAGAACTTCACGAGAAGAAAAAAAAACTCACAAATTATATATATAAAAATGTTATAATTATAGCTAAAATAAGAAAATCAACGGCCATGTCGACTCATTACCCTTATCTCTCGGTCGTCCGATCACGTGCAAACTTTTGTGTTTCTATAATGCTTTTTATTTGTATATTATATAGTAGTTATTATACTAAGTTTTTCTTCTTTAATTGAGTATTATTAATATTATCTCTGTGCTATTATCTGTCTTCGACCGTCTTTTAGCCCAAACCATGTGACTAGGATTTCCGGTCTACTGTTTTTTATTATTATGAAAAAGAAAAAGAAAGGCCATGGTCCCTTAATTGGGTTTTCGAAAATTTGAATAAGAACAAATAATTATTTTAGCTAAACATTTGACGTTTTACTCATCTAATTAAGAACAAACATTTGGTTATTCTCCCGTCTTGCAATCCCAAATGTTTGGTCCTAATTAGATGAGTAAAACGTCAAATGTTTAGCTAAAATTATTATAATTTCGAGCCTAAGCACAACAGGAGTATCCAATAGATCCGAACACTTGGTTCTTCCTATCCTAATGCATTTGTTATAATGTAAAAGGTTTCATAAACAGACGTGCATGTTGATAATAAAAAAAAGAAGGAAGTATATATATCTTCTCGCGAAAATCCATTTGAATATCCAGAACGTGGAATAAATCCTAACATCTCTAACCACCCGTATCAATCAACGTACTGTCGACAAATCAAATATGCAAATTAGAAATGACTAGAAGTTTGTTTTTTTTTTGTTTCTACAACTGTATATATTGATGAGAGGTTTGAATTATAATAATTTTGATAAAATCCATAACACTAGATGACAAAAAGCTGTTTTTCACATACATTTACTATACTAGATAAATACACATTACAATTTGCAGCCAAATAGGGGCTGTGGTTTGCTGTTCTTATTTTTTTTTATGTTATATTCATATATTGTATATAGTATTCACTTTTTTTTTTTTTTTGAACATTTACTTAATTTTTATAATGTCCAATGGTTATAAATCAACATCCAAGATCCCTCCTATATAATATACATACATACGTATGATATTATCACTCAAAATAGATGACAAAAAACACTTGGTCCATGGGGTCCAATAATCTTAGCTACGAGAAAAAAAATATCCTAAACTTTTGAATTTCACAAAAAGGTGACATCTTCTTTCCAAAAGAAAGGTTCGTATTATACTATTTTATTTCCACGAAAATCCAAAAGCTCAAAAAGAAAAGACTTACGAAAACAAATACATGCAAATACACAAAGAGACATGCGTGTCTGAGTGTTTGTGTTTTTGGGAAAGCTAATACCTTTAGTGTGCACATGTGTGTATCCACAGTCCACAGACGTACGACGAACCCTTTAACTCATTTCACTCTCATGGGCCCACACATACACACCTTTCACTCTTCGCAATTTTACTAATTCACCCTTTTCAGTTTTCACTAGCATTACCGCATAACTACAGTAAAACCTCTATAAATTAATAACGTTGGGACCGTGAGGTTTTATAAAAAAATATTAATTTATAGTGATTATTAATTTATAGATATATTATTTGGTTGAAAAACTAATTTTGGGACTAACAAAAAATATTAATTTAACGAGGTATTAATGAATCGAGTATTAATTTATAGAGGTTCTACTGTATAACAACAACTTGATTTTGGATTAGTCAAAGCCGATTAGTGAGATTTAGGAAGAACGAATCTTTCCCCAATCAGATCCAGGGGTAGTTTCGTAATTGCCAACGGGACCCCTATAGTCTCTCGATTCCGTTACACTCTGAAACAGATACTACTATACTATCTATCTCCAATGGCGATAGCTACTACTACTTCACTCCCCCAGTAAAAAAAAAAATCAAACAGAGAAAACAAAGATAACAATGGCGGAAACTGAGAGACCCCACCGTTCTTCAAGTATTAACAGCAGCAACACAACGAATGCTTCTTCTACCGACCTATTCATTTGTTTCACCTCCCGTTTCTCTTCTTCTTCTTCCATGCGTCTCTCTTCCCTCAGCCCCGCCCGCTCCGCCTGTCTCACGACTTCTCTCAGCCGTCGTCTCCGTACGAGCGGCAGCTTGAAGAACGCCTCCGCCGGAGTTCTTAACTCGCCGATGTTCGGTGCTAATGGGCGGAAGAGATCTGGATCTGGTTACGAGAATAATAACATCGAGCCGTCGTCTCCGAAGGTGACGTGTATCGGTCAGGTTAGGGTGAAGACCAGGAAGCATGTGAAGAAGAAGATGAGAGCGAGATCTAGGAGGAAAGGTGAGACGAGTTTCAGGAGATCCTCGAGCGACCAAAACGACGGAGGAGGATGCCGTTTCGACGCGACCGAGAATCGGTGGGTTCATCTTCCGGTGACTATCTGTGAGTCGTTGAGAGCGTTTGGCTCTGAGCTCAACTGCTTCCTCCCTTGTAGATCCTCGTGTACGGACAACAGCCACCACAGCAGAGATCGAGATGGGAGGCGAGCTGAGAATAACGACGGCGGATGCGGCGGAGGGAATTCCTGTGGTGCGGTGTTCACGCGGTGGTTTGTGGCGGTGGAGGAGACCGGAGGGAAGAGAAGGGAGATTGAGCTTGTTGTTGGCGGAGAAGACGACGCGGAGGAGGATAGGAGGAGGAGTCGCCGGAGACACGTTTTCGAGGGGATCGATTTGAGCGAGATAGAGATTAAGACGGAGAAGAAAGAGAGAGAAGAAGTTGGACGGATCAGCATCTGTTCTCCGCCGAAGAACGCTTTACTGTTGATGCGGTGTAGATCTGATCCGGTTAAGGTGGCGGCGCTAGCTAACCGGGTTCGGGAAAGGCAGTTGTCACTCAACGATGGCGCACAAGGAGGAGACGAGGAGGAGGATGAAGAGAGAAGAAGAAGGTTTGAGCTGGATTTGGAAGACAAGAAACGGATCGAGTTATGCGAGAAATGGATTTCCGGCGAGACAACAGTGGAGAGAGAAGTTGTAGTTCCCGTTGCGGAAGCAGAAGTTCCTTTGGCTTCAAATCCACCGAGAGAGGAAGAAACAGTCCAAGTTCTGGAAGATTCGGCCGTGGAAGCAGCAGAAGAAGAAGAAGGAGAAGAAGAAGAAGCTTCGAAAATCCAGGAGGAGGTAGATTCGTTTGAGGAAGAAATTGAAGCCACGATCATTAAAAAGATCGAAGACGATATCAGAAACGCCATAGAAGAAGAAGAAGAGCATATGGCAGAGATGGAAGAATTAGCGGCGGTGGCTAAGGCGGAGGAAGAAGAGGAAGAAGAAGAAAGCAACGAGGTTGCCTCTGTAACCCCAAACGTAGAAAGATCCGAACAAGGAAACCGAGAACCCGACCCGAGTCCGGAAGTGGTGATGAGAGGAAGTCAACAAGAGGAGAAAGAGAAGACGACGGCCACGCCGTATAAGGTGTTGCCGGATTGTCTATTGCTAATGATGTGTGAACCAAAGCTATCAATGGAAGTCTCCAAGGAGACTTGGGTCTGTAGTACAGATTTCGTCAGATGTTTGCCAGGAAGACCTCCGGCAAAGAAGATACCAGAAGCTGCCGGAGATAATCATCATCATCAACCCAAGAAACGAATCGTCACCGCCGTTGATTCCAACGCATCCTCTCGCCGGCGTTCAATCGATAAACCACCCATCCACCAAGCGCTGTTACAGCCGCCACGGTCATCGTGTTCATACCCAGCAGCTCCGCCGAAAAAAACGGCGGCTGCGGCAGTTGGGGAGCAGAAGGTAGCCGGAGCTAATAAGGCATACGAGCCACCAGTGCTGCCACGTTGCAAATCGGAGCCGAGGAAGTCAGCTTCGAAGCTTGCGCCGGAAGCATGTTTCTGGAAAAATCGGAAGCTAGAGCCGCACCCTCCAGCTACGGTCGGAGTCGGCGCCGCCGGGGTAGGGTTCTAGAAGAAAGGAGGAGACTGGAGTGGGGGAATAAAAGAACTATTTGGGTGTAATAGTAATTTATTTGTCCTTGTTTTGTAAATTAGTTTTGTTAGTCATAATTCATTTCGTTCACTATGCTGCCAAATGTGTTTTGTCCCATGAAAATCTGTATCCTTGTGTTGTCCGTTAGTCTAATGTCTCTCTCCTTGCTAGATAAAGTCCCATCGAAACAAACAACTAATCACTTCCCAACAAACAGATACAATAAACTCAAATAAAATACTAATTTGTAGATATTTTTGCTATAATGAATATGATATTATTATTACATGTTTCGTAGTACAACAAATACAAAGACAGGTTTTAATCACCAGAACTTTGATCCTCGTTGCTTTTATTTACTTGAGTGTTGTTACCTGATGAGTCTCCAGGCTCTGTTGTGGCCTTGGTTTCTTCATCAGAATCTTCATTGAAAGCTAGTTGGCCAGAGTAGAGGAGGAGTCCGACCGCGTTGATACCGAAAACAAATGTTGCGAGATAGCATATACCGTTGATGATAGTCCTGTAGGAAAAAAAACGAACAGTTTGATCTAAGAAATTGCGAGAATGGCTTTGCGGTGAATACATAGAAGCTTATATATATACCTTACGGTTACTGTGATTTGCCTAACCTGCAAGAGAATATAGAAAGACAACAACAGATAAAGTTATTTTAGAGAAGATCATGGTTTCGACAAAAGTCATTTCAATCAATGAATTGTGTATATAGAATTCAGAAACCATGGATTAGGCTTAGTACGCAAAGCAATGATCAAAAAGGGTATGTGAAAGAAGGATCAAACAGAGAATCTTTAAGAGTTAGTATTAGAGAGTAGGTACATGTCATAATGAATATAGCTATAGTTGCACACAGAATTCAGAATGGGAGAGAGCACTCAATTATGGGCATTTACTGATATGGAGAGACCATGATGAAGCAATGAATGATCAAATGGGTACCAAAGAAAGAGAGAGAGAGAGAGAGAAGAAGAAGAAACGAACCGAGAAGTTATCAGAAATAGTCTGGCGATTGAGTGCTGATTCAATGGTAAGAGTGAATTTGTAAAGGATGAGAGCAATGACTCCTGCTGAAATCGCGCCCAGAAACGCCTGAGCCGCCGATGGAGTCGACTTACCACCGCCTTCTATCGGAGTTGAACCCATTGCTTTCAGATTCTCCATTGCCTCTTCTTTGAGCGATTTCTTTGCTCCCGTTGATCTGAATGTCTACAATTTCACATCCAAATCACACTTTTCTCCTTCCTTATCCCGTAATTCAAGTGGAATAACTGATCAAAAATCGACTGCCTAATCGCAGAAATCGTTCCTTGGTGGTGCTATCTTAAGAATGTCACGGGTTTTAACGAGAGGGGAATTGAAAAATTTACCAGCTCTTTCGAGCGCTTGGCTCGCCGTCGGATCGATCGAAATAGGAAGATAGTGATGGCGCCGGTAAGCATTACGCTGGTGGCCAACTGGAGAGGAGAAGGGTCATCGGAAGTGGCGAAAATGGAGTTAGTGGACGAAAACGGAGACGAAGACGGCGGAGGAAGCTCGATGGGACCTGCTTCTTCCTCCCCCTCCACATCCGCCACATCGGCGATTTCTTTTACGGCAGATACCCGGATTCTATCGGGTCGGATCCGGGTAAAAGCGGAGAGCGAAGGGGTTGGAGAGATGGAATCCGGTGGACGGTAGAGAGAGATAAGACGCGTCGTCTGTCGACGGCGGTGAGGTAGAGAGGAGGAGGAAGTGGAGAAGGAGAAGAGACATTGGTGGCTCTGCAACACTAGCATTTTTCTTAGCCGTCGAAGATTTTATCTCACCGTTAACCTCTTCAAATATCCTTACTCGAAGCCTCTCTCTCGTTTAGAGAGTTCTGATTTGTGAATACCATACATGTTTTTCTTTCTTTCTTTTAAGCTGTGAGTTATAAAGTATTTCTAGTGCTATAGAATAAACTATTACTCCAGTTCGTTTACTAATCATTAGACACATTATTATGTTTTGTTTTCTTTTTTTTTTTTT